>CAEFZP010004629.1:0-600000 GCA_903064625.1 Mallotus villosus | reverse complement strand
GCAAAATGCGATATAGCCCTTTGTGGAGAAGCTGCCCCGGTAAATTGTATACTACAGTGTTCGAGTCTTGGTTGCGATCGTTGGTTGAACGTTCCGTTGTACGGTTTAGGCTGAAATTAAATATTGCTTTCATGAACAGATTGACGGCTGTGTCAATGAAGTTCGGGTTAGTAGTCAGACAGTTTCACCTATTAAAATACTTTTGATTTAAGGGAGTGCCGAACATTTTCTGTCGCCGTTTGACTCCCTACTGTAAACAGCTGTGGATGTTTTTGTTAGCTACACAGTGTCTCGCGTAGGCTACAGCGTTGCAGTACTGGTTTGAAATCACAGGTAATGATTATTTCACCAACAAATCGTTTACTTGTAATCTAATGTCATAATAAATCGTACAACGAAAATGTATTTGTGAGTAATGTTTATTTTAACGATTGAAAACAGATGCAGCCTAGACCGCTGTAGTATGTGTTGCCCGGGCAACATAGGCTACCCAGCTAACACAGTTACGTTGCCGCAACGTCATTCGCTGACCAAACTTTCGTCGCCGCAACGTCTTTTGGCGAGGTTGCGGCAACGTGAGAAGTGAAAGACGCCCTGAGGTAACGGCAACGTCATTTGGTGACACTGCCAGTCCATAACCGCGACGTTGTCGCGACGTCATTTTCCCGACGTTGCGGCAACGTGAGAAGTGAAAGACGCCCTGAGGTAACGGCAACGTCATTTGGTGACATTGCCAGTCCGTAACCGCGACGTTGTCGCGACGTCATTTTCCCGACGTTGCGGCAACGTGAGAAGTGAAAGACGCCCTGAGGTAACGGCAACGTCATTTGGTGACATTGCCAGTCCATAACCGCGACGTCGTCGCAACGTCATTTTCCCGACGTTGCGGCAACGTGAAAAGTGAAAGACGCCCTGAGGTAACGGCAACGTCATTTGGTGACATTGCCAGTCCGTAACCGCGACGTCGTCGCAACGTCATTTCCCGACGTTGCCAGTCTGTAACCGCGACCTCCTAGCAACGTAATTTGCCGACGTTGCCAGTCTGTAACCGCGACCTCCTAGCAACGTAATTTCCCGACGTTGCCAGTCTGTAACCGCGACCTCCTAGCAACGTAATTTGCCGACGTTGCCAGTCTGTAACCGCGACCTCCTAGCAACGTAATTTCCCGACGTTGCCAGTCTGTAACCGCGACCTCCTAGCAACGTAATTTGCCGACGTTGCCAGTCCTACCACGATCAGAACAACTTAGGTATGCCTTACAATGAGTTGACAATGCTATTGAAAAGCTTTGAGTATTTTTTGGAGGGTCTTATATTTGCACTTGCCTGGCTGCCAGCTGTTTCCTGGACCCCCATGGGTTCCCCTCCACCAGACCAGAGTTGACACCTACATCTGGTGATGCAAAAGTTTCAAGTCATGCATTTGCTTCAAAACATAGCCTTTAGGGTTGCCATGGCTCATACAATTATTGTCACTGTTATAAACGGTCATTCATTACCCTCATTTCCCAGGGACACGTGCTAACAGTCTGGGGTGTCTTTGAAGAACTTCTCGACTGGATGCGACGAATTAGCACTGCATGAAACTGTAAAGGAGCAAGAGGCAAACCAATTACTTGAACAATTCGAGCTAAACTTGCCTCTATGTAGCCTTTTGCATTAGCGTTACCTAGCTTAAAACAATATGGCACTAGCTAAATTAGCTAAGCAGAGCTAGCATTGTGAGGAGCATCGGCCAACTTGGCATGTGTTAGCTAATGTTATGCTAACTATTCTAACTATAATAGTAATATAGAAGCATTTTGTAAATCAATTAATTAAGGTGATTTTGAATTAGACGGCTCAAACATTATAAAGTCCTTACTAAAGAGCGACAACGCAGTTTTATAAAGGTTAGATATGTGCCTTGTGCATTCCATGACCGACTGTGTGACCGACCGCGTGTGATCAGCCACGCTAGCTACAAAGAAAGACAAATGAGGGCTAAGCTATTTTGGAACACGTTTTTCTAACAGTTCTGAACGTATGTTCACTGATAATTTTATGGGTGATTTGTGAGACGCTAAACTTTGATATACGCATTTCAACATAACTTTCTGGAGGCTTTGTTATTTTACCTAGAGCTAGCCTAGAGCTATGTAGCTAGCTAGCGAAATCCTTACACAAACAAAGTGAATCTGATTGCAAATAATAATGCTAAATAGCCTACATTTCAAACCTTTAAGTAATAACATGCCCCATTCAATTTCTGCAAATACATTTACTTAAAACAATTTCTGTAAAAAATACTCACCTTTGAATTTAGCCGTGGGGTGAAAGACGAATGGAATTTTGAAAACCCCTGCTTCAGCGAGTCGGACATGCACACGCCGTTGGGTACGACTGTTAACCAATGCTTTCCTAACTTGAACATTGTAGTAAGCTCTTTCACACACAAATCAGTAAAGCTATTTAGAAGAACCAATTTTATCTAGTTGATATGGCAAATGAACATGCAAAGATCAGCGCCAAAACTCCCCCTAGCGAGGACGTCCATATGAATGTCCATGACGCTCTGAGGGATTTAGCTGCCTCTCCGAAAACACGCGTGACTGCCAGGCTGTAGAAGAACATTCGTTTAGCCATTCTCTGGTTTAGCAGCTCGTTAACTTCTGGGAGATAGCTGGCTAGGCTAACTTGAAATGCCAGAAGCAAAGAAGCCAGGGTGATAACTATTTACTAATTTAACATTGTCATACAAAACAACATTGTATGTACACTATCATATATGCTGATATTATTAAGTACATATATTTTCGGAAACAGTAGTCTGTAGTTAGCATACCCTCTGTTGCCCGGGCGCTATGCGACACATAGGGCTACGACAGCGGTCTGTGATACATCTGTTTTCAATTGTTAAAATAACCATTCCTCACAAATAAATGTTTGTTTTGGTATTTATTAGACATGACATTGCAAGTCAACGATTTGTAATGCCACAAGCAAAGAGGCTATGGTGATAGCTA
Source organism: Mallotus villosus (assembly GCA_903064625.1). Lineage (NCBI taxonomy): Eukaryota > Metazoa > Chordata > Actinopteri > Osmeriformes > Salangidae > Mallotus > Mallotus villosus. The sequence continues at coordinate 596,995 of CAEFZP010004629.1, read as the reverse complement.
ACTATTTACTCATTTATTGTGATATGAAACACAATTTTGAAATGTAGGCAGCTAAAATATGATAGCTCTATACTGTACGCTGATATTAGAGCTAAGCTATAGATCTTAGCTAGTAGCTATAGATGCTTTCCTAACTTGAACATTGTAGTAAGCCCTTTCACACAAAAATCAGTAAAGCTATTTAGAAGAACCAATTTGATCTAGTCTATGACATTAAGGTGAACAATTTCAAGTCTTATTTTTTACAGTGTGTAGAAATACAATAGCCTATATATTACTATGCAATAGCTGTAGTTGCTTTCACAAGCAGATTCTGATGTATTCCTCAATTAGCTTATAAGACAAGACAGCCTATTCGTCCCAAAATGGGGAAATTCGGGATAGGTTTGCTAAGGAAGAACTGTAATATTCTGTGATGACATGTCTTTGAAAATGAAACTCGTATAAGAGTCGCTTTTCCTTTTGATCACATTTAACACTTAGGCTATTACAAAATGATAAGGCTACATCACCAAATAATTGCTTTTGTAGCCTACATGTTTAAAGAATGAAAGACTAAATTATATTCCAAATTCAGTATTTTATTTATTAAAGCTACGTTTCTGCATATGAGAAAACAATCTGGGGGTGAGTTGCACATGAAGCATGCATTGTCTAGCTACATACATGCTGGAACATTTAATATTGTGTGTGATTGAAATTAATGTAGTCCTACATTACAAAAGCCCAGTTCAGTGTGATCTCTCTATCTCTGGATAAACCGCTTGCATTCGAGATCCATTGTCCTACGACCAAAGAGCGACGGAGCGGCAACGTAACGCAAGGTACCAAACTTAACGGATCAAACCGACCAAGGTACGACGTCGCGGCAACCTTGTCCACGGGACATAAAATAACGTAGCCAACCGACCAAGGTACGACGTCGCGGCAACCTTGTCCACTGGACCTAAAATTAACGTAACCAGCCGACCAATGTTCGACGTCGCGGCAACGTTGTCCACGGGTCTAAAAATAACGTAACCAGCCGACCAAGGTACGACGTCGCGGCAACCTTGTCCACTGGACCTAAAATTAACGTAGCCAACCGACCAAGGTACGACGTCGCGGCAACCTTGTCCACTGGACCTAAAATTAACGTAACCAGCCGACCAATGTTCGACGTCGCGGCAACGTTGTCCACGGGTCTAAAAATAACGTAACCAGCCGACCAAGGTACGACGTCGCGGCAACCTTGTCCACTGGACCTAAAATTAACGTAACCAGCCGACCAAGGTACGACGTCGCGGCAACCTTGTCCACTGGACCTAAAATTAACGTAACCTGCCGACCAATGTTCGACGTTGCGGCAACGTTGTCCACGGGTCTAAAAATAACGTAACCAGCCGACCAAGGTACGACGTCGCGGCAACCTTGTCCACTGGAAATTGTCCTTGTCACAGGTAATGATTATTTCACCAACAAATCGTTTACTTGTAATCTAATGTCATAATAAATCGTACAACGAAAATGTATTTGTGAGTAATGTTTATTTTAACGATTGAAAACAGATGCAGCCTAGACCGCTGTAGTATGTGTTGCCCGGGCAACATAGGCTAATGTCATGATGCTAATGCTTCAGTGAAATAGTAGACTACCGTTTCCGAAAGTCGATGTAGTTCCTCAATAATATTAGCTTATATTGTACATTACACTTAACAATTGTGTTTCATATCAGAAAGTAACATTAGTAAATAGTTATCACCCTGGCCTCTTTGCTTGTGGCGTTTCTGCAGCTGCCTTGCAGTATCGTTAAAGCTATAGTTAGCCTATAGCTATCTCCCAGAAGTTAACAAGCTGCTAAACTAATGTTAGGCTAGAGGTAGTCACGCGTGTTTCGTGACGTTAGTAGCGTCAGTGACTGTGGCTAGCAAGTTAGCCAGGTAAATAAAAAGACAAGCAACTCAATGGCTACCAACTTTTGACATGACGTTTTCTAAGTAATCAAAATATTGACGGATGCTAGGGGGGGGCACGATACGATCCTTGCTGTGCTGCAACAGTCTTATAATAATAATAATAATGCATTTTATTTATATAGCGCTTTTGTAGACACTCAAAGTCACTTTACAGAGTCAAGTATTCATTCAGACCCAGTCATACCGGTGGTGCAGAAGCGAGGCTGCCATTCTGCGCCATACGGACCCTCTGACCACCAACATTCATTCAACATTCATACGCATTCATACGCATGTCTTTATGATGGTGGGGGAAACCGGAGTACCCGGAGGAAACCCACGCAGGCACGGGGAGAACATGTACTCCACACAGAAAGGACCTGGAGCGACCGGGGTTCGAACCAGGGACCTTCTTGCTGTGAGGCGACAGTGCTAACCACTGCGCCACCGTGCTGCCCGTCTTCTATGCACGTCGTATCTAATGCGTCGTTGCTAACATGTGCCGACGCTGTGACGTAGGCTATTATAACTGAGTAGTCTACCCTTTGCCGACAAAATCAACTTTATGCCACAAAAACGTTGTATGGTCCTAAACTGTGCAACGGAACGTACATAAAAGTAATAGCAACTCAATCGGGACCAAGACGAAACTTTGGACGTCGACGTTTTCTATGTAGTCCAAATATTGACCGAGGATTAGGGGGGCAAAAATAATAATAAAGAAATATATATGTGAGATAACAAAGGTTGTGCTTCATGCCGAAGGCAAAGGACACCCAAATATGGAGCTAGATGGCTACATTTGTCTCTTTTGCCTGATTGTCGTTGAGAAATTTTGATTTGATTGTAGTTTGTGCATGTTCTACATGGATTATAGGTCGAAAGTATTTATGTCCTTTTGATTTCTTACAGGGTGAGTCGTTGTTGCCCATAACATGCTAGCATTCTGCTAATGAATGCTGATTGGTTAGTGAAGAACTGACTACGACCATAGATACAGCAATAGTGGTAAAACTACCTAAAATAGTTGTAATTGGGTAATAACAGATTGAGTGGTAATAACAGTACAGTATAAATTATTTGTCAGATCTAACAGGTGATCTATGATCTATTTGAATGTTGTCAATGAAAGGTATACCATTTTTTCAAAAGTATTTGTTTTTGATTGTTCATAGGAGGAAATTCTTTATTTGGCAACTTAGAAATAAAGTCATTGTTATGAGGTGATGCCATTTTGAATAATTTGACATTAAGTGATATTGCACAGTTGTGTACTTCTTCTGTATACTGTATTTACACAAAATGCCATGGTTATATGTATACAACCATGGAGTTACTAAAAATGTAGGCTAGACCAAAAACATTGCAAGTTGAGACTCGAGGCCACTTTACTTCATGGTAAAATTTAGGTTCATTGGCAACGTTACCAAATACCTACTGAAACGACACTTAGGAGACTGACACTGAGGAAAAAATATATATTTTATATTGACTGATAGCTGATAGATACATACACCAGAAAGGCACACGGTATTTCAAGTACAACCACTGGGGACATTCTTACAAAATTGAAAATAAAATACAAAGTAAAGGCTACCACCATTAGATTTGTATTTTGTCCATTGTACTCCCACACAACAATGAGTATAAACAAACTCACAAATCCCATGAGTTTTTAAGAGTTGGGAACAACTTGGTCTTACTATTTTTCAACATTGCACATTCTTGGTTAGCTTAAAATGTCCCCTTTATCATTTGAGGTTGGTCAAGTAATTTAAAGTTAAGCATTACATTCATAGCCTTCAAGTTCCCAACAGTGACAGGTCAAAACATTCACCATTTTTGGTGTGGTATCAGTTGCTTCATATAGTTCATAACAGGAAAAAATACCACCACACAACAGACAACGTAAATTTTTTGATTTAGTATTAGTGACAATTATTACATTTAATTTCCCTAAATCTTTGGTGGGATAAGGCAAAGGAGAGAGTGAATATTCTTTTAAAAAGTTCTGAGATGTTGCAGATCACGTCAGAAAGGTACACTGTGTTGTGTACAGTGAGGATTGTATTGCTCCTCCCAAGCTCCATCATTCAATTAAGTATCTAAAGCACTGCACACGCCAATTCATTGTATTCCCTTCATTGAGGACGGGTGGGACCATTCTGGATGGTAGCATGCAGACTGGACCAGTAGAGTTGCTGTCTGTGTACGATGAGGTCCAAGGCCTATTTTAAAGGTTCAGGCCAGGTTTGCAAAAGTGGTTTCACAAGCACACAACTCCTTTACTTGGAGTTCATGCAAAATGCTCAGTGTTCCTTCAACCTGTAGAGGGAAAGCATAATTATCAAAGAGCAGTAATGCTGGAATTGCGGTTCAAACAGTACCCACAAATGTAGTTAAATAAGTTTGACATTGATTTAGGGGGAAATGGCTAATGAAGTTTGCTAGAGGCAAGCTGGCTGCTGATTGTTTGAAAGCGCCGGAAATTAGGACAGTACTACACACTGACCGAGTCTGACTCTGAGGCAAACGTCAAAACAAGATGCGGTCTCACTCACAAAAATATGCTGACCTGCTGGCTGTCTTCACAATAGTCATATCGTCATAACATTGCCCTCCTTCTGTTTTTTGGTTTATGGAATTGACCGACCTATCAAATAACGAAAATTCTACTATTATGCTTTCTAGCATGGCTGCCACCTAAGACTAGGCAGTCTCACGGGCGACCCGCACTCGCTCAAGGTTCAAAGACTTCCACGACCTAAATCAAAAATCCGAGAGTTCAGTTCCACTCGAAATCGCTTTCTCAACAAAGCCAAATGGTTGGGATTTTTTTGAGGGTGGTATTTTACACTCTTAATCCAAACTCCAATTTGTGTGCTAGAACGTCTCTATCACGTTGTATCCATGCGTCGTTGCTAACGTGATTAGGCGTAGTGACGTTGGCTAGAACTGAGTCCTGTCGGCGACAAAAGACACTTTTTGCCACAAAAATGTTGTATCCTCCTGAACTGTGCAACGGAACGTAAATTCGAATACAAGCAACTCAATCGGGACCAAGACAAAACTTTTTACACCAACGTTTTCTATGTAGTCCAAATATTGACCGAGGCTTAGGGGGGCAAAAAGAATAAATAAAGAAATAAATATATATGTGAGATAACAAAGGTTGTGCTCGCCAAAGGCGAGTTAAGTTGTAACCATTAGTTTTTTGCAGTTGTGAACCTATTGCACTTGCATTAAAATATATTTAAGAACCAGGGCCCGTTCTCCGTACGTCGCTAACTCAGGTAGCTGGATTTGATTGTTAAAGATTTGTCATTATCTTGGATTGTTCGGTTCTTCGAAGCTCATCCTGGACTTGCTGTCATAGCAACAGGTCCGTAAACTTAAACCTGCTCGGGAGCAGGTTTATTTTATGTAAACACGATTAGATTGAGGCTTTACAAGCAGAGGTGATACAGGAAGTCTGTCACAGACATGTCTTGCCCGTTTTTACTACAGGAACTGTTGCGGAAGGTGCAAGAATAATAATTAGCAGAATTTAACATGAAACCGAATTAATCGCTCCTTGCGTGATAGATAGGCTAGATCCGTAAGGACAGCGCGATATGCTACTAGTCTATACTTTTTGAGAGATAGCCTATCATATTTTTGTGAGGGTGTCATTTACATCATACATTGTTGAAACCACATTATATGACATTAAATACGATAAATTAAAATATGAAAGTATGAAAATAAACGGTGAGCAGCCAATAGCAACGTTGCTGATCAAGGTTTCTACTATCGATACATACCCCCTTTTAGACCAACGTATAACTCAATCCAGCTATACTAATCATAAACAACAAGTGTGTTCAAAGAACCGAATTAGCCAAATCATGATAAGCAAGATGATGTCATCTTGGATGTGTCATTTGATCTTGGATGTAATAAGCGACGTACGGAGAACGGGCCCCAGACCTGGTCTGTTTGAAGTTTATCAGTAATATTGACGCACACCTATTCAAACCTACAGAACATGGGTTGGGCCAGGACACAAACCCTTGTCGCCGTTGTATTCGTAATTTCAGTACAGTAATGTATGATGAAAAAGCAGAGATGATTGGACAAAACTCACTCTACAGCAGTGCTAGGGAGAGGTTTACTATGGGTCATCTCCTTCATCACCAGTCGCAGCAACAGCTTCACAAAATACACACACACACATTTAAAAAAGGTAATGATGCCACATGTTACAACACAATCTTGACTTTCAACAGTTATGCTTAAATTTGATTCTGAGCTTCACAGCACCTACCAGCAGAGCTAAGAAGTCTGCTGTCATCAGCATGTAGAAGACTTGGTTCCAGCCTCCCTCAGACAGCAGTCCTGCCAACAGGGGCCCCAGTGCTGCACCTGGATAGAAAAAACAAATACACACACAGTCAGCCACATCCAAATCTTCGCTAAATGGCGGTACAGATGTAACATTAGCATTGTAAATAAGGGGATAGACAATTCAAACATAAAATTCAGATCATGTACATTTCTTTTCTGTATGCTTGGAACAAGTTTACAAATACAATCTGGTCACAGCACAGTCACCCCCATACATATACAACCTTGACCTGTGGTATAAAAGATACCTATTAGCAAAATAATTGGTGGATAGGCACTGGTGGCTGACCTACGGATCCTGTTCCATCGATGATGGCTGTAACAGTGGACAGGGCCCTGGCATTGCCCTTCAGGCTCTTGTGTGTTCCCTAGGGTGGGAGTACAGCAGAGTAGGACATGATCTTAATACATACAAGAATTTCAGTAGCACTTCTTATGGACCATTTCAGAAACCATTCTAGGATTTTTAGTTAAGTACTGCACACTTGTTAAAGATCATAAACTAGATAGGGGAACAATTTCTGGGAATATTGTGGGGTGTGCTTGCATTGGTTGCAGATGGGTATGTTTCCAGGGTGTGGAATATCAACAACCTGTGTTTTTGTACGCCCTTCGACGGGTTAGCTCCTGCAATTCCCACACAAAAGAAGTCTAGTAGTTAGCTAGCTGTACAATTTACCGGCACTAGGTCTGAATCTAGGAGCAGAATTGTCGTCCCAAGTTGCACGTCCCAGTTTTGCAGTTTCAAAAGCGAGCGTTTGCCAGTTGAAGTTTCAAAACAGTAGTGAGAAGTGACATTTTGATAGGAAAGAGGTTTCAATGGACTTTGAGGTTCACTGTATGTCTATATTACACACCAAACTGTTATTTTTCAACTATGACAAGGTAAAATCGGTTTTGCAATCAATAACCCCTTTAAACAAATTTGCCAATGCTCTGGTACATTCATGCAAATGATTATGTAGCCTTCATTTGTCTGCTGTTTCTTACATGATGAATTGCTTATGTTATGTTGATGTACTATGTATTGTTGTGGGCCAAAAACGGCATTATTCATCTCTGGGCCCAAAATTTGATATCACTTGATAGAAAATTACAATCTTGCCGACTGTTGCCGTTTGCTCTGACATGTCAGACCAACCTTAGTGAAGAGAACGGACAACAGTAGGCAAGAGCTGATGTAAACTAACAGGAGGACCTTGGACGTCATGATGTGTGCTTGTCCTGGACGAGCAAACTCGCATTTAAGTCAGGTTAACTTTAGAAACTGTCTACGGGGCATTTTGGGATCTGTATAAAGTGTCCTGCATTTTGGGTAATGTAGTGGCAGTTTTTGACATAGTTACAATATCTGTTTCTTTAAGCGGTAAAAAGTAAGTTGCCCTGTAGAAGGTATTTATGATGTTGTTTTATGATGCCAGACTAAGAGCCAGAATGTCTAGGTGTGGGGGTTGGACAGGTTAAGGCACGCCCCCTTGATTTGCTGCAAGTTTGGGCAGAATTAAATAATTAAGCACAGACGTTTGACCAATGACAACCGGGGATGCTACTGTACAAGAGTGGGAACTTGTGAGTGACAGGTGTCCGGCACGCCCTATTGATTTGTCGCCCATTTTGTCAAAATTAATTCATCCCACAAAGGCTGTAGACTTTTTGACCAATGACAGCGGAAGTAATATGCATGTAATATTACACACAATGACTACTGTGTGTAATAAAGTGGGGAATGTGATTGTTGACATGGCTGGTGCAACATTTTGAATGAGGTAGATTATTTACTTTCCCCTCCTTTTTTTTTAGTTTTCGTTGTAGGAAAACTTCGAAATAACGTGACTTGGGACACACCGTCCAAACGACAGAAAACACAAAGGGATGCAAGAGCTAATTTCTCACTGCATTATCGTGTTGAAGAAACTGTTGGAAAAATTTAAGAATTAACATATTTATCCTGTATAAGAATGATTCTGTAGTCAGTATTCCTTGTGTGCAAAGAGAGGCCTAACCCCTCTGGGTAACACTAGTCTTACGTAAAGAAGGGGACCTGGGCTCGACCCCTATCTTTCTGGAGAGGCCATAAAGGAGTGGGTCAAGCTTACAGGGGTCAGAGAGCACACACATGCACACACACGCCAGGCCTATGCAAAGGAGCCAATGAAGAAGAACCATGGAACATTTGCATGCTTTGTCTTGACCAATAACAGTCGAGAGCGCTGCTGTTTAGATAGCTAGCAACACAACATGCTAGCAGACAAACTTTTAGCACAATGGCGTGTGATGTTTTGGTCTCCTTGCGGCCGCAAGCAATAAAGCATTCTTAAACTTGTTCACCGACTGACTGTGCTATGCTTAATAGATGCTTAATATTAATATTTCTGACAGTAACATAGTTCAATGATTAGTATGAATTACACTGTGAAAGCAACATAACAAGCACATTCACAAAAAAGGACTTTTGTATGCACAAACACTCACATACCAGGTCAGCAGAAACTGCAGTTGTGATAAGGGCATATGGTCCATTCACCAGTCCTCCACACACTACTAGCATACCTTGAAGAAGAAAATGTTATTATGTTGACATGATTTACTTACTGAGGGAGCTTTTCGATTAAGTAATTGAAAATATGAGGTATCCATACCATGAATGATTATATTAAACAAAGGAAAATAAACTTTGAATTACCAATAGTGGGTCCCAGGCCGAACTCACTGATCATTGAGAAGCCGTAAAGCTGAAGTAAACACAAAGCGGCAGTATTCATTTAGTCCAGAGGGTATACCATCCAGGAGTAATGCAAGGAGGTGTTTAAGATGGAAAGAGAATAGAGTCACTTACTGTGGGAGCAGCCAGGAATAACATTACTGCACAGGTGGTGGCTCTCTTACCCATCTTATCAGAGATGTACCCAGCCAAGATTCCACCTGTGAACACACAAACGTGGTACCCCAAAAAGGAAGACAAAAAGACACTACTTTAGCAGAGTTAAAGAAAGTGTTTATGTATTGTGATTATAGTACATAACTACACAAATCAAAGCAATATAGTATTCAACACTAGAAGCGCCAAGCTATTTTCATTTTACTTATAGCGCCGTTATGGGTCAAATTGGCCCGTGAGTCTACAGACAGGGACATAGTTACTGACACGTGCTTGCTCTCCCGTTTATCCTGCCCTCAAATGTTTGCTCCTTGAGCAATAAATTGTACTGTGGCTTGTGTGTTTACATCCACACAAAATGCAAAAACTCAAAGCTAGTTTCTAATTAGGCTACTGCTCATTGTTGGTGCCAAACTAGTTCCAAACTAATACACTTCTCTCATTTTTGAATACATGCTAAAATGTATATGTATATTAGTGCTGTCAGTTAAATGCGTTATTAACGCAAAACCATTTTAAGGGCGTCATTAACGCGAGATTAACGTTCATTTTGGCCTAGCAAACTTTGTAGTTTTTTTCACATGCTGTTGCAACAACTAGTGACGTTAGAAAAACTACAACACCACACCGGATCTAGCTAGACTGGAAACAAAACAACAGGCACGTCGCACACACTTGTTTGGGCTTGCGAGTCGGCTAAAGAGTAGTAGGCTAACGTTAAGTTTTAAGTGGTTGGTGAGCGCGAGACGCCGAAATGGATGCCAATAAGTTTCTCAATGGAAAGTTTACTTTTAAAAAGTTTCCAAATGGTTCCATTTACAAGACCAAAGTGATCTGTGTGTTTTGTCATTGTGAACTGAGCTATCATCGCAGCACGTCCCGTCTGAAATACCACTTGATGGCCAACTACACAGCTGATGCAAATTCTTATTTAGGGGGAAATGGCTAAAGCGCCGGAAATGAGAATGTTTCTTTTGACATAAAGTTTAGGCTGTGGCATTGAAGACATTGACGCAACACACAAGCTTGAGTTTAAATACATTATTTAATTTGACATTACTTACTGTACATGCAAGTCTTGATTTGCTTAAATGTACATGTGCTGCTAGTACACCATGACACAATACAATACTCGCTGTGCAACAGCACATCTATGCACGTTGCATGCGTCGTTGCTAACGTGTGATGACGTTGTGACGTAGGCTAGCACTGAGTTCCTTTTTTTGACACAAGGCACTTTTTGCCACAAAAACTTAAATACAAGCAACCTAATCGCTACCAAGACAAAAATAAATAATAATAAGTTTAATATATATGTGAGAGAACAAAGGTTGTGCCCTTGCCGAAGGCAAAGCACACCCAATGAACAAGGGAAACTTACCAACAATTCCTCCCACGTCAAACAGAGTGGACAGATCCCCGGCTTTTTTGGCATCCAAGTGAGCTGACAGACAGATTAACTTGTTTTACTCTGTGGACACTTAATGACTAATCTCTGGTTTAGCAAGTGTATATACCACAATAAGGACATTCCAATACAGTCAACAAATGCAAGCCAAAGCACATGGAAGGCATCCAACTGTGTCACATAAAATATTTATTTGACGGTAGATAGTTTGCCTAAGTTAGTTACTTAGTGTAAACTGTCCATACCCGTTTTGGTGATATAAAGAGGCAGCCAAAAAAGGAAGGTGTAGCTGACTAGTTTGGCAAACAGCAAACAGAGGGAGAACTCAATCACTCCCTGGTGAGACAAAGGAGAGTTAATACATTTTTTATATAGTAATTACACCACATGACCCAATGGCTATTGAAGCATTAAGTAGTAAGAGTAATTAGCACATTTATAGCTATTGTTTTGTAGGAGGCGTGTGGGCACGTGACTAACCGGTATGCGTAGGGCTCCCATGAAACTGATTGCAGAGGGCTCTGACTCACTCTTCACCACCACCACTTGTTGAACAGGAACGTAAACACTCCCATTGTCTGGGGGGAGAAGCAGTTCTGTGTCCCAGCTCTGAACCAAAGAGGCAGAGAATGGTTACACACCCACCTAGTGCAAAGTATTCATGGGTTTCATCTGACGTCACACAGTAGTCGCGGCGCCATCATAAAGACCGAATTGCAAGATGCCGTCTATCTACTGTGCATGCTGTGATAACAGCAAATCTCATAAATTACCTTTTACAATGTCCCCAAAAACCCAGAGCGTCATGAGAAATAGATTGCTGCTATCAAGAGGGATCACTGGACTCCTACAGAACATCATTTAAAATGTGAGCATGTATAACGTTATTCTGGACAGCTAGCATTAGCTATGCTAGCTGTCCAGAATAACGTTGATATAAATGTACATTAGTAACGTTAGTTATGTAAGGTATTTTAGTTAGTATGCTAAACTACTTTTCATTTGGTGTCCTGATGTGACTGATGTGAATCTGATGGCAATTGAGTTCAGTGATATTAATGCTATTTGTGTAATCTTAATATCGCTTGATTAACAGACTGTCACTGACCCTTCAAGAACACCTATCTTATTTTTAATTGTTTTTGCTTTTCATCTGTGGTGAAGTGTGCTATTTTCGAGCTTTTTTGTTAAAAACGGCTCGATATTAGAATTTCCCAATGTTCGGTACTTAGGTCAAATGGGCTTCCAATGTCTACTGTGGGACTACTTTGCCTACAGAGCCGATGCTGACAAACCCACGAACATTACGAAGAATTAGAATTATTAAGACTTTTCAACTTTTTACATTTAAGATTCTTATATGTTTATGGTATGCACCTTCTTGCCACAATTCCTCGTTTGAGTGAACTTACATGGGCAAATAAAGCCAATTCTGATTCTATTTGTAAAAGGTGATATAAAACTGTGTTATGCAATACTTCTAACCTCGCCAAGGACCTCAGTGACAGACACCAAGGCCTAAACGCAGAGTACAAAAAAACGACAGGTTAGCGAATAAGATGTCATGTCCTGGTAACCAGCTGGTAGGACGGTGAAATACAATGTCAGGCCTACCCTACTTTATTGTAAATAGCATGACAAGCAAGCATATTAGAAAATGTTCCAAGATGACAAATATATTAAGCTACAGTTATTTGTGGGTCTCATTTTGGTGCTTTTTAAAACAGCCACTAGCTAAATAACATAGTAGAGCTACGAGCTAGCTAGGTGGCACAAACAGAACGACCAACTAAAAAAGACACACTTTGTTTGCCCCCCCCCCAAAAAAAACAAAAAACAATCCTAACTGTAATATACTGGGTTTTTCATGTTAAGAGTTTAACTGTTGTGACAAGAATATTACACTAATCCTATATTTCGGAGCAGGGTAATGTTATAGTCTAATAGCTGATGTAATATTTTTGTACTATTTCCCCTAAAGCAACAAACTTAGGCTACTTAAAGAGACCTTCCATTCATAAAGTATGTTCTAAAGCTGCCAATTAATACGTAACAACTTATTGTAAATGGTCAGTAGCCTATAGACCAATTATTTGTTTGTAAACATTCGGGGTGCGCGCGCAGCATAGTAGCAGAATAACGGGGAAATATAGCCTTTATAACGGCTAGAGAATTACACGGATTATACAAATAGTTCGATTTAAAAAGGTCGAGGAGGACAGCCTTTGAGAGAGAACGAAATTCCCGATTGATCTGTCACATCAGCATTTTGATTTGGGGCACGAAAGAGTGCAGTCCACGGGGCGACATTCTCACTCTTTCGTGCCCCAAATCAAAATGCTGATGTGACAGATCAATCGGGAATAGGTGGCAGCCATGTCTTCACGTCATGTCACAAAGTTCATCATTCAACAGTTTAACAGTCAAATCTACACCAAAACAGTCGAGCAGGGAAGCTTTCAAGAGATATGGGAATTCTGCTTTTGCACCTAAAATACAAACGTGAGCAAAAGGCAGCAATCGCTATCCAATCAACAGACATGCAATTTACTGTAGCTAGCAGGGGAAGAATACAAACAACAAAAATCACCAGTTAACTTAATTTAAATTAGCAAGAACTATAAACTAATACAATAACAGGCTTAAATGAACTGACAACATAAGTTTTACCGACTTACAATTCTCAAGACGCACACACGCAATCTCAACTGCGGTGTGAAGCGCCTGTCCGTGCTATTCTTGACATGCACTCTAACAATCACTGCTGATAGACAGCCTAAAATTCTGTACAGCCCTATTTCTGATACCGTGGCGGCAGAAATGTAGCCGCGGCGGGCCGCCACGGTCAATTCAACATAGCGCAAACACTGGAGTCTCATGATACTAAACTTGGTATTGGTATCGAAGTCAAAATGTTGCCCGTGCACACCATGTACACCTTATGAGAGATACAGTACATAGCATCCCTAAATATCCTAGGCATATGCACCAATGCAAACACACACACCTGATCTTTGCCTCCCTTGTAGTTGTACAGTTCCTTGTGTCCATTCATCCCTTTCCAGGTCTTTTTTGGCTTATGCTGAAAGGGAATCAATATATTAAAGTTACCATCACTATGGATATAAACAACCAGCAAATTTGCCACAGGTACAGTTGGAGAAGTCAAAATAGCATTAATGCAAAAAATATATTAATGTTTCCTGGAAGAAGGGAACAAGGTACAACCACAGCAATGATACAAATCTACTTTAACCTTATGGCCATTTTCCCGACACAAAAACCATGTTGAAACCATGTTAGATGTGTTTAGAGTATATATGTTATTTGAATCAATGAAAGGTCTATAAAAAAGGACCTTGACCTACATAGCCTATTGTTCATGTCAATCATGGCGTGTTTTTTATTTATAAGAAGTGGTGGATGAGCTGTCATTGTACGCGGCTTAAAGAAACCTTTCTTTTGGGAAGAAGTCACGTGGTTGTGAACATTGCATTTTGCCGTGGTGGATCAATATGATCCATGTTCTACCTCTCGGGCTGCTTAAGAAAAGGGTGCAACTGTAATTATCTTGACTTTTGGAATCTGACTTGAATTAGTCCGATTGCGTGAACTAGAATTTACCTTTATGGAACCCCTTTAGCCCCGACTAACTTGTTAGGTTACTTCAAGTCAGGTTTGGGACTTTAATCCCAGATTTTTTGAGGCCTTTATGGAACAGGCTCATGGTTTACTGCTTTAATAATCTATCAGTCCCACCACAATACTTGCTCAACAGCGCAAATACAGGGAAAACAAAGCTGATGAAGTATTACCTAACTGGTTGGTAGCTAGTACTGTAGCTGGCTACCAGCTGGTAGTACATCTACAGCAAGTGCTTAGGAGAACTGCATATCAGCTACACAACCTAGCAGGCTGTGCTTCGTTTTGCTCCTAGCTTCAGAACTGACGCTTGGACCGGTAAGTAACTTGTACAGCTCAGATATCTAGTACTGCTGTGTGGGATTGCTAGAGCATATACAGAAAATACAGGATTTATTTATCACAGCCTGGAAACATAGCTAGCTACATAAGATGTTATCATCCTGGCCTATGCCGGTGGCATTTCTGCAACCATCTTTTTGCAGTTTTAGCTAGCTAGTTATCTCCTGGAAGGAAGAACGAGCTACCCAACTGATGTTGTACTATAACTAATCGTGTGCAGGTTTGTAACGTTGTGACTGTGGCTAGCTAGTTATCCACCGTTAGCTTCACTTTTCCTTAACATTTTAATTATGCCTAAAACGCACAACTGAACCTACCAGACAATCCACGCAATTCTTTCAGGAACAAGACACACATTTAGACACAGAGACTGTCTATGTTATGCAAAAATTGAGGAACCAGTTAGGGTGGGAAAATAATAATAAATATAAATGAGATAGAATATAGGTTGTATCTTGCGGTTGTAAATGTGTGGCGTACACTGAATATATTTTTCGAGAGACAGGCAAAGAGGCAGGCAGACTCACATTACTGCAAAGTACTGGGTTCTGGTCATGGATGGTCTTCAAATCATTTGGATCTGGGTGAAGAAAAACAACTAGGTGAGAACAAACATTCTATTCAAGAGAAGAAAACAAAATTAATGTAGCCAGATTTAAGTCATAAGACTTTTTTCTTGCCACTAGGAATGCAATTTAGACCAATTTCTCAACAAAACCTTCCCTGAAAAAAGTAAAAAATGTCAACCAATATAATCTCTTCATTAATACTTCAAGCTATCAATGGACAATAAAAAAGTAAAAGGACATGAGTTACTGTTAAACATCTCATTGACACATGACTCATGTTAAAACTATATAATTACTTACAAACACCATACAATTACTTTAAACAATAAGTAGCTAGCTAGTGAATAAACTGAACAGCAATGCTGATGGGAAAACAGAATCCAATGTGATGTATGAGGTGCTGAAATATGTAAAGTTGCTCAGTTGAGATAGAACAATTGGAAGCATATTTTGGTGCCTCATACATTACATTTGAGGTGCATTTGATGTTGACTTCCATCACCGTCCGCTTACCTCAGCCACACAATGTAGCACAATGTAAACACAACATAATACAAATACAATGTAGCAAGTAAATAAGAGACATTTAAGACATTATAAGAACTTATATTTAGGACACCCTGGGTACCCTACAGGATAGGATAGGGTACCCTGTCTACCCCATCTCCAATCAAAGCTCTTCCTTGCCTGTCTCTACCTAGCCAATGACAGGGCACTACTCACGTTCGATGAGGAAGAAGAAGCAGACCAGGCCCATGAGGGCTATTATGAGACCAGGAACGATAAAAGACAATCCCCAGTTAGAAGAGACCCAGTATCCAGCTATCAGGGAGCCTAGGATGTTCCCTACGGAGGTGTGGGAGTTCCATAGGCCCATGATCAGGCCTCGTCTGACATAAACCAGACCAGAGTTAGTTGTGTCATAATAGATTATGAAAGCCTTATGACATGCACTACTCACACAGACAAAATAGGTTCATTTCAAATTAGCATATTAGCTACTTTATAAATACACCGCTCAAAACATTTAAGGGAACACCTAAACATGACAGTATAACACCAAGTCAATTAAACTTCAGGGATATCAGTCCATCCAGGTTAGGATAGGAAGCATAAATTATTGTCAATAAATGTCACCTGTTTTTGGTGCAAATGAAACAGGAACACTGGAGAGGCAACAGCAAGACTATTCCCAAAAAGGGAATGGTTTTGCAGATAGTGGTCATAAACAATTGCTCTCCCCTTACTAGGGATGGGGATCGATACCCGGTTATGTAAGGACACGGTTCCAAATTTCTCAAAACCCAAATATCAATAAGGTCCGAGCTTATTGATATAATATAATGTTGACTTATGTCTCGAGAAATAAGTCAAATCACTGGTGCACAAACATACAACAATTGTCTAATACAATTAATACATTCAGTTGAATGGCCTGCCAACCTCCTTTAAACTAAATTAGAAGAATTGAATTGCCTCATGCAATACTTTGCTTCATTTCTCATTTTGTTGCTAGCTACGATGATGGCTGAACGTACAAAACGGTCAAAGGCTTGGCTACATTTCATTAAAGCCAAAGATAAAGACCAAGCAACGTGCAATATATGTTCGAAGGTAATTTCTTGTAAGGGGGGGAACACAACTGCGATGAACAACATCAGTTAAGGATAAAAACCTTGGACTGTCTTCGAGTCGCACCGGTGCCAATGTAACCGGTTTGAATCGGTGAAACTCACTCCTCAGGTATGTAATGGGCCACCCGCGTCAACGAAGAGCTAGCTTTTCTTTGGCGTAGTTGGTAGTGGTTGCGCTTGGAAGTCGAGAGGTGGCAGGTTCGACTCCCCTTGGGAGGGAACATTGGCCAGATACCTCTGACGGAGCTTGCAAGACCACGTCCGTTACATACACGTTACACCAACTCCAGCTGCCGTTGCAGGACAATCCTCTGGTGACCCCAACTTCGAGCAAGTCTCCATTGTTGACAATAATAAGTGTGCCAATATGTGCTCCTTTTAGCCAGCCTCCTCCTGAGAGCAACACTTTCCCCTTGTTCTATTTTACATCTGTTTTACTTAAGTTATTGTTATAAATGTTGTTCAGTAATCTTTTTTACCTAAAGTGTAGCGTGGGTTGTGTGGGTGCTGCTATATGTTTAACATTTGCCAAATTCATTAATTTAGATGGTGGTCAGCTCAAGTCCGCAGCTCAATCAAACTCCCTTCACCCTGGCTGCCAGGAGGATGCCATCTGATAACGTGGAGGAGTGTCACAGGGCTGTCACAAAGTTGATAGTGAAAGGGTTGCATTCCTTTGCAACAGTTGAATCACCATGGTTTAGGCCGGGAGATGACCAAGGCCCTCAATCCACATTACACCCCTCCTTGCAGGACTGTTCTGTCCAACACCCTCATCCCTGCATGGTATGAGGTTGTGAGGCAGAATGTAATAAAAGAGCTGGCAAATGTGGGCAAGGTAGCCATCACAAGTGATGGGTGGATTAGCTTAGCGCAGGACCACTACATAACAGTAACGGCCCATTACAGCAGCCAAGGCAAACTTCACCAAAAGGTCTTGCGGTCCAAAGCTGTCTTCCAGGCACAGACGGGGGAAACAGTGGCAGTACAGATTGGGGAGGTGTTGGAAGAGTTTGGCATTGCGCACAAGGTGGTTGTGATGACCGTGGACAATGCGTCCAACATGGATGTTGCTGCAAAGAGGCTAAACATCCTTAAACTTGGATGCTTTGCCCACACCCTCAACTTGGCTGCGCAAAAAGTCTACAGCATTGCCACAGTAACCCGGTGGGCAGCAAAATTAAGAGTGGTCATTGTGTGGATGAAGCGATCTATAATGGCCAAGACTGTGCTGAAAGAGAAGAAGCTCCTTCTCAAACTTCCTCAGCACACCATGCTACTGGACGTCAAAACCAGGTGGAACTCTCTCTTCCTGATGGTTGAGAGATTCCTCGAACAATATCCGGCTCTCCAAGCTGCAGTGTTGGATACACAGCTGAGAAAGCCAATGGAGAGGGACAAACTGGATAGGATCACAGATGATGACTTCATCAGAGCAGAGGAGTTCATCAAGGTCATGAAGGTAATGTACACCTCTACACTGTGTGTATCGAGTGAGAAAAACCCCCCCACCTGTGGTCAGATCCTTCCGATACTCGAGAAAATGAAAGACCACTTCACAGTTCAGGAGGAAGACTCTCTGTTCGTGTGTCGCATTAAACAGAAGGTTTGGACTGACCCCCCTGGACGTTACCAGAATTACACCATCCAGCAGTTCCTGGAAGAGGTGACTGCGATGGACCCCTGATACAAAGCCAAGACTGACAGGGACTCCACCTGGGACCATTTGCTTGAGGCAGCTATAGCAATGCTATTATAGGAATTGGCCATACAGTGCAAAATATGTGGTCAAATTGGACGATTAAGCTAATAATGCTAATTATGCAAATTGCTCAACATCCGGCAGTTTCTGTATACTGGGGACCCACACTTCACATTTCTGCAAAAAAACTTTGGTGTACTCAACATTTCTGGGTTCACCTAGTTACAACACACAATCATTTTCAACTTTGGGACTTTTTCACTTGTCAGGACATGGAATTATTTACGACACAGGGCCCTACCAAATGACCTCCAGCAGGCTACTGGTGTGCATGTTTCTGACCAAACTGTCAGAAACAGACTCCATGAGGGTGGCATGAGGGCCCTACATCCTCTAGTGGGACCTGTGCTCACAGCCCAGCACTGTGCAGCTAAATTTGGAATTTGCCAGAGAACACCAGATTTGGCAGATCTGCTATTAGAGCCCTGTTCTTGTCATAGATGAGAGCAGGTTCACACTGAGCACATGTGACAGACGTGAAAGAGTCTGGAAACGCAGCAGTGAATGTTATGCTGCCTGCAAAATTACCGGTAACCGGTTTGGAGGTGGGTCAGTGATGGTCTATGGAGGCATATCCTTGGAGGGTTACACAGACCTCCACGTGTTAGCGAACAGTACCCTGACTACTGTTTGGTTACCATGGATTTCCTCCCGATGTAGGAAAATCCCTGGCCGAATGTGGCCAGAGTGTGTAGGCAGTTCCTGGATGACAAAGGCATTGATGCAATTGTCTGGCCCTTACTTTTCCCAGACATGAATCCAATTGAAAACATCTGGGATGTTACGTATCGGTGTATCCAACGCCTGGAAGTATCATCACAGACTGTCCAGGAGGTCACTGATGCCCTGATCAAGGTCTGGGAGGAGATCCCCCAGGACACCATAAACTGTCCCATCAGGACAAGATGTTGTCATGAGTGCATACAGGCATGTGGGGGCCATATACATTCATTTTTGTTGTTTAAACTAAAACTGTGTCAGAGTAGAATTAAGTAAGAAGATAGTTGTTGTAACAGGCCGTTAGGAGAGCTAGCCACTAAGCTAGAGATCGATTTAAATAGCAAGTTTCTATCTGTATTGTCTCCGCCGTGAGCAGCTCCAAGTGGGCGGGTTGTTGACATAATTAGGGGCCATTGTCAGCTGCGCTTTGCATATTTAAGGCAGCTAGCACTCCTGTGGCAGCCTCGCCTGGCAGCCTTGGGCACTAAGACTCGGTCAACAAGACAGGGAGTCTTCCTGTGGAGTCCTCCGAGGAAGGACGCCGAGGCGGATCACCTCTTCTGATAAGTATCACCCTATTTGTATTCTATTCTACCTAGAACATATTCAGAGCTAGCATGTGTTTCTTCAGCATTCCCGTTCACTGCAACACCCGCAGACGTAGACGTGGATATGTCACAAAGTATATACTTTCCACTTCTAACCTTAGCTACCTCTATAGATCTTCTCCACCTGCTCTCTCTCTTTCTATAGGGCTCTGGAACTGCCAGTCTGCTGTGAAAAAGGCAGACTTCATTCCAGCGTTAGCATCCCATGCTTCTCTTGACGCCCTCGCGCTGACAGAGACATGGATCCTCCCAGAGAACACTGCAACTCCTGCTGCTCTCTCTGTCAACCACTCGTTCTCCCACTCTCCTCGCTTAACTGGGCGAGGTGGTGGGACAGGTTTGCTTCTTTGCCCACATATTAAATGCACATCCACCCCACTCTCTTTTACTGCCAAATCATTTGAACACCACTATGTAATGCTAACTGATCCTATCAAAGCATTTTTAATTGTCCTCTATCGCCCACCAGGGCCGCTAGCTGACTTTGTGGAGGAGCTGGACATGCTCCTCAGCACCCTCCCGGATGATGGAGCACCGCTGATACTTCTTGGGGACTTCAACATCCACCTCGAAGGAACGCAGGCCGTTGACTTCAAGTCTCTTCTGACCTCCTTCGACCTGACGTTGCTCAACACACCAGCGACCCACCAGGCAGGAAAACCAGGCTCGACCTCATCCTGACACGTAACTGTATCACTGACCTAACCTCTGTAACCCCACTACACATCTCTGATCACTACTTTATCCAATTCTCTATCTCTGTCCCTCCAACTCCTCCTACCTCCCCTCCCCTCGTAACTTTCAGACGCAATCTCCGCTCCCTATCCCTCTCCCACTTCTCCTCCATTGTAACATCCTCCCTCCCTCCTATTAACGAGTTAATGTCCCACCCCACCGACACTGCCACTAACATGCTGTTATCCACATTAACTGAATCACTGGACACCCTCTGCCCCCTGTCAACTAGACCTGCGCGATCTTCTCCCTTCTGCCCGTGGCTCACTGATGTTATTCGTGAAGAACGTTCCACCCTTCGAGCAGCTGAGAGGAGATGGCGCAAGTCTAACGACAGTCTAGCCATTGATAAGTATCACTCCCTCCTCAAATCCTTCTCTGCCCATATAACTGATGCTAAAACTCACTACTTCTTGAACAAAATTAACTCTGCCTCAAACACTCACAAACTTTTCTCTACCTTCCCCACCCTTCTCCACCCTTCTTAACCCACCTCCCCCACCCCCCCACCCCTCCACTCTGAGAGCAGACGACTTCTCCTCCTTCTTTGAGAAAAAAGTTGCTGACATTAGCAGTCGGTTCCCTGAACCAACCTTTCCTATTCACTCACCCTCTATGACTGACCCTACTAAATGTCTCAACTCTTTCTCTGCCCTATCTGAGGCAGAGATCTCTGACCTCATTCTCTCTCATCGCCCCACCTCCTGTCCCCTTGATCCAGTCCCCTCCCCTCTCTTTCAAACCATCTCTCCCTCCATCATAACATTTCTTATCCATGTCCTCAACTCTTCTCTTACTTCCGGCACTTTCCCCTCTGCCTTCAAACAGGCCAGAGTTATACCCCTACTCAAAAAACCCTCCCTTAACCCAGCTGTCCTCCAGAACTACAGACCGGTATGACTTCTACCATTCTTTTCTAAAACAATTCAACGCGCTGTATCTAACCAACTGTCAAACTTTCTCACTCAGAACAGCCTGCTTGACCCCCACCAATCGGGCTTCAAGACGGGCCACTCCACTGAAACTGCCCTCCTGTCAGTCAGCACGGCCCTCCAGTCTGCCAGAGCGGCCTTGAGGTCATCCGTCATCATTCTGCTGGACCTCTCTGCAGCATTTGATACGGTTAACCATCAGATCCTGCTCGCCAGACTCTCCGAGATGGGCATCACTGGCACTGCACTTCAGTGGATCGCATCCTACCTGTCGGTAAGATCCTACCAGGTCTCCTGGGGAGGCGATGTGTCTGACCCCTGCCAGCTCTCCACTGGTGTCCCACAGGGCTCCCTCCTTGGACCCCTCCTCTTCTCCCCGTACACCACCTCGCTTGGACCAATCATCACCTCCCATGGCTTCTCCTACCACTGCTACGCTGACGACACCCAGCTCTACCTGTCTTTCCCCCCGACCGATCCGGGGATCTCAGCCAGGATTGAGGCCTGCCTCACAGACATCTCCGCCTGGATGACCAAGCACCACCTACAGCTGAACCTCGCCAAAACCGAACTCCTCATCATCCCGGCCAAACCGTCCATCTCCCATGACCTCTCAATCACCCTGGGATCTGCAACGGTGACCCCTTCATCCTCTGCCAGGAACCTCGGGGTTACCATGGATGACGAGCTCTCCCTCACAGCCCACATCGCTGCTGTCTCCCGGTCGTGTAGATTCACCCTCTACAACATCCGGAAGATCAGGAGATACCTGTCTGAGCACTCCACCCAGCTGCTCGCCAGGCTCCCAGCATGCGCAACCTGCCTTCTCCAGAGGATTCAGAACGCAGCGGCCCGTCTGGTCTTCAACCTACCCAGACGCTCCCATGTTACCCCGCTCCTCGTCTCCCTTCACTGGCTGCCCGTCACGGCCCGTATCAGATTCAAGACCCTGGTACTGACCTTCCGAGCGGTGAGTGGGACTGCACCCGACTACATCAAGTCTCTCCTCCAGCCCTACACCCCCACCCGCCACCTTCAGTCTTCCTCTGACAACCGTCTGGTGATCCCACCGCTCAAGACCGCCCGGTCCCAACACAAGCTCTTCCCCTGTCTGGCCCCCCAGTGGTGGAATCAACTCCCCACCTCCATCAGAGACACTGACTTTCTCCCCACCTTCAAGAAAAGGCTCAAGACACACTTGTTCCGGGAATACAACGGTACCTAGGAAAGATCTGCTGGACATGATGTTAGTTTCTTCCAGGATCACAAGGACTCTTACTTAGAGACCTGCTGCTCTTATTGGTTAGCTGTAACTGATTAAAATTATTGTACTCGCTGTGAGGTAGTTTACTGTTGTTTGCTCTTCCACAGGTACACTTGTGCACTTTAAGATTCATGTTGTCCAATTGTAACTTGTTTAACTTCATGCTCTTATGATTCTTCCCTTTGGCACTTATTTTTAGTTTTTTTCACAATGTATGATTCATGTTTGATTACTTGCAATGTTGGGGATATCTCGTTGTTATGATCAGTGACCTATGCACTTTTGTAAAGCTCTCTCTTGGAAGTCGCTTTGGATAAAAGCGTCTGCTAAATGAATAAATGTAAATGTAAATATTCACTACAAAGTCACATTATGAGTTGCTGTGATGAAATTCATGTAAGTTGGAATAGACTGTGATTTAAATCGTTTACTTTGGTTTTCGGTGTGAGTTTGACTTCAGCTCTCAGCCGTGATTGGTGATTTCAGTTTCCATTGATCGTTGTTACTTAATTTTGTCAACAAATTACACAATGTACAGTAAGGTTTCGATCTTTAATATATTGTGTTTATCGAGACCCAATGTGTAATTTAGGAGTTCACTTAGTTTTTCTGAGCAGTGTATTTAAACTCAATCAGTGTTTCCCACACATAGACTAATTTGTGGCAGTGCGCCACAGAATCAACCGGCCGCCACATATTGCGTTTCGGAATTATTATTTTTTTACACTATTTAGGCTAGAACACGCAGTGTATTAGTTCAGCTGCATTTCCTTTCCCTGCTCTCCAGTGTTGCCAGGTCCGCGGTTTTCCCGCGGAATTGGGCTACTTTTGAAGGGTTTAATTTTTTGTCCGCTGGTTCGGGTAGACCTATTTTGCATGCGAATTACATGAATATACATATTTTACATAAATACAAATCCATATTTTAAATATGATTTAAGAATGTTTTTATTTATACCCAAATCCTACCAAACTGACTCCAGATCAGCACGTATAGGTGAAAGAACTGTTGAGGGAAAACTGCTTTTAATGCTGGCATACTAAACATTTGGTGTTACTTTGAAGATATTTCAATACATTTGGCAATGATAGCAATGCTGTTGGACTTTAAAAGCAGTGTATATGGTTTGGCAGGGGCATATTTAGAGTTCTGATATTGGGCTGGTTTTTGGGCTGGTTTTATTGGCCATAGGGCTGGTTTTGGGCTGGTTTTGATTGGCCATTGGGCTGGTTTTGTCACACAGACCTGGCAACCCTGCTGCTCTCCCTCCGTCTCTCTGTCACTCACGCCCAGACACACACACACACAGTCACAACGTCAGCAAACGTTAGCAATCGATCTTCGTTCTTTTGGTGAGCAGTCTCAGGAGCTAGCTACTTACCTAGCGTCATGGATCCGACCAGCTAAATAGTTATTTTGCACTAGCGTTGCTACCTGCATATGCAGAAGTTGTTTGTTTGTTGTTGATTTTGAGAAGGTGTGAATCATTTTGGATTCATATTTAATATAATAAAGTTTTGTGTAAAAAAATATTAACAAAGGAATTATTTAGCACCCCCCGCCACAAATGTATTTCTAATATGTGGGAAACACTGCTCAATACTCTACAAAACATGCATACATTAAATATTAAATATACATTCAAGATTGATTCAGGATGCATCCTCACCTTCCCTTGCCAAACCAGTTTCCAATACAAGTGACCACACTTGGCCAACCAGTGGTCTGAACCAAGCCATTGGCAATCTAACATGCAGAGGAGTAAAACAAAAGGATTAGCCTTATTAACAATGTATTTGTGTATGTGTTTTCCCTGCACCACTAGGTCTTCTGCTGTTGCTCACCTGGACAAATATATAGAAGCCGAGACTGTGTATGTTATAGATGTAGCCCAGGCCAAACAGACAAGTGAAGAGGCCGCTAGTCAACATGCCCACTGTCAGGTACCAACGGATGGGCAGGCGTTCACCAATGATACCACTGTAAGGTGCATAAAAATGACAGCACAATAATGTTCTTCAATGAAGAGGCACAAAGGAAATACCGTATTTCTTCGTATAAACGCCGCCCTTGAATAAACGCTGCCCTTGAATAAACGCCGCACCCAAAAAATCAGAAAACTGTTATTTAATTGCTTAAATTCAACCCCAGTATTTCTTACACGTACATAACTTTCTGCACAGCTTTCTGTTTGAAAGCTAACGTGTATGAACGTTTAGGCATGCAGATTTACATTTACTTTTAGTCATTTGACACTCTTATCCAGAGCGACTTACAGTAATTACCGGGACATTCCCTCCCAGGCAAGTAGGGTGAAGTGCCTTGCCCAAGGACACAACGTAATTTTGCACGGCCGGGAATTGAACTGGCAACCTTCAGATTACTATTCCCGAACCGCTCAGCCACCTGACTCCTTATATACATTTAGATTTCTACATAATGTAGAACACTTGAGACAGTTGTACTACCAACGCACACCTAATTGATAGCCAATGAGAAAGGGAGTTTCCGCATTCATAGACAAACAAAGAATAGTGGTAGTAAAGTGGTAGTAAATGAAACCTGCGTTTGTAGCTGCATGATTTATTTGTCGCAATGTCAGCAACGAAGTTGTCTACGGCTGCACTGCAGCTACAATTCACGAAATCTCACAAATCACGGAATGACCCAGCAGTAGCGAAAGGGCTGTTCACGTGCACAGTCTAACAGGGCAAAACCATCAGTCCTTTGCAACAGGTTTGTTTGGTAGAAGCTGTAGCCGTTTGTCTCTCGGGGATAAAATAGTGCTGCACTTGACTGTACGGCTGCTACAGTTTTCTTTAACGTTTTCATCCATGATTGGCAAGCAGTTGCATAAATATGAACCTTACCTGAGGTACATGCCAATAGCATAGGCACACAGGAATGAGTAGTCCATGGCTCCCAACAGCTGCTTGTAGTTGCCTTTATCTAAATATGGAGACAAGATTGCTTTGACTCGAATCTGATGAAACCAGTACCAGTCATCTGAACGACACTTGTTTGACTTACTTATTAGAGATGTATGTATTTATTGGTGAATGGAAGAGACATCGAAATTAATATACAAGAGAGAACAAACAATATAAAAAAGGGTGACTGTGGCTTAAATAGGGAGTTAGATTAAGAGGGACAAAAGAGAAACACCGGAAAGAAAGACAGAAAAACAGAGAGGATGAGAGAGGCGGGAGAGCGTCAGAGAGATAAGCGGAAAGTAAGAGAGAGAAAGAACAATAAAGACAGATTTGAGTTCAGATAAACAGAGTTAAGATGGCTGAAGTGGGCCTCACCAAAGGGCTTCCAGCTGCAGTCTACATCAGAGTGTAGCGTTGGCTGGCCACTAGGGGATTGGACCTCACTGAGAGACGAGCAGTTCCTATGTAGCTCACTCTAAAATATAAATGTATTTATATTTAAATAAAAAACATTTGCAACATGATAGGCAAAGCACCTGCAATATCCAATAACGTGTTATAATGTTCATTAACTACAGAGGGTACAAATTCTGGGGAAATGGTGAGGTGTGCTTGCAGATGGGTCTGTTTTATTACTTATATCAGTGTTTTTCAACCTTTTTTGAGCCACGGCACATTTTTTACATTGAACATTTTTTGCCGAACACCACCGACCAAAAATGGAACAAAATGAAACTCTGTAGCCTAATACAGTATATATAATTGGATGTGCACAAGCCTTCGGCGAGCACAACCAATTTTTCTCTCTCATATATATTTATTATTATTTATTATTTTCCCACCCCTATAAAAACGTGGTCCCGATTGAGTTGCTTGTATTGGCGAGTATTTATATACCGACATAGCATATGTATCTACATAGATGGCAGCTGTGTTTTGTTTGCACTTCTGCTGTGTGCTCTTTTTACTAGGGCTTTCATCTAGGTCAGAATCTTGTCCAGGGCCCAGTTCGGAGTTTGCATTCTTTCTTTTTAAAAACTTCTCCATCACTGTAACCACGACCTGTCACATGCGTCACTAATTCTCTTGTCTCTAAGAAGGAACGAGGCAATTAGCTACCTGCTGCCACCCGGACGAATATTACATTACTCTGCCAGTCACTATATTACAGACACTCGACAACGATATTATTTGAAGATGATAATTAATTTAAAAAAACATTTACATTTGGTCATTTAGCAGACACTCTTATCCAGAGCGACTTACAGTAAGTAGAGAGAAAATTCTCCCCGAGGCAAGTAGGGTCAGAGTGAAATGCATTACCCAAGGACACAACGTCATTTGGCTCGGTCGGGAATTGAACTGGCAACCTTCAGATTACTAGTCCGATCCCCGAACCGCTCAGCCACCTGACTCCTTATATACATTTAGATTTCTACACAATGTAGAACACTTGAAACAGTTGTACTTACCAACGCACACATAATTTATAGCCAATGAGAAGGGGAGTTTCCGCATTCATAGACAAACAAAGAATAAACAAGGAGGTCAGCGGTAGTAAATGACACCTGCGTTTTTAGCTGCATGATTTATTTGTCACAATGTCAGCAACAAAGTTGTCTATGGCTGCACTGCAGCTACAAGTCACGAAATCTCTCTTACTGATTAAAGGCCGACCTCGAATAAACGCTGCACCAAAAATGAACGTTATTTAATGAACGCCGCAGCATTTATTTGAAGAAATACGGTAGATATCCCAGAGGAATCCAAACATTTTAGAACCTGACGATCTCTCGGCACAAAATATTTCTATATGTTTTAAATAATTATGCATAGGAATAATTATTATTAGCCTTTATTATTATTATTATTTGCCTTTTTATGAAGTTTGCATAGATTAAAAAGCATACATTGGTTGCTGCTCATTTACACTTTAAAATACTAGGAGTGAAATGTAGAATGAAACAGGGTTCTCTTCTAATTTCCCTTAGTGCAAGAGGTAATGGCGATAAGCTTTCTGGCAGCCTCACATAGTTGAATCTGTTGCATCAAAACGAAGAAATTGGGCAATCCTGTGTACATTTTTTCCTAATACAACGTTGTCACTGGCAGTATCTCAGTTGGAATCGCTATTCAACATACCAGCAAACTTGTCGCTTTCGGCGAAAAACACTGTTTGAATGGGAAAATGTCATCCACGTGAATCGTGTAGATCCTAAGTTTTTATTTGTGTGTGTGTGTGTGTGTGTGTGGGGGGGGGGTGGTCCAATTTGCCAGAAACGGGAGTTTCAAAAACCTACTGCGATCGTCTTCACAATAAAACATCTTTGGTGATATGTCACGCGAGTCATTTGGCCAATCACAATCAAGATAACAGCAGCGTCTTCTTCGAAAAGCCCCTGGCTGCAGCTTTCCCTGGCTGCAGCTTTCCCACAGGTGAATTCAACTTTTCATGCTAAAACGCAGATGTCGTTTATGGAGAATGTTGTTGTTGACATGTTTAACGTTATAATGGAAAGCAAGCTTGTCAGCTAACGTAAGATCAGCGAATTGTGTTGTTAGCCTAGTTCAATGTGAAGGATTTATCCTCCACTGCATTAGTATTGTTATTTGATCTATTATGTATATCTTATATGCATAGATATGAGCTAAACGAAAACGAACACGTAATGAAACAAGACCCATTGATGCTTGGTTTCATGTTAATGAGTGATCGAAACACCTTCCCAGGCCAAAAGAGTATATAAGAGATTTATTTTTATTTTCTACTCCCCACTCAACCAGTTTTAATGTTGTTTTGTGTTCAGTGGTGTTAATAAATGTTTTCTTTTTTTTTGTATTTACTATCTATAATAATGTTCTTCTGTTTGCAGGTATGATTCAAACATTACCATCTGCAAACTGAAAATATGCCCAAAAAACATAAATAAGCTTGATTTTTTGGGGGGGAAAACTGGTTAATTTAACAAGTTTACTGGAAACGATCATTGCAAGAACATTTTTGTCATGTATATTTGAGACCAGACATTCGTAGATATATTTTTCCACTAGGCATGGGCCGATTACCAGTTTCAAGGTATACCACGATTTGAAAAAGTCACGGTTTCAATACCTCTCTAATTTTCGGTTATACCATTGCTGCGGTAAGAGCTTTAAAAAAATGTTTTGTCTCATCAAAGATGGAACGTGCAGGTTTTACGCAGCGGAGAAAGTAACCCTTCGGTTGGTGCGAGCAAGCAGTCAGTCACCACCAGATGTATAGAATAGCCAAAGGAGGTGCACCCCTGATAATTTTTCGGCTACCTAAAACATTCAGACGGCCACGGATGAAGAAAATACAACTTGTAAGACATGTTTAAGAGTGGTTGCTAGAGGAGGCAATACGTATTATATCCCATATACGGGAGCACCACCCATCACTACTAGGGGTGGGTAAAAAAATCGATACGGCAATATATCACGATACTTTGCTGGCCGATAAAATATCGATTTGTTCAACTCCAAATGACGCGCTGTGAATACAGTAGGGTTTCTTTGTCCGGTAGATGGCGCCTAAGAGCCACTCTGCTGTGTGGTGCATGCATTTCTGTGCTGGAGGAAGCTGCTTATTTACGATCAAAATGGCTAATAACTTGATAACACCACCGCAATTTAAAGCCGACGTGTGGAAGCACTTCGGCTTCAAAATGAAAAACAAAGAAAAAAGGGAGCTCGACAAAGACAACGCTGTCTGTAGAATTTGTTTCGCGCTGGTAAAATATTCTGGAAACACAACAAACTTGCGAGTTCATCTCTTGAGACACCACGCTGAGGTGTTGAAGCAGCCGCCAAAACCTCAACCGAGCCAGATGACGCTGCACAACTTTTTGCCCTCCACCTCACCTCGCGCACAGCGCATAACAGAGGCGATTGTGCACTTTATCTGTAAGGATTTACGCCCTTATAGCGTCGTTGATAATGCTGGATTCAGGTGGATGCTGCACACTTTAGAGCCACGTTACAAGATACCACAACGAGGGCACATGGTGGACACAGCTGTACCCGCGATGTATGAAGAGGTGAAGAAAGCGGTTAAAACATCCCTTGGCGCTGCGCAACGAGTTGCATTGACCTGCGACGGATGGACCTCCAGAGCCACACAGTCGTATGTGACCATAACGTCCCACTACATATCCGACGACTGGGAAATGGTTACGCATGTTTTGCAAACGAGGGCAATGCATGAGAGCCACACCGGCAGTAACATCGCGGATTTGCTGAAGAGGGCCGTGGACGAATGGGGCATTCAGGATAAGGAGCCAGCCATTGTCACCGACAACGCCAGAAACATGACCAGCGCAGCAGAGCTAGTCGGTATGCCGCATTTTAAATGCTTCGCGCATACACTAAATTTGGCTTCTCAGCGCGCACTGAAGTTGCCAGCAGTCCAGCGTTTGTTGGCTAGAGTGAGGCGGATTGCCAACTTTTTCAGACGCAGTACAATTGCCACCCATGTTTTGAAAGAAAAACAGAAGCTGCTGAATCTGGAGCAGCATAAACTAAAGACCGACGTGGTCACTAGATGGAATAGCGCGCACGATATGCTCCAGCGCTTCCTGGAACAGCAGCCGGCTATCACCGCTGCCCTGCTGTCAAATGAGGTGAGAAAAAATGAAAAAGATATCTGCACTCTCAGTGAGGCCGACATTAGAGCTGCAGAAGAAATAGTCGCTGCGATGAAGCCCATGAAGATTGCCACTGTGGTCATGGAAGAAGAAAAAACTCCCACGCTGTCAGCAGTCGCGCCAATCCATGCGCAGCTGATCCAAGAGCTCCAGGAGAGCCCAGGTGACTCTAACATGATAAAAGAGATAAAAACTACCATATGCGAGGACCTCAAGAAGAGGTACGTAGATGAGCAGAGGGAGATTCTTCATGTAAGTGCAGCTCTGGATCCCAGATTTAAGACTTTGGCATTCTTGACTGAGGCTGAACGCCAGATCGTCTATGACAGGGTCACCACAGAGGCTGCAAGGACCCAGAGACCGTTTCAGGTGAGCTGGACTATTAGACTGCTTTCACATTTAATTTCAATATGTATTTTAGAAACCTCTAAAACTGTCAATACAAATATTGAAGAAATGTGTTAAAAAGTATAAAATACATTTTAAAAATATGTTTTAGTAAACGATTTTATTACATGAACAGATTATATGTTGGCATTTAATTGGAATTTATTTCATTTGGGCTTATGTGCTTTATTTAATTTCATGTGATGCTGTTTTTCAGCAAGGAGGAGCTGGAGGGGATGAGACAGGGGAGTGCCAGATTCAAGCTGATGGAGCAGAGGAGGAAGATGAGGACGTCGGGCTGGAGGCACTAGGTGAAGAGGACGAAGGGAGCAGCCAAGATCCAGAGGAAGAGGAGAGTTTTTCAGCCCTGTCTACATTAAAGAAGAGATCCAGGGATTCTTGTGGCCTTGCTGACCTTCTTGGTCAAACATATGCTTTAGGTCAGTAGAAAAGAATCCCTAATGTCAACAGTTAATTTTACTTCTTAGCCCTGCTCTTTAATATTTGAGCCTTACTCTCCTGAATGTTATTTGAGGGTTTGACACTAAAAACGTTTTCAGATTTTCCAACTCAAAGTATTAAGTTTATTTCCTCTCATTTAAAAATCCAGATAACTAAGAGCAAGTTTGATGTACATTACTCGGAATATTTGTCCAATATTTTAAGGTGCCGTCACCGTGTGTTGTATAGACGCGATTTCTAGAACAAAGAGTTCCAACAACAAACGAATCCTCTATGGAGTCAGGATTTGATCAGCAACCAAAATGCACATACTTCATTCTGCCCCAAGAATTTTCAAAATTAAACTGTAGTGAAAAAAGATGTTGGATGGTCGTAAAAAAATCAATTTTTGTTTTGTTTCAGAGGCTGCAAAGAAGCTGAAGATGCCGAAAGACCAGGCACAAGAGGAAATGGGAAGATTCAAAGAGACTGCTCCACTGCCAATAACAAAAGGGGCCAATCCACTGAACTGGTGGAGGGAGCACGAGTGCGAGTATCCTCTGCTGTCTCAACTTGCAAAGAGGTATTTGTGCGTCCCTGGGACAAGTGTCCCCTCTGAAAGAGTTTTCTCTACTGCAGGGGACATTATCACTGCACAGAGGAGTACACTCACCCCAGAGCACCTCGATCAGATTCTTTTTCTGAACAAAAACCTGAAAACAAACCAAGTGAAATACAAGTTTTAGGTCGATTCCATTTCAGAATGTTTATGTTTTTTTTTACTTTATTATTTATTTTGATTAGAGGAAAAAAAGGGCTGTTCTGCACTTTATTTTCTTATACTTTTTTACTGCATGCACATAGGTATTTTATTTTCATTTGAACTTCAGTTCAGATTTCATACTGTGAAAAACTACTGTGCACTTTATTTCAGTTTTCAGCTCAGTGTTTCAGCTGTAAGAAATAAAACAAATATTGTTAATGTTTCATTCATTGAAATAAAAAATAGCTGTTATGAATGAAATGGTTTTGACTCAATTTGTCCTCTGATCAATATAATCTGAAATACATAAACTCTTTAAATCGCAATATCGTGATATGTATCGTATCGTGACCCAAGTATCGGGATACGTATCGTATCGTGAGGTTCATGCCAATACCCACCCCTAATCACTACCCTAAAATTCAAGATAACCGTGTCTTGTAATGAGCATTTGCAACAAGTTAAGAGAGTTAGTGTGTTTAGCACTGGTGAAATAAACATTGTACAATTGGCATGCTATGACTAAGGCAGTTAACAAGGCTAATGAAATAGCCAGCATCAGCTAGTTTCACGTTACACCAGAGCCATAGAAAAAAAGAATTCTGGGGAACCCGCGGCGTAAGAATGACTTGGCAGTCCCGAGTGCAGATCTCACCAACGGGCCCCTTAACCGACCTATCGTCAGGCGAAATTATTGAGTGTTGAGCAAAAATAACTCACTCTGGTGGAAGTGTCGGAAATATTTAGAACTCAGTCTTTAAAAGGTTAAGGGTTGCTACAATATGTTTTATTAACTGCAAGCAGTAATGGTGGATTCCTCCAAACATTGCGAACCATTGAAAAATGTATATTCTTGACAAATTGTAACTGTATAGAAAAATCAATGCTGCAGAATTACCAATGAGATACCAAATCTGAAATGCAATACCATCAAGATCCACAACGGCCTTTATTTCAAGCCAAGAAGTGAAAGGAGGGGGCTTGGTGAGCCTATCCATTCCAGAAAGCCTTGTATCTTTGTGCATAAGGGCGTGGCCTGTAGCGCCACCTATGGGTAATGGTGGGCCATTGGTGGTGTGGTAGTTACTCTTGGCCTATACTATCAATGTTTCAGGATTTTGAGAACTTTTTACCATTGCATACAAAATCGGAAATGCAATACCATCAAGAACCACAAGGGCCTTTGCTTCAAGACAAGGAGTGAAGGGTGGGGGCTTGGTGAGCCTATCCATTCCAGAAAGCCTTGTATCTTTGTGCATCAGGGTCTGGCCTGTAGCGCCATCTATGGGTAATGGCGGGCCATTTGTGGTGTGGTAGTTACTCTTGGCCTATACTAGGCTGCTTTCAGCGCCTTTTGAGCGCCTTTTGAGCGCCTTTTGATTGCTTTCAGTGCAAGAATTCTGTAACCTGAGCAGGAATCATACATTCTAGCGATACATTATAATCCGTTATTTTGCCAGCTTTGCCACCCTTTCATCCTGCTCTTTGCGTTCGTGCCGATTCCTGCAGCCACTTTTGTGTTTGAAGGGCATTCAAACACAATTGCTTATCGCTTACTCAACACGCAATGCAATGCAACACAACAGGATGGGAAACAATCGCAACATGTGTGGGTGGGCGGGCTATAGAATCTTTGACAACAATATTACCCAGACATCCTTGCTATTTTTCGATGCAATATTACTTAACAACCGTTTTCCATTCCTGCTAAATGTGCCTAAAAACGCCTAAACAGCATACCCAAAGTAAATTGAAAGCTGTTCTTGAACCATTTGGAGTACATGCATGTAAATAGTCTCTTTTGAAAGATGTCACTCAGGACCCCTGTCAGTCCTACTGGTGTTGAGTTATAGCAGCTTAAACACAAGGAAAGTGAAAGTTTCTATTTTTTTGTTTTTGTTTTGAAAACAGAGGCCTAAAGAGGCCTAGAGGTGGTAGGTATTAGCTGGAACACAGCATTGGACCACAGGTTGAAGCCTTACCCAATTCAAATCAAAAGTCAAACATAATACCACAATATATTCATATTTTACACATGTTTTCATAAGAGTACATACATGCGTTTTCTAAAAGGGCCTTTTGGAGACTCCAAAATGACCCTTTGAACCAAGGTCAAATAAAAAGGTATTATTTTTCATAATTGTTATCTCTAATGAAAGGTGGTACTTAGAACTATCATATATAATAGCTAAATCCCTCATTAGTATTACTGAAACACAAAAACTGAATTATGAACACATTGTGTGCTTTATCTGATTCCCAGGATTGGCGCACAAAGAACACTGATTCTGTCAACCAGATTGCGCAATAGACTTTTATTTTGAAGTCTCCACAGAAACTTGGCATGTTTGGTATTAGCGTTTGCAGCATTTCCTTAGCTACAAGGCTAACAAGCTCATATCAGAGCCATTCAAAGCCACGTGTTAGATATTCGTGTAGAACGAGTGTGGGGAGGGGGCGGGACGCACAGACCTAGTTGGCTGTAGATGGCTGTCAACAGGGCATGGAAGCTCTGATTGGTGTCAATCGAAAGGGGAGGGTTCAACGGACATTTTGATGTCTTCCTTTCGAGAATAGTATATTGGCAAGCGGAGAAAATACTACTTTCATGTGAATAAGGTATTTCTTTCGTCGCTAACTAGCATAATGAAACAAAGGATTATAGCTATATATGAATGTATTTGGACAAACGTTTGGACATGGTTAGATACTTTGGACCTTTGGGAATGTAACCAGCCCAAATTACCAACGTTTGATGGACTTGTTTGCATACCTGGACCATATATGAACCGTTGAGTGTGAGTAAAACTTTTTTCGTTTGGTGGTGAATTTATATTCGTGACAGGACAAAGACGTTAGATGTACTTGCTGTTGCGACTTGATATTGAAAAGGTTTATTTCAATGGAAGCACAAGAATCGTAGCTTTCCAATGATGTGTCATTTGTGTAGCCGTCTTAAAAATATATTAGTTAGAATTGAGTGCCTTATAACTGAGGGAGGGAGGGGCAGCGTTTCTGTTCCGCGGGCGGGTCAAAACGGAAATCAGGTTAATAAAAACGAGATTAGTTTCAAAATGAATCATTTGCTGTTGTTAAGACTGATTATTGTTAAAATGTTTATTGGGCAGGTGATAGCTTATAATTATGAATAACTGACACCATAATTGAGAAATGTTTGCGAATTGATGGGACTAGATCATATATAATTCAATTGGCCTGTAGAGCGAAGCGAGGGGCCCGGTCTGTTCTTCTGTCTGTTCTTTCACCACAGGCCCTAGTGCAGCTGCACTCCCTGCACTTCCTATAGTTACGCCTGGGGAACAGAAGATTAGCCTACTACAGGTCTTTCAAATCTCACGCATTTGCTGTGAGACATTTCAACCATTTCTCACGCTGAGAAGCGCAGATTTCTGCAGAGTTGATAGTTGAAGATCCTACCAGGTCTCCTGGGGGGCAAAGTGTTCTCCACTGGTGTCCCACAGGGCTCCGTCCTTGGCCCCCTCCTCTTCTCCCTGTACACAACCTCACTTGGACCAATCATCACCTCCCATGGCTTCTCCTACCACTGCTACGCTGACGACACCCAGCTTTACCTGTCGTTCCCCCCGACCGATCCGGGGATCTCAGCTAGGATTGAGGCCTGCCTCACAGACATCTCCGCCTGGATGACCAAGCACCACCTACAGCTGAACCTCGCCAAAACCGAACTTCTCATCATCCCGGCCAAACTGTCTATCTCCCATGATCTCTCAATCACCCTGGGATCTGCGACGGTGACCCCTTCATCCTCTGCCAGGAACCTCAGGGTTACCATGGATGACGAGCTCTCCCTCACAGCCCACATTGCTGCTGTCTCCCGGTCATGTAGATTCACCCTCTACAACATCCGGAAGATCAGGAGATACCCGTCTGAGCATTCCACCCAGGTGCTGGTCCAAGCACTTGTCCTCTCCAAGTTGGACTACTGCAACCAGCGACCCGCCTGGTCTTCAACCTACCCAGACACTCCCATGTTACCCCGCTCCTCATCTCCCTTCACTGGCAACCCGTCACGGCCCGTATCAGATTCAAGACCCTGGTACTGACCTTCCGAGCGGTGAATGGGACTGCACCCGACTACATCAAGTCTCTCCTCCAGCCCTACACCCCACCCGCCACCTACGGTCTTCTTCTGACAACCGTCTGGTGGTCCCACCACTCAAGACCGCCCGGTCCCAACACAAGCTCTTCTCCTGTCTGGCCCCTCAGAGACACTGACTGTCTCCCCACCTTCAAGAAAAGGCTCAAGACACACTTGTTCCGGGAATACAACGGTACCTAGGAAAGATCTGCTGGACATGATGTTAGTTTCCTCCAGGATCACAATGACTCTTACTTAGAGACTTGCTGCTCTTGTTGGTTAGCTGTAACTGATTTAACATTCTTGTACTCGCTGTGAAGTACTTTACTGTTGCTTGCTTTTCCACAGGTACACTCTTGCACTTTTTGAGGTCCATGCTGTTTAATTGTAACTTGTTTAACTTCATGCTCTTATGATTCTTCCCTTTGGCACTTATTTTGGGTTTTTCACATGTATGCTTCATGTTTGACTACCTGCAATGTTGGGGATATCTCGTTGTTATGATCAGTGACCTATGCACTTTTGTAAAGCTCTCTCTTGGAAGTTGCTTTGGATAAAAGCGTCTGCTAAATGAATAAATGTAAATGTAATGTAAATGTAGTTGTCAAGTTATACAGAGTTAAAAACCAGACAACAAGAAACATGGTATGGTAATCTCACGCCAAACTTTTGATATAACTTGAGAGCCCTGCTACGACATTTCTGCGATTTAGTACAAAAATGATGGCCTACATTTAGCTTGTTTCACGTATATACTTTTAAGTCTTCCACCATCTGTGTGTGTGTGTATAAATTGAATTAAACAATAATTATTTATTATTCTTTTTAGTAAAAAATAAAATTAAGAATATAACTATTTAACTTGATACATTTGCTGCTGTTCAAACAATTGTATATGTTGTTTAAAAATAATATATATTGTGATCAATATATTGGAGTCAGGTGGCTGAGCGGTTAGGGAATCGGGCTAGTAATCAGAAGGTTGCCGGTTCGATTACCGGCCGTGCAGAATTATGTTGTGTCCTTGGGCAAGGCACTTCACCCTACTTGCCTCGGGGGAATGTCCCTGTACTTACTGTAAGTCTCTCTGGATAAGCGTGTCTGCTAAATTAATAAATGTAAAATGTTCAACAAAAATATTTTAGAGCTGTAATCGCAATAGCGTAGTATTTTTGCTCCAGGTTATCATACCGTAAAAATCTGATATCGGCCCATGCCTAGTTTACACTATATGGAAATGAATTATGAGATTGATGTGATTAACTCAGCGAAAACAAGGCACAATTTTCCCTCATCTGCTAATTTTTTGTAGTGCAGCCCGGAGAGAAATTATCGTGGCAAGCTAACTAGCTAGATAGAGCGAAGCAGGTAGTTTATCAACGCTCAAAATGTAGCTCTGAAATAGGGGCACTCGTGTTGCTAGCTGTTTTCACAGCCCTGTAGAGGAGACCTTTTAGTGCAAAAACGGACGCATTAAGGTGGGAAAATAAATAAATATATATGAGAGAAAATATAGGTTGTCCCCTGCTGTTCGGCAAGCACACCCAATAAATATATACGAGAGAGAATATAGGTTGTGCCTAACAACAATATTTCTATAATGAGTCGCCTGTGGAATGTGACAAGTATTGTGTCCCTTGTAGGAAATGCAGAAATGGACAGGCCAGTGTGTGTCTGTGTGTGTTTACAACCTAAATATATATAATTGTATAAAGATATGTATTTACCTTGACAATGCTGATGGGCTTCCTAGAAAGGTGGAAGCTAGTGTACAAGAGGAAGGTAAGGATGAAGGTGAAGGCTCTGTACCTGCAGGACAAAAAGATAACACAGGGGCAGCAGGCATGTCATAGTAGATGTAGATTTGTGGGAAAGACGGACAAAACAAGTAAGAGAGAGGTTGTGAGAGCTAAAGAAAGAGAAGTAAATACTGGACTATGGACCAAAAACAACTCCTTTCACTGGCCTGAAACAGATATTATCTCTTTGATACAGCTACATAAAAGGCCCAAGAAATTATACTACAGGCTAGACCAAGCTTAACAGGTATTTGCAGATCATTGTGAAATATGCAAATGTCCAATGGAGCAATACTGTCACTAAATGTTACCTATCCCTCTAGACTTGGCAAACAAATCGTTGTTTGACCAGTCTGACAAACCCCAACCACTGATTGTAGTCTAAACAATAGGCTTACACACATTAGGACAGCTAGGTTGACCAAGTACAAAATAGTTGAGTACTGACTTCTGGAACGCAGAGGTGATTAACAGTTCTTTACAGTAGTACAGTAAGTACAGTATAAAAGCAACAGAAAAAGTCTTAAATTGTTAATTTGCGGTAGGAAAGTTGGCCACCTATCCATTTGGCTAAGCCTGCGGTAAGCGCTTTGTTGCTATGCTAAAAATCTGTTCGTACATAATTATCTTAGCATAGTTTATTACAAAATGAATGTAATTTGTTCATTTAACTGCAGAAACGTTAAATAAATTTGTTTCGTATTTTAATCTGTGATTTATGTATAATATCTATAAGCATTGGTAAACTGTCAAAATACTGTTATCTTATAACTTACTATAATTTTAGAATTTCATAGATGGTAACCTTTATTTAAGTTCCTTAAAACATTTTTATCTAATCAATCAACCAAATACTAGATACTACTGGAATTACAGAAAGTTATTCATTAATCATTTTCAATTTAATTTGTGTCTTCCTGTCTGCATATTATGACCCAGAGAAGAAGAAGCCAATCAGAAATTGTATTCTGAGTTTTGAATATAAATACTGCGACGCATTCAGCAGGCACTCAGCGGTAAAACCTCAACTGCCACAAACTTTCATGTCTGCAAAGACACGGTCAGGAAACGGATATACGTCAGTCTACATGGGCGGGAAGGGTTTATTGTTAGAAAGCGTGGATGGAACGATCGAGACGGGCACAACGGATGGGCAGTTGCATCTAAATGCTTGAAAATATCACTAGAAGGGAAAAACTTAAAGGGACGGACAAGCAGGCACACCCTCACAATTTCCCCAGAAATTGTATGCTCTCTAGTTACATTTAGTATTGCAATCAATGGACTGACAACTCTGGAGACAGTGTGTCAATGTAATCATTCCCTTACTCTACATTGTACTTAAGAATAACAATTTAAACAAACATTGGATAAAGACAGAAAACAACCAACAGACATGTAGGTACACAGAAAGACGGACAGCCAGACTCACCACTTGACCTTGTTAAATGAAACCAGGAAGCGGATGCCAGGGGGTACGGGTGCCATGTTTGGAGGAGGGAGGGGGTGTGGCTGATGAAGACTGGGTTGAGAGGGCGGGTGGACTTCACAGAAGAAGTGTCCAGAAGGAGGAGAGGGACTGAGGCCAAAACATCAGGCTCCTCTCAGGAGGTGCTTGGAGTCCAGTCCTTGTAGACATGGCCACACAAATGCATGTGTATGAACCAAATCATGTTGACTCCATATTCTGTAATGTATGCGTGGAAATGTGTGTTACTGTGTTCAAGGCAGAGTACATCAGTTCCCTAAAATAACATAAGCATCTTTGAGAAATATTTAAATTTGTCCAATGTATACAGAAATCCTAGCTTAAGGAGATCACAAGTCTAGCTTGTGACAAGTCAGAGCCATGGATGAAAACGGTAGCTGTATTATGCAGTACTAAAGAGCATGGTTGAGGAAGCGACTGAAAATGTAGTTACTAGTATGTAATCAACCATTTTATATCTAATTTCAACCTTGTCTCTAACTGGATTAATGAAAGTTTCTGACAATTTAGAACTTTATTGAGGTAATTCTAAGAAGTCTACAGATATTTTACTTCAACTAAAATGTAAGCCGAATGAATGCGTTTGTCATTCGAGAACACGACACATCATCCTGCTCACTCCATGTATTTTCCAACATAAAGTAAACATAAGACAACCCCAGCAGGAAAAATAACACCGCCTACGTGGAATGGGTGAAGAATCAAGGAGAGTGACAAGGAGATGGACTCACCCAAGAAGTTAACACTTTTACCACTGCAGGTATCAAGCAATTAAGTTCCTAGTATCACAATGTTATTGACTGCCTTAAAAAAAAAGATTACATACGGCACGATGTAGCTGATTAGCTTACCGGTGATCTATAAATTATGTCTTTTTACGAAAACACATGATTTACTGACATTTGTAGTTTATTGACAAGCGCGTAATATGATCCTAGCATTAATGGAGATATAGGTTACTATTTGTGAGGCGGAACCATTGTCTTCAATATCTTAACTGTCTGAGTACTCTAGTTACAGTACATCGTTAGCCTCATTAGCTCGATCATCCTTGGTCAAACGAAACTATCCTACACATGGTAACGTTACAATTGGAAATTGCCACGCCCATTCCCTCATAGTTATATAGATACATACTCTGCCACACTTACTTGTTCTTAAAACTGTAGAATCGTGAAAACAGCTGTCTCGAATATTTCTGAAACTGGAGCAGCTATCACTTCCTTGTTCTGAGAACGCTCCTCTGATCTGTCATCCAATTCAGTCACACACACAGCCACAGCAGTCGCGCAACATTCCTCTCGTTGCTTTCGTGACGTCAGGACAAGGACAAGTAAAAAATCGACATCTTGATGATCCTAGATGAAAATGTATTTTGAAAGATGCTCTAAATTACACTCTGGAGAACTAACCTGCTACCTCACGAACAAGGGAAAAATATTTATGTTGCCTGAAGTCAATAAACTGCAGACGAGACATGTTGTAAATGTAGACAGTAGCCTACTGACAGTTTAGCGAGGCATAAGCCACATGTTTTATTAGATCTTAGTAGTTAGATGGTAGTTTACAAATATATTTTATAGGCTATGCAAGTACTAATTTATAATTTTCGCGGGTGATTGGGTGTAGAGTAGTAACTACGTTACTCTGTTGTCATGACAACCGTCAACGAATTTTCAGACCCTTGACTGGCTCAGCTTCGGGGTAAACATTTCCTTTAGAGGCTACTAATCTATCCATATAAACGACCATGTCAGATGTTGGTTCTGAGGATTTTGAGGATGATCAAGGTTACCTTGGGGTGAGTGAAAATATTATGTAGTCATCATCTCGGCTAGGACAGCAAAACAGTTACTGCATAGCTATCTCTAGTACTTGAGCTACAGTTCAGTTCCGTCGTTGATGGTAGACTCAATACTGTAGCTACGCAACAACAGACTCGCTAGTTTAGCTGCATTAACGTCAAGACGATGATAGACCCCTTTACACTAGTAGCTAGTACTACAAATAACTATTGCTAATAAATAACTAGACTAAGTAGCTAGTGCTGATGGCTGCACTGTTGTAAGAACGTATTCCATTTATTGACAGGAGTTTGAAGGTGACCGGAATGAAGCTGGAGAGAGGCATGGGGTCGGGAAAGCAGTGTTGCCAAACGGAGACACTTACCAGGGAATGTATGAAAATGGAAAAAGATGTGGACAGGTAGGATGCCAGTCTCACCTGGCTGTTCCTCTCAAGAAAGCAGCGTAACGCGTTCCACCCTCTAATAATAGTTATTAATAGTTATTCCTGGGGAAATTATGGAATTATATTAGATATTAACGATACTAAAATACTTGTGCATAATAATATCAACAATATTTGCAAATATTAGGCGTTTTTAAAGGTTTTTAATTTTTACCTCGAAGCTACTTCCGTTAATTAGCGTCACTGTGTCCAATTCCGACCGCCGAAAGCTCCTATTGTCCAAACCCGACCAGGCAGTATCCGGTCTTTTTTCCATAATTTACTTCCGCGATCACCAGCAAAGTGTACGTAGTATTATTTTATGCATATCAAACAATCTACGTGTCAAATTTCATGAAAATACATGGACGTTTACATGTCTAAATACTATAGGAAAGTTACTTTGATGAGAGAAAGCCGAAAGACCACTCGGGCGACGCATGGGCGACTATCTGTACTCTGAAAAATGTTTCAGTATTGTCATCGTACTGCTACTATGGGTTAGCATATGAGTTTATTTCAACGCTAGCATAGCACTACTTTGTCTAGCCAATGGAAATACACCATAATTTCTGACGATCTGTAGTCGAGGGGAGGAAGGGAGGGGGGGGCAGATAAACATGGTGCCACACATGGTAGGCTATCACACCATGTGTGTGGGTTAACGATGAGCTGGATAACGAGGATCATTGTAAATCTTAGCCTATGTTTCCAGATTAATGTTGTATTTTCGTTTAGTCTGTTTAGTATTTAAATAAATGTTCACATTTTTAAAGATTTGCACAAGTTGTCTTTTGCTAACCGTCCTGTTATCTTTGACCCCATTCAATGTTTAACGTCTCTAAATATATGATTGACTTTTGCTTCATATTTCATGACTTCCTAATAAGATATCTTATTTTGAATGACATAACTACGTTCCCGGATATGTTGACAGCATTGAT
Source organism: Mallotus villosus (assembly GCA_903064625.1). Classification (NCBI taxonomy): domain Eukaryota; kingdom Metazoa; phylum Chordata; class Actinopteri; order Osmeriformes; family Salangidae; genus Mallotus; species Mallotus villosus. The sequence goes on along the minus strand of CAEFZP010004629.1, from coordinate 554,411 downwards.
GGTCAGTTTGGTGACCCTGGATCAAGTTAATATCCCTGGAAAAACAGCAGCGACGAGTGTTGACTACGACGATTTAAGTGTGGTCGGGTTTGGACAAGGGTAGCGCACGGCTAATTTACTGGCGCCAGCGTCCTTTTGCCGGCTCTAGTAAAGGCAAAGCTAACTCTAAAATTAAAACAATATTTAGCTCGAAAGGTAATAAGTTAAGGCATAACTTGACATAATTAAATCAGCTGAATACGATCATTTTAATAAATATTTGAAGTGGCATTTTAGCTAAAACCCGGTCGGGATTGGACACAGTGACGTTAGCTGTTTGTAAAAAAGAGGCTAGTTTTACGACAGCGACTTTGGATGTAGCCTACTTTAACATATTAGCTGATAAGCCAGTACGAGTGAGATATGTATGCAGTTACGTTAACAAACCTCTTGTTTGTAAAATATGTCGTCTTAAACCCTATGGGAACACATCACATAAACAATTCTAAAACGTCCTACACGCCAAATGTTGTCATTTTTTGTCAGGCCCTAAAGCTCAAATTCCGAGTTGGAGTTCCATGAAGCTTTTCATTGCAGTCAATGGGTGCGGGCACTCATCGGGCATAAACTCAAATATCTCAAAAGTCCCAACTGGAAAATGTTACCGGTTTCACAGTCCTGTAGCCATAGGAAATGTTCCTGAACAGATTTACATCAAGTTAAGGATGTGGCATTGAAGTTCAGGGCTGCCTTTCCCGAAAGCATCGTAAGTCTAAGTTGATTGTAGAGTCCATCGTACGATGGATCTTAGTTGTACGGGCCGTTTCCCGAAACCATCGTAGCTAAAGAGGCACTTGAAAATCGTCATAGATTAACGAGAGCTCCAGACCAGTCGTAGATCGCTAAATGCATCGTAACACAGAGACTCAGTGGAGACACACGTCGGCCGACCATAACAACTACATTGACTAATGCTGAAAATTAGTTCCGATGGAAGATAAGATTACGTATTTTGGTTATCTTTTTACACCTGTTGCGTTCGAACCGGGATATTTGTTAGTGAACCATACAAGTGTAATTGCCGAAAAATTATCAGAATCAGGTTTATTCTCAAGTAAATTTAGGTTATTTGATTTGGTGGGTTTGGCGCATGCAATAAACAAAGGTAGATTTAACAAACAAATGTCAGTCTTATTCAAAATATTATAACACTGAAATATGGCTGTTGTAATGTACAATAGTAACTAGAAATGCATTAACGAAACGCTTTTACGAGTGCAATAACACAACAACAATTGAACATTGAAGATGTTTATTAGAATTATAAGCCTGGTTGCACGCCAAGCCCGGTGGATGAAGAGGCTGGTGGCAGAGCCGAGCCTGATGTTGGGAGATGGTAGCGCCCAGGAAATGGAATGACTCCACAGTGTTGACTGGGAAGTCACACATGGTGAAGGGGCTGAGAGGGAGTGAAAACTCATACAAAAATCATAAAAACCATTGAAGATAGCCTATGTCCTGCACTGCGGACTTGTCCCCTCTGGTTGTGGGGAATTGGATGTGGTCTGGGATGTGCCAAAGTAATGCAGTTGTGACAGCCTGCACAGATCTTGACACTGGGGCCTTGGAGAGCCCATGTCCATCTACAATAACCTCCAGAAAACTGCCAGTGGCATAGAACCTTAACACTGCCAGTAGGGTTGCAGGGGTCAGTGGGTCAGTGCAAAGGACCTCCTTGTCAGCCTCTGCAGGTCTGCTTCTATGTGGTTCAGGAGCATTATGATATCATGATGTCATCTGACATATCTTACACTCAATGAGTATAATATAGTAGAGTTGATTATTCATGTCAGAAACAATGATTCCATGTTGAAGACATGGGGTATTCATTACTTGTGTGTTTGTCATTTGTCACAATGTCATTTGTGGCCAATATTTGAGAATCATCAGACTGCAAATGTGACGGGTATGCAACGAACGCGATCTTGCAAGTTCCGTCAGAGTTTTCTGGACCGTGTTCATCCTTCACCGAGAATCGAACACGCCATCTCTGACTTCCAAAGTGCAAACGCTACCAACTACGCCAAAGAAAAGCTAGCTATTTAGTGACGCGGGTGGCTCATTACGTACCTGAGAAGTGAGTTTCACCGATTCACACCGGCTACACAAACATGGTCTTGGAAAGCTGTTGGCCTATTATTGCAATATTGTAGATATAGTCAACACTAGAAATGAAGACTGAATATGTTGGATTGAGATGCTGGCTGCTAGCTGGGACATGCCATGAGTGATACCATTTAAATGCATGGTTTTTAACCTTGTAGTTCAATAAGTATTAAATATAGGACTGGAGTACCAAGAAGTGTTAAAAACCAAGGAGAAATAGGCTAGTTGTTTTATCAGAGTTTGTTCTCCCTGCTCCTGCTCCACACATGGATCTAAGGTTAAAAAAAACATGAAAGGATTGGACAGTCAACACTGAATGATACAATACAATTCAGCCTTTACTTAATTAAAATACACATTGTATGCTTAGGCTATAAGGTAACCTAAAATTGACACTACCTTGTTGGTTGGGAAGAAGAATAGGAACAGAAATGGAGGGCCTTGAACTTCATCTCTTCAAACAAGAGCTTCCTCTCCTCAATTTGGAGATGAGCCCACTTCATTTCCAAGACCTCCTATTGGACCTCCTGTGTCGCTGATTGCAGGGTCCTGACACCGGTGTAAAACTCAAATGCAGCATTTGCACGTTCACCTTATTGTCTTTGTCTTCATGTAGCATCATACAATGTAGCCTACATTGAAAAGTACTAAAATAAGTAGGCTATAATAAATGTAAAGTTTTCTGTAGCGACAGAAAATATTGCCGTAATTCGTCAATTATTGTGGTTAAAGTTTTAATTTTAAAGTCTTAAAAGTTTCGTGAGAAGAATCACATTTCAGTACAATGGACAGCGTCTTGTTCAGTGCAACTTAAGAGACACGTACGATGGTTCTCCTTACGAGCATACAGGCTCGGCTCTGCCACCAGCCTCTTCAGTCAGTATTGTTCATTTATTTGTGAGCCATGCTTATTATTTTAACGATTGAAAACGGATGTATCACAGACCGTTATCGTATTAGTCGTCCAACAGAGGCTAATTATGCTAACACCTCTGTCAACTAGCGAAAATTGACTACTGTTTTCGAAAGTACAGCGTACATCGTATTGTACATTAAATCTCACAATTGTGTTTGTTATCACAATTGTTAAATGAGCAATAAATTCAGTTTAGCATTTGTTGACGCTTGGAACTCCGTTGTGATTACATTGAGAGCAGAACGTTTGTCCTCCCTACTAATTTACAGTGAGACGTCGGACACGATGAACGTTTTCTTAGATCTATGCTAGCCTAATAAGCAAAAATGCCTTACACTGGATGTAATTTATATAAAATGTTTTGTTTACATCTTAGCTTAAAAAAACAACAACAAAACGTGAAGAGTCCTTACATTTATAATACAGACTTTTAATGGGATTGGTGTGTGGCGAAAAAACATGACTTAAATGTAAAATGTATGTCTATCCATAAACCGTAGCTATTTTGAGATCAAAATAAATAACTGGCTGGTTGACTGGTTTCTATCTGTTCTAAATGACGGTTTCAGTTATCTTGATGTTAGTGCAGTAGTGGTTAAAACCAGTGTTGGGGTAGTTACTCCAAAAAAGTCATGTATTACACATTACTAGTTACTTTTTTTTTAAAGTAATGCTTTTACTAGATTACTCACTGCTGAAAGTAACTAGTTACACTACTAGTTACATTACTTTTGGATTACTCCGTAACATCACCTGAAGTGCACCTACCAAATAACAGTATCAACTCAAATTCTTATTAAAATGAGGACAGATCTCTCTTTTATGCTTTTTAACAAAGCTGACAAAAAAGTTGTGAACATCAACCTAAAAGTTGTCAAGCATAACAAGGCTACAGTAGGCCTACTGGCAGTAAGCAAAATGTCTCAAAATAAAATAATAATGCTTAAAACTTAAAATGGCAACATTTCCTCTACTATGTATGCTTCTCAGGGCCGTCGTTTAGGGGTGAAAGGTGATGACAATTATAGGGGCCCAGGGGGGGCCCACAAAAATCCCAGTAGCCTATTATGTAGGCTTCCCTTTCTATGACTAAATTATTATGCATATGCCTAATTAATACTTATACTAATGCATCAGAGTTTAAACAAAGCCACAAAATCAAGCAAAATGTGAAAAAAGTTTATATTTTCAGAGCAATAACACCTTCCTTAAAGACATGGTTTGGTCCATGGTTCGCTCCTCTTTTGAACATTTGCGCGTAACGCACGAACTGCAGCAGCAGCCAGCTGGTTATCAATAAACTTGAACTGACAATGCCAAAACAGAAACATAAATCGGGACGCCAAAAAATAGGAGAGGAAGAAAAGAGGCCAGGAGCACATCAGGGCCCAGAATATCAGCGATTTGTTTTCGAAGAAAGGTGAGAGTGTTAAGCTAGCTGCACATGCGCCCTGTGGTTCACGAGAAATAGCATAGCTCGCCTCGTCCAAAGTTACGATGTTGGAGTGACCACAGCCTGTTTAAGGAGAGCCTTGCCACTCGTCATTAAGCCCCATTGTACCGAATTTTGATGCAGTTCCACCAGAGTTCCACTGGGAGTGATCGCGGTCGAGTGCAGAATGAATGGGAGTCTATGGAGCTAAACGGCTAAATTTGTCTCTTTCACCTGATTGTCGTTGATACATCTCAGATTTTATTGTAGTTTTTGCATGTTCAACATGGATTATAAATCGAAAATTGGATGAACGAGTACTTATGTCCTTTCGATTTCTTACAAGGTGAGTCGTTGTTGCCCATAACACGCTAGCATTCTGCTAATGAATGCTGATTGGTTAGTGATGGACTGACTACGACCAGAGATCCCGCTTGATGGCATCCGAAGTGGAATCATAATGTCAGAGCATTAGCAACATTAGAAACAACATTAGCAAGCCAAAACTCTTTCTAGCATGTGTATTGACAGGGGGAGCCTAACCTGTCAGCTGTGTTGTAGATGCCTCGAGAGAGAAAAGAAAGTGACCAGAGCTTGCCGTAATACGGTATCTCTGGTCGTACATTGTGTTACAGAGACGTCATACACAATTTGTGTATGACGTCTCTGACATTGTAAAAGTATTTTTAGAACAAAAAAACGACTTTAAAAAAATCTAACACCCAGCAGTTAGTATCTGTTTTGCCTCCCCTTTCGAATTCCAAATTCAAATTACTAGAAAAAAATATATATCCTGAGAAAAGTGCATTTTTAGGGGTATAGCTCCATAGACCTCCATTCATTCTGCACTCGACCGTTAGCGCCATCATATGGAACTAGCGTGGAACTGCAACCAGTTCAGAACCCGGAAGTATCCCGAGAGTGGGAGTTCTCTGACTTAGATTATACATTCTCTGGAGTGACTAATGTTAGGAGCTAGCGTTTAGCCAGCTACTAACATTACTGCGTTAACCGAATGACAACGGTGGTCAGCAGTGTAAAATAATCGCCTGACAAGGCAGACATTACAAAATTATCCACTAAATATCATCCACAGAAAAGATCAGTAAGGTTATACTTCGACAAACGTTATAATACGCTGTTCGGAAAAAAAAGCAGTATACATGCGTGTTAAGTAAAACTAAACTGCTATGGTAGCCTGTTGACATGAGTCGTTTTAATGTTAAGCAGGGGCTAATCTTACAGTTTGCCGTCCTCATACAATAATAAAGAAAAGTTGTTTCTCTAGAGAGCTATGGCATTGATAAGCCAATTTAGAATGTTTTGATACTAGTGAAGGGGATAGTGAAGATGATGATGGTGAGTGAGTGAGGTAGACACTTGTTGGCTGTTTTGACTGAACTGCTGTACCATTGGCAATTACTTACACATTACTTACACATTGATTGCAATGAAAAGTCGAGGCTAGGGGTGCTGAGGGTGCTGCAGCACCCCTGACAGCACGAGATTTTAAAATGATATGATTGTCTTAAGTTAACAATTAAGAGAAAAAAGACGTCACCTTCACTAGACAAGGTTTTACCAATTGAAAAACGTTTTTTTTTACATAAAGCTCAACTATTTTGCGCTCAAATAAAGGCCCAAAAAATTGGGTTGCGCGCTGTGCTCGCATTAAGGATTGAACTATCAAACTAGCATCACATCAAACACATAATGTGCATGCATTAGCAAAGGCTGCTGTGGTGGCATATACGGCCGGTTCTGGTGGGCCGGTCTGGATCAAAGTCCAGGGCCTATTTTTACCCCCAGTCCATCCCTGCCGCCCCGCAACATTAAGGCCCCCTGATAAAATATGTTCCTGTGGCTATTGGGGGGGCCCACACCAATACTCTTTCAGGGGGCCCAGAATTCCTAGCAATGGCCCTGATGCTTCTACAAGTCTGTTTATCTCTGCTTTGGTAACCTGCTGTTGAAAGTCAAGTCGTGGCTGCTTGGCTGGTGTCGGCAACAATGGCAACGGCAACCTTTTATCGGCGTCAGTGTCACTCAGGGTCCGGGGATCTTTAGCTACTAGTCTTGAATTAGCATTTTGCCTTTTTAGATATTTTCTAACAATGATTATGTATTTCCAAACTACAAGCGTTGAAGTTTATATTTGAAGGTATATTTGCTGTCCATTTCTATTCCTGAAGTGACAGTAAAAGATGCGCACTTACACTGGTAGGAACACATTTTGATAGCATATGGACACAGTTTGTGTGTATGTAATGACATAGGTTATGAACTAAATGTCTAGATGTTTGTGGTGTTAAGTCAATTCCTAGGCACTATTCCTACCATTTTAGCTTCCTTGATCAGTTTCTTGAGGCGTGGATATAGCGATCCACAAACAGGCATACGACAGGAATAATGTTCGTACAAATGTAGTCTCACTTGGTCAATTGTCGTTTCTTATTTATGCAAATGCGATACAGAAAATTAAGACTATTTACAGTATTGCATAGCACAAAGGAAAAATAAATAACAAATTCCTTACATTGCCCAGTTAAATAGATGACACCTTCAAAAACCTCTGATTGGAGGTGTGCTTTTATTAGCGCACGTTCACGTTTTATTTGCGAATCCATTCATTCCAGAAATTCTTTTTTTTTATGCCAGAAACGGATGCAAGCTCCAATTTTGACATATTTTCTTTTGTGTGCCAGGGGACATACCGGTTCAAGAATGGGGCCAGATACATTGGAGAATATTACATGAATCTGAAACATGGCCAGGGCATCTTCTACTACCCAGATGGATCAAAATACGAAGGTTGCTATAAGGCTGAGAGTTTAGGCTTGGATGTGTGACAGATTGAACAAATTGATGTGTCACACCTTCATAAACATTCATACGGTGTATCAGCCTTTGAGTGTCTGACACCCCCCTTTTTTTTCTTTTTTTTTAGGAACCTGGGTTGAAGATCAGCGCCAGGGTCACGGAATATATACCTACCCCAATGAGGACACATACGATGGAGAGTGGTTGTGCCATCAAAGGTAATTTAGTTGATACTACTGCCTTACTATGATTTTAATCTGTAAGCCTTAAAGTTACTGCTGCCACTGCTGCTGCCTCCAGATGTAGGACACTCTTTAAGGGACCTCTAAACAACATTAACCACTGGGGGCCTGCTGTTACACAACCCTCTCTCCTTTCTCTTGTTATGGTAGGCATGGGCAGGGTACGTACAGCTACCATGTCACCGGTTCTAGGTACATAGGAACTTGGGTGAATGGTAAGATGGAGTTGGCGGGAGAGTTCATTCATCTGAACCACAGATACCAGGGAAACTTCCTTAACAACAATGTAAGTCAGCCTTGCAGTTTGAAAACTATTTCAATGTTAAATGTCAAATGTCAAAACAATTATTTGCTGTTCTTATTAATACTAGAAGCACCAAGTCAGTTTTCCTTACTACATGACCTCTGGGTCATCAGACAGGGACATTGTTCCTGACAGATAATGGTCGCTAGATGGCGCTTCTTGCATGGAGCAAGGAAAATGAACATGCCTTCGTCAATCTGTCATTTATTTCCGTGTTGTTAGTCGTTGATTGTGTCATTAGAGCGTTTGTTGTCTAGCCCTTCAATCATTCAACAAAATGAAATTTATTGGCAAAGGGTGTCAAACATGTTGCGGGTTAGACTGCGGTTGGTCTATAGTAGCCCGACATTATCAACATTTTATAGTCGGCTGACAAGATTATGTTGTTGTCCCCAGTCAAAATTATAAACACACAGGGACATCATAGACATTCAATTGTATAATTAGATCCAGTTATCCTGGCAAAACAAGTAGCCTAATGTTCTTCATTTATTGTCAAGACACAATCCAAATATTGCAAAAATGAGAGCCATGTGTAATTTGTTTGTAATGATGTTTAGCCTAATTCAACAACTTTCGGAATGAAAGACAGGCAGTGTGGCCCATTATAGGCAGTGGATAATATCCTACTGGTTGAGAATGGGTATTTTGGTTTTATGTAGGCTATTACTGTAAGATTGGGATTCCAGTTTCAAGTGTGGATGGCGGGTTACGCCAGCCTGGCTCTGCCCACCTACGTACTTCTGCTCAATTTTCATTTCGCTTCTGTACTAGGCCTGGGCTTGAGGTACGTAAGTCAAATGTCTCAGGTTAACTTTCTACCTGTCCAATCAGCGTACAGAGGGCGTGGCTGAGAACTATGACATTTATGTTGTGCGCTAGTTTGTGTTGTAGTTCCGTAATGGCGGCGGAGAAAGATGCCACTTCACAATGATAAATTACAACTTTTGGAGGGGGGGCCAGGGAAAATTGTCTTGGGGCCAGTAAATTTCAAACCCACTGGCCCGGTGGGCCAGTAGCATTTTTTTAAAATGTTGATCCCTGTTTAACGGACCCATCTGCAACCGACGCAAGCAAGTACACCCTACAATTTCCCCAGAAATTGTAGCTCTAAATGGTTTAGCCTACCATTTGCAAAATAGTTGTAAACTATCAAAGTCATGTAATATTATTAGTTTCCCTCATTTGTGAATATGCAAACTGCATTCATTAGTTAAGTTGATGTGCTTCACAAAACATATTTGCATTTTACGAATACAATTATTGTTCCCGCTATGTCATGACATAAGAATTACACTTACCAGTCAACACACAAACGCCTATGTGAAGCTAATGCACTTCATAGAACTAAAATGTTTGTCATTTTAGTTCATTTTGCACACAATTATTAGCCTGACGTTGTCATACTCATAATTCTGGTCAGAATATGAGTCTGATAACGCTCCGTTGGGCTATGGAGTATGGGGCGCCTCTTCGCTCAATTGGATAGACCTACAACCAATCAACGTAGTATGTTGTTTGTTGAAAACAAATTCAACCCAAATGCTCTTTGGTGACTTCCCGACCAAATTATTTTGTGGGCGGGGAAGTTTGGCTGGCACCCAGGCTACACAATTATAAACAATATATAAACTATAAATATTTTGCTAGACATATCTTATTTAGGCTATATAACCTTTGTCTGAATGATAGACTTGATAGACTGCAAGGGAACACTTGCGACATCTGTTGATAGAAAGGTGAAATGCAGCCTTGAAAGGCATAGGAAAAAATGGCAGAATGTGCAATTAAATCAAAACATGAGCAAAATAGCTTTAAATGAGCTTTCCCTGGTGTGAGTTAGAAAATTGTAAAATATTGGGTGATAAAACACATCTCCCTAATAATGCCAGGAATCTCTGTTTGTTTATTTGTGTGTCCGTGTTAGTTTCCCACGATTATCTGGAGAGCCAGGCAGTTCATAATTTCGCAGATGGTCTTTATATAATCCAACGAATTGACGTTGTTCTGATCAGCATTTAGAAATTTCCAAAAACAATCCCCATCTTTCATGTGCCTCCAAGGCATCATGGGAACTCATCCCAGCCCCATCACTCTGATTGGTCCTCTGGTCAACCCTCGCGCCATACGCTTCACTAGCGCGGAAAGAAAAATAGGGAAATTCAGTTTAGTTATTTAGAAGCAAATTTACTTTTTAAACCGATATGGCCAGGTTAGTGCTGACTGCTGGCCTAACATTGAATCTCTGCTTTCAAAGGGGTGCCCTCTTTTTTGGACAGGCCTTCATTGCAAAACAAAAAAGGTTCTGAACTTAACTGTCTTGTGTACTTAAAAAGTTTAGTTAAACAAATATTTGTACAAATATTAGTAAATATATTGTATGTGTTATCAAATCGGCATGGGCTGTCAGGGTTTTTCCTGCATAGAGAAAATTTGGGCGCGCGCCTAAGCCGTTTTCCCGAGGGCCTATGAAAAATCCCAAGCACCTAAGGCAAAAAAAAAGTCTGCAATAAAAAGAAAAAGCTGTGTTCATCAAGCGTGCAATGCATGTCAGCGAATATGTTCTCAATATTATGTCTCAAGTAGGCTACAGCCGAAGTCTCGTTCTGTTTTGATCAATAGTAATCGAGTTGATAAGCGTGTCTTCTTGTCTGATCAAAACGCAACTGTGAGGTGTGCGAATGGACAGAGCGGTCTTTCCGCTGCGAGGGCCAGCCCGACGTGCACGAATACACCTGTACGAATGCAAATGAAATTTCCACTCGTAAATGCTGACAAAAGTTTGATTAACGATTTCCAACGCAGCCTCCATTGGTATTCTTAACCTGGAATGATAATATATAGTGTAGGCACGAAGAAAATAAAAGGATATTGCAAAACACCTGGGAATAAATACATTGATTAGAAGATATATATATAAAGATCGAGTGTGTCTTCTTGTCTGATCAAGACAAGAACAATGGCTTGCTTCTAAGAGAAAAATAACAATGGAAAACCAGGCTAAGAAACGTAAGGGTGGGGCTGAAAACTTAAGAGACAAAAATACATCACCTGCACTAGACAAGGTGTTACCAATTGAAAAACGGCAATGTTTATTTTACACAAAGCTCAAATATTTAGCGCTCAAATAAAGGCCCAAAATGTTTTCTTGCGCGCTCGCATTACATATGGAACTCCCAAACTAGCATCACATCAAACTCAGAATGTGCATGCATTAGCAGGTAAGCTGTGGTGACGTATACGGAGGCCGGTTCTGGTTGGCCAGTCTGGATTAAGGTATAGGGCGTATTTTTATAGGGCCCATTATTTATGAAATGGTAAAAAAATAAAATAAAATAATGTGTGTCACCTAATAAGGTGACACGGTAACACAGACTGTCTTCCTTTTTTTTTGAGCACCGAAGACCCATTTTAACTCAGAAAAAACCCTGGCTGTGTGTGTGATCTATCTTGTTTCAGCCTTATGGACCAGGGAAGTATGTATTTGACATCGGATGTGAGCAGCATGGAGAATACCTACATGTTGATCAGGTAACATTACACTTAGCACCCATTTCCTAGAGTAATGTACCTTTTTTGCCTGAAAGAATCTACAGTAGCCTAGGTTACATTTTAAGTGTAGCCTCTGTACAATTTTGTCAGGTACTTCTTGTTTTATACACAGTTGTTCTGAAGTGTATGAAATGATGAAAAAAAGGGAATACTGAATTACATTATTAACCATATCCACTATCAACAGGACAGAGGAGATGGAGAGGAGGATGAGATTGTCAGTACCTTGGTTCTGAAGTGGAAACCCAAAGCTGTCACTGCTCTATCGCTATGGGCACCAGCCAAGGATTACTCACCTTCAGGTGAGTAGGGACTTCAGCCAATGTGTCAGATGCTACCAAGGTTTCATAGAGATTGGTTTACAACTGAACCCCACCTGCAGGTCTGTGGAAGACAGAGGAAGGGGGACTGGTATCAGAAGACAAAGGGGGAGCCAAGTTTCTCACTACAGACAAACTCACCTGAACCTTTGTGACATTCAGCTCTTGTTGGATGCAAATAATTACATAATTGCATATAATTTACTAATATGTTACCAAAAAATTATGCTATTATACTCATTGATAGTTTTTTGTGAAGTGAGTGGCACAACTAAATACATTAAGTGGTGAGATTAATTGTCTTGGTGTTTTTCTTTGTCTTTGGGTAAACCTGTATATACCTATTATTACTAGTAAGTACATCAAGCATAAAAAATTGGTTCATGTTTTTATGTCAAATGCTCAGTAGCACTTTGAAGACTGGTCAGCACCATGTTGAACTTCTGACTCGTCCGGGCTTGCTCAGTAGAGTGGCTTGCCATGCTCCTGGCCTAATCTATCGCATAGACCTATTATTAAGTAGGCATCAAAACTGTTTAACTATGGCATCCCATTAGTTTCTATGTCAAATGCTCAGTGGTGCATTGAGGCTCGTAAAACCGAGAAATGGTAGTGTTTCCCATACATTGATTTAATTGTGGCGGGCCGCCACATGTGACATGGTAAAAAAGAAAAATCCTTGGAGAGCTGCGTGCAGCGGCGCGCATTGATCCGCTCAGCCTCTTCTTTATGGAGAGAGATATGTCTCAAAAGTATTCGTAAATGCATGTACCATGATCCACAAATGTTTCACGATTTACAAATGTGTTTTTTGCGATCCACAAAAACAACATTCTTACTCATGATTTGTAAGATTGCATTTACATAAATGTGCTATGATTTGTACACATAGATGTCCATTCGTAATATATCGTTTGTAATTTCTTAAAATACTTCACATTTCTTGTGTGCATTTCTCATGGTCTTTCATTTATAAATCTACAATTCGCGTTTGAAGTGTTGAATGTGCATTTGTGGATCGCCTAATACACGCGTACAATCCTTCTTCCAATGACGTAATTTTGACATTGTTTTTGGTCTTTTGCGATCCACATACAAATAGCTTTTTGGCAGTGTTGTCCTCTGCCTTGATGGTTGTACGCAAGGGCTTTAAATAAATGAAAATAAATAAATGTATTTTCCCCTCCCAGTAACCCCTTAACCAATGGTATGTGCTTTAAGCTTAAGTTGTCATGAGTATCTGGCATTTGCTATTTCCCTCGCTCCACAGGCTGCGGCCGTACTGTAGCCTAGTACTGTACTAATATATGGCCGATAGGACTTTGTTCTACATGGATTATAGGTCGAAAGTTGAATGAACGAGTACTTATGTCCTTTCGATTTCTTACAGGGTGTGTCATTGTTGGCCATAACATGCTAGCAGTCTGCTAATGAATGCTGATTGAATGACGTCATTGACACTTTAAAAGGCCTTTTAGAACAAAAACACCAAGCAGTGTGTATTTTCTTTGCCTCCTCTTTCGAATGCAACATTCAAATTACTACAAACAAATGTTATCCTGAGAAAAGTGGATTTTGAGGGGTATAGCTCATAGTTATATTACTAGAGAGAGCCGAAATTGTCTTCCAAGATGGCGTCCCCCTTCATTTCTATGAAAAGTGCTCAGTGGCACAGTGAGGCAAGCTAGAGCGCGAAACGGACAGCGCCATCTTTCCACTTCCGTGTCTTCCGGTCTAAACTAGGAAAAAAGTGAGCCCCTAGTTTTAACTTTTTTCCTAGCTCCGAGCTGGCTCCGAGACTCGTGCACGCTTGCAACTAGCTGTACACGTCATACTTTGCGACAACCAGTCGCGAGCTGGAGCTAAGGCATTGCAGAAAACTGTCAGAATGTGATACAAGTCCGATCAAGAAGCAGATACATGTGAACTTACGAAAATCAATACTGTAATATTATACGTGCAATGCCTACGTTGTTCTTTTTGCTCCGTGTTTTTAGTTTGACTGCTTTGTGACAGTATTGTGTTGGATTAAAGAAACTGCAAGCTTGAATATCTGGCTCCGTCGTTAATCTAGCTCGGCAAAGCAAGCTAAATTAAGCCTACAGGCTATACCTATGTTACTATTATAATGATGATGAGTGTTGCTTACTATTACTATCTTATTGGTAATGCCATCGTTGTAGTGTTAACTGACATAAAGTTCTAACAATATTACCATAACAATATTGTCGTTATCAGACATGATTTATTAATCTTCGTCTTTGCTCCAGAATAACATGTTATCTACAATGACGCCGTAACATGCCACAAACTAATTATATTAGGCTATAATTAGCCTACTTTGTCATGCAAGGAGAATAATCACGTTCATTAGCCTACAAAATGGTTAAATATGCTTTAAAATAACGGAAATAAACTCTACAAACAACCGTCATGTATATGTGCAAGCATTTGTAAAACGTGCTACAATTAAGGCAGGCAATTTTAGATTACCAAGTCCTTTCTCCTTGTTCTCATTCAGCTCAGGTAAATCAGCGACTTGCTGATGTTCCCTTGTGTGCTCGTCCCCTGTTAGTATCCGCGAACACGTTTCGAGGCAACTTTTCTTGACGTAAGCAAGTAAATGGGGTGCTAGTTTACCCATTTTGGATTGGTTTCAAACATAGCAAAAATCTGGAAAAATTATTCTATGAAAAAGCTAGTAGTATGAGCCAGGTTCGAGTATCGAACAAAAATTATTGGGGGACATAGTTTTGTAAATGTTGACTGGAGTTAATAGATTAAAAACGACCGGAAGACACGGAAGTCAAGTCGAAGATGCAATACCACCTACATCCACCGGGGCCGTTGCCTCAAGCCAAGGGACGAGGGGTGGGGGCTTGGTATAGCTCCATAGACCTCCATTCATTCTGCACTCACTGGTGAGCGCCCTCACATGGAACCAGAGTGGAACTGCAACCATATTAGACATTCTCTGGAAATACTGTATGGTCAGCGCCATTGTAAGGATGGGTGTCAAACCTGCCCCCACCTCTCATATGCTAAAGTCAGGAGTTTCTGGAGGTCTCAACTTGATGGCTCCACACCCCATTCAAGATGTGGTCTGATTGGTTGTTCTTGTGTATAAAGGGAATTGTAATGCATTGTTCTTTGGATTCTTGATCTCCTGAGACCTTCTTCTCAGTTCTGCCTTGTCCTACTGTCCGACTCTGCTCACTCTTTTCTCTCTGATATACAATGATCATGGTAGAGTAGGTAAGATTTAAAGCCTTCATTTGTAACATGTGTGCCTTGTAATTGATTTCATTCATTTGCAATGTTATTAAATGCGTATTCCTTTTGACCGTACTTTGACCATTCTTGCTCTGATTTAACCCATAGAGTCAAATAACTATAATTTATATTTGTATTGGCATTATTTGGTTCATGCTAATACACTTCAGTTTCCCATCTTCCGTTAAACCATAGGGGAATTCGTTTTGGTTCTTTCGACCATATTTGACCCCCTACAGTTTTGGTGACCCCGACGTGATATGTTTCGAGCAATTCAGTTACAGTTTGGTAAAATGGAATGGGCAACTGAAGTTCACAATTTACTTAACCTATGGGAAAATGTTAGCGTTAACCGAACGTTATCTGAATTGAGCAAGAAAGACAAGAACGGTCTTAAAACTGATAGCTGAAATAATTGAACATTGGCGAATAGTGGGAGTCCATAAAAAGAAAGCAGAAAAGAAACGAATATTGAAGATTACTGTACATCTAATTGGCAAATGTCTTCTCAACTCTGTCCTCAAAGCAGCGACACCTTTTTGTGCCTCACGGCAACCCACCGCTAACAAAAGCAGTTCTACTGAGTTTTCAGATGCAGACAGTGGAATTGGTGAGAAAATTCCCAAACCGCGTTCTACAAAGAACCGTCGTGCCCCTGATCCGCCACGCATTTCTGTCATAAAAATGGCGACAAAGGTAAATCCCAAGCCCCAGAAGCCCACTACTAGACATTGTAACTTCTGTAAAAGACAAGGACACACCGAAATGCGATGTTGGGATCTTGGCAGAAGTATGCCTATTCCGCCCACACGCTTGTTTTATGCTAACAACAAAGTTAGATTTTGTCATGCTATGGAAGCAAATCAGTGCCATAATGTTTTGAATTTTAAAAGGCATCGAATACTTAATATTGAAATTTAAACACAATCGAATACTTAATATTGAAATTTAAACAACACTGAATTATCATCTGATTATATTTCAATGTAAAAAAAAATTCAGGTTGCTCAAATTCGAGCCTAAAAAATTCGATTAAAAAAATTCAACCACAAAAAATTCGACCCTATCAAATTCGAGCCAAAAAAATTCGACCCTAAAAATTTGAGCCTATCAAATTCGAGCCGAAAAATTCGAGTTAAAAAAAAGCAGATTTTTAACATCCGGGATATCAAGGACAGGTAGAGCAATCGAGCCTCAATGCAATCGAACCAACTTCTGACCTATCAGAGCACAGACCTCTTCAGTCAAGCCCTCCGAGCAAGCGGTAAAACCTTCAAGCTCAAGAAGAAGAGGAAAAGAACGATGGCTACCCGTGACAGCAACCAGGCTTCGGTGAGTCCAATTTCGATGTGATCATATTTTATTTAATTGATATAGAGCATTTCATACCAAAAGAAAACGCAAAGCGATTGAAGCACGGTGGCCCAGTACTGTATGGAACCCCACATCCTAGCCAGTTGATCACTTTTGAGCCAGTGTGATCCGACTGGCCCAGGCAATGCTTCTGTAGCGATAGTTTGAAAATACCTGTTCATTATTCAGTTGATCATATTTCATAAACACTTTCCTAAGATTTTACTATTTTTCTATGAAGACAATTTAGAAAAGTATAGTCAAACTAAGTAAACTTTGGGCAAGACATACTACTAATTCAAGGCCAGTTGAATTTATAAGTGATGACCTGGAGTCAATAATAAATGTCTAAATGTCGAGCCCTAACTTAAGTGCATTATAACCCCTGGAGGGAAAATAATAGAAGTCGTTGCTTATTTATTCAATCTTTTTGACACATTTTCTCTCTCTTAGGAAGTGCTGCTTGACCATATTTTGGGAAGACTCCGCTCTCGTCTAGAGCACATTATTAGCCAATTGCCTTGCATTTTGATTGCAGCGTATTCATGTTCAATATTATATTATTAATTATGTATTGAAAATGCTCCAATAATTCATTCTTACATGTTACGTCTTCCTGCGCACAGTTTTCCTCCACATTAGCCGGGCAATTATCACTGTCAACATCAATGATGTTGCAAGATTTTAAGTGTTCAGTCAGGAGCGCCAGTGGAATAGCTGCTCCACATTTCTGACACACTGCTTTTGGCATGCCACTGAATGCATTGTCTGTCAGTTGCAAAGGAGTTGTGCTTAGTTCTTCTTGAATTGGTGCAATGAAAAGAGTCATTTTACCCCCCTGGCTTGCAAGCTTCATTATTTTGCCTGTGTAGCCAGTATCATCAGGTGTCACAAGAGAGAGTTTGCGGCTACCCCATCCTCCTATAAAAAAAAACAATTCCGAGCATAATGGGAAATAAATATATATATGACATAAGCACCCTTGTATAGACATGGATTACATTAAGCCTAGTCTTTAAGTAAATGTAATGAAGATCTCCATTGAATTTTGTTTTTCCTCTGCCACTGTACCCATTACAGATGACCTATACACTGTTTGGATGAGCACTAACAGAGTCATTGTTGTTCCATATTTCAACACTAATACATACAAACGTATACGTGCCTACCTGCTGATTTGTAAAGCAGCCAACCACCAGACACCGTCTCCAATTGTGGAAATACAACCTTGAGTGTATCACATATCTGTAAACCAAAAACAATTCAGATTAATTATTATTATACATTTATTTATTTATTATTAAGAATGCTGAAAAGGGTTGAGGTTAAACTTTTTGAAAAACCATGCCAGTCTTGCTTAAATGCATTAAAGCATTATATTTTTTAATTAGTTGGTTTGGTTTGAAATGTCAGCAGAACATCAACGCTAAAGCCAAAAGATTCACATTTTCCAACTTAGTCATGCAGACTAAGACTAGTGCTTACCTCATCATGTGTTGTGCTCTCATCTAAATGGGCGGTCCTGCGACCCAACCCTGCCTGCATGTGAACTAGTTGCTCTAGCTCAGTGGGAGATTTTTGATATTGTTTAGGTAACAAATGGAAAGCCACTTGAAGTGGTTTAGCTCTTTTAGCAGGAACAACATTTACTGCAGGAAAACGCCTCTTTCCTTTTGCCTTTGTAAACATACCTGGAAAGGACCTTTGAGAAAAAATACAGTCTATTTAAACCTAAATACTATCAGTCCATCAAGTTGTTTCAATCTGTTAATATGTTAATATAATAATTAATGTACAGAATCTAATGCTGAACCTTGTCATTTCAATTTGAACTGAAGGTCTTTGTGACTAATGGCCTGACTGCTCATTCTGTCCTCCCTGCCTCGGTTGACTGCAGGGTTGTAACCAAAAAAAAATATTAGTGAGTCTGAAGTGATTAATTAGATAGAAAACATCATTTTCATGTGTACAGTATTAAAAGTCTACTGAACCTTAAAACCTGAAACGGCTAATTTATCAATCTGCTCAGACTTTTCGATAACCTAGCTAGCATCGCAGTGCAGCACCTCCTAGTACAGTAACTCTTCTGGCAGCGAATTGTTTTCAGCCATAGCTAGCCTTCGGAGTACTATCAATTCTACGAATCCGTCCAACTCCGTCCGTCTGTCTGTCCGTAACGGAGTCGGAGTAGTATAATTCGGCCTTTATCTACGTAGCCTAGCTTGAGAACAGATAAGCTAACGGTTAGAGCTATGTTTTCACCAGCTAATTTTCAAACGGTCGCTACTTTTACTGTAGCATTGTCTGGGCCGTACTGGCTCAAAGGTGATCAACTGGCTAGGATGTGGGGTTCCATACAGTACTGGGCCACCGTGCTTCAATTGCGTTTTCTTTTGGTATGAAATGCTCTATATCAATTAAATAAAATGTGATCACATCGAAATTGGACTCACCGAAGCCTGGTTGCTGTCACGGGTAGCCATCGTTCTTTTCCTCTTCTTCTTGAGCTTGAAGGTTTCCCGCTTGCTCGGAGGGCTTGACTGAAGAGGTCTGTGCTCTGATAGGTCAGAAGTTGGTTCGACTGCATTGAGGCTCGATTGCTCTACCTGTCCTTGATATCCCGGATGTTAAAAATCGGATTTTTTTTTCGGCTCGAATTTGATAGGCTCGAATTTGATAGGCTCGAATTTTTTAGGGTCGAATTTTTATAGGCTCGATTTTTTTCGGCTCGAATTTGATAGGGTTGAATTTTTTATGGTTGAATTTTTTTTATCACATTTTTTAGGCTCGAATTTGAGCAACCTGAATTTTATTTTACATTGAAATATAATCAGATGATAATTCAGTGTTGTTTAAATTTCAATATTAAGTATTCGATGTGTTTAAATTTCAATATTAAGTATTCGCCTTTTGATGCCTTTTAAAATTCAAAACATTATGGCACTGATTTGCTTCCATATCATGCTTGTCAACGAAGTGGTCACACTGAGTCAAAGTGTTGGGATATGGGAAAGGGCAGGCCTCCTCTATTTTACATGCAGCAAATGCTGGGGATACATAGGGCAACAATACCTTTGACTTGAGACTTCCAATTCTACCTTTTCCATTTACTTAATTCAGGTCCAAATTGTGATATTGCTACATTCCTACTGTATTACCTGTGTTTAGTCTTTGTTGTAGTTCAAAGATTTGTTGTGGACAGTTAAGTTGTTGCTGCTCCTGTTCTTGTACCATATGCACAGTGCATATGGTTTGTCCATCCATGGGTTCCATGTTGGTTTGTGTGGATGAGGATGTACCTTTGTGTGTTTGAGTGGTGGTAAATGTTCTAGGTTTTTAGTTAAACTCACAATGGGTCCTGACCTGTAAATGTAGATGGTATAACTTGTATTTTATTACTGTTTATTTTTATTTATTTTCTTTTGGACCCAAGGACACTGTTTTGTTTTAATTGCACATCTATGTTAGATGATTGTGTACTTCTCATCTATCAAAAGGGAGGACTGTTGTTCACCTATTTCTTCCATTTGAGTTTTAGGACACTGTCTCACTAATTTCCATTTGTATCCGACTCTCTCAGACCCCAGACCACTCCAAACGCCACTCCAAACTTTACAATTTTCATTGTTAACCAAGTGCTGTGCTCCAATTGTGTTCTGCTGTAACAGGACAAGAACTTAAGTAGCAGGAATATGCTAACCAAGGGCACGTCTGCATGCCAATACAAAGGTCCTCTGAGCAATAGCCATGATCCAAAACAGCCATGACCATTAGAATCTCAACGCTGACCTGTCTGCAATCAAGTTCCTTTGTCCTTATGGGTGCAGGTTATCACACGTTGAACACTGCAGCTTCTGCCTGTGCCTTTGTGTCCAAGAGGAAGGATTGTAAGGATGGGTGTCAAACCTGCCCCCACCTCTCATATGCTAAAGTATGGAGTTTCTGGAGGTCTCAACTTGATGGCTCCACACCCCATTCAAGATGTGGTCTGATTGGTTGTTCTTGTGTATAAAGGGAATTGTAATGCATTGTTCTTTGGATTCTTGATCTCCTGAGACCTTCTTCTCAGTTCTGCCTTATCCTACTGTCCTACTCTGCTCACTCTTTTCTCTCTGATATACAATGATCATGGTAGAGTAGGTAAGATTTAAAGCCTTCATTTGTAACATGTGTGCCTTGTAATTGATTTCATTCATTTGCAATGTTATTAAATGCGTATTCCTTTTGACCGTACTTTGACCATTCTTGCTCTGATTTAACCCATAGAGTCAAATAACTATCATTTATATTTGTATTGGCATTATTTGGTTCATGCTAATACACTTCAGTTTCCCATCTTCCGTTAAACCATAGGGGAATTCGTTTTGGTTCTTTCAACCATATTTTACTCCCTACACCATGTTGAACTTCTGGACTTTCTGGTCTTATAAAGTAAGTTGCTAGCCATGCTCCTGGATTCATAAAAGGTGCTACTTTCCAAATTTTCCAGATTTGTCAAACTAACAGTAGCGGCTGGTGATTTTTTTTGGGGGGGGGGCGCAGTTGGGCGGCGCGGGGGGGGGGTCGTTACACAGAACTTTGTTTTAACATTAAATTGTTGGATGCTGTCGTCCTCTCCTACTATTTCTTCAATGCCTAACGAATCTATCTCTTGACCCTGTATGTATGCTTGAGCAGCACTGGTTGAAGCCTGAAAATATTGTAAACAATGTTTGCATATATGCAGGTAGCAACGCTAGTGCTAAATAACTATTTTGCTTGTCGGCTAGTAGGGCTCGTGAGACAGCTCACCAAAAGAACGATGGGGAAGCCACTTGTCTAGCAGATTAAGACGTGTTCGTAGGTACCTAGCGAAAAGTAGCCTCAACTTTCCTAGACTTAGCTACGATACTAATGCTGAAGGGTCGCTGATATCGCATAGCGTCGTTGCTAACGTGTGATGTTGTGACTGTGTGTGTAACACTGAATTACTCACTGAATTACTCACCAGCTAACCAGCTCCGGTTACTTAGCATACAGGTTTGAGGAGAAGCTACGGGTGTACGTCCCGTAGGCCTACAGCCCATCCTCCTTTGCTAGCTATGTTGCTCTCATACATAGCCTACGTGATAATTATATGGGATGTGAGGGAATGATAAAGGTCTTTGATTCGACGAATAAGATGTCAATATAAGTAAGAAACGATGTCATTGGCCGGCATCGCCCCTTTTTTCCGCCAATGAGAAGCCGTTTTTCTCAAATGTATGAAAAAAGTATAAGCGCTCCCATTGACTTCCATTTGGCCGGCGCCCCCAGGGGGGGAGTGGCTTATCTCAGTGATAACGAATGGCAATATATTATATTTGGTCACATTTAAGTGGTTGTTGACAGGGACTTACGGTCTCCCACACACATTTAACGCGTTAACACAGTACATTTATTATTTAAATAGTTTGGTATATCATATTTTTGCACGTTTTTTTATTATTATTTTTACGAAAAATTCTAGGAGGGGCGGCGCCCTAGCGCCCTCTATGGACGCACCGCCACTGCAAACTAAAAAGCTTACTTTGAGCCAGGTTTGCGAACAGGCGTGGGGGCTTGTAAATGAGATGGACATACACCTATACTATAATTCCAGGAATATCGGTGTGGGTCTGTCTATCTGTGTGTACTAGGTGTATGAGCAAGTTTTGTAGTGGGATTTTTATTGAACGATTTGCACAGAAACCGGGAGAATTGTGTGGTGCCATGTTTGATGTTTGGATGAGCGCACGTTTCTGAAAGAAAAAACTTCTGCCTAAAAGGTTACACATACATTGCATGATGGGTACGTAATGCAAATATGGAGGATACTGATTGGATGATGAGACTGAAGGATATACCAGAGCCTGTTTAAGGAGAGCCTTGCCACTCCTCATTAAGCCCCATTGTACCGAATTTTGTTGCAGTTCAACCAGAGTTCCACTGGGAGTGATCGCGGTCGAGTGCAGAATGAATGGGAGTCTATGGAGCTAAACGGCTAAATTTGTCTCTTTCACCTGATTGTCGTTGAGAAATTTCAGATTTTATTATAGTTTTTGCATGTTCAACATGGATTATAGGTCGAAAATGGGATGAACGAGTACTTATGTCCTTTCGATTTCTTACAGGGTTAGTCGTTGTTGCCCATAACACGCTAGCATTCTGCTAATGAATGCTGATTGGTTAGTGATGGACTGACTACGACCAGAGATCCCGCTTGATGGCATCCGAAGTGGAATCATAATGTCAGAGCATTAGCAACATTAGAAACAACATTAGCAAGCCAAAACTCTTTCTAGCATGTGTATTGACAGGGGGAGCCTAACCTTTCAGCTGTGTTGTCGATGCCTCGAGAGAAAAAAGAAAGTGACCGGAGCTTGCCGTAATACGGTATCTCTGGTCGTACAATGTGTATGATGTCTCTCACATTGTAAAAGTCTTTTTAGAACAAAATAACTACTTTTAAAAAATCTAACACCCAGCAGTTAGTATTTTGTTGGCCTCCCCTTTCGAATTCCAAATGAAAATTACTAGAAAAAAAATTATATCCTGAGAAAAGTGGATTTTTAGGGGTATAGCTCCATAGACCTCCACTCATTCTGCACTCGACCGTTAGCGCCATCATATGGAACTAGTGTGGAACTGCAACCAGTTCAGAACCCGGAAGTATCCCGAGAGTGGGAGTTCTCTTAGATTATACATTCTCTGGATATACTGATTGGAAGAGGATAAGAGCCATGTATTCGTTTAGCTGGCTTTATTTTAAATATGTCTTCAAATGAGTGTACATTCTAGTTTTTAAAAGGTTAACATGTAGTTTATTAGAAGTGAGCATGTACAGGGTTCCCACGGTCCCAGGAAACCATGGAATTGATTTTTTCATTTTCCAAGTTTGGAAAAGTAATGGAAACTGAGCAAAAGTGGACACTTACATGGAAATTGAAACAGTTGTCCTGGAAAATGTTATTGGATGATGTGTAAAATAGTAATAAAATGAAACTAGAGAGCATACCATTTCTGGGGAAATTGTGAGGGTGTGCCTGCTTGCGTCGGTTGCAGGTGGGTCTGTCCCTTTAAGTTTTTCCCTTCTAGTGATATTTTCAAGCATTTAGCCTACTCATAGGCTATTGCATAATTCATTAAGAAGCTGCCCCGGTAAATTGTATACTACAGTGTTCGTCTTGGCAGCGATTGCGTTGGTTGAGTTCGATGTAACGTTCCGTTGTACGGTTTAGGCTGAAATTAAATATTTTTAAAATATAGTACCCAGCTAACACAGTTACGTTACCCTTCCGTTGCCGCAACGTCATTTGCTGACCAAACTTTCGTCGCCGCAACATCTTTTGGCGAGGTTGCGGCAACGTGAGAAGTGAAAGACGCCCTGAGGTAACGGCAACGTAATTTGGTGACATTGCCAGTCCATAACCGCGACGTTGTCGCGACGTCATTTTTCCGACGTTGCCGCAACGTGAGAAGTGAAAGACGCCCTGAGGTAACGGAAACGTCATTTGGTGACATTGCCAGTCCATAACCGCGACGTTGTCGCAACGTCATTTTTCCGACGTTGCGGCAACGTGAGAAGTGAAAGACGCCCTGAGGTAACGGCAACGTCATTTGGTGACATTGCCAGTCCATAACCGCGACGTTGTCACAACGTCATTTTGCCGACGTTGCGGCAACGTGAGAAGTGAAAGACGCCCTGAGGTAACGGCAACGTCATTTTGTGACATTGCCAGTCCGTAACCGCGACGTCGTCGCAACGTAATTTCCCGACGTTGCCAGTCCGTAACCGCGACCTCCTAGCAACGTAATTTCCCGACGTTGCCAGTCTGTAACCGCGACCTCCTAGCAACGTAATTTCCCGACGTTGCCAGTCTGTAACCGCGACCTCCTAGCAACGTTGTTTTGTGACGTTGCCAGTCCGTAACCGCGACCTCCTAGCAACGTAATTTTGTGACGTTGCCAGTCCGTAACTGTGACGTTAATTAAGTAACCTATATTTCTAATTTCTAGGCTACTGCTTATATTGGGGCGGTTCATATGCAGACCTCATTTGCCCAAAATGCTTCTTGTTCTTGTATTTAATAGGCTAGCCTACATGGTAGCCAACTTTAGGACTATGTTTGTGTGATGTGTAGCCTAACTCAAGCTAATCATAAACGAGGCAGCATTTCCATGTAACATTCAGTCATTTTATTTCAAACAAAGTGCCAAACAGTGAATTAAAATCTTCTGCCAGTCTCCGCTACAGGTCCTGTCTGTTGGCCCTGACAATGAAGCACAAAATAAGTTAGTGACCTATCAACATCATTTGTCACATAACCATGTGAAAGGTTGGATATGGAAGCTGCAATCATGATTCATTTACCTGGCTTGTTTTGAATGGGCTGCGTTTGGGCCACCTGTAGGTCCATCACTTGCACCTCTTCAGTGTGTCTACCCTGTAGTCGCCTGCATAGGAGAGCCTCTTGCTGGTTCTCCTCCAATGCCTCCATCTTCCGGAGCATGACCTGTAATGTGTCTGTCATTAATGACAAGTAAAACAAGTTAACAAGAGTTTGCATTATTGGCATACACTGTGGTTCTTCTAGATTAGCTGTAATATTGCTGTAAATATTGCTGTTTTTACCTTGAATTGTTGTATACAAAGCATTAGTATGACAACATTTGTTGTTTTGACAAATATGTATCCCCCCCACCACGATCAGAACAACTTAGGTATGCCTTACAATGAGTTGACAATACTATTGAAAAGCTTTGAGTATTTTTTGGAGGGTCTTACATTTGCACTTGCCTGGCTGCCAGCCTGGTTTTCCTGGACCCCCATGGGTTCCCCTCCACCAGACCAGAGTTGACTCCTACATCTGGTGATGCAAAAGTTTCAAGTCATGCATTTGCTTCAAAACATAGCCTTTAGGGTTGCCATGGCTCATACAATTATTGTCACTGTTATAAACGGTCATTCATTACCCTCATTTCCCAGGGACACGTGCTAACAGTCCGGGGTGTCTTTGAAGAACTTCTCGACTGGATGCGACGAATTAGCACTGCATGAAACTGTAAAGGAGCAAGAGGCAAACCAATTAATTGAACAATTCGAGCTAAGCTTGCCTCTATGTAGCCTTTTGCATTACCTATCTTAGCTAGATTAAAACAATATGGCACTAGCTAAATTAGCTAAGCAGAGCTAGCATTGTGAGGAGCATCGGCCAACTTGGCATGTGTTAGCTAATGTAACGCTAATGTTATGCTAACTATTTTAACTATAATAGTAATATAGAAGCATTTTGTAACACAATTAATTAAGGTGATTTTGAATTAGACGGCTCAAACATGATAAAGTCCTTACTAAAGAGCGAACACGCCGTTTTATATAGGTTAGATATGTGCCTTGTGCATTCCATGACCGACTGTGTGGCCGACCGTGTGATCAGCCACGCTAGCTACAAACAAAGAAAAATGAGGGCTAAGCTATTTTGGAACAAGTTTTTCTAACAGTTCTGAACGTTTATGTTCACTGATAATTTTATGGGTGATTTGTGAGCCGCTAAACTTTGATATACGCATTTCAACATAACTTTCTGGAGGCTTTAGACTACGTTTGTTATTTTACCTAGAGCTAGAGCTATGTAGCTAGCTAGCGAAATCCTAACACAAACAAAGTGAATCTGATAGCAAATAATCATGCTAAATAGCCTACATTTCAAACCTTTAAGTAATAACATGCCCCATTCAATTTCTGCAAATACATTTACTTAAAACTATTTCTGTAAAGAATACTCACCTTTGAATTTAGCCGGTGGGGTGAAAGCCGACGCATGAAACGCAGTCTCTTGGAATTGTGAAAACCCCTGCTTCAGCGAGTCGGACATGCACACATCGTTGGGTCCGACTGTTAACCAATGCTTTCCTAACTTGAACATTGTAGTAAGCCCTTTCACACAAAAATCAGTAAAGCTATTTAGAACAACCAATTTTATCTAGTTGATATGGCAAATGAACATGCAAAGATCAACGCCAAAACTCCCCCTAGCGAGGACGTCCATACGTCCATGACGCTCTGAGGGATTTAGCTGCCTCTCCGAAAACACGCGTGACTGCCAGGCTGTAGAAGAACATTCGTTTAGCAGCGTTCTGGGAGATAGCTAGCTAGGCTAACTTGAAATGCCAGAAGCAAAGAAGCCAGAGTGATAACTATTTACCGGTAGCCTACTCATTTAACATTGTCATACAAAACAACATTGTATGTACAATATCATATATGCTGATATTATTAAGTAGGCTACATATATTTTCGGAAACAGTGGTCCAGTAGTGCCCGGGCGACATGCGACACATACGACAGCGGTCTGTGATAGGCTACATCTGTTTTCAATTGTTAAAATAACCATGAAATAAATGTTTGTTTTGGTATTTATTAGACATGACATTGCAAGTCAACGATTTGTAATGCCACAAGCAAAGAGGCTATGGTGATAGCTAACTATTTACTCATTTAACAGTGTGATATGAAACACAATTTTGAAATGTAGGCAGCTAAAATATGATAGCTCTACTGTACGCTGATATTAGAGCTAAGCTAGTATAGATGCTTTCCTAACTTGAACATTGTAGTAAGCCCTTTCACACAAAAATCAGTAAAGCTATTTAGAAGAACCAATTTTATCTAGTTGATATGGCAAATTAAAAAATGTTGTTCAACTTCTCAAAAATGACATTAAGGTGAACAATTTCAAGTCTTATTTTTTACAGTGTAGAAATACAATAGCCTATATATTACTATGCAATTGCTGTAGTTGCTTTCACAGGCAGATTCTGATGTATTCCTCAATTAGCCTATAAGACAAGATAGCCTAGCCATATATTCGTCCCAAAATGGGGAAATTCGGGATAGGTTTGCTAAGGAAGAACTGTAATATTCTGTGATGACATGTCTTTGGAAATGAAACTCTTATAAGAGTCGCTTTTCCTTTTGATCACATTGAACACTTTTATTACAAAATGATAGGCTACATCACCAATTAATTGCTTTTGTAGCCTACATGTTTATAGTAAAGAAGGAAAGACTAAATTATATTCCAAATTCAGTATTGTATTTATTAAAGCTAAGTTTCTGCATATGAGAAAACATTCTGGGGGTGAGTTGCACATGAAGCATGCATTGTCTAGCTACATAGGCCTACATGCTGCAACATTTAATATTGTGTGTGATTGAAATTAATGTAGCCTAGTCCTACATTACAAAAGCCCAGTTCAGTGTGATCTCTCTATCTCTGGATAGACCGCTTATAATGCATTCGAGATCCATTGTCCTACGACCAAAGAGCGACGGAGCGGCAACGTAACGCAAGGTACCAAACTTAACGTAACCAGCCGACCAAGGTACGACGTCGCGGCAACCTTGTCCACTGGACCTAAAATTAACGTAACCAGCCAACCAATGTACGACGTCGCGGCAACGTTGTCCACGGGTCTAAAAATAACGTAACCAGCCGACCAAGGGACAACGTCGCGGCAACGTTGTCCGTGGCACCAACCGGCAACATTCACTTTATAAAGTTGCTACGACGTCGCGGCAACGTTGCCATAAGGTAACGTCGCGGGTTACCAAATGACCACTTACTAGCAACGTTGCCGCAACGTCGTGTGTTAGCTGGGTAGTCAGATAGTTTCACCTATTGAAATACTTTTGATTTAAGGGAGTGCCGAACATGTTCTGTCGCCGTTTGACTTCCTAAACAGCTGTGGATGTTTTTGTTAGCTACACAGTGTCTCGCGTAGGCTACAGCGTTGCAGTACTGGTTTGAATCCACAGGTAATGATAATTTCACCAACAAATCGTTTACAGCTGCCTTGCAGTAGCGTTAAAGCTATAGTTAGCCTAGCTATCTCCCAGAAGTTAACAAGCTACTAAACTAATGTTCTGCTAGAGGTAGTGTTAAGGATAGTGTAAACTGGGTGTTGAGAGGAAGAATGATACATGGTTAAGCATCGGACCAAGTTATTTGTAGTTTAATTAGTAATGATGCAATCACAAGATACACAATGAAAACAACACAACAAGATGTCCGTAGTCTAGTACAATGAATCAGTCGATGATGCAACAGCAGTCGTCCCACCAAAACAGAGTATAAGATTTAGAACGAACAAAGGCCTTCGTTGAGAAAGTGGTCGTGACAGAAAATCAGAGAAAGTTCTGCCCCTCCCAAGTTCTGTCTCCCCGCCCTTGGGAGACAGATCTTGTACTCCCCAGAGAGGGAGGTCTGGTGAGTGGCCATTGGTCAGGAGACCTTGGGGTGGTTATTGTTAACCAATTAAATGTCCAGGGCGTTCATGCTGGCGCAAGGTGGGCAGTCCACGGACCTGGTGATGTTAGGAGAGGGAGGGGGCAGAGAAGACCCACAGGTCTGGTGATGTTCAGGGAGGGGGGTGGACAAGACCCACAGGTCTGATGCAATCCAAGGGGGGGGTTGAGTTCTTCAGGGTTGAGAGCAGGTCATCCCGAGGTCCTGATGATATACGGGGTAGGGTCTTCAAGGGGAAGGGGAGAGGGTAAGACCACTCTAGGTCTGATGATGTAAAGGGGCAGATGGGGCAAGGTCTCCAAGGGGGAAGGGGGCATCCAGTGAGAAGGGGGGGGGGCAGGGTCTCCAGGGAAACAGGGGTTATATTATCCATAGGTGGTAAGAACTGTCCGGTCTGACTCGTCCTGAAGCAGAGAAGAGTTATTTTCCCAGCATCACCTTATCTCCCAAGTTGACACTTTTACTCCCATGAGCTGACTAGCTCATTGTGCTCACAACAGTCCCTGAGCGTCACGAACTCGCCTCCCAAGTCAGTTTGCCTGACATCTGCATTCTTGTCCACACACCAGAGTTACATTTCAATGTTTCTTATCTGTTACTTTATTAAATCAATTGATCACATTCAATATTTGTATCTTAGTTATTAGCATTACAAAACATGTGTGTTTACATATTCATATTAGATATTGATTGGTATAGCAGCATTGATCAGCAGTATAATGCTATCATTCCCTCACAATCCCTCCTTTGACACCACTATGTGGTGTCAACATTAAAACTGGATATTTTAAAGTTTCATGGATCCCTCCTTTCACACCCTCTAAAGGGTGTGACAACACAAATTTAAAATATCCCAGTCGGGCAGTAAAGGCCAAAACCAAAACCAACCAAAATACAGTCAAACTAGATGTTAAAATGCAAAATCAGTCGTTAACTAGGTTAAACATGCGCATATGGTCATCAAAACAGTCAAAATGTAATATTTTAAAGTTTTCATAGGATCCCTCCTTTCACACCCTTTAAAGGGTGTGTTGAAGCCAAACTATTGATTTCAATATTTATTGTATATTTTGCATTTGTTTATGAATATTGAGTTGTTTGTTGTCTGTTACGCCATAGGAATAAATAACCTTAAACCCAAAGAAAAGTGTGTGGTCAATGTGGGCGCGTCTAGCAGCGCACTGCCTGGTAACCAATTGGAACACAAAAGTATTGCACTTTTAGTTTTATCCCAAACAGTATGCCAGGCTCTGATAAAACTCTAAAATAAAACTTTAAACCAAATTACAATTAAACTCAAAATAAAAGTACATTTAGTTATTTTCCCTTTCTTATTTTTAACCAAATTACATCTAATACCTTTTCAAAACTCTTAAAAACCCATATTCATTGTTTCCTCTTCAAAACATCAGTGTTTAAACCAATCACCTTCCATGTTATTAATTTAATTCGTTACGTTTGATTTTAGTTTGCAAATTATTTAACCTAACTTTCGTTAGGAATAGTTAACATAGACTCGCCATTGTTCTCCAGAAGCCTATCTCTCTCTTTCTCTTCCCCTCCCCACGCGCTCTCAACCTACCATCTTGTATTCCACTCTCATCATAGTTAGGACTGTACACTGTTCAACTCAATCTGACTCCACTCAAATATGAGAAATATCTTGTAAAGGAGAGGACAAAAAAGAAGCACACTCCTCTCTATATTTATTCAACACAATCTGACTCCATTCAAATATTACTTATAAAGAACTAATCCCTTCTCGACAGGACTCAAACCTGTCACTTCTAACCCACAAAACCCACACAACCCACACAACCGGTACCGGGACCTACAGTTTTGACACACAACAAAGAACAGGGACTCTAACCCTTGAGACACATAAAACACAGAACAGGGACACTAACCCTTGAGACACATAAAACACAGAACAGGGGAGGAGAGGGGTGGGGAGGTGAGGAGAGGTGTGTGAAGGGAGAGAGTGTGTGGAGAGGGGAGGGGGTGGGGAGGGGGGTGGGGAGTTGAGGGGAGGTGTGTGAAGGGAGAGGAGAGGAGAAAGGAGAGGAGTGGAGAGGGGAGGGGGTGAGGAGAGTAGAGGAGAGGATAGGAGAGGGGAAGGGAAGGGAAGGGAAGGGAAGGGAAGGGAGGGGAGGGGAGGGGAGGGGGAGGTGTGTGAAGGGGAGAGCGTGTGAGCGGGGAGGGGGGTGAGAGGAGAGGAGAGGGGAAGGGAGGGGAAGGGAGGGAGGGGAGGTGTGTGAAGGGAGAGGAGAGGAGAGGGGGTGCGAGGGGAGAGGAGAGGAGAGGAGTGGAGAGGAGAGGAGAGGAGAGGGGGAGGGGAGGGGTGAGGAGAGGAGAGGAGAGGAGAGGAGAGGAGAGGAGAGGAGAGGAGAAGGGAAGGGAGGGGGAGGTGTGTGAAGGGAGAGTGTGTGAGAGGGGAGGGGTGAGAGGAGAGGAGTGGAGAGGGGAGGGGAGGGGTGCGAGGGGAGAGATACACATTATTAACCCAACAATGCTAAGAGATAGCGAGAGAGAGAGAGAGAGAGAGCGAGAGAAAGGGAGAGAGAGAGAGTGCTTGTCTAAAATGCGCCATGCTCGAACCTCGGCATGGCCCCATCCCGACAATGCAATAGGGAGAAAGGGAGAGAGAGCAAAAAAGAGGGAGAGTCTGCTTGTGAAATGTGCTCTGCTCGAACCTCGGCATAGCCCATTCCAGCAATGCAGTAGAGAGAGAGAGAGAGAGAAAGAGAAAGAGAGAGATACATTCACATAATTAACCCAACAATGCTAAGAGATAGCGAGAGAGAGAGACAGAGAGCGAGAGAAAGGGAGAGAGAGAGAGCTCTTGTCTAAAATGCGCCATGCTCGAACCTCGGCATGGCCCCATCCCGACAATGCAATAGGGAGAAAGGGAGAGAGAGCAAAAAAGAGGGAGAGTCTGCTTGTGAAATGTGCTCTGCTCGAACCTCGGCATAGCCCATTCCAGCAATGCAGTAGAGAGAGAGAGAGAGAAAGAGAAAGAGAGAGATACATTCACATAATTAACCCAACAATGCTAAGAGATAGCGAGAGAGAGAGACAGAGAGCGAGAGAAAGGGAGAGAGAGAGCTCTTGTCTAAAATGCGCCATGCTCGAACCTCGGCATGGCCCCATCCCGACAATGCAATAGAGAGAAAGGGAGAGAGAGAGCGAGAGAGAGAGAGAGAGAGCGAGAGAAAGGGAGAGAGAGAGAGCTTGCCTAAAATGCGCCATGCTCGAACCTCGGCATGGCCCCATCCCGACAATGCAATAGAGAGAAAGGGAGAGAGAGCAAGAAAGATAGAGAGTCTGCTTGTGAAATGTGCCCTGCTCGAACCTCGGCATAGCCCATTCCAGCAATGCAGTAGATAGGGAGAAAGAGAGAGAGAGCAAGAAAAAGAGGTATGCTACTCCTTAAATCTCCACAAACATATTATTTAGAGACTATCAAAAACTGCCAGGTGCTCCCGTCACAGTGTGACTACTGCCAGACCCCGCCTCGTTTCACGCAGAAACTGCCAGGCGCTCCCGTCACAGTGCCACATCTGCCAGACCCCACCTCGTTTCAGAAACTGCCAGGTGCTCCCGTCACAGTGTGACCACTGCCAGACCCCGCCTCGTTTCACGCAGAAACTGCCAGGCGCTCCCGTCACAGTGCCACATCTGCCAGACCCCACCCCGTTTCATAAAGATAAAATAGAAAATGCCAGGTGCTCCCGTCACAGTGTGACTACTGCCAGACCCCGCCTCGTTTCACGCAGAAACTGCCAGGCGCTCCCGTCACAGTGCCACATCTGCCAGACCCCACCTCGTATCATTGAGTTTGCATCAACGTTAATCTCTCTATGGACAATTTGATTCAAAGTGTGCAGCCCAGAGTCACAGTACAGTGCAGTTTAAAGACACTCACTCCTAAAAGCTAAAGTCCTAAGCTATGCAGATTTCGTTTAAACAGGCTCTGCTTACCTTTTTTTTTGGATATCCAAGTGAGTGTCAGTGAACCACAGCTGTCCCGCTCCTGCCGGCTGGGGTCCCCTTCTCAGGGACCTCTCGTCCAGATCTCTCACCCAGGCACGTCGGAAGGTCACCAATTGTTAAGGATAGTGTAAACTGGGTGTTGAGAGGAAGAATGATACATGGTTAAGCATCGGACCAAGTTATTTGTAGTTTAATTAGTAATGATGCAATCACAAGATACACAATGAAAACAACACAACAAGATGTCCGTAGTCTAGTACAATGAATCAGTCGATGATGCAACAGCAGTCGTCCCACCAAAACAGAGTATAAGATTTAGAACGAACAAAGGCCTTCGTTGAGAAAGTGGTCGTGACAGAAAATCAGAGAAAGTTCTGCCCCTCCCAAGTTCTGTCTCCCCGCCCTTGGGAGACAGATCTTGTACTCCCCAGAGAGGGAGGTCTGGTGAGTGGCCATTGGTCAGGAGACCTTGGGGTGGTTATTGTTAACCAATTAAATGTCCAGGGCGTTCATGCTGGCGCAAGGTGGGCAGTCCACGGACCTGGTGATGTTAGGAGAGGGAGGGGGCAGAGAAGACCCACAGGTCTGGTGATGTTCAGGGAGGGGGGGTGGACAAGACCCACAGGTCTGATGCAATCCAAGGGGGGGGGTTGAGTTCTTCAGGGTTGAGAGCAGGTCATCCCGAGGTCCTGATGATATACGGGGTGGGGTCTTCAAGGGGAAGGGGAGAGGGTAAGACCACTCTAGGTCTGATGATGTAAAGGGGCAGATGGGGCAAGGTCTCCAAGGGGGAAGGGGGCATCCAGTGAGAAGGGGGGGGGGCAGGGTCTCCAGGGAAACAGGGGTTATATTATCCATAGGTGGTAAGAACTGTCCGGTCTGACTCGTCCTGAAGCAGAGAAGAGTTATTTTCCCAGCATCACCTTATCTCCCAAGTTGACACTTTTACTCCCATGAGCTGACTAGCTCATTGTGCTCACAACAGTCCCTGAGCGTCACGAACTCGCCTCCCAAGTCAGTTTGCCTGACATCTGCATTCTTGTCCACACACCAGAGTTACATTTCAATGTTTCTTATCTGTTACTTTATTAAATCAATTGATCACATTCAATATTTGTATCTTAGTTATTAGCATTACAAAACATGTGTGTTTACATATTCATATTAGATATTGATTGGTATAGCAGCATTGATCAGCAGTATAATGCTATCATTCCCTCACAGTAGTCATGCGTGTTTCGTGCTGTAGTAGCGTCAGTGATTGTGGCTAGCAAGTTAGCCACGTAAATAAAAATACATGCAACTCAATGGCTACCAACTTTTGACATGGTGTCCAAATATTGACGGATGCTTAGGGGGGGAGGCACGATACCATCCTTGCTGTGCAACAGTCTCTATGCACGTCGTATCTAATGTGTCGTTGCTAACGTGTGCCGACGCTGTGACGTAGGCTAGAACTGAGTACCCGTCGGCGACAAAAGACACTTTTTGCCACAAAAACGTTGTATGCTCCTAAACTGTGCAATGGAACGTAAATGAAAGTAATAGCAACTCAATCGGGACCAAGACGAACATTTTGACACCAACGTTTTCTATGTAGTCCAAATATTGACCTAGGCTTAGGGGGGCAAAAATAATAAATAAATGTGAGATAACAAAGGTTGTGCTTCTCTCCGAAGGCGGAGCAAACCCAACTATTGAGCACAGAATTAAGATGAGTTTATAAAAACCCTTTACATGTGAACAGCTTTTACTGTACATTGGATGTTGGAATTTGATGCAGGCAACCTGGTGACATGGACTTTAAAAGTATAGTTTCGGATTAGTGGACTTCAGGAATAATAACCGAGAAACGTTACTCGCGATCTCAATAGAAGGGTCAAATACATGCATTTCCCAGCCACGGCTAGATTTTATTTTTTACATACAGAAGTAGGCCAATCAACAATAAAATATCATGACAATAAAGACTTGAAAAACAACTTTCATGAATTGTTCATTGTTAATAGACATTTAAAGATTTAAACTATGTGTTATGACCCTTTGATAGTAGGCCTATACATTGCTTTAACGGTCTTTTAAGCCGTCAGTTTACACTCCAATTTAGCGCATGAACCACTTTGAGCAGAGACAAATCTAAACATTGCAATACCATGCTATGCAACAAGTCAAGTTTTGAAAATATGCATTTAGCCTTGTAGGCCTACTAGGCCGCAAGGTGAACAACGAAAAGTCTTTTAGAAAACGATTCCCGCTCCGCCGGGTTGCATCTACACAATCTTTAGTTCATAAAAAAGAACGAGTCTTGCTAAGCTACCAAAAAAAAGTTTGTCGCTGAAATTCCAGTCGATTGTCGATGCGTCTATGTTTTATGCAGAACTAATTTCTTCAGAGCGTAATAGTATTTTGGTGGCACGGTTCGACACGTGATCGTTCTATACCAATAAGGTAGCTGATTTTTGTCAACAAAGTGGCACGATGGATGGATATGGTTGGCACGTCACCTGGATGATCAGAAATCCGTCCCCTAGCCTGACCAAGTGATCGGGCAAAACTAGCCTGGCTAACAGAGGTCGCTTACTCAGGAAAATTAGGAATGAAACAGGCTCGGTTAAATAAATAAATGTCGAATTGACTCTAAAACTGTAAAATTAGGAACTTTGTGACATGACGCGAAGACATATGGCTGCCGCTCGTATATGCGGTCTGTACGGGCGACAATTTCTCAATCAAATGTCAAGACTTTTGTGACTTAAATCAAAATTCTGATGCGACAGATCAATGGGGAATCGCTTTCTCTCTTTAAGGCTGTCCTCCTCTGACTTTTTTGGTCTTTTTAAATCTAACTATTTGTATTTCTGATTTCTGACGGATTTCTGATCATCCAGGTGACGTGCCAACCATATCCATCCGATAATACAAATAGTTAGGCTTTAGGTCTAGGTGACGTGTGAAGCAGTTATGTAACAGAGCTCGTTATTTGTTGGCTACATGATAACGGTTAGACCTTTAGAGAAGCCTTCGCAGGATCCGCAAAAAAAATCATGTACAAGATTTATTGTGACTGGCTTTTGACATGCTGGGGCAGTAATGTGCAAATAACATTTGGCTTATATGTGAATTTAGTTTTTTGTCCTTTTCAGATTTCAATAAACAGCAGTAATCAAGTAAGCTAGTCTTTAAAATAGCTCTATCGCTCTGTTATTTTTATTTATTTATTTCTGAAACTGTACACAACTTGTTTAGAGCACCACTGCACCACTTAAATATCTGAATCAGCACACCACACAATGGCATCACGCTGGTCAAAGAGGCGCAAATTCAGGTCAATGCTTGAGGCCACTGAGTCATAGATACTCAATCGGTTTGAAAATACCTTTAGCAATCAAAACTTGCAAAGTAATACTAGTACTGACTCAGCATTGGCACATGTTGAGTGCCCAATTGTAGTAGTGGAGTCAGGTGCTTCAGACTCGAGTCGCTCAGTTGTAGAGGAGCAACCTGTCATAGGGGAGCATGAGCCAAGTTCAGCATTTAGCGAGACCCATGTGTCACTGGACACTGCTCATGACTGCAATGTTGAGAGGTCAGGCTGCTCTACATCAGCTATTGACTTAGATGACGACACAGATGTTGAGGCTGAAGCTCCAACTTCTGACTTTTTAATCACAAGCTTAAGCTATTGGGCCTCTACATTTTCAGTCTCCCTAGTGGCACTGACTGCACTCTTGAGCATGTTGCGTGTGTTTCACCCAGAATTGCCTAAAGATGCCCGAACAGTTCTCAGGACGCAAGGTCAAATCCCAACCATGAAAATGGAAGGCGGGGAATACCATCACTTTGGTCTGGCTAAGGGTTTGGTGTCATGGCTGAAATCTTTGATCCTCCCGGCTAACTTGAATACAATTAAGTTGCATTGATTGCAAGTTGATTATACCAAATTTCCATTCCTTGTTGGCCTCTACTGTGGCCTGAGCAAGCCAAAAAGTGTATTTGAGTTATTGGGCCCATTCATTGAAGACCTTAGTGACATTTTGAAGAATGGCATTATTTACAATGGCCAGCAGATAATGGCAAAAGTTTGCTCATTTGTTTGTGATGCCCCTGCACGAGCCTTTGTTAAAAACATTAAGGGTCATAATGGTTACTTCGGTTGTGAAAAATGTGTACAAGTGGGTGAATGGAACAACAAATTGACCTGAGCTTGACTCGAAACTACGCACTGATGCTGATTTTAGCTCTATGGTTGATGATGAGCACCACTTAAATCAGAAACTGTCTCCTTTAGCTGGTATCGTAAACATGGTCACAATGTTTCCATTAGACTACATGCATTTATGTTGTCTTGGAGTAACAAGGAAACTCCTGTACTTTTGGATTAGGGGCAAAGCACTTGCAACTAGGTTGCCCAGTCGTGTCATAGGGGAAATTTCAGTGAAATTAAAAGAACTGGGACCCTACACACCAATAGAGTTTAGCCACAAACCCAGAGAGCTGTCAGAAATTGACAGATGGAAACAAACAGAACTCCGGTATTTCATGTTGTATGCAGGCCCAGTAGTACTCAGGAATATCATCCCTGTTGAGTTGTATGACAACTTCATGTTGTTTTCTGTAGCAATGCATCTGCTTTTATCTCCTGGTACATCAGACACAATGGTAGACTGTGCCCATGAGTTGCTGATAGCATTTGTTTCTCACTTTGGACAGATATATGGTAGGCAGGACATTACTTACAATATCCACCAGCTAACACACCTGGCAGAGGAATATCGACTCTTTGGGCCTTTAGATAACATCTCAGCATTTCCTTTTGAGAACTACTTAGGGCAAGTTAAACATCTCCTGCGCAACCCTCACTTGCCTTTACAACAAGTGGTAAAAAGGCTTTCAGTAATACCTTATGTAGAGGCATCACAGCTAAAGAAAGCACACAAATTCATGCATCTGCATTGCGATGGTCCATTGGTCCATTGGTGCCTCACATAGGCCATGGAGAGCAGTATAGAAAGGTGATTACTGAGAAGTACACCCTGTCTTTACAGAAAGGGGATACCTGTGTACAAATTCTGGATGACATTGTAATTGTTCGCAATATTGTTAACCTGGATTGTGACACTGATGTGATTTATCAAAAGTTTTTACACAAGGCGTCTTTTTTCCAGTATCCCCTACCATCATCGAGCATTCGCTGTTTCAGAGTATGGGATTTGAGCAATGGTCTTGGTGTGGCCAAACTACAACATATTCATTTAAAACTTCACCCTACTCGCCTCGGGGGAATGTCCCTGTACTTACTGTAAGTCGCTCTGGATAAGAGAGTCTGCTAAATGACTAAATGTAAATGTAAATGCCCTGACAAAACAACATTATCTCCATGCCCTTCACGCATTGTCAATAGTACATTTAAAAATGTACTCAGTACACGTTCTGTCAGAATTTATAATCATTACCTTTTAACAAATTGTTCTTTATTTGCTTTTGCTTTGTTCATGCAATAGTATTCTTATTCTTTTACTCTTAATGTTTTTTATATTGTAGCTATAAAAAAAATGAAGCAGTGGTGCGTTGTACAGTTCAGTAGTGGTGGCACGGAAATTGTGCCCCATACCTGGGTGAAAGGGGAGACCGTTTTATGGCCCCCATACACTCCCAAGGAGTCAGCCAAGGTCCGTGCTGCAATCAGGAGGAGGGATGAGCCTATTGAGGGATGGCACACTTATGAAAAAGTCAGGCTCCTCCTAAGCCGTGGTGAGTGTTTCGAATAAGAATAAGAATTGTAATACATTTCATTTGAATGTATCAACCTTTTCATCTCAAATGTCTCTACCTGACTGAAAGTCTGTATTTGTAGACACTTTTGAGGAAGCACAGAGGAGCATGCAGAGATATTTGCAGGAACTCTGCGACACCACAAACATTCAGTCGGAGGAAGAAACCCAAGTAAATATGAAAAGAAAAACAAGGTAATACGGCAAATTCTACAGCTATGAGCTGCTATTTCAGCAATTTATGTTGCTGGTTTGGTGTGTCAATGTTTTTCTACATTACAGTTTGTGCAGATACTGTAAGTTTGTTTAATAAATTCTCTGCAATTCAAAAGTTTTGAACATTACTGTAACTTAAAAAAAACAATGCATTGCATTCTCTTTATGGTATGTTCACTTTTAGACCAAATCCAATCTACAACAATTCCGAGGATAACTCTGACCTACAAAAAAAAATATGCCCCGGCTCCTAAAGTTTTGTTTCCAGGTATGATATTACTTTGCTACTTTGTGATGTGTGTGTGTAACAAAATAAGCTTTTGTGGATATTTAAATTAAGCATAATAACTTGAAACCCCCATTAGTTTTTCAAAACCCTTTTTTACACCTAACAGCTTCCACCACTCTGCATTCTCCCCCCCATCCCTCAACCAGCTCCCAACCTGTTCATGCCCCCGTTCATGCCCCAACCAGCTACCAGTGGACTCCACAGCTCCAGTCCTACACCAGTGCCCACCCTTCACCCTTCCCAAACAATGACCACAACAAGACATATGCTAGTCTACAACCTCAGCAACCTCAGCGTCCTGAAAGTGTGCCATTCCCCTCTCCTCAGCCCAATCCCTTTCATGGATTGTTTCCAGAAGATATGTTTAAAAAAGGCAGTTTCAGCACATTGTAATTTAAAAAAACAACATCCTGTGTTTTGGCTTTATTATTTGTTTTGTCACAGATACCACAGAGTCTGCAAGGCAACTATTGAAAGGCAAGTGCAAAACTGTTATGCTTTGACATTATCACAGGATTTCAAAGGAATGTTCTAGTGTGTATTTACAGCGCATTGCACATAAAATGTTTATGTAATTGCTTTCCATCATCTCTCAGTTACACAACCTAGTAGTTGATTGTTACGACCCCCAGTCTATGGTGTTCTGTGTTTGTGTTCTGTGTGTGTTTTCTGTGTGTTGTGCTGCTGTGCTATCTCCACAGGTGGCGCGAATCATCTCAGCCCAATCAACACCTATGCATGACTCCTCCCCTCCATAATCCGGTTCACCTGGTTCCTGTTATCAATCATCCTTCCACCAGTATATATTGTGCCATTCTGTGTTTGTTTGAGAGAGGGGGATAGTCTGTGTGTTCTGGTAAGCATAGTGTTGTGTTATGTGTGGGTAAGGCCCACTTGCGTAGAGAACTATATATTTGAATTTCCCCTCTCTGTTAACCTTGTGAATTGTGTTCTTTTGTCTTGTTGTGTTGAGTTGTTTTGTTTGTAGGGTTAAGTGTTGTCCACCTTAG
The DNA here is from genome assembly GCA_903064625.1 of Mallotus villosus. Taxonomy (NCBI): domain Eukaryota; kingdom Metazoa; phylum Chordata; class Actinopteri; order Osmeriformes; family Salangidae; genus Mallotus; species Mallotus villosus. The sequence continues at coordinate 514,467 of CAEFZP010004629.1, read as the reverse complement.
TTTTCTTGTTCTTTTGTTCAGGGGCTGGGGAGTAGGTTAGAGCTGCCCCGGGGTATACACCATACACCACCCGTAGGGACTACTACTGTCTAAAATACACTAGCTAGACCTGGGCAGACCACCGCTGTATTTGTGGTTAGGACACCTCAATCGTGTGTCAGTTTTGTTTTTGCTTGCTTAGCTCTTGGGAAATGGTGTAGGTTAGGGCGTGGGGACTTTATGTTGGTTTCTTTCCTTTTGGTCCTGTCCAGAACTCCCTTTGTCCCTGTATTATTGTTATTTTCTTTGTTATCATTTACTGACCCGTAGTGGCAAAATAAAGCCCTAGTTGAAACGGTACCACCTGTTTGCGCACTCCTTGCTCCACGCGTCTTACACCGGTCTCTGAGAGTCCCTGAGTAGTGGGAGAGGTCAGGTTCCCTCCGTTACAGGCATAGACTTATAACAATTGGGGGCTCGTCCGGGATCTTGGCTTCCTGCTGCTCAGACGCCTTGGTGGTCGGTGTGATCGTGGTGTTTGGGGTGTGAGTAAAGGCCCCTGTGTGTATAGTGTTATAGTGTTCAGTGTAGTGTCATTAGGAGTGTGACATGGCGGCATCTGCTGTTTCAGCATTCGTTGATGAACCGTCATATGCAGGATTGTCAGGGCTGCGTAAAGCGGACCTGCTAGAGATCGCAGTCACTTTGGTATCGCGGCAAGAAAACAAGCTCTCAGGGCCGAGGTCCTTGCAGTTGTCACGGGTGGTTTGCTAGAGCAAGGGGTTATAACGATAGGAGACGAGGAGGAAAGCGAAGAGGAAGATGTGGAGGGTAAAGAGATGTTGAAAACCTCGCCCACACGGTCGGTGGACAGTCGGGGCGAGGGTCCTCTCCCCTCTCCTCGAACGCTGCCTAAGTATAACCCAGGTTCTCCTGTTTCTCCTGGTTTGGAGGAGGCAGCACAGCAGCTCAATCGTCGTTTGTCCCGTCTCGAGAACGAGTTGAGGGACAAGACAGACAGGAGGACATTTGAGTTGGAGTTGGAGGTAAAAAAAATGCATATACAGGCAGAAAAGGAAATTCGGATTCGAAAGATGGAGCTAGAGGCGGGAATGGGTGGATCACCGTCATCTAGCGGGTTTGGTCATTTTGATGTCAGCAAAAATATTGCTTTAGTGCCTCCGTTCAGGGAAGCTGAGGTAGACAGCTATTTTTCAGCTTTTGAGAGGGTGGCAGGGGCGCTAAAATGGCCCCAAGAAGTGTGGCCGTTACTGCTGCAGTGCAGGCTTACCGGAAAGGCACAGGAGGTAGTGGCCTCCTTGTCCCTAGAAGATAGTCTCGACTACAATGCTGTAAAGGCCACAGTTTTGCGCTCATATGAGCTGGTCCCTGAAGCCTACAGACAGCGCTTCAGGAACCACAGGAAAACGTCCAACAAAACCTATGTAGAGTTCGCCAGGGACAAAGAGTCCCTTTTTGATAAGTGGGGTTCTGCCAGTAAGGCCACCACCCTGGCAGAGGTGAGGGAACTAGTCTTACTTGAAGACTTTAAGAACCACCTGCCTGACCGGATCGTAGTCCATCTTAATGAGCAACGAGTGGCGTCCATGGCTCAGGCAGCCGTCTTAGCAGACGAATATGCCCTAACCCATAAGACCGTGTTCTCCAATCCCCAACCTGTGGAGTCGCCCCGTTATGCTCGTCATCCATCGGTTGAGGGATCTACGAAACCTGTAGGTAGAGAGTGCTTTTACTGCCATCGAATGGGGCATGTTGTTGTTGACTGCCCCATCTTGAAGAACAAGCAGAGATCTCCTCCACGTAGACACAAGGAGGTGGGGTTAGTTCAGTCGTTCAGTTGTACAGCTAAAACCCCTCTGTCGGACAACAGTTACACGCCCTTTATGTCCACCGGCTGGGTATCCTTGACAGGTGACCCAAAGAGTAGGCAGCTTGTGGATATTCTGAGGGACACGGGGGCTGCGCAGTCCCTGATCCTTGCAAGTGTGTTGCCTTGTTCAGACAGCACCGCTGTAGGCACACAGGTAATACTGCAGGGAATAGAAATGGGAACAAAAGCAGTACCGTTACATTGGGTCAATTTGCAATCTGACATTGTTTCGGGATGTTTTCGAGTTGGAGTGGTGGAAAAACTACCAATTAAAGGTGTGTCTTTGCTTCTGGGCAATGACATTGCGGGTGGTACTGTAAAACCGGTGTTGGAAGTGGTGGAAAAACCAAACACCGGGTCAGACAATGATAAGTTGTCTTCTGAGTTTCCACATGTGTTTCCAGCTTGTGTTGTCACCCGAGCACAAAGCAGGAAGTTGGGAGACCTAGTAAATCTAGGAGATTCCGTCTTGGAGTACACTCATGTGCCCAAGGAGAGTGAGATACCTACGAAGGCTGCCAGGGTAGAGAGTACCCACTTAGGGGATATTTTGTTGTCTGCTACGACCTCAAACGTGGTTGAGGCCCAGAAGGCGGATGGTAGTTTGGCGACATGCTTTCAATCAGTAGTTTCCCTGGAGGAAGCAAAAGCCACTAAGAGAGCATACTATGTGGACAACGGTGTGCTTATGCGCAAATGGAAAGCGCATGACATAGATGGCGACTGGAGCACTGTGTCACAGGTGGTGCTTCCTACTTCGTATAGACAGCAGGTCCTGTCTGTGGCTCATGATCCGGCATGGTCTGGCCACTTAGGGATCTCGAAAACCTACGACCAAATACTCCAACACTTTTTCTGGCCTGGGTTAAAATCAGATGTTGTAGAGTACTGTAGAACATGTCACGTGTGCCAGATCATGGGTAAGCCTAACCAACCCATTCCCCGTGCGCCTCTTTGTCCAATCCCAGTGGTGGGGGAACCATTTGACAGGATCATTGTTGACTGTGTGGGCCCTTTACCTAAAACAAGGTCAGGAAACCAGTTCCTGTTGACCATAATGTGCAGTGCTACTCGCTACCCTGAAGCAGTTCCGCTACGGAACATCACTGCTAAATCTGTGACCAAGGCTCTCATCAAATTCTTCACTACATTTGGTCTTCCTAAGGAAATCCAAACAGATCAGGGAAGCAATTTCATGTCCAAGCTGCTGTCACATGTGTTGCGTAACCTCTCGATCCGCCACCAGACATCAAGTCCTTACCATCCAGAAAGCCAAGGTGCGTTAGAGCGCTGGCACCAAACGCTCAAATCAATGCTGCGCAAGTATTGTCTGGAAACGGAAGGTGGTTGGGACGAGGGGGGTACCGTATGTGGTGTTTGCTGTTAGGGAGACAGTACAGGAGTCCTTAGGTTTCAGTCCTGCCGATTTAGTGTTCGGACATACCCCGAGGGGTCCGTTGAAAGTGCTCAAGGAAAACATTATTTCGTTTAAGTCACCTAAGAGTGTGCCAAGGAACGTGTATGACTATGTGCATGAGATGCGTAACCGTCTCCATGACTCATGTAAACTGGCACACCAGTCTCTCTTGTCAGTCCAGACCAGAATGAAAAGCCGGTACGACAAGAAGGCTAAAATCCGCGAGTTTAAGGAAGGAGATCAGGTCTTAGTGTTGCTGCCGGTACAGGGCTCGTCTCTGTCTGCTCGGTATACCGGTCCACATGTGGTGGAGAGGAAAGTGAGTGACACTAATTATATTGTGAAAACTCCGGAGCGAAGGCGCTCGTCAAGATTGTGTCATTTAAACATGCTAAAAGAGTATCATGTGCGTAAACCACTTCTGTTGCCCAGTACCCAGGATCCAGCTGTCGTTGCCACGGTGGTGCTGCGCTCGGACGCCCTGGAAGTCGATCAGGAGGATGGGTTGGAGCTTAAGACAGCTCATGTGCAAGGTGAACGGTTGAGCAATTCGGAGAGTCTGAAAGTCTTGCCGTCCATAATGCCACATTTAGACTGCAGTAAACAGCACGAGCTAGTAACTTTAATCCGCAGTTTTCCAGAGATATTTCAGGATGTTCCTACCCGTACCACTGTGCTGGCGCACGACGTAGATGTTGGGGGTGCTGCTCCAATTCGACAGCACCCATACAGAGCCAATGCCCGTAAGCGGGAGTTGATGAGGAAAGAGACAGGGTACTTGTTGGAGAACGACATGGCAGAACCCAGCAGCAGCCCATGGAGTTCTCCCTGCATCTTAGTGCCAAAGCCAGACGGCACAGCCAGATTGTGTACAGACTACAGACGTGTCAATGCGGTCACCGTGCCCGACTCTTTCCCGATGCCGCGCATTGATGACTGCGTTGACACAATTGGTTCTGCTACTTATGTGAGTAAGTTGGACATGCTGAAAGGTTACTGGCAGGTTCCTTTAACCGAACGTGCCTCAAGAATCTCTGCATTCGTTACGCCAGATATGTTTCTGCAGTACAAGGTCATGGCATTCGGTATGCGTAATGCCCCAGCAACATTTCAGAGGTTAGTGAACAAGGTACTTGCCGGGGTGCCAAACTGTACTGCTTACCTGGATGATTTGGTGGTCCACTCCTCTACTTGGGGTGAACATGTCTCCACTTTGCAGCTGGTGTTTGAGCGGCTACAGGCTGCTTCGTTAACGGTCAATTTGGCCAAATGTGAGTTCGGTAAAACAACTGTGACCTACCTGGGTAAGGAGGTGGGTCGTGGACAGGTGCGTCCTGTAGCAAGAAAGGTTGAGGCTATCACTCAGTACCCAGTGCCCACTTCCCGTCGCCAGCTGCGCCGGTTCTTGGGCATGGTGGGCTATTACAGAACATTTTGTAAGAACTTTTCGTCCGTAGTAGCCCCACTGACCGCTTTGATCAGCCCAAAGGTGCCCTTTAAGTGGACGGCTGAAAGCCAGAGTGCCTTTGAGATGGCTAAGTTATTGTTGTGCTCTGCTCCGGTTCTGGCAGCTCCGAACTTTGACAGAGCTTTCAAACTGGAAGTGGACGCCTGTATGGTGGGGGCAGGTGCGGTGCTCCTACAGGAGGATGATGAAGGCATTGATCGTCCTGTGTGTTTTTTCTCCCGGAAGTTTAACCCTTGTCAGACCAGGTATTCCACTGTCGAACAGGAGACCTTGGCGTTACTGTTAGCGCTACAGTTCTTTGAGGTGTATGTTGGTTCTTCGGCCATCCCTGTTGACGTGTACACTGACCATAACCCCTTGGTATTTCTAAACCGGATGTACAATCACAACCGCCGCCTCATGCGGTGGGCTTTGGTTGTACAGGGCTACAACATTAATATCTGCCATATCAAGGGTACTGACAACGTGGTGGCTGATGCCCTGTCGCGGGTGTGGGAGGGGCCTTAGACTGGGGTCTGTGGCGTTAGTTGTAACACTAACCTTATGGGTTTGTGTTCTTTTGGTGGGGGCGTGTTACGACCCCAGTCTATGGTGTTCTGTGTTTGTGTTCTGTGTGTGTTTTCTGTGTGTTGTGCTGCTGTGCTATCTCCACAGGTGGCGCGAATCATCTCAGCCCAATCAACACCTATGCATGACTCCTCCCCTCCATAATCCGGTTCCCCTGGTTCCTGTTATCAATCATCCTTCCACCAGTATATATTGTGCCATTCTGTGTTTGTTTGAGAGAGGGGGATAGTCTGTGTGTTCTGGTAAGCATAGTGTTGTGTTATGTGTGGGTAAGGCCCACTTGCGTAGAGAACTATATATTTGAATTTCCCTCTCTGTTAACCTTGTGAATTGTGTTCTTTTGTCTTGTTGTGTTGAGTTGTTTTGTTTGTAGGGTTAAGTGTTGTCCACCTTAGTTTTCTTGTTCTTTTGTTCAGGGGCTGGGGAGTAGGTTAGAGCTGCCCCGGGGTATACACCATACACCACCCGTAGGGACTACTACTGTCTAAAATACACTAGCTAGACCTGGGCAGACCACCGCTGTATTTGTGGTTAGGACACCTCAATCGTGTGTCAGTTTTGTTTTTGCTTGCTTAGCTCTTGGGAAATGGTGTAGGTTAGGCGTGGGGACTTTATGTTGGTTTCTTTCCTTTTGGTCCTGTCCAGAACTCCCTTTGTCCCTGTATTATTGTTATTTTCTTTGTTATCATTTACTGACCCGTAGTGGCAAAATAAAGCCCTAGTTGAAACGGTACCACCTGTTTGCGCACTCCTTGCTCCACGCGTCTTACACCGGTCTCTGAGAGTCCCTGAGTAGTGGGAGAGGTCAGGTTCCCTCCGTTACAGGCATAGACTTATAACATTGATCATTAGATGGTACTGTACTATACTATACCCCAGAAAATAAGACTCAGTCAACAATTGTGATCAAATAAATAAAGGCTATAAATAAATAAATAAAGGCTATATTCTTGCTTATTTGCCTAGAGGGAGAGCTTCACAGAACTGTCATGTTTTTATGTAACTAGTTTACAGAAGTGTAATATTCTTATACCCAAACTGAATCACTTTTTCAAAACCAATACAAATTTAACATAGCTTAATTTTCTTATTCTTGTCAATATGTCTTCCAGAAATGAATCACCATGGTCACAGAGCTGACCAGAGAGGTGAGGGACCTGAGAGAGGAATTTAAGGCCTTCCGGCACTCAAGTTCTTGTTGCCAACCTCAAAATGGTGGGGTTCTGCCTGAGGCTTTGCCAGTAGATTTGCCTCTGCGCACTATTGAGGACCTGGACCATGCAGAGGCAACACTCCAGCTTCAGGAGGCCAAGAAAACAATGGTAACTATAGAGGATACCATTTCTGGTGAAAAAGTCATAATTCGTATTATTTTTCACTTTCTCTGATTGTTTAAACTGCAATCAGTGTTACATCTGAGTCCCATCTCATGCTAGGGTGCACAAAATATTCCACTGACTTCAATAGATCTCATGCCAAAACTGCTAATGTTTTGCACAGAGCAACATATAATTAGCATGTATCATCTTTTAAAATGGCTAGAAAAACCGTCCACACACTAATCGTATCAACATACACATACACACGCGCTCACACATTTACATCACTTTTAAACAGTTTCACTTTTTATATTGCCAGGTGTCACGCTTCTCTGTAATCGGAGGGACCACACTGGAGGTTCGAGTTCGCCGCATGTTCTCGTATGCTCTCACCAATGAGCTGGCATCTGGCCTCAACTGGGCTGGAAAGAAGTGGAAGGACCAGACTAAACAGAAACGAGCGTTCAAAGAGATGGTGCTCTGCCGGTGCATGTTTGGTGAGTCAATCTGTTCAAATGTCAATGCAGCGTTTTCAGTTCATTTTATGTCTTGCGGATAGTCTAGATGAAGAAGTGCAAGGTGCAATGTGGAAGATTGAGGGGGATCTATTAGTAGAAATTGAATAGTTCCATAAGAATGAGCACCTTTCCATGTTCGATATTGCTATTACATTACTAGGTTACTAACACTACTACACATTTATATTTTAATATGCTCTGTTATATTAACCCTTACCTATTATAATTCCCAGATAAACTGCCATGCCTCATCGTAGTGTCTCCTCTGCAACAAATGACCTCAGACTGATTTGATAGTTTCACAACTGAAAATGATAACTTTATGTGTTTGTGTTTTCTGTTTTAGATGCCCTGACTAAGCAAATGGGGACAGGAATCTCCGAATTTGCATTTGCCCAGGCCGCACAAAAATGGCTTCGCTATGCCCCAGACAGGATGGGTGGGGCTGGATGCCAAACAGAGCAGGAGTGAATGTTTTTATTGTTTGTTTGTTTTTCAAATAAATATTTTAACTGATATAAATTGTATTTTTTCATTTACATATTACACAAGCCTAATCAGTAGGATAACCTTCATAACATTTATCCTGGCTGTCACCTGGCTATCACCTATTTTTAAGTAGGCCTAACGTTTTCTGTGGTTTGATATCGATTGAAATACCTTTGAAGTCATGTTGATCTTTAGTTAGGTTATGATTACAACGTTGTTTCAATGGTAATATTGGTGGAAATACCGTTAATATCGCGTTGATTTTGGGTTGTGATTTCAACGTTTCAATATTAAATAAGGGTGCAAAATGATGATGAATCAACATCAGAGTCTGATGTTGGTTCAATGAAATTAACGTTGACAGCGGAATGTTGATTCAACATAGTTTCAATGAAGTTTGCTATAATCAGGGACGGCACTCTGAAAAGCATCGCTGTCCTTGTTCTATACTCCCTCTAAAGACGGACGTCCCTGCTAATCAGGGACGGCACTCTGAAAAGCATTGCCGTGTTTAAGACCTTCACCGTCCATACATGCAAAGATCAGTGCGAAAACTCCCCCTAGCGAGGACGTCCATATGGACGTCCATGAAACTCTGAGGAATTTAGCTGCCTCTCGTAACATCTCCGGCCTGAATTTTCGCTTGCTACTCTTTTCAAAAACACAATGTTGGCAGCTCTGATGACGTCATTGACATTTTAAAAGGGTTTTTAAGACAAAAAAGTGGCTTAAAAAAATTCTAACACCCAGCAGTGTGTATTTTTTTGCCTCCCCTTTCGAATTAAACATTTAAATTAATAGACAAAAATGTCGATCCTGAGAAAAGTGGCTGGTATAGATCCATCATTCTGCACTCGCCCGTTAGTGCCCTCATATGGAACTAGAGTGGAACTGCAACCAGTTCAGAACCCGGAAGTTTCTCTGGGCAGCGTGCTAACATTAAGCCTCCTATCACACTCACTCTTGCATTAAATCGGTTTGTTATTACGTCGTGCTAGAGTTCCAAGAAGAATATTGGTTGTCAGTGTGGACCAAAGTTGTTACATTTTGGGATTAGGTATAGGAAGGTAGTGGGGCGACGGAGGTTGTTAGTGCTTGCTAGTTTATGAAGTTTGCTGGGAGAAATTTGGCTTGTTAACTGATGACGTTTGACTGATCTACAGGAATGAAATTAAGGTTGCTTTATCCAAGTGGCCTTTCACTGACAATGATTTTAATGTCCATCAGCCAAGGTAACGTTACAGATCTTACAGTTCTAGCTGGCTAGTTCTGGAAATCTAGTAGCCTACTGTACGGCTAGAGCTAGCGTTACTACTTGAACAAAATGTTGTCAGCTAGCTACTGATTTAGCCAGGATGGCTAAAGTTATCCTTGCCGTTTTTACGTATTTTTCCCGACTTTAGCTAGTAAACTACAGTAACACATTGGTAAATGTTTTAGCTAAACATCTAGTCAGCTATTTGAATGTAGTAGTCTACGAAGCTGAATTTGGTTCCTTGACTTTAGTAAGAAGGGTTGTCCACCGTGGTTTTAATCTCAACACTGCCACTGGAACTAGTTCTAACCTGACCCAAGATGATTTAGCAGATTTTTTTTAAAATATATGTAGGGTAGCTAGCTTGCTCAATCTTGTCTAATTCTGCCGTAGCTAGACTTAATATGAATATAATTTTTCCCCCACCCCTATGTATAATGTATAGTTTTCTGGCCCGAAAGGTGGTGTTTCCACCTCACACATGCTATAACATTTACTTCATGCATTTAAAAGTTTAAAAACATTACACCTAGTACACAAGGGGGACTAGAAATCTGAATAACATCAGGCTGTAATTCCACCTATATCCAACACTGACTCTCTTCAACTGTGGCTCACTTGGGTTATACCTTTTACATAAGAAAACACATGAGCCCAACACATTGACATGGCATAGGTATATCACCCAGTGGTAGAGCATTTAACTGCAGATCAAGAGGTCTGTTGCTTGGATGAAAGTGTAATTTGAGTGGTGTGATTGAACTGATATTGCCTAGGCCCTAGGGCTGTAGGGCCCACTTACCCAAATGTATCTGCCGTCTTAGATATCTCAACGCTGCATTATGTAGAGTCAAACTAGGCATGTGTTGAGCTTTTAAAAAACATTCCAGTATTCATTTCTTTCTTTCTTTGTCCTCAGTAATGTCAGATGAACTTGCACCACCAGAAGATGTTCATGTGGATTCAGCGCTACGTTGGAGACGAGGCAATGAGCACCTACATCATGTCAAGTACACAGCTATGTACCTTATGTGAGTTGTCTTCTACTATGTAGCTATCTGCTACAGTATCACACCTGGGCTGATTGAGTCCTGTTGAGTTTAGTGGAATTGCAGTGAAATAATGAGACCCTCACTGAAAAATTAATTGACTTTCTAGAAACAAATTTCAAATGTCGAAGGCCTGGCCTTAATCTAAGTTTGTGAAACTGGCTTTTGAACTCTTGACTAGAATATACTTTTTTCTGTAATTTTTCAAGATGACATTTCCTGAAATTTAGATATTCGTTTTTAGATACATTTCAGGAATTCATTCTGTGTAATTTTCCAAACATAAAACATTTATTATAGGGCTTTGGCATTATGAACACCTCCTCAAAGAGCAGGCACGTGCACAGATAGACCCCTGGTGGTGCTCAAGCACCTGCCCTTTTGCCCTGGATGAGAAAAGTGCCCCTTCTGCTGGAGCCCAATTTTTTCTTCATTCATCAATATTTAAGAATAAAAATTACTCTTTCTGTCATCAATTCCCGCCAAATGTGTTTTGATATCGGACGGGGCATTTATTTGAGTTCTTGTGAGAATTTCCCCCCCGACCGGCGCTCACAAGCCCCCGCCGCGCCCGACGTTGTTTGGTGATAAATGAACCACAACATTAGTGCCGCTGAAAACATTATGTAGCAAACGGTCCGACGTTTCCTAAAAAATTAATAAACAAAAACCTGGCTGGCAGGCAGCGAGGCAGGCATAATGTATATCGTCATTAAACATGACAAACGTCAGTACAGCTGGGGGGTATTCCATCAACGTCGCTAACGCAAGTCTCGCTAAAACGAATAAGTCTCACTTGGGAAAACGTTGACTCAGACTTAAGCCTCAAGCCGTTCCACTAACGTTCCGTTCCACTAACAGGCAACGCTAACTCAAGCTAGACCTCAATAAGCTTAGACTGTGCAGCCCAGATAAGGCGATCGTCGAAAAGAGGAGTTATGTCGCAAAAAGCAAAGCGTAAACCAGCAGAGTGGTGTTGTTTCAGCAGCGTAAATTGTTTTTTTGGAGTTGTCCCCAAAAAGGGTTGCCGCAATTAACATGACATGGGAGACAACTTGTCAAACCATTACGACCGTTAAAAAGCGTAAATTGTAGACGCACCAAATTGACATATATGCATTCAGTGATTTACTGATAATTAGCGTAATTTGATGAGCTGTTTGAAACCGTTCTGACAGTAGGCTGGTTTACGTGGCAGCAATAGAAAATTGTAGGATAAAATTCAAAACACTGAAGAAGGCCATGGTTAATTGAACTTGATGTGGGCTAATAATGTTTTTGTCTTCACATCTTGAACAAAATTAATACATTACTTCAAAATAACTTTGCCGCACGCATTTATTAAGATAAAAGATCAAATGGTTGTCAAAGAACGGATACGCCATAAGCGATTGTAACTTGTCTAGACGCTCTGCTTAGTTTCTAAGGCCTTATTTGATGTCACTTAACCAATGGCTTTTGAAAACAGTTAAAGTGACATCATAACTTGTTTATTTAAATGTATATCTGTTGGAGATGAAGTAAACACGTAAATCGTTCATGTATGCACTTCAAAAAGTCTTAATTTACGTTTCCGAACACAGACTAAAGTGTTTTGCGTGCAGGAATTTACTCGACGGAACTGTCTTTTGAGATTCTGTTTCCGCTTGTTTGAAATTGTTTGCAACACATTTTTGTTTAGCTTGACTTTAAGCCTGACAAGGAGCAGGCTAGTTCCGAAGTGTGAATTATCTTAGGTTACGTAGCTTGAACTAAAATAAACCACCTTAATGGAACGGAACTTTTGCTAAAGTAAGTGAGACTTGGCGAAATAAGTCTCGCTTTTCCTTAATCGATGTTGATGGAATACCCCCCAGGACAAGGCTTTGAAATCACGGATTTTGTGATTTTTTTTGTTTGTTTATTTATGTTTGCGATAAAAGCTCCAATGCACCTGGGGGCTGTTGCACAAAAGTAGAATAAAGATATCCAGGATAACTGAAAAGGCGCCGCTTGACTTAGTGTGATCAGCTCATCGCGGCTTAATCGGTTGCACGTTTGCCGAGCCAGGATGAGAAGGTAAAGCTATGTCAATTCAGGTGTACATAGTTGGGATAAGTGCACCTTCACGGATTTCTTAAATAGACCATTTTTCACCCGCTGAGCAACAATTAATAATATGTACGATCAGCAAGACTAATATGTTATAGCCTACAAATACGTAAAATACATGACCAAGACTATGAAATGTGAGGACATATAATACAAATGTGTGCAAAACAATTTTCAGCTCAGCCCAGTTTGTGTGGGATTGCGCAATCCGAGAGGAGACACAGCAAGTGTTAAGGATAGTTCAACTGGGTGTTGAGTGGAGAATGATACAAGGTTAAGCATCGGACCAAGTTATTTGTAGTTTAATGTAAGTATTGATGCAATCACAAGATACACAATGAAAACAACACACCAAGATGTTCCGTAGTCTAGAACTCAGTCAATGATGCAATAGGACTCCCACGGACAAGTCTCAGAGATAGAACAAACGAAGGCCTTCGTTGAGAAAGTGGTTGTGACCGAAATCAGAGAAAGTTCTGCCCATCCCAAGTTCTGTCTCTCCGCCCTTGGGAGACAGGTCTTGTACTCCACAGAGAGGGAGGTCTGTGAGTGGCCATTGGGCAGGAGACCTTGGGGTGGCAATTGTTAACCAATTAAGGCCAGGGCGTTCATGCTGGCGCAAGGTGGGCAGTCCACGGACCTGGTGATGTTAGGAGAGGGAGGGGGCAGAGAAGACCCACAGGTCTGGTGTTGTTCAGGGTAAGGTAAGGTAACTTTATTTGTACCCGAGGGTAGATTTGGTTGCAGTTAAAAAGAATTGGCTGCTTACACACACAGACAACATTAGCAACATTGACAGACAGTGACATAAAAGTGACAACAGTGCTCCAGACATAGGAACATGGAATAAAAGCATACAAAAAGGTATTACTATCAAAAGATAAATACTGAATACAAGCCATCATGGCAGATACAAAAAACAAGGTCAGAATAAATAAATAAATAGATGAAGAAGGCCGTACAGTCCATTTAATAAGTTGGTGTGTAGCTAATTACTTACTATTTAATGTTTTGACAGCTGAGGGAACAAAACTGCCTCTGTATCTCTTTGTTTTGCAGGCAGGCATTTTATACCTTCGGCCTGATGGGAGAAGTTGAAATTCACCATATAGTGGGTGGGATCCATCTTCCAAGATAGACCCAGCTAGTCTCTGTAGCTGCCTTGTATGCAGGGATTCTGGGTTCAGCTGTGGCTCTCCAATCAGCCTACTAGCCCACCTTACAATTTGGTTCAGGGAATTCTTATTTTTTAGGGATAGGTTACTGAACCAAGACACCAGGCTAAAGGATATGACAGATTCAATGAAGCAGCGGTAGAACATGGTTAACATTTTACTGTCAATGTGAAATGAGGAGAGTTTCCTCAGACAATATAAACGCTGATTCCCCTTTTTGTACACAGCTTCACAGTTTGTCTCAAAGTTTAGCTTATTGTCGATGATGGTCCCAAGGTATTTATAGTTGTCTACACACTCAACAGTCTGACCCTTTATGCTGGTGAGTTCCTTAGCACTGGGGAGTTTCCGGAAATCTATGTGCATGTCTTTTGTTTTTAAAATGTTCATATGTAGAAAGGACCTATCACACCAGTCTACAAAATCCTGAGAGACTGGGCCATGGCCTGTTTCATCCCCTTGTAGCAGGCTTACAATGACAGAATCATCTGCATACTTTAAAATAAATCTGTCTTCCCTGTTGCTGCGGCACATGTTTGTGTAAAGGATGAACAGGAGAGGGGACAGAACACAGCCCTGAGGGGAGCCAGTGGAGGAGCAGATCTGGTCAGACAGTACTCCATTGACTCGCACTCTTTGTGTCCTATTGGTTAAAAAGTCTAAAACCCAGCCAACAAGATTTTTATTCAAATCAAATTGCTCTAAAAGTCTTTCTGTTAAGATGTGGGGTTGAATTGTATTAAAAGCAGAAGAGAAATCTATAAATAAAAGCTGAGCATGTGTTCCTTTACCTTCCAGATGTTTAAAGAGCATGTTCTTCAGAGTGACTGTGGCATCCTCAACACCTCTGTGTGGCCTAAAGGCAAACTGCAATGGGTCAATATCAGACTCTGTTTTCTTTAAAATGTCATTTCTCACTAATATTTCAAAAGCTTTCATGACAATAGATGTCAGAGCAATAGGCCTAAAATCATTCAGATTTTTGGGGCGGCTTGACTTGGGAACTGGAACGGCTACCGCATCTTTCCAACATTTTGGGACATGCTGATTTTGAAGGGATTTATTGAAGATGTAATGAAATATTGGACTAAGTTCTCTAGAACACAACTTAACCAGTCTACCACATATATTGTCAGGTCCATGGCTTTTATTTGGATTTATGGAAGAGAATACCTTTATAATATTTTCCTCTTCAATTGTGAAGTGGTTCTGGTCAGCTAATTTATGACTGAGCTCCTGTTTTTCTTCACTGAAATCATAAGTGTCAAATCGGGAAGAGAAATGATTAAGACCATTTGCAAGGTCAGAGTCTGTGTCAAAACCCTCTAAAGTGACAGTGCTTACATTCTTTGAGTTACTAGTGCCTGCAATGGCTTTCATACTTGACCATGCTGAGCCAAGGTTATTTGCAGCCATTTTATTTTCCAGAATAGTTTTATAGTCCTGTTTTGCCCTTAGAATTTCAATTTTCACATCTTTCGTGGCTTCATACAATTCAGAGGCAGTCCCATGTTTGAAAGCACGTTTCTTAGTCTGTATGCTGGATTTGACAGATTTTGTCACCCATGGCTTGTTATTAGAGTACATTTTTATCCTTTTAGATGGTATTATCATGTCTCTACAGAATGTGGCATAAGAACATGTTACATTGGCTAACTCATCTAAGTCCCCCCCACTTGCCTCTATAAACATATCCCAATTAGTACAGTCAAAACAGGCTTGTAGACACTGCACAGACTCTTCTGTCCAGTTTGTAATGTCCTTTGTAGAGACCTTTTCCCTCTTCAGTACAGTTCTGTATGTGGGCATGAGGTACACACAGTTGTGGTCTCCGTGGCCCAGAGGAGGTAGCGGAAATGATTTATATGCCTCCTTTACTGACCCATAGCAAAGATCGAGAGTCTTATCCCGTCTGGTGGGACATGTTACATATTGGTGGAAGTTGGGGACTGACTTCTTGAGGGAAACATGGTTGAAGTCACCAAGTACAAAAGCCGGGGCGTCAGGGGAGATAGACTGCAGTTTTTGTACTACGTCATACACAGTTTTACAAGCAGAGGGGGCGTGCGCTCTCGGGTGGATGTAAACAACTGTGATGAAGATCTGGGGAAACTCGCGAGGTAGGTGAAAGGGGCGTAACGACACTGATAAAAGTTCCACATCTGGAGTACAAATGCGTTCTCTCACAGTCACAGACGTACAGTATCTCTGATAAACATAAAGACATACCCCCCCTCCCTGTGTTTTCTTCGTCACCTCACTGTCCCGATCTAGACGCTGCGGAGCTCCAAAGCCGCTGATCATCAGGTCTGAGTCCTGGTCGCGTTCGGTTAACCATGTCTCTGTAAACGCCATCACGCAGCAGTCCTTAAGAAATCGGGCATTCCCCTGGAGTTCATCCATTTTATTTCTTAATGATTGGGCATTCCCAAGGATCATAGAGGGCAGCGGGAGCCGGTTAAGCGGCATCTTCCTCAGTCGTAGCCGGACTCCTCCTCGCCTCCCCCTCTTCCTTTTCCTCTTCTCCCCTGTTTCTCCGTGGATGTTATTTGGATATCTTTCGGATGAGTCCCGGAATCTGTAGCGTGGTGTCTGGCACGCCAGCCGGTCTCACAAAGTTAAGTTGCAGCAACTCACTTCTGCTGTATTGCCTCCTGGCTGGGCAGGTTGCAGAGATGATATCCGGATAAAACAGGAGAGGTAACAAAAACAGCGATACGACCCAAAAAAGATCCATGTTGCTTCAGTCAAAAGCACCGTGCACAGTTTAAGTCACTTGGGATCTCGATGTCACAGACAAAAACAGACATCAAACAGTAAAACACGATAAAAACATTGACAGCCAAACTTTTCCTGCCGGTCGCAGCGTGCGCATGCGCCACTACAGAGGGAGGGGGGGTGGACAAGACCAACAGGTCTGATGTAATCCAAGGGGTTCTCCAGGGTAGAGAGCAGGTCATCCCGAGGTCCTGATGATATACGGGGTGGGGAAGGGGAGGGGGTAAGACCACTCCTAGGTCTGATGATGAAGAGGGGCAGATGGGGCAAGGTCTCCAAGGGGAAGGGGGTATCCAGTGAGAAGGGGGGCAGGGTCTCCAGGGGAAGGGGGCATCCAATGAGAAGGGGGGCAGGGTCTCCAGGGGAAAAGGGGTTGTATTATCCATAGGTAGTCAGACCTGGCCGGTCTGACTCGTCCTGAAGCAGAAAAGAGTTACGTTCCCAGCATCACCTTATCTCCCAAGTTGACACTTTTACTCCCATGAGCTGACTAGCTCATTGTGCTCACACCAGTGCCTGAGCGTCACGAACTCGCCTCCCAAGTCAGTTTGCCTGACCTCTGCATTCTTGTCCACACACCAGTTATATTTCAGCATGACCTTACTGCACAGAAACATGATCCCATCTGCACTTTATTAAATCAATTGATCACCTTGGATATATGTATCTTAGTTATTAAGCATTACAAGACATGTGTGTTTACATATTCATATTAGGTATTGATTGGTATAGCAGCATTGATCAGCAGTATAATGCTATCATTCCTTCACACTAGTCGCTTCTTTCCCCGTATTTGAACAGGAAAATACTTAAATTCAGCGATGTTGGCTATAAAACCCCTTGGAATCATCCAATAATTATATTTCTATCACAGATCAGTGGACACATATTATTGGGTGTGCGCTTTGCCTTTGGAAGAGCGCCAACCTTTGTTATCTCACATATATATTATTCTTCTTTTTGCGCCCCTAAGGCTCGGTCAATATTTGGACTATATAGAAAACAACAATGTCAAAAGTTTTGTCTTGGTCCAGATTGAGTTGCTTGTATTCAAATTTTCGTTCCTTTGCACAGTGTAGGAGGATACAACGTTTTTGTGGCAAAAAGTGTATTTTGTCGGCAAAGGGTACTCAGTTCTAGCCTACGTCACTACGCCAGAACACCATAGCAACGACGCATGGATAAAACGTGATAGAGACATTCTAGCACGCAAAGTGGAGTTTAGATTATGAGTGAAAAATACCACCCCCGGCATAGTCGTAGCCATGCTAGAAAGCGTCAGTATTTTCGTAATCTGATAGTTCGGCCAATTCTAAACCAAAAAACAGAAGGAGGGCAATGTTATGACGATATGACTATTGTGAAGACTATGCCCCCCAAAACATAAACAAGTTTGACATCAGCGCCGGAAATTAGAACGTTTCTTTTGACATAAAGTTTAGCTGTGGCATCCAAGACAGTAAGCTACACACCATAGATATATTTCTATGGTGTGTATTGAGTGAGGCGCGGTGTATCGAGTGTCTCACTCAAATAATTTAGCTTAAGATATGGCGATTGCGAAGACAGCCAGCGGGTCAGCATATTTTTGTGATTTGTGTGAAACTTGGAATATGAGTGAGACCGCATCTTGTTTTGACGTTAGCCTCAGAGTCAGACTCTGGCAGTGTGTAGTACTGTCCTCATTTCCGGCGCTTTCAAACAATCAGCAGCCAGCTTGCCTCTAGCAAACTTCTTTTGAATTAGCTATTTCCCCCTAAATTAATGTCTAATTTATTTACGTTTTGGGGGGCATATTTTCAGTTAGCAGACGGCACTGTTTGAATCGCGATTCCATCTGAAATATTGCCAGTGACAACGTTGACAGTAGCTTGTTTCAAAGGGGGTTCTTAATGAATTATGCAATATGAGTAGGCTAAATGCTTGAAAATATCACTAGAATGGAAACATTTAAGGGAACGGACCCACCTGCATCCAAGTAAGCACACCCTACAATTTCCCCAGAAATTGTACGCTCTCTAGTTATTTTATGTTATTCGTTTTTTTACATTTCATGATGACACTGCCTCCCCTGACCGCACGTCACTGCAGGTAGCATACTCGTCCGAAAAAGCTAACGGGTCAGATTTGTCCCGAAACACCCTTTCACGTCTAAAAGCACGTCTTAGTATCAGTGCTTCTATCTTCGTCCAACACATAAGCGCAGCTAGTTCAGGCAGGGCAATCGGGCAGCACGCATCATCAAGGGACGTAAGGCGTCTTACTCCATCTTTCTTGCACCGCCCACTACACCCATATTAGCAGCGCATATTCATTGGGCGCGTCCGATAAGGCGGCTTTAAAAGACGCGCGGATACGCACAAACTCACCCCGGTCGTTTATGATCACTGATGCTGCCACCCTCCACCATCCCCTTCTCCCCCATGCTGTCTATGTTCTATCCATCTAGGGCAGGGGTTTTCAAAGTGTAAGACAGTGAGCCTCCCTTGAGAGAACATCAAGTCACCGGGGCCTCCCCCATTTTAACGGGGTCATAGAATGATTTTTTGGGCATATTTCACACTGTTCCTTAAGGTCTCCCAATAGGGTATCTAACATTGGTTGGGCTGAAAATGTTCCGGGTGCTGTTCTATGCGCCCTAATGCACCCTGTGAAATAGCCCTGGAATAAAACAAGAGGGTTTCTTCTTTCTATGGTATGCTCATGAATATATAGATAAGCTGCGCGCTGATTGGTTGGTTTACAACGAGTGAAGCTGCGGAGCGAAGCGCAACATGGCCAACAGTAAGCCTACTTACCAGGGGTGAAAGTAGTTTTGTTTTCTTGGTGGTACTATGATGCAGGTTTAATGCGCGCGCCAAGCGCGCACCGAAAATTTCACTTAGCCTAATTATTTATTTATTTGTATATTTACTGTATTATAGTCTACTTATCAAGCATTCACTAGGACTTCTTATCACTCTAG
Source organism: Mallotus villosus (assembly GCA_903064625.1). NCBI lineage: Eukaryota > Metazoa > Chordata > Actinopteri > Osmeriformes > Salangidae > Mallotus > Mallotus villosus. The sequence goes on along the minus strand of CAEFZP010004629.1, from coordinate 495,506 downwards.
TATCACTCTTTAACCCACCTGTATCTGTTTTTGCCTGTCTAAATGTCACACGTGATATTTAACCTCTTCTGGGTCCAAGCGCTCCGCTCGTCCAGATCTAATAACAATGGCGGAACCTGTTAATTTATTGACGATCACGTCCTACTTTAGTGATGCACCCTTGCTCACACAGTTTGTCATTGCATTTTATTTTTAACCAGTCGTTGTCTTGGGGCCCCAATCCAGCTCGGCGCCCCAAGCAATTGCTTGTTTTGCTTGCCTTGTCGCGACGGGCCTGTGCGTGTGTCGGAATTTCTTACCGGTACGGCGTACCGGCCAGTACCGGCTTACTTTCACCACTGCTACTTACTGAAACATCGAAGGTGGAGACTTGAAATAAAAACGTACAAATAAACCTATTGTGTCTGCACAACACTGTTTTCAACAGATTGACAAGACATCATTTGAAATGATAACGTTAGCGTAAGGGGTCCCATTATCGTCCACCGAAAATAGTTATGCCAACTTCTCCTTTTTTCGGTAAAATGTTAGCTCCATTTCCTGTTTCCTGAGAGATTAAATGACATTAAAATATGTATATATTTTTGTGTATTCTATTCCATACATCTACGTAATGATTATTTTCCAGTAAGCATATATTTTTATTTTTTTGAATAATTAAAAAATATATATTTGCCGCCACCCCTGAAACGCTTTGCCGCGCCTCCCCTGAAACTCTCTGGCGCCCCCCAGGGGAGGCGCGCCTCACACTTTGAAAACCTCTGATCTAGGGGATTATATTCTATTGCTCTACTTCCCTTAGATCATCCACTCCGCCAAAGTTAAATCTACATGTCCATGTCATGTAACAATAAATGCTCAAATCTAATACGTGATTGTCTTGACTGAAATGGGAATGCCATGGTGCAAGAAGAAACACAGGTGAATAGGACTTTATATATTGCCCTCATCACTGACTTTATTCAACCATTTCTAACCATCTAAACAACTGCAATAGTAGGGTTTAAAATCTAACTCATGACAGCAATAGTGACAAGTAATGCATGTTAATAAAAATACATCGGAACACATTCAGAAGACAACAAAATAACTGCTAAACACGTTAATTTCGGATCAGAGCGTTAGCTGATTTAACACAAGACTCCAGAATTAATCTTAGCCTGGCTGTTAGCCTGCTCTGGAGGGAATAGGGAATCGCTATCTCTCTTAAAGGGGTCACTGACTGCAAAACCGTTTTTACCTTGTCATAGTTGCATAACGACAGTTCGGTGGGTAAAATGAACATACAGTGAACCTCAAAGTCCATTGACACTTATTTCCCATGCAAATCTCAAAAGAAAAAATCTAGCTGTAAAACGGTAGTTTTTGGAAAAAGCCACCGGACTGACATCAGTCCGGTATCGCGCATTCAATTGGCTCTGGTCTGTGTCTTTGTCACGCCCCAAAATGTACATGCAGACCAGCCCACTTATGTCCTTGCCCAGTCCGAGGTAGCGTAGATCTCCGATAATAGTTTAGCTGCGCGCTGCTCTGTGTAGGCTACTTCTAAGCAATTACAAAGAATAACGTTTTGAAGTAGCCTATAACAAGGATATTGAAAATGGACCATGGTCGTAAATGTTGTGTTCCAGGCTGTACAGGGAAGGCTAACACTCATCTTCCCAAGGAGCCAAACATTCGAAAGGCATGGCTGCTGCTTGTCCATGAGTAGATCCCGGCGAAGTTTGACACATTCGCTCTGAACATTTCACCCATTTCCAATTCACGACAATTTCAAGCAGGATTTGCTAAGAAGCTGAACCTGAAAACCCCGGTAACAGTTATTAGCAATGCTAACGTCTCCTGTATCTAGCATAGGTAGAATGCTAAATACTTTTCTAAACACATCAACATACTTTACTTAGCAAATTACTCTAGCTAGACTAGCTGTAGTCGGCATTAGAAGGGAAGCTTCCAAAAAAATAGCCAAAAAACGAAAGCAGTCTAGCCTTTTGCTGACGCCTGTCTAGATTATCTATTCGAAATAACTGGAGAAAGGCTGTGCCAGAGATCTTCTATGCTACGGTATAAACAAACATCAGCCATACCCGTCTAGTCAAACTCAAGCTCATCTGCTTTTCATCTGTGATTTGCAAGGAATAAGAACAGCTAGATAGCGAAAACACCTATACTGTAGGCATGTAAACCAGTTTAGCTTGCTAACGCAAGAGCGTGTGAAGCGTGTGTCCGTGCTATTCTCCGACATGCACTCTAACAATCACTGCTGATAGACGGCCTAAAATTCGGTACAGCCCTATTTCTGATACCGTGGCGGCAGAAATTTAGCCACGGCGGGCCGCCACGGCTCAACATAGCGGAAACACTGAGGCTACAGTAGGCCTACTGGCAGTAAGCAAAATGTCTCAAAATAAAATAATGCTTAAAACTTCAAATGGCAACATTTCCTCTACTATGTATGCTTCTACAAGTCTGTTTATCTCTGCTTTGGTAACCTGCTGTTGAAAGTCAAGTTGTGGCTGCTTGGCTGGTGTCGGCAACAATGGCAACGGCAACCTTTTATCGGGGTCATTTTCACTCAGGGTCCGGGGATCTTTAGCTACTAGTCTTGAGTTAGCATGTTGCCGTTGAAGATGCTTTGACAAATTAGGGTTGTGTTCGCGGCGGTGGAGCGGTGTTTTTGGCGTGGGCACAATGTAGCTACATTGTACAGTTACGTTTTTGTCCTTTGGCACAACTAATACGAAGTTCATACCTCCATCCCTCAAAAAGACATCCTATGGCCCTCTGCCATTCTTGTTTCGCCTCCTGAACTCTGGGGCTAAATCAAATGACGAGTGTTACGCAAACACAGGTAGTGTAAAGGGAAGTTTGATTTTGTTGTTTTTTTTTCTCCTCCCGATATGCAGATCGCAGTAACGCAAGTAACACAAGACATTTTGTATTAGTAACTGTCATGTGATTACTGAAGTTATCAACAGTAACGCGTTACATTACGTTACAGACAAATGTAATATTATTAATTAACGCGTTACCCCCAACACTGTTAATGACAAGGTACTTGAAAAGTGATCTAATTATTTAAAGTAGTGCAGTCAAACGATTAGAATATTTAATCGTGATTAATCGCATTAATGCCAAAGTTAACTCGCAATTAATCGAACATTTTTATCTAAATGTCTAAATGTCCCTGGATTTCTTTTTGTCCCATAATTCTTTCTCATTTTAATGCCCTTATCTACATGGAAAAGTGGATCGGATTGCTTGGTGCAAAAACATTTCTTAAATTGAAAACAACATTGCAATCGCCTGGCTTTGACGAGGGGGCGGAGAATTTGCATCAGCTGTGTGCTTGGCAATCAAGTGTTATTTCAGACTGGACGTGCTGCGATGATATCTCATTTCACAACGACAAAACACACAGATCACTTTGGTCTTGTCAATGGACTTTTTAAAAGTAAACTTTCCATTCAGAATCTTGTCGGCATCCATTTCGGTGTCCGGTGCTCGCCATCCACTCAAACGGTAACGTTAGCCTACTACTCTTTAGCCGGCTCGCAAGCCCAAACAAGTGTGTGCAGCATGCCTGTTGTTTTGTTTCCGGTCTAACTAGATCTGGTGTGGTGTTGTAGTTTTACTTGCGTCACTAGTTGTTGCAAATGCATGTGAAAAAAATGACAAAGTTTGCTAGGCCAAAAAAGCGCTAATCTCGCTATAAAAAAAATTACGCCGCTAAAATGGGTTTGCGTTAACGCCGTTAATTACATGTTTAACTGACAGCACTAATTTAAAGACGATATGAATTTACAAAGTAATTTTGAAGTGTGATTTAGTTTTTGTTTGTATAAAACATAAATACAGTATTTTCGCTCAAAATTAACGCCTCAGCCCATCCCCCCCTCCTGCTAATTTAAAGAACCATCCGTTTTTTCTGGCATTCATTGGTTTGCGTTATAGCATATGATCATGCTCATTTAAATGTTTTCAAGCACAATAAGAGCCAAAGTAGCGCTGTAGTAGCGTCATTCTTTGCACACACACCCGACTCACACACACACCGAGAGAAAAGCCGATTCTTCTCAGACAGTGCGCACCTGTACCGTATGGATTTGGCCTACTTGAGGACGAAACAGAAAATTTACAAAATATTTTTTGGGGCCGAGTATCCTCGTAAGCACAGTCTTAAATGAGTTTCAAAGTCTTAAATGAAGGTGAAGAGCTGGAAGAAAACCGGATTTGTGTCCGATCCGCGACAGGTGTGTCAGGTCACAGCTGTCTAATAAACCCACTGCTGTCCGTCTAATTAATATTAATCAAAGAACAAAAGAAAAATAAGAATAGTGCTTGAAAAGTACTTGAAAGTCCTGAAATTTCATTATACAGTATCTGTACGAACCCTGGTTAATGTACAATATCATAAGGAACATTTTGCGAATTCAAATTCCATGGACATTTTTCAAAGAATTCTCCTGAAAATTCCCCTTCAACCCCTTTGCAACTTTAACAATACACCATTTACTACACCTACTGCTATGAGTGTGTATTGAATGAAATTAAGAAAAGACAGTTTTGCAATTGAAACTTTTCCAGCCATTTGCAACCCTATTGTTGACACATTTGTCCTCTCCCCCACACATAGCGAGGAGTGGCAAGAAGTACCAGGCTGTGTGCAGACAAAGCTCACGTTCTGCAATATCTCCTCAGTTTTGAAGTTGAGTGACTGTGTGATGCTGCGTGTCTATGCTTTGGATGGATGGAGAAAGTCTGCTGCAGTCCAGGCCTACAGCAATGGTAATGTAACTAAAATATCTAACGAAAGTAATGTTAACCCTTTTACGCATTGTGGTCACTACACTGGACTATTCAAAACTCTTTTTATTGTATATATACAACACAGCATGCATATATGCATGGGTTTGGTTGGTCTAGTTGCACATCAGCCACTCCAGTGGACGCTTCATCCCATACAATGCATCATCCAATACATTGCCAGCCATTGGCCAAACACAATTTGAAAATCCAAGATGGCCTATGGATTGTCAAAAACACTGGCTAAGTACTACCATTGTAATAAAATAAAAAATACAAATTGTATTGCTTTTATTTAGTGAGGAAATTATACTGAAACCATACTGAAAACTGCAACGCAGAACTCACGACTCTGTCAAAGCGCCTGCATGGTCACAGAGTTGTATACTCGGAGTACTATAACAGAACCCTAAGAGTGAGATATACAGTGCCTTGCATAAGTATTCACCCCCCTTGGACTTTTTCCCATTATGTACTGTTACTAACTGGAATTCAAATAGACTTAAATAAAGTTTTTCCCGTTTGATCAACAAAACATGCATAGTACTTTGGAGGTGCAAAATAAATTTTATTGTGACACAAACAATAATGAGAACAAAAAAGTTGACATCTGTTGGGTGCATAAGTATTCACCCCCCTGTGTCAATACTTGGTAGAACCCCCTTTCGCTGCAATTACAGCTGCAAGTCTTTTGGGGTATGTCTCTACCAGCTTTGCACATCTAGAGATGGAAAGGTTTGTCCATTCTTCTTGGCAAAAAAGATGAAGCTCAGTCAGATTGGATGGAGACCGTCTGTGAACCGCAATCTTCAAGTCTTGCCATAGATTCTCTATTGGATTGAGGTCTTGGCTTTGACTGGGCCATTTTAAGACATTAACATTCTTTAATCCAAACCATTCCTTTGTAGCTCTGGCTGTATGTTTAGGGTCATTGTCCTGCTGGAAGATGAACCTCCGCCCCAGTCTCAAGTCTTTTGCAGACTGCATCAGATTTTCTTCAAGGATTTCCCTGTATTTGGCTCCATCCATCTTTCCCTCTATTCTGACCAGTTTCCCTGTACCTGCTGAAGAGAAGCATCCCCACAGCATGATGCTACCACCACCATGTTTCACTGTTGGGATGGTGTGCTCAGGGTGATTTTGCATTGAGGCCAAAAAGTTCAATTTTGGTCTCATCTGACCAGAGCACCTTCTTCCACATGTTTGCTGTGTCTCCCACATGGCTTCTGGCAAACTCCAAACGGGATTTTTTATGGATCCCTTTCAACAATGGCTTTCTTCTTGCCACTCTTCCATAAAGGCCAGATTTGTGGAGTAGACGACTAATAGTTGTCCTGTGGACAGATTCTCCCACCTCAGCTGTGGATCTCTGCAACTCCTCCAGAGTAACCATGGGCCTCCTGGTTGCTTCTCTGATTAATTTTCTCCTTGTCCGACTCTTCAGTTTGGGTGGACGGCCTCCTCTTGGTAGGTTTGCGGTTGTGCCATATTATTTCCATTTTCTTATGATGGATTTTATGGTGCTCAGAGAGATGTTCAAAGCTCTGGATATTTTTTTATAACCTAACCCTGCTTCATATTTCTCCACAACTTTATCCCTGACCTGTTTGGTGAGCTCCTTGGTCTTCATGATGCTGTTTGTTCAGTAATGATCTCCAACAAACTCTGAGTCCGTCACAGAACAGGTGTATTTATACTGAGATTAAATTGCAGACAGGTGGACCCTATTTACTAATTATGTGACTTGCAAATGTGACTTGTGAATGCAATTGGTCGCACCAGATCTTTGTTAGGGGTTTCACAGTAAAGGGGGTGAATACATATGCACTCAACACTTTTCAGATTTTTATTTGTAAATAATTGTGAAATCCATGTAATATTTCCCCCCACTTCCAAATGATGCACTATTTTGTGTTGGTCCATTACATAAACTCACGATGAAATACATTTTAATCTGTGGTTATACCATGACAAAATGTAGAAAAGTCCAAAGGGGGTGAATACTTATGCAAGGCACTGTAAATCTAAATGGACTCTTCATTGCTCCTTTAAGGCCTCCTGTGGAGGACGGTTTGAGGGTGGAGGGGTATCTGTAAGGTCGGATATTTAAGCATCTGTTGCAAGATGCAATATTAAGGCTAACGCTACGTGTCCACGGCACAAATTACATGCGTTAAATCGCTTGGCGAAAAATCGCATGGGGGGCGCGGTCAGAAAAATCATGTTTGGCTGTAGCAAACTTCGGTTGTAGTGCTGCTCTAACGTAGCACATTAGCGTCCCTGTCCGTAGACTCCTGTCTCTAGAAATTTGACGCTTCTAGTAGGGCTCGGTGCTTCTACTAAATGGCTTGGCGCTTCAAGTGTTTAACCCCAGCCCAGTCAATCTTTCTCTGTTCTCTCCAGACAACCCCTGCAGCCCAGTGTTTACACTAGCCCCCCGACCAGGTTCCCTGACAGTCTACATGCGGAACAACAGCTTGTTCTACAAATATGGTGACAATGCCGGGTATTTGATCAGCTACAGCAGAGATGGCCATGCACCACAGGAGACAGTCACACTGTCATCCTTGATAATAGAGGATCTGGATGTAGAGGAGCGCTACTGTGTGGAGGTTCAGTACACTTTATACCTACAGCCATATGGATACCCAAGCCAGCCACAGTGTGTGGTCATCCCAACATCAGGTGAGAAACGTGCATTCAGACATGCATTGGGGGGCAGGTGATGTATTCAACTGATCACAAAGTATCAGTATCAGTCAGGACATTTCTGATGTAGTGTAAACAGCACCATCACTATTTAGTATTTCCCATACATTGATTTATTTGTGGTGGCCTGCCACAGTGTTAATTTCGTAGACGAAAACTATGACGAAAATGTTTCGTTAACAAACTTTTTCCCATGACTAAGACGAGACTAAGACGTGAAGAAAATGGATCTTTGAAAATAAAAACGGACTAAATCTATTTTAACTTTCGTTAACGAGACGAAAATGTTGGTTTTTGACGGTCACAATATTAGTTTTTTCTAAATTTGCATGCACCTAACATCATTGGTTGAATGTTGCCGGGTCCTGTATCCATACTCCACGCCCTCCCTGACATGCCCAGTCTAGCAAGTGAAGCCCTAGTGACTGGTTCAACATTGCATGATGGCTTATAAGCATATATTTGGGTTAGCATATATTTGCTAACGTTAAGTCCATTTCAAAAGGGGCAGTCAAGTGTATAGGATGTCAACTTGGATAGCTACCTAATAATTATCAATTGAAGCCTCCTGTTAGCCTTGGCAAATGATTGACAACATTTTTAGATAGCTAACCATGAGGTAGCATAGCTAACTTAAACTAGCTATCGATAGCTAGCTAGTAAGCCTAAATGCATTAATCAAGAAAAAATATGTTATTGTGTGATTGGTTTACATATCCTTGTCTATTTGGACAATTGTTATTATCATTGGCACCACTTTCCACTGTCAAATCTAGCCGTGTAGCTAAATCGGTTGTTTATCAGATTGCACAGCTATTCTTAAGGAGGACATGTGTTTGATTTAGCTCTAAAGCCAGGAACGCATAGAAGTGTTGTGCTATCACATCATTTAAATCTTCACAATCTAGACTTAATATTCTCTTATATTCTAATTATAAAACTGTTAATTAAGCATCGTCGTAAAAATATTATTTACATTTAATTGATTGGAATTCAGCGGTAGGCATATAGTAGTGTTTTATGATCAGATGCAACAACTCTAGCTTGAGTGAGCCAGATGCAGCTTTAATGCAGGCTTCTCATTTAGACATATTTTACAGTTTACATACGAACTCCTCGTGCTCGCTCTTACTTTAGCATTCCCAGCATACATTAGGCTACATACAACATATCATTAGAGTGCAACCTAGTGGCACAACTACATTGTAACAACTAGGAGATCTGTATATATCCTAGAGATGTGACTAAAACTAGACTAAAACTAATTACATTTTAGTCTATTTTCGTCGACTAAACTAAGAAGGATTAAAATGACAAAATGTGACTAAAACGAATATGCATTTTCGTCTAAAGACTAAGACTAAATAAAAAATAGCTGCCAAAATTAACACTGGCCTGCCACAATAAAAATAGACTGCCACAAAATGAAACATTTTAGATTTGCACACAGGGCATTGATTCTCAGCCCCTTCTTGCCCCGCAAGATGCCCCACGTTCCATCTCTCTTTCACTAAAACCGACCTGACTGTGAATAGCCCCTCTCTCCGTGCACGCTCTGAATAAATGCACGGGACAAACAGCTTTTTCCCTCAGAAAAGACGGCCGGAGAAACAATCCAGAGTTTACGAACGGTTAGGCCCAATCCCAATGTCCACCCTCACAGATTTACGGACTTTGAGGCCGTTCTCGCTATGTCTGTGAGGGTTAAGGGCTGTCCCACTGTCCCCCCATTTCGTCAAGTGCACAAGGGCTATATCGCAGACATTTTGAGCCCTTTCTGTACCCTTTTTGTTAGTTCGCATTTTTTGAGACTTTAGCTGAGGGAATTGCCCACATTTCACAGCTTTGTGACGTTAAACACGAGGGTTACCAGGGGAAGCCCGGAAGCAAAAAAAAATCCTGGCAAATCCGCCTCATAAGACAAGAAAGAACAACTGTAAACAAACAAGCATGCATGGAAGGAGCAACCAACCCTGACGTAAACATTGTTTGAAATAAAAGTGAAGATGTAAATTTAAACACTAGGCTCACTGATGGTTAATATAGCCAGAACTGTTTGTAGGTTGTCCTTTGATGATACATTCTAAATATGTATACATTCATCAGATTTGATCCAACAACATTGGTAATTTGCCAATAATGCAGCAAAGTGCTCTCCCATTCAAATTTATAGCATTTCGAGCCCTTGCAGCCTTTTGCACTCAATCACTAGGTGACGTCAAGTTAATCTGTGAGGGTTCAGGGCATAGGGATTAGAGGGGACATTGGGATTGTATCATAATTCTCTGCATAAATGTGTCCAAAACTGATACATTCAAGTTAAATGTAATCATATTCATTGTCAAATACATTAATCAAATTTAACAATAAGTCCAACGTAATGTTTAAATTACATAAAGATCAAACAATTTCTAAAATTAATGCTCAAAAACTTTGCTTGCTCGCTCTGCGTGCTCGCATTAGTTGTTGAGTTCTCTATTTACGCTCACATACTAGGTTTAGGCTAAGCCCCTAATGTTGACAAAGTCTGGCTCTGCCCCTGCCTACCACCACAAATAAAATCTAACTCTGTGGGTAACACTGCTATTAGAATTTATTTTATTGTAAATCATTATCCTTGAGTAGCCATGCTAAATTGGTCCTAGAAAATCACTTCCCAAATTATCAAATATGTGAAAAGCTATTTGTTTTGTTAAATTAAACTTAACATTGTCTTTGGGTTTGTTTTTGAGTTGCCACAGTAGATGTCTTTTTTTAATGTTTTTTTTTAACCAATGCTTTGAGTTTGTGTGATATGGTGACACCGCGTGACTGGAAGGGGAAGAGATCAAGTTCATGCATAACAAATTACAGTTTTCTTAGAGAGAAAGCCTGTCCAATGGACGGGGTACCTGTCTGCCTACCTACCTACCTGCACGCACTCTGCCCCCCCCACTCCACTCACTCTCTTCCCCTTCCTTAATGATTGGTCATGTTTATTACAGTATTGCGACGCCCACAGATGTCAGAATGATTTCATATTACCGTCAAACCTTTAGATAGTTAGGACAACGACGACAAATATTTCTATTGTCGACCAGGAAACTAAAATGACTGTCATCTGCATTGCGTGCAAGTCGGCACTTGCTTTCCATGGGAGCACAACGTGCATGCTGGAACATTTTAAAAGGAAACATCCTGGCACGAGAGGAGATTGAAACAGTGAGAAGTTTGCTTATTTATGCTGCAGCTGGAACTAAGCAAGATGGCCAGTTAGCGACACCAGTTGATAAAAACGCATTACGCAGTATTTCACGCATACGAACACCGTAGCAACATGTCCACAGACAACAGTTATACATGCATTACAGACATAACGCTAGGAATGTAAACAAATCTCTTAAATTATGCACAAGCATTACAAGCTTCATTTGTAAGACAACAGGATTATGTTCAATGAAAAACAGTGAGTAATTGGACAAAAAGAGATCGGCCTGTTCAGTTGGCACAGAATGCTGTAAAAAGAAAATCAAAAGCTGAAGTGATTTCCTGGTTTTATTTATTAGTTAGAATAAGTATAACTCAATGTTATAACAAATTGCTCAAATTAATCATTCAAAGCCTACTGATTAATCTGTGAAAAAATGTATGATTAGTCAACTAATCATTCTAATAATCCTTAGATTAGTTGATTATCAAAATAATAGTTTGTTGCAGCCCTAATATTTGTTGCTATCAAGACATTAAGTTACTTTCTGCAAATATGATGGTACTTCGCAACAACATTGCCTACCTTGCCTTTAAATTGAATCTTTGAAGGCAAACTTATTGGCCGCGTACAGTGTATGGAGTTTTCTAGTTCGCTGTACGCTTAGTCAGTTTTATACATTTGACCGCTGGTCTTGACTGCATTAAGCTTTTGTGTGATCAGCTAGACTGTAAGGTGAGTAAGAAATGTCCAACAAACCACCCACATAAGTGCCCCAGGAAGCAAGGGGTGAAATGTACCTTAGTACCTGGACAAACTGACAGCTAGAATGCCAAGGATCTGCAAAGCTGTCATTGCTGCATGTGGAGGATTTTTTTATAAGAACTCTTTGAAGTTGTTTAATAAGTTCTAAACAGTTATTTCCAATTGTAACAGTATTTTCCAATTGTACAGTACAATAATGTTATTTATGTTCTGACTATACATTGTGATCAGCTGAATGCAACATTGGTGAATAAAAAGGCACATTTTAGGCCAATAACAAAATCTGTACATTATTCCATCCCTTTTCCATCCACCCAGTCTAATACACTAAGACAGCAATTTAAGTTAAAAATTATGACGGTAAACTACAACTGTATGTATGTTTATGCTTCTCTCTTTATGAGCAGAAAAAGACAGAAGAAACATGGTTGTTGGTCTCTCTGTACCATTTGTATTCCTATCAGCTGGTGTAATAGTAGGAATTGCACTTGTTGTCGTCAAGAATTATGAGAAGATGAAACGGTGTCTTCAGCCCCCTGTAAGGATGCCACCGCACTTAAAAGAGGTTGGTACCAATATTTTGGTTGCATACCTATACCATCGCCCTATGCAGTACATTGCCTTGCTGAACTCTGTACACTTTTACACAATTTCACCCTTTTCAAACCTAAGCCTAATTTAACAATTATGTTTTCCCCTGCTCATACACAATATCTATATAATAATATATGGACAATCACCCCATATGAAAATATTTCTCCAACTCTTGATATTACATCAAATTGTAAGTGCGTTGTCTGACACAATTGCCTTCCTTCCCTTCTGCACTGGATAACCAAAACGTTAATACACTGCCGACTTGGAATGGGTAGTCTGCAGTCTCCTGATTATAATCCATCTTGAGCCAATTAAACTAGCCTAATTTTTACCACAGGCTTGGTCACTCGATCATGATTGGACCAAACTAATCACGGTGGTTAGAAGACCACAAAATAAGGTGTAATGTGTCATATTTATGAACTATACAGCTTGCCCTAACTTAAAATATAATTATGCATATCTGATTTACATGAGTTTTACGATTTACAAGTCTTAATTGTGAAATTATAAAATGTATTTGGTTACAGTCATAACCATAACAGCTCAACTGGCTGCACCTGCAGCGGGTTGAGGTAGTGGGGGCGTCGCGGTCTCATGGACGCTTATATTATGTTTTAAGTCTCTGTTTTCAGAACCGTTACACTCCTACTTATCTAATTTGAAGTTTGGCAGACAGGATCTTCTTGTGTGATTAGTTATATTGGTCCCTTTTATACAGAGATCCTGCAATATTGCTGTAAAGATGACCTGTCATTATGCCAGTTTTGCTTGTATACACTTAAAGCAAACAATAATGGCATAATGCAATATCGTCTGTGCTTTAAAATAACATGGCAGTGTTTTGGACTCAGAGGTGTGACATCAGCGCCGTGTTTATTGTGTGTGGGGGGGGGGTCCCGCAATGTCAGCTGTCCCTTTTACACAGACGTTGATTTAGCTCTGTGACAACCTCCGCTTGACCCCCACATTCCATGTTGGTACCTTTTATACTGAACTGAGGTGGCATAAAGGTGCAACATTCCAGCCTGTGTGTAAAACCAGAAAACATCTGTAATATACTACATTTGTCTCTTTTCCATCCATTTCCTCATCCAACAATATTTGTTTCTTCTCTAGTTCCTAAAGAGGCCGTGTTCCCTTCTGCCCCAGACTGTTAGTCACAGAGAGGACTGCTTTGATCATATCTCTATCATCTCCCCTCAAGATGATGAGTTGGAGGAGTCAAGCCTGCCTTCACAGGTCCTGCTCTCTGGGAATCTGGGAAAAGATGCATAAGAGGCAGAGGACTCCAGACCGATACCAAGCAGTCTCATCGGAAATCCTAACCTTATCCTATGCTACTCATAAAAAACCTTCAAATCATCTTAAAATGTTTAGATTATGTATTTTTTATGCATTAGGCTAAATGTAGAAAATATACTTAATTGGACAGAAACTGTTATGGCAAGTTTTCAACAAAGTACTGTGATGATATATTATAGTCAAGGCAATGCGGTTTCAATACAATTTATTTTAGATTATACCAGTATATTTTCAAGCAAGGCCTCTGCTGACCAGTCTTAGCCAAGAAGGATAGTGTCAATTTCACAAATCGTTCATGGGAGTGGTAGAGACAGTAGGGAAAAGCCCCCATTATATAACATAGAAACAGAGGTACCTCATCAATCAATGCATGGATCATTCTGGTTGGTCAGTATTGATTAGTGACCGTTAGGATGATAACACTCTGAGACCAGTCTCCATTGCCCTTTGATGTAATCTTCTATAAACAGGACACTGGCTCCTATCGTCTGTATGCAAATGCTTCAGCCCAACAAATGGTCTTAAGACAAAGGAGGCCATATGTTAATATCTATCCCTCCCAAATATAGTGCCCTTTACTCCCCCTTGATCAAGTCAGTCATAAATACCTTAGATAACCATCTGTTTCTCCCAAAGCTAAGTCCTAAGAGGGCACAATACTTATTTCAGTAAAAACTGCCACTACAAAGCCATTATTTACATTTACATTTAGTCATTTAGCAGACGCTCTTATCCAGAGCGACTTACAGTAAGTACAGGGACATTCCCCCGAGGCAAGTAGGGTGAAGTGCCTTGCCCAAGGACACAACGTCATTTGGCACGGCCGGGAATCGAACTGGCAACCTTCTGATTACTAGCCCGCTTCCCTAACCGCTCAGCCACCTGACTCCATTATGCTACACTATCCTAAAGGAGAGCTGCACTCTCCACCAATCTTCAATAACATAACCACTAAATCCCTCTCTTGGTAGGGTTATAATCAATCTAGCTTACTTTGGAACACAATGCCAGGAAAGAGTTGAGGTGTTGCACATCTGGAGCGCTAATTAAGTTCTGCAATGTTATTTTTGTGTAAATTCAACTGCAAATGTCACATGAACTCTTATGTGCTATGGATATGTTAATTGATCTCTAATTGTTGTTGCACCACTGTACTTCTATGGAGTAAGAAAGTTAATTTAAATTGCATATATAGAACTGTATTGCATGTTGCTGACTTGTGAAATTGAAACGTTCATGGTACAGTTGATGCAAATGAAATGTCTAACTAAATATTATTATTATTATTATTATTATATATTATTATAGCTTTTTAATCTTAGCCAGACAAATTTCAGTTTCTGTACCTTTATATGCAGTAAATGATATATGTAATGACATGTAATGATAAATTAATGTTAAGAGTGATTTGCTATAGTAATTATTAGTATGTAGTTCTTACTATTATGCGTATCTCCCTAAAGTGCTCAATATCTCCTGAGTAAAAATGTTGCACATTGATACTGCAGGCCACGAGTAACTGGCACAGCCTAAATGGCCCACAATTCTTTTTTTACACTTGCCTTATTTGTCATGGGGAACAAAAAAAGTCTACAAAAGTTTTTGGTGAACCATAGCCCTAAATGACTTAAAACTTGTGAAATATGTGTAGGATACATGTCTCCTATTTGTTATTTAGCAATAAGGAATATAATACTAAATGGCTGATTTGAGCCCTTTTTATGTAGATGTCCACCTTGTCTCAATATCTGTGCCCATAAATCAAATGCCATTTTAACCAGTGGTCAAATCTAACAGGCTTCAAGATTACATGACATATAGTACAGTACTGTGCAAAGTGTCACCATGATTTGTGAAAAGATGACTGAATTAACCTGCGTAAACTTAGGCCAAATTTCATTAAAGCTAATGAACTAGTCTTAGTTTCTTTTTTCATTCCAAAAACTTGCAGAATTCAACATTGGCTCAGTTGCTAAAGTGGCGTACTTTAAAATTAACCAATTAATGGATGTTTCAATACCCTATCCTTCCAGATTTTTTGTTGAATATGCTTGAGTTCTTTATGCATGTGGTCTAATAATGCACAATGTTCTTGAATTCGATTGTAAAATATTGAGAGAATATGTATACAATTTTTAGCTTTCCTCTGTTCGTGTTTTACATTGATCTCTATTGCACTCCTTATCAATGACACAGCATATCCCATTTAGATCTTTTTTGGAACTTAAACAATAACAGATCAGTTTGGAACGTAAGGCCCTTAACTACTAGCCTGGTCCTAACCAGACTCTCGTACATTTCATTTGTACAGAGAGTCTGGGCTCGCTCCATTGACAAGCGTTGACTTCCTTGTAGGTAGGTACTCTGTTGAAGTTTAAACTATTGGATCTGCATAGAGCCACTCTGATCTGCCATAAGTTAACCAATCGCTAGCGTTCGCCTTAGCCAATTCCTTCACTACTACTGTAAGAGAGCTAGCTTCCGTAGCTGGAAAATCAAACTGTTCTAGAACCCCGTGGGGAGGAGGGCCTCGACATCATGGCCACCAACTAAACTCAGCAAAACTGGATATGGATATTCGGCAGCGTTGCCACAAAGGACCGAATGGCTTCGCTCGTATCTTTCTCCGCCGCCATTACGGAACTACAACACAAACTAGCGCACAACATCAACGTCATCGCTCAGCCACTACCTCTGTTCGCTGATTGGCCGGTAGAAAATTAAACTGAGACATCTGACTTACGTACCTCATGGCCAGACCTAGGACAGAAGCGAAATGAAAATTGAGCAGAAGTACGTAGGAGGGCTGAGACAGGCTACTTAACTACATCAAAGAGAATATAAGTTATTTGACTACATCCGGCTAGTGCATTCCATAGATAAGTGCGCTAGCAACTGCATCAGAATTGAGTCAATACTAGTGCACAGTGTCTGTGATGCTCAAACCATTGTGGGACCAAGAGCGGGGTTCGCAATCTTTTAAACTTCAAAAAAGCGCCATTGTGTCCATAATTAGCAAAGCGCTTTCATTGCGTATTATTAATGTTATTGAAATTACATAGTTATGTTTACAGTGATTTATTGGGGGGGGACAAATCATATTTTTCCCAGGATTAGGGGGTCGCCCATGCCCCCGGGATTTCCACCCATGCTTGACAACTTTTAGGTTGATGTTCACAACTTTTTTGTCAGCTTTGTGGTATTAAAAAGCATAACAGAGAGATCTGTCCTCATTATAATAAGAATTTGACTTGATTTGGGCATATATATTGTTATTTGGCAAGTGCATCTCAGGTGATGTTACGGAGTAATCCAAAAGTAAGAAATGTGTAATCGTACTTTTTTGAGTAACTATCGAGCGAAGCAGGTTCATTCAGGAGGACGCGAGACATAGCGCCTCACAAGCAGCGCGTCACTAGCAGCGTGTCATATCACGCAGTAGGGACACACCTGCTTAGTAGGGCGGGCTATTTAATCAGGATATCGCTGCACTCTGCATTGCTTAGTGCGACACAGGATGCTCTCTGTTTAACCTGCTGCCTCCGTCTCCCCAGCCTCCACCCTTGGTTCTGTGTTCCTTTCGTAGGGGGAATGCGTCGCTGCTCTCTGCGCGGAGGTCGAGACGGTGTCTCCGTTGGGTGTGGCAGGGAGCCGATGCAAGCAGAACCATAATGCCAAAATCAAGTGTTACAATCATGTGTTGTACCGTGAGAATAAAGTATCAAGTTAATACTATACTGAGTCCTCCTGTCTAAATCCCAACACTATTACAGTAAATCAAATAGTCTGGTTCAGTATTGTGATTGTTAAGTGAAATGAACACAATTTTGCTACCATATACCAAGCTATTATCGTAGCTTAGTTTGGCTCCGACCTAGCCTCGGTAAAAAGAGCTAGCTAACTACTAGACTTCTGCCTGGAATTTAAAAAATATATTTATTGATTAAAGAGTTACTTTATTCAAGAAATTCATGCAAATCTTGCTTTTCATTCTGGTTGATTATTATATTGATCCGTCTTGTTGTATGAGGATTGATCATTTATATGCGAGTGACACTGAATATTCAATACAATATGTGCTATTGCCGAGGTCAACCCATTAAATGTGCCTTCTGGGCATAAGAGTGACCAAGGTGAATTGTCTTAAAAATAAAATACTATAGTTAATGTAACGCAAAAGTAATGTTATGGCAGCAGATCCACTATCTGTGCCATTCCTTGAAGCACTCGGGAAAAGTATTTAACGCGTGCAAACTCAAAGGGTTTTAACTTTCTTTATCTGAAACTAAACTTGTCTTTACATAAAATAAATGTTTCTTGTAGTTGTCACAGTTAAGCAGCACGGTCAAAAAACTGTGTACCTCCGTGCCTCTCTGTTCCTTCTAAACTAACATGCTCTCTTCACGTGGTCAACAACGTGTCAAAATAAAAGTCTCTAATTTACAAAGATCATTATTATGATAGCAAGGTAATAAAATAATATTACAGAAATAATACACCTATTGTTTATGGCTCTAACAAGTAACTTAATGCCTTACTCTCTACAGAAAGTAACTAGTTACTTTACAAGGAATGTAACTGTAATTAGTTACTTTAAAAAGTAACGTTTCCCAACTCTGGTTAAAAATTATATAGCTATGATAATTATACTCGGATAATTTAGATTGAGATATAGGCCTATGCCTGATGCATATAAACATTTGAAATCACACTACCATAGCCATACATATAACGGCTATGGTGTGTAGCCTATCAAAGCATTGTTCATCATTGTTTAATGCATTAGGCTAAATGTTGTAGCCTATATAGGCTATTTAAGTTGATTTTCTATAAATGTAGCCTACATATTGAACTGATGAGAATAAGAAAATGAGAATGTCCGTGGTAAATCATCGTTTTCCCGTTGGTTCAGTGTTACAGGAACGTCTGGTTAAGTAAGAACACAGTCTAAAGGCCGATATATGCTTCTGCGTTTTTCGAAAAACGCAGACGTGGGAACGCCCACGTCTCCGTGGAACGCCCTCTGCGTGCTCTCCGAGAGCTTTTGACGGATTGACGTGCACCTCCTGAATAGTCGGTTGACCGATGGCGTTGTTGTACCCAGTCAAAGGAATAAACACACAGTGAACATCATGAACATTCAATGGTCTAGCCAGTTATCCTGGCAAAACATGTAGCATAATGTTCTTTATTTATTGCCAGGACACACTTCAAATAGCTAGGCATAGGTCAAATCGAAAGCTAATTCGTTTGGAATTTCTAGGCTAAACTTGATGTTATGTGGATGTTCAGCCTATTCAAAATGTGTAGGCTAGCCTACAAACAATTAGCATAGCCTACTACAGGCTAGAGGCGATTCTAGGTTTTAAAACATGCTCAAAATGAATACTGGATCTTAAAATGTATAATTAATCATGAAGGCCTAATTATGCTTCTGCGTTTTTCGAAAAACGCAGAGGAGGGAACGCCCTCGTCTCCGTGGAACGCCCTCTGCGTGCTCTCCGTCAGCCCTCGGAGACCTTTTGACGGATTGACGTGCACCTCCTGAATTTTCTAACTATCCGTCGAAATTACGCAGAGCGACGGAGAGCGACGGAGACCCCCTTGGCTGTGATTGGTCCGTATTAAGAAGTCAGGGGCAGGGGTTGCCGTGACCAACAACACCAGGGGTGGGGAACGTCCGACCTGCGGGTCATATGCAGCCCGAAAAATCATTTGGTCCAGCCCGCCATGGCATTGCAGTGCAGGCACCATATTATTAGGTGCATTATTCGTTGGCAGCAGCACTATTTTAATATGTGGAAGAGGACCGTGGAGGCGCTCAGCGTCGCGTTCTTGCAAATCAAGCCCCAATACGTTGTTGGTTTGGGCTAAACCCGGAATGTTTACAACGTCTGGCTCCGCGCCTGATTAACACTCGGATCGATAAGCAGTCTCTAAAATGGTAGCAATATAAAAACATATACGATCCCTTTCCGTAATCATAATAATAACCCCCCAGAAATGTTCACTGCACACCCAGTCAAAGCAGGCTGCCCTTCCAGCTAGCATCACAAACATCACCAAAGAGATCGAAGCGGTTTTTACAATTCATATTTCAGCTAAACAGTACATGTAAATCGGCATTTGAATTCAAATGTGACGAGAAATGGGCAGTGTAGTCGCTGAAACTGCATATTTTATTGATGAAACGGCTCATTTGTAAATTTGCTCCGAGTTTTCGATAACCTATAGCTAGCATCGCAGTGCAGCGCCACCTACTCTTCTGGCGGTGAATTGTTTTCAGCACTCACAGCCTACGGAGAACTATAAACGAAGTCTATCCGTGTGTATCCGTGCGTATCCGTGAGCCCGCCCACCCGAAAACGGAGACGCAGAAGCATATTGAGGCCTTTAGAGTACAACAAACCATGATAAAACATACAACTCACTGACATCACTTTAACATGTTCTAAAAACCTTTAATCGTTTGTCTACATTAGTTTGAAAATGTAATTTTTTCATCCTAACAGTAAAAGCAAAAGCACCCCCTGCACCTGTTGTAAAATCCTCTATGCTACAGACTGTGCACAGTTGGCTACTCTTACACTATAGCTCTCAATAAAGACATTTTAACATATGAAACATGTAGCCTTGCGACTTTATTTCACTCAATAAGGTTTGAAAAAACAAGTCAGTGACAGCGGCGACGTAGCTAATTAGTAAGTGTGTTGTTTGGCGATGACGTGTGTCTCACACGGCTTAGTGACGACGTACTTATCTCAGACGTACTTAGTAGGCGTAAGTATTTTTTATACTTTCGAACATGCGTCGCCGCGACGTCGCAGCCGGTAGACGTTCCTTACATGCCGTCGCCGCCAGTCTCGTTTGCAGTCCCATTCACTTCCATTCAAAAAATCCACACGGTCTGGCGGCAACGTATGGTTAGGCTGTTCCTTCCTATGGAAGGCCCAGTGGGCAAGTATTAAGACGTCACCGTGTGCCAACCACGCGTCTTTGCATACAAAGTCGGCGTCTTTTTCGCCTCAAATTGAACCGTTGCGTCGACTTCCATACAAAGTCGGCGTCTTTTTCGCCTCAAATTGAACCGTGTCACGTGACACGTTCAAAGCACGCGTCTTAAAAAAACGCGTGCTTTTGACACGTCTCTTTTTTTGAGACGTGTCTAGCAAACCACACGAAATGAACGCCTGGTTTGGCTCAATCAGCGTCTGGTTTTCCAAAATTAAAGTCTGCTTGCTTGAATCTCCGATGGGAAATTATGACAACAATTGTAACAACGTATACGTAAGTATAGAAGGTCTAAGGATGCTCGTGCGAGCTACTATCAAATACAATGTTGGTTAGCTAGTTAGCTATTTGTATGAAGTTGGTGGTCACAATTGCAATACTGTATGAGGGGGTGCAGAGACAAATACATGCAGTAATATCAGGCTGGCTGTCTGGCTTGGAGCTTTGTGAACTTCCCTTGCACTGCGATTGCGTTGCCTCAGTATTGTGTGCAATTTGGTTTCACTGCCAATGTACTGTCCTCCGAGTGCGTTTCTGAACACTTTTCGACAGCCAGCCTAAATCCTTTCAGTAAGATGCGAAGTCAGCATGCAAGCATCCAAGCTCCGGGTGATTTTAATGAAACAGAGTCAAACTGAAAGTAAGCCTATGTAAACATATGTGTGTTTGTGTGTTGAGGAGCTCTGCCCCAAACAGAACGTCAGTAATATTACACTACTGTAGGCTAATATCCATCGATCCCTACTGGCTAATTTACGTTTTTACAGTTTAATACATGTAACGTTGAATAAAAATAGCTCACTCGTCTTCTGTGTAATAAGTACACCGAGAACGTTTCGTAGGCGTCCATAAGGGCCCGCCTTCTCCTTCGGTACTCTCTTGGACTTCTCTGAATTTTGTGAAGGTATTCCACATATCGTTTTGAGATGCGCTCACTGCGTTCTTATTCGGTTGCAACACCATATAAAAATAATTAACGATAGTATCAGAGTCGTAATACGGTGCTGATGCTCCATTGTCTGTGACAATATGATTAGGAAGTGAATTTCCCTCGGAAATGTTCTGTCCAATAGATTAACAACCTGTACGACCTCATGTCATCGTTTTTTTTTACAAACGTCATTGTTTTTTTACCAACGTTGGTTCGCTTAAAAAAGGACCGTGTGAACGCTAACCGGACTTGAAATGAAAAATGCAACAAAGTAGCAACTCATCCACTGATTCGGACCAAGCAAACGGACTAATAGGTGTGAAAGCGCCCTAACTGACATAAATCTGGTTTATTCGGTAAACCCGTTTTATGGACAGGCCTCTGATTAGAGCTAGCAACAATACATTGCAGATTAAGGGGTCCCCTATCGTCCAGCTAGAGCTCAACGCTTGGCAGAAATTGCAGGTCCACTCACTAAAAACAAACTTGACCCTCTCACTGGACATATTGTATAATAAAATGTTTTATTGAATGGAATTGGTTGCCTTGTATATTCTGTTCTATGATCTGTGATTACTATCTAGATTAGATTCAATTTGCACCAAGTACTATAAATATAAATGTTGTTAAAGTAGTCAAGTGAAGTGGGCTGATGTGTGCTGATGAATTAAAAAGAACGTGTTTAACAAGTCCCATTTCAGGGCTCGACATTAAGGCTTGTCCGCTTGTCCAGGACAAGTGGATTTTTTTGTAGGGCAAGTGGAAGAGAAATGTAGCCTACTTGTCCCACTGGACAAGTTAAACCTTAAACAAAATAAAATGCCATGTTACTAAAGTTATGTGCCACTCATTACGTCTATTCAACCGATTTTAAAGTAGCTAGACAGATTTTTTCCTCTGTGTTTCGGTGAAGTTGATACTTTCATCGAGTATCATTCATTTCTGCACCAAAAAGGTCGAGGAGGACAGTCTTTAAGAGAGAAAGCGATTCCCAATTGATCTGTCTCATCCGAATTTTGATTTGGGTCTTGAAATTTGAGTGAGAATGCGTCGCCCGCATAGTCTCAGGCGGCAGCCATGTCTTGGTCCCCCGTTACACTGTTTTGACGTTAGCCTCAGTCAGACTCGGGTCACTCACTGACAGTGAGTGTGTTCACCATGTTGTATTTCACTCCATTCTACACCAAAAACGTCAGGTTTGTAGATACGAGTCTGCTGAAGATAGCCAGAATCTCGGATTTCTTTAACCAACCCTGTTTCATTCGTCATTTGCCTGAGAAATCGACTTCCGTCAGCCAGGCTTTTCGAAAACCATTAAAACAGGTTGACAGCAGTGGGTGTTTTGGAACTACAGCGAGCTACTTGAACCACGTGATCACGTGTGGGCTTGACCAAAGCTTGTCGCAACTCTCTTTTTATATGGCTCTGCTCAGGACCAATGCTCCCAATATACTGTACTAATTGTAGCCTATTCATGGTTTAAAATAAAGGTTGTCATATAGCATACAATTGCTTTGTTTGTGGTCGCATCAGAGACACTAATCTTCTTTAAGCCTATTAAAAAGGAGCAAGAGCGGGATGTAGTGAGTGGAGCAGTGCGATTGGATTACCTGTATGGAGTATGCTAGTTAGACCAGTTCAAATTCACAGGTTACAAATAAGGAGTTTCTTTGTCAATGGAGCAGATCTTCATGCATGTATGATGATGAACATTTTCAAGATGGATGACAATACAAACATGCCTCTCTCATTAGAAAAAGGACTGGAAATTCTTCTTTACAATGTTTCTGAGAGAACCCATTCACCCATTTAACGGATACACTAAAGAACCCTCAAAATCTCTGTGATTTACCTTTGAAGATGCATCACCCTTTATTTGTGGATGCCTTGTGGACATGTGCAGTGTCTGTCATGTGTGCATTGTTTGAAGATATACTACTCCAAGATCTAACCCACATTACGTGGGAACACCTTATAATTGATTTTGTCTTGCCATAATGGTCATACTGTTGTCCTGCTACATTTTCCTCACCTATTTGTCCCTTTACCTGTCCTTCAACTTCCTTCGCAGCTTACTCACCTTAGACAGTGAGAAGCAGAAAGTTACAGCAAGGATCCGCAGGAAGAGGCGACGCAGAGGAAGGGCGCGGCTGTCCACTCGAATGACCTTCCAGCGCAAAAGTACACACTAACAGCTGCCCATACATGACTGGGAACGGTCAAGAGAAGGCCACAGATCAAGAGACTTGTCAGAATTGGTCAATGAAAGCCTAGAGTTGTATAACCAGTTATTTTTTTCTTTGACATGCTGCTATTTAAAGTGCTCATTCTTTCCAGGAAAATCATAATATAACTAATTATATGTTTGAAAATACATATTTTATATTAAGAAATACGAGTGTCGGAGTATAGGTAAGTCATGGACTTTAAATTAAGACAAGTGTGACAGAAATGAGAGACAAATTAGTTTTATTCTGATGTGTGCCTTCCTTTTCAACAAGGCAGATAGGTGAATAGGATAGGTTATCACTGGTTAACCCTCCCAGTCTAGCACAGGGGAGCTGTCAGGGATGATTAGATTGCCCTAGATGGAGAGGATCACTCTGTCTGCACAGAGTAGATCCAGTGTACTGATCCTTTCAGTATAGTTCTACTGCTGTCCCTAAGTTATGGGTCAAAACCCACTTATTTTGTTTGGTCTATGAATCTGAATAAGTGGTGCAGCATTACAATCAGTTGCATCGTGTGTGGAGAGATTCATGTTTAATCATGATGTATGTATGTCTTTTTGTTGGTGCTCATAGACTAATTCCATTCTTTGGGTACAGCATTTTGGTTAGCACTGTTATTTGTAACTGCTTTTTTGTATAAAGGTGATTGATTTTACCCACAGAAAATATATTGTCCAACAGCCCAGCACCGCAAGTACAGACCTTAACACCGTCTGCTCGTCTCATCACTTTAACTGACCATGCTTCCTATCAAAACCCACCTTTAATTTCCATAATCACATGATCTCATCTTTAAGTGCACATTAGATAAACCTGGATCCTTCATTATTTTAAACATGGATTGTTGAGCTTGTGTTGATCTTCATCAGACTTGGCCACCTAGTGGATAATAAAAAATAATGAACATACTTTAAAAGGTTTTTGTAAATAATTAATGGAGCTGCAGACACAATGAGACCTTGAGAGTTAACCTACCGCAGTCATACAATATGTTTATTTTGTGTATATCCAAGGGGCTGGGTCCATCTCTCTGGCCAATAGGAGTTTGAGGGTCAGGTTTCGGTATAATTGTGGGTTCACCGTTCTCTGAGAATGCGTACCTGCCCCACAAAACACATACAGCTTGAGTACTCCACCCAAGTTCACATAAGTGAAAACCAATGCCAACCAGTAAACTTGTTTACTTGAAGGTAGAATCTCTTACCTGCCATAATGCATGACGGAGCCATAGTCATATGCTGTATTGAGGTTGTTTGTGTCATACTTCTTAAAGTTGTTGGGCCTGACCTGAGAAAACACCAGAGGACCAACCTTAGCATTTCCTCCACATGTGATGTCCTTTTAGCCAAACGGGAGACATCTACATACTGTACGTGAATTTGATCCATATATTATATATTTACAAATATTTAACAATAATAATTAAACAATGAATACGATAGATGTGTGTGTAGTATAATTATATCAGATGCACAGGACCCTGACCTTGCAGGATGTTTTCCCACAGGATGGTGACATGACGATCACGGTCAGAGCGGGACTGCTCGTGCACGAAGCCCAGGGCGTGCATAAGTTCGTGGGAGGCCACGCCGGACCACATGCAGAATGGAGACTGCAGGGAGAGGAGCTGGCTGCCCCCGGTCTGCCCCAAGTACGACCAGCAACTTAACGGAACATGTGGGGGAGACTCCTTGATTAGAAACACTAATCGGTCTGCCTAAACACCTGAAAATGAAGGAGGCTTTGGGTTTATGTGACACCAACACTCACTCACTCACCCAAATCTGGACTGAATATCAACATAACTCTGCTGGTGGGTACGTGGAACGAACTTCACACATGTTTTAGAGGAGATGTCCTGCATCCCTGTCTCTATGGTTATTCTATCCATATAATCTGCAACATGAAAACATGTTAGTTTGAGCAATGCCTACTGAGTTCAGTGTTATGATTGAAGATCAAGGCTAGTCAGCCTTACTAAGCTTGAAGCTTCAAATAAAGATAATGTGTGTGTTCATCAAATTTTGACGAAAGTCAGATACTTGCCATATTGGTGAGAGATGATGTAGGGAACATAGACAAATCCGTCAACTGATTTTGGCCACAAGCAGGTGTTTTCACGGCAGGATAGGGCACTGCGTAATATGAAGGTTTTCGCAATATCTCCTTCCTTGAAAAACATCTCTCTGGGGTGGCCCAGTTCTGGCCGGATGAAACATTTAGGGGTTCAAAACATGAATTCCAAACATAGTTGCTACCTCAAGCCAACACTAGAAAGTTCTTACTTCCATTGGTTGCCAAGATCTTGTCCATTGCGTTCATGTCCTCGTGACCTATCTCCTCTGATCCAGACAAAAGAGAACACCATTAGTGATGAAGTCTCTGAGATGGGTAAAAAATACAGTGTTTCTCCAAAATTATTACCAGAATGTCTTCTCAGAAACCACATTTTCCCTCTGATAGTAGGAAAGGAATCCGCATGGATCAGCAACCCCACAAGGATGCCCAGCAATATCACCGTGGAGATCATCTCTGGTTCACAACAGGAATCAATCAAGGATGAGATACTGACCTGTGACCTGACACGGCACCCAAACACCCACCTCATCCTCCTCTCTGTCCTCCAGCTATATACCTCCCTCCACTAATGTGCCTTACCCGGATTGAAAGCGTTTAAGGTGAATCACTGAACAGAACCTTGTCTCTGATAGCTCTGTAGCTGCTTCTTTAAACACCTGTAATGTTCAGCACTTTGAGGGATGACGCATCCATCCTGAGGTGTTAGTCAGTCTAGGTTGCAGCCAAACTCAGCATATACTATTTTGAGATCTGCTGATCATCAAGCAAGACACTCTGTTTCGGATGATGAAGGGTAACAAATCATTTTGTCAGAAAAGTATTGAAGTCAGAATCAAAATCTTCAGCAGTCTATACCATGGATTATGACAGGATTCCAAACAAAAACAGGTTTTTAGCTTTTAATATTTTTTATTGGATCGCATGATAACGTCTCATAATCATGCACTCATGATCAGTGTTGGAGATAAGGATATAAGACAGGATGAAAACACTTTTCCATAGTGGCCCCCTCTCTCCAACCCTCTTTCATTATTAGCAAAGCAAATACAAATAGTCACCAGGAAAGTGCAGTGTTAAAATATTTGTATTGATAGTTTTCAAATACTAATACCATACTCAAAGACAGCTTTTTTTCATAACCTAGGTGTGTGTGTATGTGTGTGTGTGTGTGGGGGGGGGGCAGAAAAGTTTGCTTGGTGGATGTTTCCTCCTTTACTTAGGTCCCACAGTGGGACAGACTGTGGGCGAGAATGAGAGATTCAGAGAAAGAACGATCGAGACAGAGTGAATGCGAGCACACAGTAATGACACCCTGGATATTTAATACTAGCCTTCAATACAATGTTGGGTCTAGAACTGCTCAAGTAAAACTACTGATACAGCAAATAGTAGATTACAGTGTGTCCTGACAGTAATCATAAAGATATGTTTGACACCAACCAACCAACGATTGTAGAGCTTGTTATTTTTAACTTGTCTAGGTGACTGGGACTAGTTCTCTGTCTCAGATGAACATTCCTGCTCCTCCTGGGAATTATGGTTGGATCTCCATCCTCAGAATAAGGGCCAATCCCAATACTCCCCTTTACCCCTACCCCAAGCCCTTACTTTTGCACGTTCACATGAGAGCTAGTGGTGTCCCAATACTCTTGTTGAGCTAGGGGTAGGGCGAAGACGAAGGGGTATACACCCCTTAAAACCAAGTAAGATCGGGACCTTACTTGAAACCTAGGGCTATGTGAATACTGCGCGACCGGAAACAATGGCGGCCAGATCATCCAGAGTCCGATAAATGTAATATTTTCGGCTTAATTAATTGATAAAAAAATATAACAGTTGTTATGTGCTATACACAGTCCTGTACATATATATTTGCAACCATTTTCCTAATTGAAACGTTTCTAAAAATCGCTAGTTTGCTACGATAATGTTACAGTGCTGATTTGCACAACAGTGCCGCATTTCTCTGACTAGCATGTCTACAGTTTTAAGTAAACTCCATTATCAGCGAATTTAGTTTGAAATCAGTGCATAACACTACTTGCTTTGGAGATATCGATACGTCCTAGATGACGTACACGTTAACCAAGTGGTGTCCCATTTCTTAGGGATATGTAGCCCTTACCCCTCAGTTTCGAGGGCAAAGGGCTAGGGCAGGGGTGTCAAACCCCGGTCCTCGAGGGCCGCTGTCCTGCATGTTTTAGATGTTTCCCTGCTCCAACACACCTGATTCAATTTAAAGGGTTGTTATAACGACCTTCATTCGAATCAGGTGTGCCAGCAGGTAGTAGGCGTTTCGATGGCCGATTTTTCTAGCGCCCCAGATGTCGAGCATGTAGTAAATTGATCCCAAAACAGATTTTTGGTATATACACAACACGTTATTGTGTATTTTTAACACAATCATGCTTAAAATTTGTAGTTATTGTTTAGAAAATAAACCCTACCTGCCATACTCGGGTGAGCTAACAGTTAATGAGGGTTTGCTACTTTACGGCTGTAGAATAGTAATTCCAACGTCACTTAGAGCAGACATACTGAACAAACTGCATGAGGGTCACCTGGGACTCACTAAATGCAGAGAGGGCCAAGCAATCTGTCTGGTGGCCGGGCCTTAGCAAAGACCTGACACGACTGATAGAGAACTGTGACATATGCAGTCGTGAGAGAACCAACTTTAAATAGACACTGCAACCCACCGACTTCCCAGCAAGACCATGGTCCACTGTGGGGGCAGATTTGTTTCAGACAGATAATAACATTATCTGGTCATCGTAGACTACTTTTCCAGATTCTTTGAAGTGGCCAAACTTACCTATACAACATCTGAGGCTGTGGTGGAGCACTTCAAATCCATATTCGCGCGTCATGGCATACCAGATGTGGTGCGCTCAGACAATGGGAGTACTTCAGAAAATCCAGAGTGGGGTTTCAGCCATGTCACTTCCAGCCCCCACTTCCCACAAAGCAACGGAGAGGCAGAGCGGCCCGTAAGGACAATCAAAGGTATCCTGAAGAAATCCAGTGATCCTTAACTTGGCCTCATGGCCTACCGCGCCGCACCTCTGCCTAACGGACACAGTCCAGCAGAGCTCCTCTTGGGCAGAAAGATTAGAATACCTATCCCTGTCATCCCATCCCAGTTTATCCCAGGCTGGACAGACATGGACAATCTGAAAATAACTGAACAAAAATACAGACATAAGCAGAAACAGAACTACGACCGTCGTCACAGAGCACACAACATGCCACTCCTGCAACAAGGTGACCATGTGTGGGTCAAGGACATCCTTGAGAGGGGCACAGTGGTGCAAGCACTCCGAGATCCTACATTGTAGAGACGCCTAGGGGCATCTCTACCATCTCTCGCCCACTCCTATAGGCACCAGAAACACACACCAACTTACCCGAGGATGCCGCACCTGCTGCAGTGAACACACCTGTCACACCTGCAATCCCCTGTGACTCCGGGCAGCGGACACCAGTAAAAGAAAGACATGTCCCTTCCAGAGTGAGGGTACCTCCAGTGTACTTGTGCAGTGGACTATGACTGTTCATAAAAATAAAAAAAGGAGATGAGAACTGTAAAAATGTTGACTGCTGTTTGTTAAAGTTATGATTGAATGATGTTCAAAAACATGTGAGGTGGAATGTTGAAAGTGAATGTCAACATTGGATGTGATTTCATATTTCCAGTAACAGTATTTCATAAAGGTTAAAAGGTTATGAGATTAACACAAAACTGTCCTAGTTTATAAACCTGTTTATGCTTGAATATGTGAAGTGTTGAGTTAAACATTCAAGAGGACTGAAAGAAAAATATTCACAGTTTTCTTAACATGAGTTTTATTGTTTAGTCGTGCATCTTCTTAGACAGCATCTGGAAGTCAGAAAGGGGGATGTAGTATTAGTTAGAATACGGGGTAAGATCTTTCCGATGTAATCTGTGTAACCAGTAGGGGGAGGCAATAAAGGAACGCCGTTCTTACGATGCAGTCACATCTCTGCTAGTCTCTGTGTTATAAGTACTTATTGCAAGGCTAACTGAACAATTGCGTTGGTTGAATTCGATTTAACGTTCCATTGTACAGTTTAGGCTGAAATGAATTATTTTCATGAACAGATTGACAAAGTTTAGGCTGTGGCAATGACGTTCAGGTTAGTAGTCAGATAGTTTCACCTATTGAAAGACTTTTGCAGCTGCCTTGCAGTAAAGCTATAGTTAGCCTAGCTATCTTCCAGAAGTTAATAAGCTGCTAAAGTTAAACTAATGTTCTGCTAGTGGTAGTCACGCGTGTTTTCGTGACGTTAGTGACGTATAACGTCACGTCAATGACGGTGTCTAGCAAGTTAGCCACCATTAGCTTCACTGCAACGGAACGTAAATAAAATATAAGCAACTCAATCGCACTAAGACAAAACTTTTGACACTGACGTTTTCTATGTAGTCCAAATATTGACGGATGCTTAGGGGTGGAAAAAGAATAATAATATATATGTGAGAGAACAAAGGTTGTGCCCTTGCCGAAGCACATCCAATGCTGTGCTTTTCATTTAAAAAAATTACCTGTGAAGGGGAATGCATCTACAGACTAGAAAATGCATTTCCTGCGGAAAAAGCGTTGGAATGCTGAAATCTGATTTTTTTTAAAATATGGCTGAAAATACAGAAATGAGAAAAATACCTGCAAGCTTAAATTAATTTTAAAAATGTGTGAGTCGCACAAAAGAGGCAGTGTGGAAGCTGAACTTTGTCTTATCCGTCTGGTGGAAGATTTTCTAGGTTGGGATGTCTCAATTACGTTTCAAATAGCCTACATATCAACATACCTTACTGAGCAAATGACTCTAGCTAGACTGTTAGTCGGCATTAGAAGGAAAGTTACAAAACAATAAGATCATTTACGTTCCTTGCAAACCAGTGTTAATAAAAAGCATGTAGCGTAAGTTTGGACGTTGTGAAGCAATCGAAGAAATAGCATTTCAGTGTGGAAGCTGAACTGCATCATCTTACAAAGCTATAAGAGCTTAAATACAATGCGAGTGTAACCACTGTGGTAAAGACAGCATCAATTAGCCCACCAGAACTTCGGCACGCGGACACACTGGTGACAACTGTTTCATCAGCCGTTTATTTCAGACTCATGAACGTGCATTTAATACACAGATAACATAATAATGAACAGTGACATTTAAACAATAAAGTACCTGTGGTAAAGATAGTGTAATGACCACAGGCGAGGCAGTGAATGAAGTCGTGCTTAACTGCCGGTTTAATGAATTCCACACTTGGACATGTAGGCCACAGCTTGACCGGAAGACAACAACAGAACTCCCGCGAAGAAGAATCGCACTTAGAACCCCCTCTGAGAAGACCCGCCCCTCTCTCCCCACCCCCGTGACGCTACATTACCCCCCCTTCACAAAGTTCCTCGCCCCGAGGAATACACTGAAAAGCGGCACTCAGAATAACATAACTGCCCTTTAACCTAATGAGCTTCAACCCCCACTATAACAACAGGCACCACACTGTAAAACATTACTTTTCTTTTCCTACATATAGCAGACAAAGTCTTTTAAGTGCACTGGTGGCCTCCTTGGCCGTCGAGGACCCCCGCTCCAGGACTCCGGTGTACAGGGTATGGGGCTATCAGCCCCAGGGAGGGGAAGGGGGGACTGGGGGCCAAGGGTATCGGATACAGGGGAGGGGTGGTAACCCCCGGTAGCTGGGGGAAGGGAGCCAGTCCGTGGCCCCGCCGGTGTGGCCGGGGGGGTGGGCTGTGGGGAGGTAGGCCGACAGCGAGGAGACGCTAGACCCCCTTGGGCTAGAGGAGCAGCACCCCCTCTGTATGGAGCCAGTCTGTCTCTGTGAAGTGCCACCCTTCTTCCTTTAGGTGGTAAGTGTAACCGGTACACCACCTCCCCCAGCCTCTCCAGAACTCGACAGGGACCCACCCAAGGACTGTCCAATTTAGGGCATCTTCCCTTCTTCCTTTGGGGATTGAACACCCAAACTAGTTCTCCCGCCTGGAAATGCCTGCCTTTGCTTTTCACATCATAGTTCCTTTTCTGCCTTACCCCTGCCCTCTGCTGCTGCTCCTGGGCAAATAGGTGGGCCGACTCCAGGCGATCTTGGAGTCTCCTGGCATACTCGGGGCCCGGGGAACAGTCTGGGGCATCCGGTGGTCGACCAAACGCTAGCTCTGCTGGGGTACGTAGCTCCCTTCCCAGCATGAGGAGGGACGGCGTGCATGCCGTAGACTCCTGCACGGCGGTGCGGCAAGACATGAGAACCAGGGGCAGGTGGTTATCCCAGTCTCTCTGGTGCTGTGAGGTGAGGATGGCCAACTGTTGGCCCATAGTGCGGTGAAATCGCTCCACCAGTCCATCACTCTGCGGCCTCTGGGGAGTGGTGCGGGTCTTATGAATGCCCAGGCGCTCACACATAGCGGCAAACACCCGAGACTCAAAGTTTCTCCCCTGGTCACTATGCAAAGTCTCGGGCACCCCAAAACGGCTGAACATGCCTTCCAACAGGGCGTCTGCCACGGTCTCCGCTTCCTGATCGGGGATGGCATAGGCTTCCGGCCACTTGGTGAAGTAGTCAATGGCCGTGAGAACATAGCGGTTGCCTCTGTCCGAGCGGGGCAGCGGCCCCACTACATCTACCGCCACCCTTTCCATAGGGGCGCCCACCAGAAACTGCTGAAGGGGAGCGTGTGAGCGCCCGGTGGGACCTTTTCTTGCGGTGCAGGGGTCACACCGCCGGCAAAAGTCCTCGACGTCCCTCCGGGACCGGCCCCAGTAGAAACCCTGGCGTAGGCGACGGAGTGTCTTAGCAACCCCAAAGTGCCCCGACCCTGCGGCTCCATGCATGGCCTCGAGCACTGCCCCCTGTAGGCCTTTGGGGACCACCACCTGCCACCTCTCCTCGCCTGTGGCCGGCTCCTTCCAGGCCTGCTGCAGCACGCCCTGGCAGAGACGCAGGACCCCAAACTTGGCCCACAGTCCCTTGACAACTCTGGAGAGGGCGGCCACCTCTTCCCACGGTGGTTTTCGCTGAGCCTCCACCCACTGCAATACCGGCCGAAGGTCGGTATCTTGTTCCTGATGCTTTCTCCAATCGCCTCCCTCTACGGTCTCCAGCTCTCGGCAGACGACCTCCACCTGCTGCACCGCGGCGCAGCCGTCCTCCTCGGCTCGCAGTTCTCTCTCGCGCGCCTCCTTCCTCTCGCAGCAGCGACACCCCTCTGCAGCACAGGGTCGCCGAGAGAGCGCGTCGGCGTTGGTGTGTCGGGCTCCAGCCCGGTGTTCCACTCTGAAGACGTAGGACTGTAGTTCCTCCAACCACCTGGCCACCTGCCCTTCTGGCTCTTTGAAGGTCATGAGCCACTGGAGAGCTGCTTGGTCTGTCCTCACTGTAAAAGGCAGGCCGCAGAGGTAGTACTTGAAGTGACGGATGGAGAGCACTACGGCCAAGAGCTCTCTGCGGGTAACACAGTAGCGCCGCTCCGCCTTATTAAAGGCCCGGCTAAAGTACGCCACCACTCTCTCTCCATCAGGCCCCACCTGGGAGAGCACCCCTCCCACCCCGACGCCGCTAGCATCGGTGTCCAGCATGAAGGGCAGTGAGGGGTCGGCTGGGAACAGCACGGGGGACTCGCTCAGGGCCCGCTGAAGGCTGTTGAACGCCCCTTGGCACTGCTCGGTCCACACAAAGTCACTGTCCTTTTGCAGCAGCCCATAAAGAGGAGCAGCCAAGCATGAAAAACCCCGTACAAACTTCCGGTAATAGGAAGCCAGGCCCAGGAAGCTCTTTAGCTGTTTCTGATTAGCAGGGGTGGGCCAGTCTGCCACCGCCTGCACTTTCGCCTCCATTGTGCGGATGCCCTCCCCCCCTACCGTGTGCCCCAAGAACTGTACCTCTTTGCGCATAAAGTGACACTTCTCTGGGTGTAGCTTCAGGCCTGCTGCACGGATACGTCCCAGCACCTGGCGCAGGGACTCGAGGGCGGAGTCAAAGGAGCTGCCGTGCGCCAGGATATCGTCCAGGTACACCAGGCACTGCTGGCGGGGGATGCCTGACAGAACCCTGTCCATCAGCCGGGCGAAGGTGGCTGGGGCGTTACACAGTCCGAAACTAAGGACTTTGAACTGCCACAAACCCCGGCCTGTGCAGAAAGCTGTCTTGGGTCTTGCTTCTGGGGAGAGGGGCACCTGGTAGTACCCACTGCGGAGGTCCAAGGCAGAGAACCAGGACGAACCTGAGACCAAGTCCAGCTCCGACTCATCAATGCGCGGCAGGGGGTACGAGTCTTTTCTGGTCACCCCGTTCACAGGCCTGTAGTCTGGACAGAGCCGCCAGGTACCGTTCTTTTTGGGGACCATGACGACAGCGGACGCCCAAGGACTGTCACAAGGCTCAATTACGCCTGACTGCAGCATGCCCTCCACCGCTTGGTCACACGCCTCCTGACGTGCCAAAGGGAGACGCCGCGGGCGACACTTGATAGGCCTGGCATCTCCGGTGTCGATCTCGTGCTGCACCAAGTGGGTCTGGCCCACCTCATCCTCTTTCATAGCAAAACTGTCCTGGAACTCAAGCAGCAACTGCCACAACTGCTCTTGCTGCTGGTCGTCTAGCCCCTCCCGGTTCTTTATCCATATATCTCTCACGGTCGGTGGTGACCCCTCCGTCTCTAGCTGTAGTGACTGGGCCGGGGCTGCGTGGGGCACATACGTCCTGGGAATGGGTACGGACGCCGCTGGCAGGGGATTACTGACTTCGGGCTCCACTGCACACACCACTGGCGAGATGGGCCCCACAGGCGGCCCTGAACCTGAGCCAACGGGCACCAAAGCGATCACAGGCCCCCCTCGGAAGCTCACCGTGCCCTCGTCCAGATCGAGTCGACAGCCTGTGGCCTTCAAAAAGTCAAAGCCCAGAATACATGGGTCCTGCACCGCTGCTACCCACACTGGGTGACGTACGTCCTTTCCCCCCAGAGTCACTGTAAGCAGCCCTCTACCTTTCATCGGTGCCAGTCCCCCTGTGGCTGTGCGCAGTGCACGTCAGGGGCTCCAACTGAATCCACTCCGGGCACACGTCTGGTCTGAGCACAGTCACTGATGACCCTGTATCCACCAGGGCTGAACACGGCACCCCCTCGACGGCTACGGGGACATAGCATGAATCCCCGCCACCGAGTCGACCCACCACCACCGCCGTCCTTGAAGCTTTGATGTCGTCTGCTTCTGGGGGGAGTGGGGCCGGGCCCCCCCCGGCTGTGATGACTTGGCCCCTCCGTATCTGGTACCGCTGGTGCGGGAGGAGTGGGGGAAGCACTGTTCAAGGTCCGCACATCCCCCCCTGTGCGGGCCCTGTGGCGTTTCCCGGACATGCACGTGGAGTTGGGCAGTCTCTGACCAAATGCCCAGGCTGGCCACACCCCCAACAGACTCTTTGGTCGGGGCGCTGTCGTATGCGTGACGGCTGCAGTGATACGGCCCTTATTAGTTCAGTCATTTCTGTCACCCATGCCGGCTTTTCCTCCTCCGCTTGGCCCTGGGCTGCGACGGCTGCTCTCCTCGCTGGATAACTCCCTCTTTGGCCCACCTCAGCGACCACGCCCCACACGATTTCCCTCTCCACGGCCATCTCCAAAGCCGTCTGTAGAGTGCTTGGATGCTGTAACTGCACCTGGACACGCAGCTCCGGAGGAAGCAGAGCTCTGATGAACTGGTCCCGTGCCAACTCGCTCTGTACGCTGGGGGGCATGTGTGCATATGCCCTACGTGTCAGGCTCTCAATGTCGTTAGCCAACACCCTCAGCGGCTCCCCCGGCTTCCTGCCGCGGTTACTGAGTTCATTACGCAGGAGCTCTGGCTTTATACATTGTCCAAAACGCCTCTGCAGGGCCCCCACTAAAGCACTGTAATCATGTCTTTCACCCGGGGTAAGCAGCAGTAGGCACGACAAGGCGTCGTCTGTTAGGCACAAAGCCAGCTGCAGTGATTTAGTCTCTACTGTCCATCCCCCAGCATCAGCCAACAGTTCAAATTGAGCATGAAATGCCTCCCAGTCCGACCTACCGGAGTACTTCGGCGTCTTTACTGCTGCGGCAGCAACTGGAACATGGGCACCGCCATGTTTGTTTACATTCCTTGCCGCGGGAATCTGCTCCGGGCGAGCGGGAAGCGAAGACAACCCTGCGTCGGTCGCTAGCTTCCTTGCAGCTCTTCTCAACCCATCTTTGGTCTCTCGGGAAACTCTTTGAAACTCGTCGTACGTGAGTCTGTCCATCCGAACGCACCACTCTCCCGCTCCATCTTCTCCTCCTTCACTTTTGGGTAAGACATGACCGACGCTAGCTTGATGACACAGTGAAGCTAGCACTGTAGCCTGACCACGACGTAATTCCACGGCAGTCCTCCGCTTGGATGCAAAAATGTTTCACTCACTCTCGTCGTTTGTTCACTTCTGACACCAATGTAATGACCACAGGCGAGGCAGTGAATGAAGTCGTGCTTAACTGCCGGTTTAATGAATTCCACACTTGGACATGTAGGCCACAGCTTGACCGGAAGACAACAACAGAACTCCCGCGAAGAAGAATCGCACTTAGAACCCCCTCTGAGAAGACCCGCCCCTCTCTCCCCACCCCCGTGACGCTACAATAGCATCAATTAGCCCACCAGAACTTCGGCACGCGGACACACTGGTGACAACTGATAGGCACAGAATCGCAATCTTAACCACAGTACTACCAGAGCTGCCAACTCTCACGGTTTCGCCGTGTGACACACGCTTTTGCATGTTTTCACACGCTCTCACGCCACACAACCAATTTCACACGCCCAAAAAAAAATCTGATTTTGGGCCGAAGCGCTTTCGTTCCATCGGGAGAATTCACGGTGCATCAGACCGTGCATTAAAAAGTGCCGTTTTCAGTTGTCGTCGTCTCTTTCTCAAACACAAGTGCGTGTAAGGTTGTTGCCACGGAGACAACCCACTCCGGCCCAGATAGTAGGCTAGTGTATAATATCGATAATATAGAAGTGCGCAGCTCCCCCTGTCAATGATGGGACTCTACCAGCTACCAAATCTCATGCCAAGGTTTTTTGAAAAGTTGGCAGCCCTGGTACTAGAGGCTAATCATCAAAGCTAAGCTAATGGCAGCATGTAGCTACATGCTCTGAACGATACACTATACAAAATAATACAATTGGATCACGCAGTTTGCATCAAGCAAAACGTAGGCATGTTTACATTACATTAATTACATTACACTTGCTTATTTTTTAACATATATATATGTATTTCACAACTCAGAACCAAAATTATACGGAGTCAACTTTAACCAACCTGTTTCATCAGCCGTTTATTTCAGACTGATGAACATGCGCGCTTGCAGACACATGGGGGAGGGTCTTAGCCTCAAATGTTACATAAAAGAAATGTAATTTCAAACGTCTACATTAAAACATAAAATTGTAAATTAATAAACTTTTCATGAATCAATCAATGCTAAATATTAAAATAATAAAATAATGTTGTACCAAATGCTCCGACTCGACTACCCTCGTGGGCTGATGGAATTTCATACACTTGACTGGTGTAGTCACACGAGAGAAGCTAAAAGCCGAACTGTTAAACAGAAGAAGTAGCCTTTTGTAAATTGCTTTGGCAGTTTAGCGCCATCTAGGGTCCATTATAGATTATCAGCTTTTTCCGTTGGTAATTTGCAGCAGCTGTATGGTTGCCACGGTGATGGTGCAGCTATTATTGCTAAAGCGCTGGGGGCAGAGATAACATAAATGTAACTCGAATCCACACCTCAAACAAGTTAACCTAGACGCAAAACTATACGTCCAATTCAAAATATGATGATATTTTCCGAGACCCAAGACTTTGCCGAAACCAGAGATGTCGTAAATATGTCTGTGCGGTCAGAAATACGACTCTACCGGCAGTTTCTAAATCGTGTTTTCTTTTGTTTCCCTGACGAATTTCTGACCAGATTTGCATTGGATTCTATGGGGCGAGAGGTGGACATGTCTCGCTTTCGTGGGGCTCTGAACAAATGTGTAAATCTGTTGGATTCCACAGACAACTGTCTACGACCAGCACAAAATTAGCTCTATCTAATCTATCTATCTCTATCGTTTTTGATCTATTTATCCAAAAACGAAGCATGAAGAGCGAAAATTGTGGCAATGCTGGCAATCTAGAAATATTTTTTCAACAACATCCGAAGCTCCCCTCCACTCTTAGCGTTTCAGTCTGCACTCTAGGCTTTCACGTACACACCCATGTAAATCTCAGAAACGGTTTGAAAAACTCATGAAACATAATCAGTGATATTGAATTTAATAGATATCAAAAAGCTGAATTATTTACAAATAGTTTAGGGTTTTGTCAACATTTTAAAGTTTAAATGGTGGCTCTAGCTGAAAGATTGAGGAAGAAGAAGGATTTGGAAGTTGAAGACGTTTTAAGAAGTTCGAGAGGATTTGAAAGAAAACCATGTTAAAAATATGATGAATATTGAATGCTGAAGCAGCATTCTAACAATTATAGTGTTGGTTGCTTTATGGTTTATTCAACACCTCAACCTTTTGAGCTTCAGAACAAGCATGTTGTTTTATAATGTGGGGTTCATGAAGTTCAATTCTCTTCAAAATAAATGACGCCCGAACAGGGACTTGAACCCTGGGCCCTCAGATTAAAAG
Organism: Mallotus villosus; assembly: GCA_903064625.1. Lineage (NCBI taxonomy): Eukaryota > Metazoa > Chordata > Actinopteri > Osmeriformes > Salangidae > Mallotus > Mallotus villosus. The sequence continues at coordinate 457,153 of CAEFZP010004629.1, read as the reverse complement.
TCTGATGCTCTACCGACTGAGCTATCCGGGCTCTGATGCCACATAGGTGACATTTTATAACAAAAAAAACACTTTCTGACCAATTTCGTGACGACGGTTAATTTTCAGTTTAAAACAACACATTCATTGGGATAAGCACTGGCAGTGTTAAAGGTAGGCTCTCAGCGTTAGTAGGATAGTCCCCCCCCCAAAAAAGTATATAGTAATGGCCGACCAGACGCACGTTCTTAAAGATATCGACGATGGTCTTGAGGTGGACTATTAATTCAATTGACTTTCCATAGACAAACTTAATTCAGTTTTCTCGTGTATGTGTATCCATTTACATTGAAATTCCTGTTTTGTATAATTTAAAAACATATTGTACACATGTGCATGAAGGAGTCAACCAAACTTCAGCACAGCATTCTTAATGCCAATGATCAATTGGAGAAGGCACAATCGGAGAGAGAACTTGCGGACAAAGACGTCAGTAAATGGTAGGCTAATTTCTCGTGCTCTCTTTTGGAGTAGGCTATTCATGCATAGTTTCTAGAACGTCTATAGGCGAAATGTGTGTACATTTGACAAAACCAGCATACCCTAGGCTTTGCGTCCGGTTCAAAACTTCAATAACGTGTAGGCCTATAGGCAGCAAAAATGCCCTTCTCCTCGGTTTCCCAGTTATCTTGTATCAAATGGACACATTTGCAATTACAAATTTAGCACTGACGAGATGAGCCGCAGATTGCTCCTCTTCGTGCAGACTGGTATAGTTGGTGAGGCCCTGGTTGAACTGGATCAGATGCGCAAACGCAAAACTCAGGTTTCTCATCAACTGGAACTTGTATCATTGAATAAGTAAGTTAATTGTTTAATTACGATATTTTGTCTGGTCTTTATTTGTAGGGTGTCTGTCTGTCAGTGCATATGGCTAAATCATCTGTCGTTACAGACACCAGGAGATGAGCAAAAGGTCTCGGTATTTGCTTGAAATGGATTTGTCGTACACAGAGAAGGAGAAAAGTTTGACCATTCAGTATCTGAACATGAAAAAAACATTGAAAGAGGCCCAGTCTTGTTGTGAGACAGGTAGAATGGATAGTTTAATATTACAGAGGGACGGTCTAATTGTAAAGAGGGACAGTTAAGGTGTCAACTTTGAATAAGCCGGACTGATTTCTCTTTACTTGACCTCTAGCTAAAAGAGAACTGCAGGCGTTGAAGCAGCAGGCCTCCATGGAGAAGCCAAAACATGCCAGTGCTACTAAGCAAGCGATGGGGAAGGACAAAAGAACAAGGAATCGGAAAAAATAAGTAGGCCTACATGTTACCTGATTATTGGTTAAAGACTGTTGATCTTCGATTTTGATGTTTGACCCTTGTCCGTTTTGCTGGAGTTTATGTAGGCCTAACTCAGAGAATAAATCCTCTATTTGACTTTTTTGTTTGTGAATGCACATTGTAAAAATGTTTGTGTGTAGGCTAGTAGCCAAAATAATAAAAAGCATTAACTTAAAGCCTGAACTTTTTTGACGGCATTCTGGTCCGAGTTGTTAAATCTTTGAAAAAAATCTCTTTTGACTTTGACACTTCTCGGTGTCCGTAGAAAATGTATTATTAGGTGCATTCGACATGGACTCCGGCTGCATGAAACGACCGGCGAGAGTAGCCGCTTGCAGTTGGGGAGGAGTTAAAAACAGCTCTGTGCCTCAGCATAGCAGTCTTTGGACTGGACTCGAGGGCAAAACGTGTTCGGTGTTAAAATATTTCAGATTACTGGTGAGTTTAATATATCAGAGATATAACCTTACTTTTGTATTTGAGTGAAATTGTATGTATTATCTGTAGGCTATAACGTAGCTAAACATTGCGACGTTAGCTTTGTCTCGCTATATAGCCACCATTTTCCGCAACAAATTACAGCTGTTAACCAGAAATCGAAACATCTGAGACATGTACTAATAATACATGTCACAATCTGCTTTAGCTATGATGATGATGTTGTAGTTAACATAGGCTAGGCTACCACAACTAGGCTACGTTACAAATAAACTGCTTGTAATAATGCGAATTCTCAGCACTGGTGACTACTAAAATATAAGCTGCATTGATATAACTTTTATATAGGTAGAAACTATAGAGTTAAAGCGCTACTTTGGCCATCACAGTTTACATGCATGCGATATCTGAATGATCAATCGACTTGGACCGAGTTATCTCGGGGTGTCGATCGGATCGTAATCGGACCGCGATTATTCGAATCAAGGTGTTTTCAAGAAAGGGATAATTCTATTTCAGTCCGAATAAAACAGTAATTCGAATCCATGTAACCGCAGTCAGTCAGTGCGTTTACATGATGGTAGTAATTCGAATCTTGCTTAATTCGAATAATGCTACTCTCTGGCAGAATTGGATTATCCGAATGTACATGGCGGTGAATAAATCGAATTATTGGCCGAAAGCATGTCATATGCCCAGTCCGATACGTGGCACTGTTTTCATTACAACTAGTGGTGATACAGCCATTTCCGCTTGACCTCTTCACCACTACCAACAACAACAACCATAGATATATATATATGAAGGCGTTTACATATATTTATGACAACAACATCAACATTTCGAGAAAGATGGCAAGGTGACGCTACGTCCCTCTACATTCCGTGCATGATGACAGTAGGAGTAGCCTACTGCGAATGCAAACGGCGATATTGGCTAGATTGATAAAGTAGAGAAGACGCCGCCGAAAGAACATGGATAATTTAATTCAGACCACCAATATGTGGTTGCACTTTGCCACAGTACCACAAAGGTCTCGACGAACAGTCTTGATGAAGAGCAAACACAAAGTCTTCTGGGTTGTAGCCCACATCGCGTTGTTTGTTTCTACTGGGCCAGCTCCTGGCAGCGACAACCTTTTTCGACTTCCGTGTCACGACCTGGGAGGGTGGCTCAAGCATGCGCAAAAACGCTGAATCCAGTTCATAGTCCGATTAAGCGTTTACATGCATGCGTTATTCGAATTATCAATCGAATCGGACAGAGTTATCCCGGGGTGTCGATCGGATCGGATCGGATCGCAATGATTCGAATTAAGGTGTTTACAAGAAACGGATAATTCTATTTCTATCCGATTAAGCCAGTAATTCGAATGCATGTAACCGCAGTGATTGATTCATTGTGTTGTCATAGCCGACATCATGTAAACTCGCACTCGGAATGTGGATGAGGGCATAGATATCTATGGATGAGGGGGCACAATTTGGTTTGGATGTACGTCATACAGCTGTATACGTCATACAGCCTAGATTTATCGCTAGTTGCTAAATAAGATTTTTTGGCCTAAGGGACAAAGTCGCTAAACTGGCAACACTGTATTCTAGACTCTACCACTGACAGGTCATGATGTCAGCTGGGATGGAGTACCGCTCGATTTTTGATTACTGCCAAGTGGACGGGGTACTAAACGGGCTCCAGGATGTGACCGACGTCAAGGAACAACCTTCTTTCTCCAACAGCGTTTTATCTTCAGTTAGTCAAGGTGGGTACTAGACTAGCTAACTAACAAGTGAACGTTGTAGGAAGCTTGATGTCTTAGCTCTAACCCCACATTCGTTGTTTCACCAATAAACTCCTTCCGACTGATTTCAGTGACAGCCAAAGCTTCCCTCCCGCCCTTCTGCTCCCGAGGAACAGAACTGTGCCCTAATGAGGGTAGTATGGATAACGACCAGAGAGAGGGCAGTCTTGCAAGGGAGGGGGCAGACAGGATGGCCTGCTCAGCTTGCCAGTGTCACTTTGACTGCCGCGATGAGCAGGTAAGACGAATAAGGAACTACCAATCCAATAAACAAGAAAGGCCCGCAAAACAAGAAAGAAAGACAGTTTAAAATGTTGTCATTCCACATTCAGATGGAGCATTACAAACTTGACTGGCACCGATTCAACCTGAGGCAAAGGATTGTTGGGCTTCTACCTGTCACAGTGGAGGAGTTTGAGAGGAAGACGGGTACCGGTGAGTTGTAAGAATGAAAATCTAGCCTGAACTGTATCAATAAAGGGGAACAATTAGTAGGCTAGAGTAGGTGTTGGAAAAGATTTAAGATGTAACACTTTTATTCTGTATAAAATGATACTGTGTTTAGCTGTGTGTGCAAAGAGAGGCCTACCCCCAAATCTGAACTCTGGGTAAACATACAAGACCCTTATCTTGGGGCTAAGGACTAAGAAGAGGGGGGTTTGTTTGTTTATTTAAAGGAGACTGTTTGACAGAGCTAGAAGGAAGACTGAGGTCTAGTGACCATTAGCTTGTCACCTAGCGGGGGTAGGGTTGATGTTGTAAATGTCCATTGCAAGGGACGCACACACGTAAACATGCACGCACACAAGCGCGCCAGGTCTATGCAAGGGAGCCAATGAAAGAAGAGTCATGGGACATTTGCATGCCTTTGTTTTAACCAATGACTGTGAAGAGCGGTTTCTGTTTAAATAGGTTACTAGCACAACATGCTAGCGGACAAACTTTGTGGCACAATGGCGTGTGATGTTTTGTCTCCTTGTGGGCTGGCCGCAAGCAATAAAGCTTTCTTAAACTTGTTCACCAACTGACTGTGCAACGCTTGATAGATATTTCTGACAGAAGGCTAATGTCTCTTCCTGGTTTTCCACCTGTCAGAGGACATGTCCAGTATCTCAGGTACAGACTCTGACTCTGAGGACTCATCCAGTGACTGGGCTGTGGATGACCCTGAGGTCATCCCAGCTGAGAGTGATGGCTATCTGGCGGCAGAGTCTTCCAGCCGGCTGTCAAACAAGGCAGTGTTCCAGAACACCCAAGGACAGTATCTGGCTGTGTTCCGCTGCATGCTCCAGGCAAAGGTGATCTGAGGCTCTCATTCCTTATGGACGGATTCTGTGTCTAATGCACCTTGAATGAACCTGGAACAATGTTTGAGTTTGAATAGGGGAGTTCCACTTCATTCATTTAGTCATTCATTTAGCTTGGGTAGTAGATTGCTCATACAAAGCTGTTTTCATCAAAAAGAGGTTCGGTTGTTGTTTCTTAACACAAACATGCTTCCTTCACTTCAACCAAATTGCGCATAAACCCTAGGATGAAGTCAGGGTTTCCCGCAGCACTTTTAAGTTAAGGCGGCCGCCTAAGCAACACACGCCTGCCGCCTTAACTACGTTGCCTCCCCTCATATGAAACCCTGGGAAACCCTGGAAGTATATATTTATTCATTTCATTATGTTGTCTCTCTCCTCTCTGTGTTCCAGTCAAATGTAGAGGTGGACTTGGTGCCTGCTCTTCAGAGTGTCAGCAGCAAGGCTGTGTGGATCATTCTCATGACAGGTGGAGGCCACTTCGCTGGGGCTGTCTTTCAAGGGTTGGTTTTTCTGTATCCTTCCACTCCACACCATAGGCGCAGATTTATGTTTTCCTCCGTGGGTGCTCATGGGTGCACGCCCTTAAAAAAATGTAGCCTACTGGCAGTCTGGCGTGCGTGCTCGAGCCCCGGAGCACCCATGGAATTGGCGCCTATGCTCCACACAATTTTAAAAGTAGATTTCCGTCAATTGACCTATCGCTAAGCCCCGCCCCTCGAACGCAAACGGGCCAATGGCAGTTTAGTAACAGCTGCACTCGGACATCTTCAGTTTACAACTCCATAGATTAGCATTAGGAAAAAGGATTCTTCTCTTTTATTGGGTTTGTTGTCATTTAAGTTTTAAAAAAAATGGTCAAACGATGTGCATGGGGTAGATTCAACACTGATATGAGGTATCATGAGAGGATGGGCAATGGGGTATATTTTATCCCATTTCCCAAATCAAAACAAGACAGGGCCAAATGTCTCCGGTGGATAAAGCTGTGTGGCAGACCACACAGTCAACTCAACGTAACGAAGATAAACAAGGATGTCATATGACATATTTGATATCACATTATTGTCATTGACAGGGACAGGGTAATTCTATTAAATAAACTAATAAACGTAGGTTACATCTCAGTGCCTATCCAGATTAGTCTCGTTAAATTAACTGAAGGTAAATTAATGTAATCTAACCCTGCGGTGCATGAACAATGCTGGTCTTGGATGTTGTTATCCTGAATCGTGATGACCGTGAGATGAGGCTTCTCCCTCTTGCATTGAGATCTGTAAATTCTCGCTCCAATTTAAGTTTGTCATCCACCATATTTACTTTCAAATTCTGTACGTATCCTTCTTTTTTTTTGTAAAACTTTGACACTGTCAATTTGTGTCTGAATTTGATCACTGATTATGCCACAGCAGCATTTTACCATTAGCTTAAAGGCAGGATAGGCAAGTTTTGCAAAGCTAATCATTTTAGCTTGAATTTGAAAGGATTCAAACCAAAATATTCCCCCCCTCCCTCTAAAAGACTCCATAACACATGAATGCGCTTGCCTGACTACTGCCGGGAGGCATTGAGACAAATAGCCGGTTTCAATCATTGCATTCGGTGCAAATGCCGTCTTATCATTAGTGCCGGTCCGACCTTAATGATTGGTCGTGTTTATTACAGCTCTGCGACGCCAACATATATTGGACTGTCAAACCATTACATTTATTGGTTGCTATCAGGATGTGAAGTGTATTTCAGCAAATTTGACAAAAAGTGCTGGTCAACAACATTGCCTACCCTGCCTTTAACTCTACTTAATCTCTTTAAAGGAGAGATGTTTTGCAACATAAGACGTTCCACCGCTATACAGTGCGCGCCAAGCGTGGAACTGCCCAGGGTCTCCGCGACGCCAAGGACAGTAGCCACACCCCTAAATCAGCCGGCGCCGCCTTGAGGCGCTACAACGAGGCTGCACTTGTTAAGGTGAAGAGACATACTTCCTGGAAGAGACCAACTTCCCGGGCTTGTACTCACATATACAACACTTTTCAATATGTTTCTGCACACGCAAATATATACATGTATAGTAACTTGGTCCAATTGGTTTGATAAAAACGGGACAACATCCCTGGCTGGAAACGACACAACACCTCCGGTCGCACACACAGATTGATTAACAGTTGTGCTTATCCGTAGATCTGATTTATTTGACTTGTCTTAAGTCTCAGCGGATGTTCCATCTGTCCATGATCTATCTGGGTTGCAGGAGATCAAGGACCTGCTGGAGGGCTGGGCTGAGCACCTGACAGAAGCCAGCCTGATATTCCTCCGAGCTCCCAGTTACAACAAAAACATCTTCTTTGGTGGGCGTACAGCTCCCTTGGACAAAAAGGACGTCCGGATCCGCACGCTGCCCTTCGCCACACGCAGAGCCACCTTCCGAGAGATCAAGAGAGTACACGAGATGCTGTCCACTATTCATGTTTACGGTGTGACTTACCTACTTCCTTACAAATTTACTCTGAGGCTGTTAGGGCCAAGCATGCATGTCTGTCTGTAAAAAAAGATTTATAAAGGGAATGACAGAGAATGTGTTTCTGTAAACATTCAAATCACAGGTAAAGAAACAGACATCTACGACATCCTCAATCCTTCTAAGAAGGTTTGGAGGAAGAAGGTAGCCAAGCCGAGACCTTGTCCGGACCCGGATCAAGACCACATCGGTGAGTTATTAAGACCTTCATACACAGGTAATTCAACAGCCAACCATTTGAGAGTCAGTGTTTAACCTGCATGTCCGCTTGTGTTGCGGTGTGTCTCAGCCCTCCCAGCAGAAAGGGAGGGAAACTACAAGGAGGGAGAGGTTGTGGAGCTGGAGGTGGCGGAGGTGACGCTAAGCATGCTGGATCTGCGGGAACACAAGCTCCAGCCCTCCAGACACAGAAAAAGGAATAGGAGGAAGAGGAGGATGGAAGGGTGCAGGGGAGAGGCAGAAGGTGAGTGTGGGTTACCAATAGAGATGGGACCAATCCGATCCAATATCGGATTGGATGCCGATCCTAACGTCATTCACTCGTCAGATTGAATGACGGCGACGATTCAACATCCGATCCAATGGGTCCCTGCGAAAACGGGAACTGTTGGATTTACATTTACATTTATTCATTTAGCAGACGCTTTTATCCAAAGCGACTTCCAAGAGAGAGCTTTACAAAAGTGCATAGGTCACTGATCATAACAACGAGATATCCCCAACATTGCAAGTAGTCAAACATGAAGCATACATTGTGAAAAAAAATAAGAATCAAAAATAAGTGCCAAAGGGAAGAATCATAGGAGCATGAAGTTAAACAAGTTACAATTAAACAACATGAACCTCAAAAGTGCACGAGTGTACCTGTGGAAGAGCAAGCAACAGTAAACTACCTCACAGCGAGTACAAGAATTCAGTTACAGCTAACCAACAAGAGCAGCAGGTCTCTAAGTAAGAGTCCTTGTGATCCTGGAGGAAACTACCATCATGTCCAGCAGATCTTTCCTAGGTACTGTTGTATTCCCGGAACAAGTGTGTCTTGAGCCTTTTCTTGAAGGTGGGGAGACAGTCAGTGTCTCTGATGGAGGTGGGGAGTTGATTCCGGAAAGTTTGTCTCAAAAGTACGGCACAGGAAGAAGGTTTGCACGCGTTTATTGGGCGATCCACAAATGCAGATTCAACACTTCACACGCGAATTGTAGATTTACAAATGACAGACCATGAGAAATGCACACAAGAAATATGAAGTAGTTTAAGAGATTACAAACAATATATTTACAAATGGACATCTATGTGTACAAATCATAGCACATTTATGTAAATGTAAACTTACAAATCACAAGTAAGATTTTAGTTTTTGTGGATCGCAAAACACATTTGTAAATCGTGAAACATTTGTGGATCATGGTAGGCCTACTTGCATTTACGAATACTTTTGAGACATATCTGTCCATATTGGACAGCCTTCAACTGAATGAGCTACCGTTACAAACATAAGCAGTTGGCTAACTAAACAGGGCTCTCAAGTCTTACTTATTCGCCGTGAGACTCACGCATTTCAACCATTTCTCACGCTCTTATTCAACACCTTGTATTTCTCACGCTGAGAAGTAAGGGATAACTTTTCCCGCTAGCTATGTGCAATTAATGAACGAGGTGCAGGATTTTAGTAGCCTACCCAAACGTTGACGGTATGGTAATCTCACGCCAAACATTTGATAAAACTTGAGAGCTTGATGTTCTTAGTTTTTAGATAATTTTGTCTCGAAACACAGCAAGCAAGACGGCAACTTGCAATGTGTGTAAAGCCAGCGTTCCGTAGTGATGGTCCGCTCGGTACTAGGGTGTCGATACTGTCCCGACACATTCAACTAGTGATGGTCCGCTCGGTACTAGGGTGTCGATACTGTCCCGACACATTCAACACTCACTGCATCGGAATAACGTTTCGAGACAGGTTTTAAAAACACTTCCGGTCACGTGTCAAATTGTTTCGAAACGTTTTGTGACGTGTCTTGAACGAAACCTGTCTCGAACTTGCCAAAAGACTCTGACGTGTCAGGGTATAAAATGAGGCGGCAAAGCCAAAGGTTTTGAATGCGTGACACCTTGTTTGAGAGAATATTAGAGAAAGTTAGTTACTGTGTGCCATTATCGAAATCTTGTTCATTTCTCTGTTTGTCTGCTGTTGTGTGTATACAATAAAATACGTATATATGAATATGTAACAAGTTTACAATGAATCCATCGTCTCAAACTGTTTGATCATCACCAGGGGCGTAGCTATAGGCGGTGCAGCCGGTGCAGCTGCACAGGGGCCCGTAGCCGGCCGAAAAATGTACACGCGTTACTCGTCGCGGCCCAGACGGTGCAGCTGCACAGGGGCCCGTAGCCGGCCCAAAAATGTACACGCGTTACTCGTCGCGGCCCCCCCCACGTATCGTCGCTCGACGGGCCCTCCCTCGCCCTGACGCTGTATTCTATCTCCGATATGCTTAAGTTCAACTACGCGTTGTCAATAAATCTCTATCCGTGTCAATGTAATTTATACACCTAAAAGGCAAACTTATCTCAGTCATGGTTGTTATTATTTTTTGGGGAAAAGTAGCAATTTATACCAAAATCATATGCTTATCCTACATATATTATAGGAACTATCAAAAAACTATTCAATGAAATGAATAAGTTCTTATTTTCTTTGGTATTTTTGTGATTAGCAATGATGACTGCTGGGTAATATGTATGTTGTTGTCCAATGTCAAGTCTCTATTTGATCATGTGACGATAAAATATAGTTACACCAATTCGCAGTTCATTGAGCACAGGGCAGGCTCAGCACTACTGAACGTGTAGGCCTTTTAAATGAGAGAGTGGAAGCAGGAAAAGGCAAGAAAAAAAACAACAAGATGGGAAGGCGGCAAAGCTCCCGAAATTAGATACTTTTTTTAACTAGACCATCTGGTCGCCAGCCCACGAAGTCCGCCACGGACGACCCCTCCACGGACGTCCCCCCTGCTAGCAGCAGTGCAGCAGGTCAGCTGGGATCAGTATCTCTGGCCTCAGACAGGTAACCTACGGCTATTGTGATAGATATACATTTCAAGCCAAGCTATAGCCTACATACATGGTCGGGCAGGATAACTAGGATACAAGTTGGGTAAATAGTGGTCACTACTAACGCTAGGTGGATAGCAAATTATTATGTTAAGATAGCCAATGGCCTAGCAGGGTGCTAGGGAGGCTATTCCTAGGAGGGGGAGGGGAGCCAAAGGCAACGAAGTGTTTTCCCATTTATTCCAATGTAAAACAAATCCATATTCTTGGTTGCAGGCCTAACCTTTAATTAAAACAACAGAAACAATAAACTTTATTGTTAATAAATGACTTAAAACTACATTATGTGAGATGTCTGTCATCGTTAAGATCAGGGTTATCGTAAACACTAGTGGCTGCTCTGTATTATTAGCCTATATTTTTATACGGTTTTTATAGGCCTACGTTAAGAAATGTTCCCGCTGAGAGTCAAACAAGACTTAGTTCATCGTTTCCAAAATATGTATGGTTGATTAATAAAAAAAAATATATATATATTTTTTTTTAGCGTTTTTTTTGTTGTTGCGTTCACTAGGGGGGGGGGTGGGGGGGGGCCCGTCATAATATCTTGCACCTAGGCCCGTCGTTACTACGCTACGCCACTGATCATCACATTCTGAATTAATTGTATAATTAGTTGAAAGACATCGCTCCCGTATTCGTTACCACGCTATCTGCATTGCAGGACGGCAATAATTCCGTTCAACCACAAGGATCCTTACGTAAGTGAAGTGGAATTAGCTATACGACTGTTGGTTATGCCATACTCATAACTGCCAGCAGATGTCGCTGTTGAGTAAAGGTTTCGAGCGCTTCAAAGGCCCCGACTCCAATGTTTCAATTGTCTCTGTGTTTCGAAAAGCCTCGATTTGCCCATCTCTAGCGTTCCAAGAGGTGGAAAAGGGTTCTAATTACGTTAGCGTCGTACAATACCACCATTTAATCAAGCACCTGCAAAGGTTTCATGTGAAAGAGCACCAGGACTTTGTGCTAGCCGATAGCCAAAAACCAAACGCTCAATGAGGTATTGAAAATAAACGTTCAGCAGAAAACGTGAATCTTAGATTAGATTAGTGTAGATTTAGTGTGTAGATATATTTCTCTGCAGTTTTACACTTTGATTTCAATATTACATTTGAAACGTTGGAGTTGCTGCTACCTGTTTGTATGTGAAGCCAAACATACAGTTCAAATAAATAGCTTTGGAATACGTTTAAATGGAATGTATTTCGGTGTATTTTTTACTCTTTAATAAGTGCGGTGTGGTTGAAAAAGCTATATCAGAATCTAATTAGTATCGGCATCTGCAGGTGTGAATTGGATCAGAATAAGAAAAATGTGGATTGATGCATCTGATGTTGCCTATCATATTATATGTACAGGTGCTGGTCATAAAATTAGAATATTCTCAATTTATAATGCAGATGTCAGAACTTTGGAACACATTGCCAAAGCAACCAGTACCTGGTTTAAGGACCATGGTATCCCTGTTCTTAATTGGCCAGCAAACTCGCCTGACCTTAACCCCATCGAAAATCTATGGGGTATTGTTAAGAGGAAGATGGGGTGGGATTTTCCTTAGTTGTCAGTTATATTTCAAATTTGTATTTATTTTAATTTTGATTATTATATCAGTCTGTGTGTAATGAATGAATATAATATACACGTTTCACTTTTTTAATGGAATTAGTTAAATACATCAACTTTTTGATGATATTCTAATATGACCAGCACCTGTAGATATGATGTAGACGGCGAGCTCTGACGATTGGTGGTGTGCTCCCTTGTCACCACAGGCAGCAGGGCAGAAGAGGAGGAGAAGGAAGAGGAGTCAGAGACGGTAGGGGTGGAGGAAAACCAGGAGAAACCAGGGAGGAACAGAGACGGGTGGAAACCAAATGAAAAGACACAACTTGAGGAAGGTGAGATGCTAACACATAGTGGGAAAATGAGTGGAGTTGTGGGTTGGTGGGTAGGTAGTCAAGTGGGTGGATAATTAGGTGGGTAGGCAGATGGGGTAGGACTTGACTGATCACTGAGCCACCCTGTGGTCTGATGTTTTCTACCAAGCGTTGACCTCCAGGGTATGAGTAGCTAAGGGCTTGTTTTGTGTCTTTTAACAGAGGAGATGAATGAGTCCTGGGAGTATGGCCTCAGGGATGCCCTCTACACAGCCTGTAAGGTTGGGAATGTTGATGCCCTGCTCTGCCTTCTGCAGCTGCATCCAGAAACTGGCAACCAGGGAGAAGAGAGGAAGAAGAACCAGGGGGGAGAGAGGTCAGAGAACCAGGAGCCCCAGAAGGATGGCTCCCCCTCAGAGAGTCCTGTCGTCCAGAGCCTCCTCACCCTCCTCAACAAGCCTATCGACTCATCGGGCTTCACCTTGCTGCACGTGGCTTCGTCTGCAGCCCAGAGAGCAGTGGTCAGGCTGCTGATGGAGGCTGGAGGAGATCCTGCCTGCAGGTAGGGGAGAAACAAGATGGCCGTCTCCAACAACACTGTGTCATCCCAACCATCTGGTTTTGATTGTAATACCCTCTCTACTGCCACACAGTTATAGACCAAAGCCGAATCCCAATTCTCTGTCTTATCCCTACCCCTAAGTTTACCCCTAGCCCTTGTCCCTCAACTGAGGGGTAAGGGCTAGGGGTGAAAACATACCCCTATGAAATGAGACACCACTTGGTTACGGTTACGTACAGTACCAGTCAAAAGTCTGGACACATTTTCAAGGGAAAATGTGTCAAAACTTTTGACTTGTACTGTATATCGATGTCTCCAAAGCAAGTAGTGTTATGCACTGATATCAAACGAAATTAGCTGCTAATGGAGTTTAGTTAAAACTGTAGACATGCATGGAGTCCATTCAAGGCTAGTCAGAGAAATGCGGGACTGTTGTGCAAATCAGCAATGTAACGTTAGCGTAGCAAACTAGCGATTTTTAAAAACGTTTCAATTAAGCAAATATATGTACAGCACTGCGTAGAGCACAAAACAAGACTGTCGTAATTTTTTTATCAATTATATAAGCCGAAAATATTACATTTAACGGACTGTGGATAATCTGGCCGCCATTGTTGCAGGTTGCGCAGTATTCACATACCCCTAGGTTTCAAGTAAGCTTAATTTAAAGGGCTGTATTTATTGTACCTTTGTTTTGGTGCAGGGATAAGAAGGGCCAGACTCCCTATTTGGTAGCACCTGGGAAGGACACCAGGAATGTGTTTCGCAAATACATGGCCGAGAACCCTGACAAGTATGATTACAGCCGAGCACAGGTGAGAGGTCCCTTAGCAACACCTGGTCAGGTACACACTGAACCAGTTATTCACCTGCTAAATCCCCATGAGCCTAAGTGATTCATTTTCTACACCAGCATTAGTTTAAGGGATTCAACTCCTACACAATTTGTTCAAGTGATTCATTTTCTACACCAACTTTAGGCCGAATCCCAATACTCTGTCTTACGCCTACCCCTTAGTTTACCCCTAAATCTTGTCCCTCGAAACTGAAATCTAAAAAAGCTACATAGCCCTATGAAATGAAGACAGAGTATTGGGACGGCTTATAGCATGGTTTTAGAACCAAAAAGTGACTTTGTCCCAACATCTCTACAGACCTTGCAGCTAATTTAATGCTGAACACTTGAACAGAGGCTTATTACTTGAAAGAGGAATTATTTACTGTGTTGTCTCAGTTACACTATCAGGGCTTGGAAATACAGTGACTTGCTAAAGTAGGCAAATGGCTAGTAGAACATAACATTTCATAATTCTGGTGCGGTTTATAATCCGATTTACAAACTAAAAGCTCCCATTCTGGTGGGGTGCTAGAAAATGCAGCTTATTTTCTGAAAAATACGGCATATCCAGGTCATCAAACCATGCCGGGGAAAAAAAAATCTTCATCCCCCGAGCAACCACTTTTCTGTAGAACATAACGCACTTTTATGTATTGCTGCCTATGTTTTTTTTAACTTTCAAACAACATTGGTCCACTTTGCGCTCAACTACACTTTTTTTCAGTTTATCACTCAGGAATTTGAATACCTCGCTATTCTTATGTGTTTCCACAAGCATCTCTAATCATCAGCCCATATTTGAATAAGAGCCTTCATTTCATAATTCCCCACGTTTTCCCTCGACTAATTTTGCTGCTAATGAGTGTCAGCTGTCTGCCAAGTGTCAACATCCTTCTTCAACCCACAATGCACTCCTTCCTATAACAGGTTATATATGAAATCCGATTACATTCACACCTAAAGCGAAGCCATGGTTCACTTGGAGTCCAGTCTTTTTAAGAGGACCATGGTTCGGTTGTTTGGTCCGCACCAGAGTTTGAATGCGTGTTCTGCCACGTCCTTTGTTAAACAACTGTCCTGTATTAGCAGAGTAAGTTATCCAGCGTGGGAGAACTTTCGTTGTGTTCTAGGTTCCAGGGCCGCTCACAATAGAACTGGAGTCCAAACAGACGGAGAAGAAAAAGGCACAGAAAGCTGCAAAGAAACGGAGAGAGAAGGAGCATAAGGAGGAGAGAAGGAAACAGGAGTTGGAGGTGGAGGAGAAGAAAAGGTTTGCAGCTCTCAGCGATCGAGAAAAGGTATCAAAAACATGAGATCATGTCTGGAAGTTGTCTGTTGTCTGCGATATGTTTTTTTTCTAATGTCTCCTCTCCCTGGGGGTGTAGAGAGCCTTGGCAGCAGAGAAAAGGCTGGCAGAACAGAGCGCTTCAACAGGGGCCAACCGCTCCAACACCAGGTCAGACTACCAGCTGATCCTTGAATTCACCTTACATGTGTGTTTAACTCCCGTTTTAGTCTTTTGTTTGGTGATTTGTCTTGTTTATAGTTTTTGATGCAGTGTAGAAGACATCTCTTTCATACTGTGTGCGTCTACGTTCTCTAGACGGTGTTGGCAGTGTGGAGAGTCTCTCCTGGACAAGGTCCCATTCCAGTACCTGGACTTCAGCTTCTGCACGCCTCACTGTGTCCAGACTCACCGTAAGGCCAAGGTCAAGGCCTGACATGTCACTCGGCCCCAGCCTCAGGCCCTAACACTGCTCAACCAGCAGTGGGTGCCAACGGCAGAGCACTGTCCACTTCAGCAGACCTGTAAACTAGCAGTTTCACAGTGCTTTCATGGTCTCAGAGTAGTGTAATATGCCTGAATGCATGTTGGAGTTGTCAGTTGGTAACTAAACGATACAATACTGTGTCAGGAATGATTTGACAGTGAAGACATTGTAATAAGTGCAAAAACATAATTTATTTGCAATAATAAGTCAAAGGCATCCAAGGCACAGCAACTTTAATAAAATCAAGGCAATAAAAATGAACTCAACACTATCTCGTAGTTCTTCATACCTCTTGACTTCCAGCTGAAAACCATACGTGTTCATGTTTGTGTTTTAGGTTTGACTAAAAGCTACTGTGTTGCAAGAAATTCAGAAACTTGAGTCCGAGTGCTATGTTTAATAGACAGAATGCACAGACTGATGCATGTAATTTATAGTTGTTAATAAACAGATTCGATTGATCACCTGGCTCATCTGTCTGTCATGGCAAAACTCCCTGGACTAAGGAGCAGGTCTCCAAGTGACAAGTAGTGTACCAGCGGGGTCTCCAGAAATTTTAGCCAGGGCTGCAGCCCCCGAACATTGAGTTTAGGCCTGAATATAATTCTTATACCTCAAAAAAATAAAAAGTGTTATGTGAGTTTTTGTAACGTGCTGTAACAGTCTGTCAAAATAAATGCAGTGTCTCTTGCATGTCAGTGAACCTCTCTAGCTCCAAGTGACAGTGGGAAGAGGCCAGAGGAGAAATAGCAGAACGTAGGCAAAAACAACTGGGGATTTTGGGATTTTTCCAAAAGAGGAGTAAATATAAGAATCTATCTTATAAAGACATTTCTGAAATTGCCTGTTGATTTATGATATCGGATTTGGCACCTACAGTCATGATAATGAGTCTAACAATGTTCATATTACATAAAACTCCCAAAAATGTATTTTGGGCTTAATGCACATCGTTTTTGTGTGCACACGTATTTTCTGTTGTCCCTAGCTGAGGTCAAATAAAGCCTAGTCCGTGTCCTATGTTAGGTTTAGGCTAAGCCCCGAATGTTAATGTCTGTCTACGCCCCTGGTGTAAATATCACAGGTAAAATCTGGACCTGTGCTGCTGAAAAATAATCTGCAAAGTGTTCTTTACAATCTATCTCGCCAGCCAGAGGCAATATCATCCTGAATGCAGACACCCATGTATTTTGAGGCACAGTGGTGTATGTGTGTGTATTCTTTCATGACTTGCCCACAGTGCTGTTGAGCAGAGGATGGTCCATGAAGAGAACCTGTGTGTGTGCAGGGGCCCGCTCCAGCTCCAGGACTGTGATGTTGTTGGGCTGGCTGGGGCTGAGGAGGGGCCCAGGGACGTACAGGGTCTGCTGGGGGCCTCTGGCGGGCCAGTACCGGCCCAGATTCACCCCGTTGATCCATACCTGGCCCTAGGAGGAAGCACACACACAGACGCTAGGTCATTACGGGTGACACTACCTGGATACATTTATGACTGGATATGGGAATAGGACTGGATGAAAACTCATCTGGTCAGGTGAGCTGTACATTTAGGGGTAGACGGTAGGGTCAGGTCCCTACCAGTGTCAAGAGGTCAATGAAACCTCCACCAATAATTAGCGGTAGAGTTAAAATTATGGCTTAGTAGTTAGAGCATTTGAATGCAGATCAAGAGGTTCAATGCTTTGGATAAAACCATGTGCTAAATTAATAAATATATTACATAAAGGGAAATAAATGTTTTTCCCTCACCCAAACCTATGCCCTCAGGTCTGTGAGCATGCTCTCACCTTGGTCCATTCATTCAGCTTGAGGAAGGTGTCCCAGGATAGGCCGTTGGGCTGCAGGGTGCCGGAGTAGAAGACCGGCCCTACCAAGGACTCTGTCTTGGGGCCTGTGTGGGGGCGATGCTGGCCCGCAGGAGGCCAGCCTCCAGCTATGACTTCATCGATGTTGAGAGGATAGATTTCCCAGTCCGCCAGCACATCCCTGCCTAGAATCAGATTGCTCAACAGCCCCTATAAAAAAAGATATTCACATTTGGCAATGTATTCATTTTGCAAACACTTATCCAAAGCGATATACAAATAGTGCGTACCGGTAATACAAAGTACATCATATTGATGTGAACATTTACACCATACTGTTGAATTGATTAAGATTCACTGCGGTTACATGGATTCGAATTACTGGCTTATTCGGACTGAAATAGAATTATCCCTTTCTTGTAAACACCTTAATTAGAATAATTGCATTCCGACTACGATCCGATCGACACCCCGAGATAACTCGGTCCGAGTCGATTGAATTTGAATATCGCATGCTTGTAAACGGTGAATCGGACTATGAACTGGATTCAGCGTCTTTGCGCATGCTTGAGTTCCCGCCGCCCACTCTCCCAGTCCCAGGTCGTGACACGGAAGTCGAAAAAGGTTGTTGCTGCCAGGAGCTGGCCCAGTAGAAACAAACAAACAACGCGATGGACAACCCAGAAGACTTTGTGTCTGCTCTTCATCAAGACTGTTAGTCGAGACCTTTGCGGTACTGTGGCAACGTGCAACCACATATTGGTCTGAATTAAATTATCCATGTTCCTTCGGCGGCGTCTTCTCTACTTTATCAATCTAGCCAATAGCGCCGTTTGCATTCGCAGTACTCCTATTGTCATCATGCACGAAATGTAGAGGGACATAGCGTCACCTTGCCATCTTTCTCGAAATGTTGATGTTGTTGTCATAAATATATGTAAAGGCCTTTATATATATATATATATATCTATGGTTGTTGTTGGTAGTGGTGAAGAGGTCAAACGGAAATGGCTGTATCACCACTAGTTGTAATGAAAACAACGCCACGTATCGGACTGGGATATTACATGCTTTCAGCCAATAATTCGATGTATTCACTGCCATGTATATTCGGATAATCCAGTTGACCCAAAAAATTGCATCATCTGAATAAAGCAAGATTCGAATTAATACCATCATGTAAACGCACTGACTGATTATGATTATGATGCTTCCCGGTTTCTATCGCAGACCTCCCCTTCCTACCACAGTCAATAATTTGTATTTAACATTACTATATCCTATCCTCAAGCTTGGTGGAAAGACAACAAAATCGCCAAATCTACTCTAGCACCATGCAGGCTCACCCCCATTTGGCACAACCTATCCACTTCCCCAAATGGCACCAAAAAGGAATCACTCACCTCCATCATATATTTGAAAATCAACATTTTATTTCATTTACCACAATTATCCAGAAATGTGGGGTCGAGGAAGACCAATTTCTCCAGTACCAACAGTTGAGATCTTTAGTCAAATTCAAAATGAAAATAACCAACAACACCTTGCAGCCCTCTGAATTAAGTGAACAACTCTTTAAACTCGCGAACCAACCCAAAAAAGTTACATCTCATATCAACAAACTCATCTCTATCTCTAACCGCTCAATAACACTACCCAAAACAAAATGGGAAAGTGACCTGGCATTATCTCCTGACACCAATTTCTGGACACAAATCTGCAGGAACATCTTTGCAATGACTACAACACCAGCCTACAACTCATACACTATAAGACCATTCACAGAACCCACTTCACCCGTAGTAAGATGTACAAAATGGGATTTATTGACACCGACACCTGCCCACAATGCACTTCAGGGAACACAGACTCCTATCTCCACGCCACCTGGCACTGCCAACCCATTTACTCGTTTTGGACCACCGTTATTGAAACAATATCCACCATCCTGGACTGCAGAGTCCCCATGTCTCTTTGCGTCCTAGGAGACATTTCAGAAATCCCTCTCCTGTCACAACACAAAATCCCAGTACTCGTCTCTCTAGCTATCGCTAAGAAAATAGTCTTTCAGAACTGGTTATACAAAACATCCTGTCATCTCAAACACTGGTCCAATCTATTATCAGAATACAGAAGAAATTGACGCTAGGAAAAATAACAATATATGTGCCTTTAAATACATCTGGAACCCTTTCGTAACTTTTCTGCAAATTCAACCGTAGCATAAACCACGTACATCCCCTTCTCCCCCCCAATTCTCTAGTCTCCCATCTCTCTTTCCCCCTTTTCCCTTTTCATTGGGTCATCATATGCATAATCATATAGACCACTTTCATGTTTACCAACATTCAGGATGCGCGCGCAGCTAGGTTTCAGAAAACCGGGAAAGGATAGCATTTACAATGGCAAAAGGACCACACGGATCATACAAATAGTTAGATTTAAAAGACCAAAAAGTCAGAGGAGGACAGCCTTAGAGAGAGAAAAAGCGATTCCCCATTGATCTGTCGGATCAGAATTTTTATTTGGGACACGAAAGTCTTGACATTCTGCTTTTAGCCAGCTGGTCCGATTATTTTTGTGATTTGTTTAAACTGGCAATTTGAGTGTGAGACTGCGTCCCCATTAGCCTCAGTCAGACTCGTCGCTCACTGGCTGACAGTGTGCACAATTTCACTCCAGAAATGTCAGAGAGGACTGCCTAACGTAGATACGAGCCTGCTGAAGATAGCCAGCATATTGGATTTATTTAACCGAGCCTGTTTCATTACTCATTTTCCTGAGAAAGCGACCTCCGTTAGCCAGGCTAGTTTTGCCCGATCACTTGGTCAGGCTATTTAAAGCTATGGGGGTCAAGTGACTTTTGTGCATTGACAAGTGAAATGTAAATGTACTCGTCCAAAGGACAAGTGCCTCAAAAAGTTAATGTCAAGCCCTGTAATCCAGTGAACAGAGATATATGATGACCTGATCGACACTCCAAGTGTATTATACCCGGGAGAAGTTCGTCTTTTGCAACCCACATGCGCAGTTGAGCCAGCTTGACAGTCGTGTGACGTAGGTTTGAAAGTGGTCTATACACACACACATATACACGCTCAATTACACTTTTTCTCTCTCTCTTTCTCTCTCCAGCTTTATTATTCTCCCTTTGTTCACATACACATGCAGTGTTTAACACAATCCCCATCAATGCAGGCACATCTCATCCCCCTTAACTCACACAAATACCCCCCATCAATTCCTTTTCTTCCCCTGTCGACTTATCTTTCCCATTGTCATGGGCTGGTAAAATATACAACAATCCCACCGCAACTATATAATGTCTTGTGTAATTGTTTGTTGTCATCAAGTGTCTTGATCAAGACGCTTTGAAGAACGATTGAAGACTGATTACACGACCAGTCAAGGAAGTGGATCCTGCTGTGTAAAACTATTTATCTAATACCTGCACACACAAAAAAACGGTATATTATGACTCGGACTAGGATTAGCTGGACTGAGCTGCTGAACCTTCTGAGCTGGACCCATCACCTGACCTTGTAGTCATTGATCTTGCTGCCAAAGTTGACCCTGCCCATGTTCTCCACCAGGACGTCCATGGGGTCCCTCTCTCGGCCCGTCACATTTATCACCAGAGTGGTGTCTCTCTCCAGCAGGCCCTGGAACACCTGCGCACACATCCAAGGACGTACAGAGATATCCCATCTTTCAAACATAGCCATTTGATTGCAGTCTTATATAATAATGTAATGTAAATTAAATAATACTATACTGATTTAGCAGTCAAAGCCATTACGAATAGGTATACAGTTAATATACTGAAAATATTGAATAGTAAGCCACAATCAGCGACAATAAACCACTGGCTTGTTTGACCAGTGGTCAGTGTTTAGCTCCTAAACCCTGTGTCACTGTTGGGAGAGGCAGCCGTGCAGCAGGCTGGACGGGAACAAAGCCCTGAAGGCGACTGCTGTGCACCCACCCCAGCGACGGACACATAGGCCCGGTCATGCACCCCGTTCAGGGGAGAGATGAGAGGTGTGCTCTCTGGGAGATCCCGAGGCAGCTTGGTCCGGTACAGCATGTAGCCATAGTACTGAAACACAGTGGAGGCATGGAATGAGTCCTGGAGTTTAGAATGGAACACTGAGCCAGGATGGCATCCCTTCCAGACCCCAGCTGCAACTCTGTGGAGTCTGCAATCATATGTTAACTTATTGTTTTTGTGTCTCAAGTGGTCTACCATACGCAGGGATATATACACTCACCGGCCACATTATTAGGTACGCCTGTTCTTGTTTACACAAATAGCTAATCAGCCGATCACATGGCAGCAACTCAATGCATTTAGGCATGTAGACCTGGTCAAGACAACTTTTAAGTTTGGTTTATTTCAGACAGACAAACAACTTTTCACAATTGAGTTTGCAAACTAA
Organism: Mallotus villosus; assembly: GCA_903064625.1. Classification (NCBI taxonomy): domain Eukaryota; kingdom Metazoa; phylum Chordata; class Actinopteri; order Osmeriformes; family Salangidae; genus Mallotus; species Mallotus villosus. The sequence continues at coordinate 435,356 of CAEFZP010004629.1, read as the reverse complement.
ATCATATTTACATCAGTCTGAAACAGGTGTAGGCTGAAGCTCATGCTTATAATGTCTACCCTTTATGAATACATCTCATATCTTAATAAAATAAATATAAAAAAATGATTGTCTTCCATCATTATTATGTTGACAATCAGATCTGAACAGAATACAAAAAAAGAATATTTCTTATGCAATAGAGTTGCACAGTCCAAATACAACAAAAACAGCTTGCTCATCTCATCACTCTTTAAATTGTTTCATATAATTTCATAGCATTTTTAAAGGGGTCATTGACTGGGTTTTTTGAGTATTTTACACTGTTCCTTAAGGTCTCCGAATAGGGTATGTAACATTGTTTTGGCTGAAAATGGCCCGGCTGCTGTTCTATGCCCTCTTTTACATCCAGCATTTTTTTCCCGGGAAAAAACGCTAGCTTTTTCCCTTATATCATTGGTATTTAGATGAGCTGTGCGCTGATTGGTTGGTTTACAACGAGCGAAGCTGCGGAGCAAAGACGGCCAACAGCACTCACTGAAACAAGAAGGTGGCGACTTGAAATAAAAACGTACAAATAAATCTATTGTGTCTACACAACACTGTTTTCAACAGATTGACTAGATATAATTTGAAATGATTACGGTAGTTTCCACGTCTGTTGTCGAAGCAAACAGAATCGCCTTAGGTGGGTAACGTTAGCACTACAGTTTAGCATACAAACTATCGTGATTCAACACAGCTTCAGTTAGCTCTAGCTATCTTACTGAAAAATTGATCTGGACAAACATGCATCTGAATTGTAGATTTACATAACAACACGGGTTATTTATTTGAATGAAACATAGTCAGGAACATGAAATAACGTAAATCCAATTGCCAATAAACTAGGCTAAATCATAACACATTCATGCTCTTGCGTTAGCAAGCTAAACTGGTTTACATGCCTACCGTATAGGTGTTTTCGCTATCTAGCTGTTCTTACATTCCTTGCAAATCACCGATGAAAAACAGATGAGCTTGAGTCTAGTTAACATTGACTAGACGGTTATGGCTGATGTTTGTTTATACCGTAGCATAGAAGATCTCTGTGCAGTTGCGCGAACCATTTCACCAAGGACGGTTTTAAAAACCTGGGAATATGTAAAGCAGGATTTGCTATGAAGCTGTTGCTGAAAAGAGGTGCGTTCCGACCTTAGTTATGTTCATCAGAACCGCAAACTGTAGTATGATTTTGTCAGTAACAGTTATTAGCAATGCTAACGTATCCTGTATCTAGCACAGCCTTTCTCCAGTTATTTCGAATAGATAATCTAGACAGGCGTCAGCAAAAGGCTAGACTGCTTTCGTTTTCTGGCTATTTTTTTGGAAGCTTCCCTTCTAATGCCGACTACAGCTAGTCTAGCTAGTCATTTGCTAAGTAAGGTATGTTGATGTGTTTAGAAACGTAGCGTCGCTACGGACTGGGCAAGGACACCAGTGAGTGGGCTGGTCTGCATGTACATTTTGGGGCGTGACAAAGACACAGACCAGAGCCAATTGAATGCGCGATACCCTCCCGACGTCAGTAGGGTGGATTTTTCCAAAAGCTACCGTTCTACAGCTAGATTTTTTCTTTTTGAGATTTGCATGGGAAATAAGTGTCAATGGACTTTGAGGTTCACTGTATGTTCATTTTACCCACCGAACTGTCGTTATTCAACTATGACAAGGTAAAAACGGTTTTGCAGTCAGTGACCCCTTTAAAAAAAAGTTTCTTTAACTTACTAAAGGTCCCACACATTTTTTGTTCCGCATGACAGCTGTTCCATAAATGTACACCTCTAACAGAAATACAATGGTATTTAGCATTGGTCCTCACTTTTTGAATATACAAGATCCCCATAAGTCATGTTGGCATTTTCTTTCTGTGAACCACCCTTGGATACTTTCTCCGCACAAGGGAACAATACAGAGTGTATAATGACTTTTCATTTAAGACATCTTTAACCTTATATAATATTGCAGTTGATTTGGAAATCTTGTTCTTAGTATAAGATATATGGGGCTTCCAATTCAAGTTATTATGTATAATTACTTCAAGAAATGTAATAGCTGACACCCTTTCTACTTCAACTTCGTTAATCATGAATTTACCTATTGTATTCGATGAACGATTACCAAATACAATACATTTAGCTTTACTTATATTTAATGTTAGTTTATTCGAATCAAACCAATTTTTTAGTATTACCATTTATTTTTCCATTGTATCCAAAAGTTGTTTCAGATTGTCACCAGAACAAAATAATTTGTATTATCTGCAAATAATATTACATTTAATGTTTTGGAAACCTCACATATATAATTAGTGTACAACAGAAAAAGCAATGGGCCCAGCACAGAGCCTTGGGGAACCCCACATGTTACCTGCACCAATTGTGACTTGCAATTATCTATTTGGACATATTGTTGCCTTTTTCTCTAAGTAATTACTTATCCAAGAGTGAGCTACCCCTCTTATGCCATAATGTTTCAGTTTTTCTAGTAAGATGTCATGGTCAACAGTGTCAAATGCTTTTTTAAGATAAAAAACTTGCTGAAGTTCAAACCGAGTATCAGAATGGGGAAGGGGATATAGATCCCCTATTTTAGATATTGCACCCATTTTTGCAGTAAGTACCCTATTTGTATTTATAGTGTACATTATTGCTATTTTATACTTTATATTTCGTTTATTTTACATACCTGTCCCATTAGTAATAGTTAATTAGACTCTGCACCTTGTATAGTATAGTTAGACTATTTATTTATAAGATTTACTCCTATATGTTGAATGTATGCACCTTCCTGCCAAAGTAAATTCCTTGCCTGTGCAAACTTTCATGGCGATTAAAAACCCTTTCTGATTCTGATTTAAGTGACTTTGAACGTGGCATGTTTGTTGGTGCCAGACGGGCTGGTCTGAGTATTTCAGAAACTGCTGATCTACTGGGATTTTCACGCACAACTATCTCTATGGTTTACAGAGAATGGTCCGAAAAAGAGAAAATATCCAGTGAGCGGCAGTTGTGTGGACAAAAATGCCTTGTTGATGTCAGAGGAGAATGGGCAGACTGGTTTGAGATGATAGAAAGGCGATAGAAAGGCAACAGTAACTCATATAACCACTCGTTACAACCAAGGTATGCAGAATAACATCTCGGAACGCACAACACGACCTTGAAGCAGATGCTGTAGCAGCAGGAAACCACACCGGGTGCCACTCCTGTCAACAGGAAACTGAGGCTACAATTCACACAGGCTCACCAAAATTGGACAATAGAAGATTGGAAAAACATTGCCTGGTCTGATGAATCTCGATTTCAGCTACAACATTCAGATGGTAGGGTCAGAATTTGGCGTTAACCACATGAAAGCATGGATCCATCCTGCCTTGTATCAACGGTTCAGGCTGGTGGTGGTGGTGTAATGGTGTGAGGGATATTTTCTTAGCACACTTTGGGCGCCTTAGTACCAATTGACCGTTCGCGAAACTCCTCCCTAGAACGGCCCTCGTCCAATCATACCTTAGCAACCGCTAAGAGAAGAAGGTCCGTCAAGCTTTGACTCAGAAGCAACATGGTGAAACGGTGTGCCTATGGGACGTGTTGATCTGACACTAGATATCCTAAAAGTTTAGAGGGAGGTGTGGTGCGGAGAATAAAACAGTGTGGGAGACCCCACTTCCAACTCAATTTAGAGAACATCACCAAACACACATAGCATAAGTCTGCTCCAAGGTAGCTAGCTAGCTAAGTAAGCTGCTCGCAAACGATATCTAAGATATGTTAGTTGAGAGAACATCCCCAAACAGTTATGGTTCATGTAAACTAGTATTATTAGTATTGTATTAATATAAACGTATTGTATTTTAATCTTTTGTGAGGGGGCGACCTATTCCTGAGTATCCCAACCTTGTCGATTTGTGTTGTTTCCCCTTCGTTGCTAATTTTATTATTTGTAATTTCTAATATATCGTTCCACTGCATATTGCAGTCCCTTCTGCCTGGATCTGGAATATATTGCGGAGGTAATTACTCCAAAAATCATCACTCAAACTGACAGCTATAGCGCTTATAGTTCCGGGAATTGTGTCGGACGTAGCAACAGTAACTAAGGGGGCGGGGCCCTAGCGAACTGTCAATTGAGCATTGTTTAAACGCAACAGCCTACCTGAGTATTGTTGCTGACCATGTCCATCCCTTTATGACCACAGTGTACCCATCTTCTGATGGCTACTTCCAGCAGGATAATGCACCATGTCACAAAGCTCAAATGATCTCAAACTGGTTTCTTGAACATGACAATAAGTTCACTGTACTCCAGTGGCCTCCACAGTCACCAGATCTCAATCCAATAGAGCACCTTTGGGATGTGGTGGAACAGGAGATTCGCATCATGGATGTGCGGTCGACAAATCCTCAGCAACTGCGTGATGCTTTCATGTCAATATGGACCAACATCTCTGAGGAATGTTTCCAACACCTTGTTGAAAGTATGCCACGAAGAATTAAGGCAGTTCTGAAGGCAAAAGGGGGTCCAACCCAGTACTAGCGAGGTGTACCTAATAAAGTGGCCGGAGAGTGTATGTTGCCTTTCTGAGGCGGAAGGTTCTGGCAGAAGCCTCTCTTACCTGTTTCGTCTCTTCAAAGGTCAAAGGGTGCTGTGATTTGATTGGTCCCTGGGGTGACAGGATGCTAAGGACACTGCTGATGTTGCCCACCTGTGACCACGGGTTGCCACATGAATCACATCACAGTCAAATTTCTATGTTGAGTTGTCTGCATTCTGTACAGTACAGTATCTGTGGAAGTGTGTTTTTTCAACCTACCTTTGTCAGAGTCACAAAACCATAGGCAAATTTAGGAGACGCTGGGGGCATGGGGCCGACCGGGATATCTCTAAACTGTACACAGCAAAGGAGATGGAAGAATCATCAATATAAAACCCAATCTACGGTTCATACCCTGGACCCAGACCTGTGTGTGGTCTGACAGGGGAGCTACATTTAGTCATTTAGCAGACGCTCTTATCCAGAGCGACTTACAGAAAGTACAGGAACATTCCACTGAGGCAAGTAGAGTGAAGTGCCTTGCCCAAGGACACAACATAATTTAGCCCGGATATAATCGAACCGGCAACCTGCTTATTAATAGCCCGACTCCCTAACCGCTCAGCCATCTGACCCCCGAGCTGGGTTAATCCCATGCTAGTTTGGGACCTGTCTTTACTTTACTAGAGCTGTGCTACCTTCCTGATGACGTCTCTGATGGCCAGTAGCTTCTCTGTGGGGTCCCCAGCTTCGGTCAGAGGGCCGTTGTAGTCATAACTGGTCACCACCGACCGGAACCCGTTATCATGGTCAGCTCCTGCAGGAAAGACAGGATTAACAACATGTTACACCAGGTCCAGCCAAGCCACAGGACAACACACCACCAGTGTTTCCCATTCATTGATATATTTATGGCGGCCCGTCACAATTGTTATAATTCTTTTACTGTTTAACATGGCAAAAAAAGAATCATTGTAGAGCTGCGCGCAGCGCAATGATTCGCTCAGCCCTTCTTGCCCCGCTTGCATTCTCCCTCTCACTACAACAGACAGTGAATATCCCCCTCTGCGCGCATGCTCTGAATCAATGCGTGGGACAAACTGATATTTCCCCTCAGAGAAGACGGCAAGAGAATCAATTCGGAGTTTACGAACGGTTAAGCCCAATCCCAATGTCCACCCTCACAGATTCAGAGACTTTGAGGCGAGTTCTCCCCAAATCTGTGAGGGTTTGGGGGCTGTCAAATTGTCAAGTGCGCGAGGGCTCTTTCGCAGACATGTTGAGCTCTTTATACATATTTTTTTTAAAGAGAAAAGTCCCGGCAACCACCCCTTCAACCCCGGTAAACAAACACACATGGAAGGAGTAACCAACCCTGACGTAAACCTAGTTAGAAATAAAAGTTTACATGTAAGTCTAAACAAACACTATATGGTTAATATAGCCAGAACTGTGTGTAGTTTGTCCTTTTATGATAAATTCCAAATATGCTTTTGTAGGGGGTTGAATATTTAGCATTTTATAAATGAAATCTTGGCACCCCTTTATTTTTTTTTAAACGATATACGTTTACATTTGTCAACTGCAATTGTCAGCCTCCACCAGTGCATTAGATGGTGCTAGAGTGTAGAGTGGAGTGTGAAGCTAGAAGTCTTGGTGACCAGCAAATATTCACCAGAATTAAATGGAAACCAAAGTATGCACAGTTCGCTAACTGTCTTCACAAAACTTCTCTATCCTATTCTCTTTTCTTCTACCACAGTTACACAGATCTATGTATTGGCTCAAGCACCCCTATACCTGAGGCCGGTAACACTTTCAACAGATTTGATCCAACAACATTACTATTTTGCCGATAATGCAGCAAAGTGCAGTCCCATTCCAATTTATAGCATTTTGAGTCCATGAAGCACTCAATCACTTACTCGGCGACGTCAAGTAAGTCTGTGATGGTTCAGGGGCTTAGGGTTTAGGGGGGGGATTTGTCCTTAGTATCTTAGTTCTCATTCTTTATCATAATTCTCTGGACAAATTTCTCCAAAACGGATACATTCAAGTTAAATATAATAATATTCACAGTTAAATACATTTGTCAAATGCAGTGTTGGGGGTAACGCGTTACCATTTGGCTGTAACGCATTAATGTAACACGTTACTGTTGATAACTTCAGCAATCGCATTACAGTTACTAATACAAAATGTATTGCATTACTTGCCTTACTTGCATTACTGCGATCTGCATATCGGGAGGAGAAAAAAAACAACAAATCAAACTTCCCTTTACACTACCTGTGTTTGCGTAACACTCGTCACTTGACTTAGCCCCAGAGTTCAGGAGGCAAAACAAGAATGGCAGAGGGCCATAGGACGTCTTTTTGAGGGACGGAGGTATGCACATTACCAGAATCAGATCAGAATCAGAAAGGGATTTATTGGCCATGAAAGTTTGCACAGTCAAGGAATTTGCTTTGGCAGGAAGGTGCATACAATAAACATATAGTATCCTTAAATTTTAATATGTGGACTGTCTATACTAAATATCTATACTATATAACTATACTATCTATACTAAAGTGGAATTATATTTAAAATAAAATATACAATAAAATATAAGTTGCCTAATTTACAATATAAAAATACAAAAAATACAAATATGACAAAAAATACAAATGTACAAGATGCAGTAATGTAGTGCAGAATATTAGAGTCATTAAGTAAAGTCAATAAGTCAGTGTGAACCCTTGGCCTTGTTGAAGAGGCCAACAGCAGAAGGGAAGAAACTGTTTTTGTGTCGAGAGGTGTTGGTCCTGATGGACCGCAGCCTTCTGCCGGAGGGGAGTGACTGAAACAGGGAGTGTCCAGGGTGGGAGGAGTCGGCCACAATCTTCCTCGCTCGCCTGAGGGTCCTCGAGGTGTTTAGGTCCTCGAGGGTAGGCAGATTGCAGCCAATCACCTTCTCCGCAGTGCGGATGATACGCTGCAGTCTGCTCTTGTCCTTGGCAGTGGCAGCAGCGTACCAGATGGTGATGGAGGAGGTGAGGATGGACTCAATGATGGCTGTGTAGAAGTGCACCATCATCGTCTTTGGCAGGTTGAATTTCTTCAGCTGCCGCAGGAAGTACATCCTCTGTTGTGCTTTCTTTGTGAGGGAGCTGATGTTCAGTTCCCACTTGAGGTCCTGGGAGAGGATAGTGCCCAGGAAGCGGAAGGACTCCACAGTGTTGACTGGGGAGTCACCCAGGGTGATGGGGGTGAGTGGGGCTGTATTCTTCCTGAAGTCCACAACCATCTCCACTGTCTTAAGAGCATTGAGCTCTAGGTTGTTCTGGCTGCACCAGGTCACCAGGTTGGCCGCTTCCCACCTATAATCAGACTCGTCTCCACCAGAGATGAGCCCAATAAGGGTGGTGTCGTCCGCAAACTTCAGGAGTTTGACGGATGGATGACTGGAGGTGCAACTGTTCGTGTACAGGGAGAAGAGCAGAGGAGAAAGGACGCAGCCCTGAGGAGATCCGGTGCTGATGGACCGGGAGTCAGAGACTTGTGTTCCCAGCTTAACGCACTGCTTCCTGTCAGACAGGAAGTCTGTGATCCACCAGCAGGTGGAATCAGGCACGTTCAGCTGGGAGAGCTTGACCTGAAGCAGGGCGGGGATGATGGTGTTGAAGGCAGAGCTGAAGTCCACAAACAGGATCCTGGCGTAGGATGCTGGGGAGTCCAGGTGCTGTAGGGTGAAGTGGAGGGCCATGTTAACTGCATCGTCCACAGACCTGTTGGCTCTGTAGGCAAACTGCATGGGGTCCAGAAGGGGGTCTGTGATTGATTTGAGGTGTGCCAGCACTAGGCGCTCAAAAGACTTCATTACCACAGAGGTCAGGGCGACAGGTCTGTAGTCATTATGTCCAGTTGGCCTGGGCTTTTTGGGCACAGGGATGATGGTGGAGGCCTTGAGACAGGCTGGCACATGGCATATCTCCAGGGAGGTGTTAAAGATGTAGGTGAACACCGGAGACAGCTGGTCAGCACAGTTCTTAAGGGTGGCAGGGGAGACAGCGTCCGGCCCAGCTGCTTTGCGTGGGTTCTGCCTCTTGAAAAGTCTGTTTACTTCACCTTCCTGAATGGAGAGTGACGTCACAGAGTTGGTGGGAAGGGGGGGGGAGGGAAGGGATAGTTCAGGGGATTCCAATTGTCTTTCAAAGCGACAGTAGAACTCGTTCAGGTCGTTGGCCAGGCGTGAGTCGTTAGTGGAGTGGGGGGGCTCTGGGCTTGTAGTTGGTGATCTGCCTGAGCCCTCTCCAGACAGAAGCAGAGTCGTTAGCAGAGAACTGACGCTTCAGCCTCTCTGAGTACAGTCGTTTAGCCTCCCTCACAGCCTTGCTAAACCTGTTCTTCGACTCCTTGAATCTGTCCTTGTCCCCACTCCTAAAAGCGTCCTCTTTGTCCAGCCTCAGCCTTCTGAGTTTAGCTGTAAACCAGGGTTTGTCGTTGTTGTAGCTCACCCTGGTGCGTGTTGGTATACAGCAGTCCTCACAGAAGCTGATGTATGACGTCACAGCCTCTGTGAGCTCATCCAAACTATTGGAGGCAGTCATGAACATATCCCAGTCGGTGCAGTCCAAGCACGCCCGCAGATCCTCCATAGCCTCACTGGTCCACTTACTTACTTCGTATTAGTTGCGTGAAAGGACAAAAACGTAACTGTACAATGTAGCTACATTGTGCCCACGCCAAAAACACCTCTCCACCGCCACGAACACAACCTCTAATCTTCAACGGCAACATGCTAACTCAAGACTAGTAGCTAAAGATCCCCGGACCCTGAGTGACACTGACGCCGATAAAAGGTTGCCGTTGCCATTGTTGCCGACACCAGCCAAGCAGCCACGACTTGGCAGGTTACCAAAGCAGAGATAAACAGACTTGTAGAAGCATACATAGTAGAGGAAATGTTGCCATTTAAAGTTTTAAGCCAGGGGTGTCAAACTCATTTTAGTTAAGGGGCCACATACCGCCCACTTTGATCTCAAGTGGGCCGGACCAGTAAAATCATAGCATAATAACACATATATAACGACAACAATTCTTGATGTTTAAATCATTGGTGAAGGTTTTAGATGATAAACCCTATTTTAAGGTCTTTCTACAGTAAACTAGAAACATAAAGACCAAAAACTCTGACATCAGCCCACTGTTTATCTGCCTGGGCTCTCCTCTGCTGATTCCCTTGCTTTGTGACGAGTTTGACGTCAAACGCGTCGCAAAGCACGCAGCAAGCACTGCTGCCTGTGGCAATGAGCGCTTCTGCCTCTGGAGCAGACATCGCATTTACGCTGTTTTTGAAGCAATTACTGGATCGATTAAAAAAATTACAAAACTTTGTACTCATAAACCTCCATATTCTTAATAGACATTTGGATTCGGAATAGCAGTTACTTTTATAGAAATTAAATTGATGTATTTCTGTAATTTTCAAGCTTTGCCAAGACATCCGACAGGCCGAGCTGGACGCCCTGGCGGGCCGGACCCGGCCCGCGGGCCGTATGTTTGACACCCCTGTTTTAAGCATTATTTTATTTTGAGACATTTTGCTTACTGCCAGTAGGCCTACTGTAGCCTTGTTATGCTTGACAACTTTTAGATTGATGTTCACAACTTTTTTGTCAGCTTAGTGGTATTAAAAAGCATAAAAGAGAGATCTGTCCTCATTGGGTGTGCCACGAATCGTGGCGCATCCTTTGTTATCTCACATATATATTTATTATTATTCTTATTATTTTTGCCCCCCTAAGGCTCGGTCAATATTTGGACTACATAGAAAACGACAGTGTCAAAAGTTTCGTCTTGGTCTCGATTGCGTTGGCATTACTTTTGTTTACGTTCCATTGCACAGTTTAGGAGGATACAACGTTTTTGTGGCATAAAGTTGATTTTGTCGGCAAAGGGTAGACTACTCAGTTATAATAGCCTACGTCACAGCGTCGGCACATGTTAGCAACGACGCATTAGATACGACGTGCATAGAAGACCCCCCTAGCATCCGTCAATATTTTGATTACTTAGAAAACGTCTTAGAGAACTACATCTACTTTCGGAAACGGTAGTCTACTATTTCACTGAAGCATTAGCATCATGACATTATCCTATGTTGCCCGGGCAACACATACTACAGCGGTCTATGATGCATCTGTTTTCAATCGTTAAAATAAACATTACTCACAAATACATTTTCGTTGTACGATTTATTATGACATTAGATTACAAGTAAACTATTGGTTGGTGAAATAATCATTACCTGTGATTTCAAACGAGTACTGCAACGCTGTAGCCTACGCGAGACACTGTAGCTAACAAAAACATCCACAGCTGTTTACAGTAGGAAGTCAAACGGCGACAGAACATGTTCGGCACTCCCTTAAATCAAAAGTATTTCAATAGGTGAAACTCTCTGACTACTAACCCGAACTTCATTGACACAGCCTAAACTTGTCAATCTGTTCATCAAAGCAATATTTAATTTCAGCCTAAACCGTACAACGGAACGTTCAACCAACGATCGCCACCAAGACGAACACTGTAGTATACAATTTACCGGGGCAGCTTCTCCACAAAGGGCTATATCGCATTTTGCGTTGTTACTGACAATGATCGCTATTGAGCTTTTTATGCATGAGCGATTTTCCACTAAATAAATGTCAAGCTTATTTACGTTTTTGGGGGCATGTCATAAGTTAGCAGACATAGAGCTACTGTTTGAATCGCGATTCCATCAGAAATATTTCCAGTGATAACGTTGTTACAGTAGCTTCTTTCCAAGGGTGTTCTTAATGAATTATTATGCAATAGACTATGAGTAGGCTAAATGCTTGAAAATATCACTAGAAGGGAAAAACTTAAAGGGACGGACAAGCAGGCACACCCTCACAATTTCCCCAGAAATTGCATGCTCTCTAGTTATAATAAGAATTTGAGTTGATTTGGGCATATATATGGTACATTACATATATTGTTATTTGGCAAGTGGACCTCAGGTGGTGTTACGGAGTAATCCAAAAGCAATGTAACTATTAGTGTAACTAGTTACTAGAGTAATCTAGTAAAGTAAAGCATTACTTTTCTTTTTAAATAACTAGTAATGTGTAATATATTACTTTTTTGAGTAACTACCCCAACACTGGTCAAATGTAACAATACGAGTCCAATGTAATGTTTAGATTACATAAAGCTCAAAAAACTATTCTGCGCTCAAATGCAAACGCTCAAACACTCTGCGTGCTTGCATTACTTGTTGTCTCTATGTATACTCACATCAAACCGATTTTAGGACCTAGGTTTGGACTAAGCCCATAATGTTTACAATGTCTGGCTCCGCCCCTGCCTACCACCACAAATATGATCTAAGTCTGTGGGAAACACTGCACCACGCAACTCAAGACGCAAAGCAAAACAAACCAACATTTTAGATCATTCTGTGCTAAATTACCCTTTGTGATGATACATATAGTTCCATACCATTCCAGTAGCCAAAGTTGGTTCCTCCTTCAAACATGTACCTGTGATATAAATGTATAAAAATGTAACTGCTCTCAATACTTCACACCTCCATGAATACACCTTTGGTGTGTGTGCAGAACCATGAACAGGGTTAAGGTATGTTAGGGATAATGCATGTAGGTGTAAGGGATCATACATGTGGGGGTTAGGGGTACATACATGTTGACGCTGGCGCCCATAGACAGCATCTGCCCCAGCATTTTGCTGACCTTCTGGGTGTCTACTTGGGCGTGCTGGTCGCCCCAGTGATCCAGCCAACCTGTGTAGAACTCAGAGTTCACCTGCAACGACAACCTCAGATGATGTAACAATTGCCAACAACAAACTCCGATGATATAACAATGGCTAACAACAACCTCGGGTGATGCAACAATAGCTAAAGACAACCTCAGTTGATGTATCAATGGCCTGATATGAAACCCACAACTAAAGAGATCCAGAAAAAACATCAAGTTAAATATTGGTGTGTGTGTGTAATATTTAAAGTGCCAACGATGATGTTGGTGACACACACATATTTCTGGAATAATCAATAGATAGTGCAGTGCCATGATGCAGCTGGTGATGACATTTATTCTCAGTGGTTTTTGTACCTATATTTCTCAGATCACAATTGAAATGCTCTGTCATCTCTGAAGTACTTCCTCAACTTCCACATCAATTCTAGTCAAATTGCCAATGCTGTGGTAGCCTACATTCATGCAAATGAATATGTAGCCTTCATTTGTCTGCTGTTTCCTAGGTTATAAATTACTTATGTTATGTTGATCAAAATGTATTATATTGGTTCTCTGTTAAATTGTCTTACCAGCACAAACATCTAAACATTTAGTTCATAACAGAATTCATTACATGCTCAATGGTTGAGCCAGTTGCAGGGCTGCCAACTCTCACGCATTGGCCGTGAGACACACGCATTTTATTGGTTTCACACGCCATACCCCCGATTTCTCATGCTGAAGTGTCAACCCGGTCGGTCAAATGCCTGAAAGATGAGTTTATCTATAGATCTTAGTGTTTCTCACTGATTCGACAGCAATTTGCGGCAGTGGGGGGGGTGGGTGATTAAAAAAAATATATATATATATATATATGTATTAGCTATGATGGATGCTATCCTACTCTTTCTTCAATGCCTAACAAATATATCTCTTGCTCTCCCTGACCCTGTATGTATGCTTGAGCAGCACTGGTTGAAGCCTGAAAATATTGTAAACAATTTCTGCATATATGCAGGTAGCAACGCTAGAGCTAAATAACTGTTTAGCTGGTCGGCTCCACGGGTAAGTAGGGCTCGTGAGACAGCTCACCAAAAGAACGATGGGGAAGCCACTTGACTAGCAGATTAAGACATGTTTGTAGGTACATAGCGAAAAGTAACCTCAACTTTCCTAGACTTAGCTACGGTACTAAAGGCCTAATTATGCTTCTGCGTTTTTCGAAAAACGCAGAGGAGGGAACGCCCTCCTCTCCGTGGAACGCCCTCTGCGTGCTCTCCGTCAGCCCTCGGAGAGCTTTTGACGGATTGACGTGCACCTCCTGAATTTTCTAACTATCCGTCGAAATTACGCAGAGCGACGGAGAGCGACGGAGACCCCCTTGGCTGTGATTGGTCCGTATTAAGAAGTCAGGGGCGGGGTTGCCGCTATGGGTTGCCGTGACCAACAAGACCAGGGGTGGGGAACGTCCGACCTGCGGGCCATATGCAGCCCGAACAATCATTTGGTCCAGCCCGCCATGGCATTGCAGTGCAGGCACCATATTATTAGGTGCATTATTCGTTGGCAGCAGCACTATTTTAATATGTGGAAGAAGACAGTGGAGGCGCTCAGCGTCGTGTTCTTGCAAATCAAGCCCCAATACGTTGTTGGTTTGGGCTAAACACGGAATGTTTACAACGTCTGGCTCCGCGCCTGATTAACACTCGGATCGATAAGCAGTCTTTAAAATGGTAGCAATATCGAAACATATATGATCCCTTTCCGTAATCATAATAACCCCCCAGAAATGTTCACTGCACACCCAGTCAAAGCAGGCTACCCTTCCAGCTAGCATCACAAACATCACCAAAGAGATCGAAGCAGTTTTTACAATTCATATTTCAGCTAAACAGTACATGTAAATCGGCATTTGAATTCAAATGTGACGAGAAATGGGCGCTGAAACTGTGCACATTTTATTGATGATACGGCTCATTTGTAAATTTGCTCCGAGTTTTCGATAACCTATAGCTAGCATCGCAGTGCAGCGCCACCTACTCTTCTGGCGGTGAATTGTTTTCAGCACCCACAGCCTACGGAGAACTATAAACGAATTCTATCCGTGTGTATCCGTGCGTATCCGTGAGCCCGCCCACCCGAAAACGGAGACGCAGAAGCATATTGAGGCCTTAATGCTGAAGGGTCGCTGATATCCCATAGCGTCGTTGCTAACGTGTGATGACGTTGTGACTGTGTGTGTATGTGAGAGACGCGTGAGTGACAGAGAGACGGAGGGAGAGCAGAGAAATGATATGCAGCTGAACGAATACACTGCGTGTTTTAGATAGCGTGAAAAAAATATATATAACGAAACGCAATATGTGGCGGCCGGTGTTGATTCTGTGGCGCACCGCAACAAATTAGTTTATGTGTGGGAAACACTGGATCTACCTGTTGAGCCACTCGTGATCGACTAGTTATGCTTTCAGAGATGGTGAGGGGGTTCAAGAGGGGGATTCTGTCTGTGGAATTTTCTAAATGTTCTCACATTTGGAATGCTACTTCACAAGCCATCCCAGGTGCATTTCCCCCCGCATTTCCCCGGTGGTTCTCATTCTTTAGAATTTCAGTGGTCCTAGTAGATCCCAGGCTTAGACCAATGTTAATTGGGTGTACTCACGCCTTCGGCTTGAATTACATTTTTGTGGTAAAAAGTGCCTTGTGTAGCACAAGGGAACTCAGTGCTAGCCTAACGTCACAACGTCATCACATGTTAGCAACGACGCATAGATACGACGTTCTAGTAAGACAGACAGTGATATCAGCGAGTCCTCAGCATTAGTACTGTAGCTAAAAGTCTAGGAAAGTTGAGGCTACTTGGTTCCCCTTCGTTCTTTTGGTGAGCAGTCTCACAAGCCATACTTACCTGGCGTCATGGAGCTAAATACTTATTTAGCACTAGCGTTGCTACCTGCATATACCAACAGCTGGCAGCTGTGCTCTGTTTTTCTCCTAGATTCAGACCTAGCCCTGGTAATTTGTACAGCTAACTAACTACTACACTTCTGCTGTGTGGGAATCGCAGGAGCTGGTCGAGGGGCATACAAAAATACAGGAGCACACCCCACAATTCCCCCAGAAATGGTACCCTCTCTAGTTTAACTTTGGGACCCTGGTCCCTACACTGAGAACCACTGATGTGTGTGTGTGTTTATACATTAGGTGGGCATAGTTTTTTTTTATCTAGATTAATCTCACTGTAATCTTGGAATTGATATAGATTAATCTAGATTAATCTATATCAGTTACCCCTAGTGGTGCGCAGACTGACCACCGGGGGTGCGCGAGAGAATGTTTGTAATGGCGAGTGAAAAAAACATAATATATTTTTTACGTATTTAACTGAGGTAAACTTCTACTACGGCGTATTAGGGCCAGATAGGTAAAAGAAATCGGAGACGGAGGGGTAATATTCAGAGATTTAAGTCGTAAATTTGCGAGAAAAAAGTCTGAATTATACTTTTCAATAGGATTCAGCAATAAGGAAGTCGGCTGCCTAGGCCGACTCCTAATTTTAGCCCAAAATCACCAGATTGTAATAAGCATTCGGACTTTGTAAAGACATTGCCGTGATTTGGGCCTATTCAGAAGGAAACATCATCCTTATTTGGATGAGGTGATATAGCTTTTGTGCATCAGGGCGCAGTGTCTTGGCTGTGTCCTGTTGAACCACAAACTTAGAAACTTTGAAAAGTATAATTTGATCAGGCATCCATTACTGGCAGGCTTGGTAAGTGGCGGTGTGCAATTCGGCTAGGTATACATCCGCGCTAAAATATCAAGGTGAAAGTCATCATAGCTTGTGTAGTATAGACCCAGCTCCCAAACCAACTTTGAGAATAGATTTAACGGCAATATTTTTTAGATCGCCCGATAAGGGTCTAACGCAGCACTTTAACGCCGAAAACGGCCCACCACTAATATACTTTTTTTCCCCAACCAAATCTCACTCCAAGGTTTTTAGAAAAGTTGGCAGCCCTGCAGTTCACCATACAGCGCTTGTATATTTGCAATGTCTGGCAGTTTGGGGCATCCGTAAACACATTAGGCTAATTTATGTAACAATTCACTGATTTATATTTCTGAAAGTATATCCACTTTATATTGTCGTTCTGTTCGCTAGCCAGCCCTTTTGAAAGCAGCAGAATATGGGTTGTAAAGGCGAATTCGCTCCTAAATAACTAAACAGAATTGCCCTCTTTTCCTTACTACGCTTAGTTTTATTTAATTTCGAGTGGCTTTGTTAATCGCATTAGTTCTATTGCGGGAACCTACTGCACTCCGTTGGATGATAAAAAGGACACCGGTTTTCTGTTGAGCGTGGGAAACTAAACCTATTTTGTAGGCTACACACACACACACAGATTTCTGTAATTATTAGAGAGATAACACATAAATAACTAGTTAATAGCTAAGACTCACCAGAGGGCCCCTGGGCTCGAATCTCCTTTGTCGTTTGAAGGCAGTGAGTATGTTAGTGTCTGAGTGGAGTGGGAAAGGTAGATTTAGTTTCATACAGCACATCAACACAAATCCCCAGACATGATAAGAGGTTCCTAGCATTTACATTCTTATGAATATTCGTATCACATTCATCACGGTTCCAACAGGGTTGGTTTGATATCCCACCCGTGCCGAAGTCTATGGTGGCATACAGTCCCTCCAGTGTCCCACAAGTCATCTCTCGGTCAGTGTTCCCGTCAGTCGTGAAGAAGACCGTGTTTTCTCCCAGGAAGAGCCGGAACAATGCTAGCAGGTGGCGCATGTAGTTGTAGTCACATGCATAGTAGCTACCGTACTCATTCTCTACCTGGGTCAACGTCAAGATCCAAATAAATGTTAGTGTTTTACATTTCATTACATATTTAAAACATTTGATAAAATAAATGATAAATTAAAAAAAGTTCCTGTATGTCCGAGAGTGTGTTGTGAATGGCTGACAAAGGATTAAGAAGCCATGTCTTCAGATTCTTTTATTATATCACTGTCTTCGCAAACCAGCGTGGCCTCCTTGGTGACCCATACAGTACCTGCACACTGATGACATTCCCTCCGTTGCTGTAGAGCCACGGCTTCATCTTGGGAAGCAGCACGGACAGCCACATGCTCACAGCTTGCAGGTAGTCTGCAACAATAAGAGGGCAGCAGGATCAGACGCTGATCTGGAACGTACAGCAGCTGGTGGCCAGATTGTCTTGTCCATAAACGGGAGTAGAACCTTTATCTGCTGAGCGAAGGATGATATTGGGCTTTCGGAGCAGCCACGCAGGTAGTCCACCCTTGAAGGTGAGGAGAACACAATTAACAGGTGCTGCTTGATGGGTTCATCAGTGGACACTTCCACTTCCTGTCGAGCAGTGTTTAAACTGTGTCAAAAGGTCCCTTTTGAGTGTGTGTGTGTGGGAGGGGGGGGTTCCTGAACTGTTATGGGAGGTCTGGACCCCACCCTTCACTTAACCACATCAATAGCAAAGTTTCCCATTGCCTCCCATTGCCTGCGACAGTTAGATGTAGAAATCTCGCAGATACAGGGTTGGACAAGTCCATAGGCCCGATTGCCCCGGGCAAGTAAAAGTGCCGATCGGGCAAGTGGATGTCCTTCTGTACTTGCCCGATTGGGCAAGTACAATTTTTCCATGGGTAAATCAGATGCGCAGCGGAGGACGGTTGCTTCCGCGGAGTCTATTATCAGATGATATTGTACACCTCTAAGGGCATTATCCCCGCTTATACCATGGTCACTTGCCAACAATTTGGCAACAAATATTAATTTATGTTTTAATGCGTTTTGCTATAGAAATCTAACGTTGTTTAACGTCGACCAACTCTGATAGTTTATAGTCCGCTCAGCTCATAGAACCAACTCAGAACTTTCCCTTGGCTGAGCTATTAGCCCGAAAGCTAACGTTATGCTAGCAGGATTCAAAGGCAATAACATTGTGTACGGTTGACAGACAGTAAATATAATATTACAGTATGTTTCACGAAAAGATTAGCTAGCTAGCCAGTCATGTCACTGTCCCAAAATCAATATCAAGATTTTCACGACCAAAGTAGCCTTTATCGCCAATAGTCTTGGCCACTGTCGCCAGCCGCAGGCTGCAGCGAGTTGAATAGCAAATGGCTGTGAGATGATCGCGTCAAAGTTGACATAATCTCCTAACCGTAAATATAATTTGACAATATGTTTAACATCAAGACTAGCCAGCTATCCAGCCATGTAATTGCTCCCAAATCAATATCAAGATTTTCACGAACTAAGTAGCTACTAGACTAGTCTAGGCTACGGCCGCAGCCTGTGTAGAGAGTGGAATAGCAAATGGATGTGAGATGATCGCATCAAAGTTTACATATTCTCTAAACAATAATTATAATTTGACCGATAAGTTTAACAACAATACCAGCAGCTATCCAGCCAAGTCATTGTTCCCAAATCGAATAAAGAGTTTTACGAATAAAATAATCGGCCATGTGTGTTGGCTACTGTCGTGTTGGCCGCAGCAGAAGTAGATAGCGAGGTGAATAGCGAATGGGATGTGCGGTTACGTGACACTGACACAGTAGGCTACATTCAGAAAAGTAAAATTGAGCAAATAGGTTAAAAGACATATTGAAGTCACTCATTGTGGTAATGACATGGCTTGTTAAAGTCTTTCAAAATTGTAAATGGAGGCTTGTAAATGGAGGACTGCGTCCCTGAAAGCAAAAACGCATAGAAATATGTCTTTTAAATTTCGGGCAAGTGAAAAGTTGGTTCGGGCGGGCAAGTAGATTTTTTTGGTACTTGCCCGAAAGGGCAAGTGGATTTTTAAAAACTTGTCCAACCCTGAGATATATTGCAGCTGAGAGAAGGACAAAGTCTCTCAGCCTTTCTCTCCACTGCTTTGAGAAAACAGACCTTCCAGCGTTTAGGCTACACCATGTGACTGTTCAGTCATGTTATGGCAGCCTGACTTCAGCCAGGCTGTCGACTCTAGCGAGGTCAGTGGAGATGTGCTCACCATCTCCCACTCTGCACAGATGTATGGCCCGGGGCGCAGAATCACCAGGAGGCCCGTCTGATTGGCTACATCCAGGAAATGCTCCAGATCTTTATCTCCTGCAAAGTTGTACACCCCCTCCGCGGACTCGTGGAAATTCCACGGAACATATCTGTTAACAAAAACAGAATGTATCCATTAATTATTTACAGATAACTCAGTTGGGTCACTGCATGCCACTGACTTTGGGGCTGTGGGGATGGATTGGCAAATTTCCAGTGTGCCCTGTAGCCTACTTCATACTAGACTTTAACATTGCAAGATGGCGACCTTACAACACAATACAGTGTTTCTATTTGTAAAATACTTTTCTGCTCTGTACACACATCTGTACTGTATTGAGTCCAGCCATGTACATCTTGAGGAGCCTGTCCTTCCAGTAGTACCGAGGGATTCTGGAGTAGTGAATACTTCCTGAAACATACTGGAACGGCCTTCCGTCTTTCAGGAAGCAGTTCCTGTTGTAGTCTATGGAGAAGCTAGGTGCTCCGGTAGCCTGTAACAAAGTTGTCTTAGTGAGTCTTTATGAACGGCACATGGGTGTAAATACTCGGAAAAATAGACAAATTATAGCGTAAATTTAAATGTATGAATATCAGATCTTAACTTTGCATTTATATACCAGACATTGATTTCTACATTTCATTATTTTAATTACAGTTATTTAATATACAAGTAGGCCTATAGTAAAGTTCAATCATGATACGTATATTTTTAAGCATGAATAAGATAGCACTAAGATACACATACATCCGATCAAAATATGTGGTTGTAGAGGACATACAATCAAGTCACGCAATTTGGTTACAGTTTTAGCTAGCTACTTACCAAGTTCCGATTTGCTGCTAGAAAAGTAAACCCCAATATAACGGTGAGAACAATATGCGACGTCATGTCTGCTCGCTACGTGTGTTGATTCCCAAGTGATTCAACTTGCCATTACACTGATTTACTTAAGTACACGTTTCTATTTGTTTTTTTTGCCTTCACGTCGATGTCTTTTGCCCATTGCCCATTGATTTTGTATAGTGTATGAAGGAAACGGCGTGACAAGGAACGTCCCCACTCAAAAAATAAGTCATGTGATAAGCCTATTCACATTAGTCTTCTTCGGGGTCCCAGACATCAGCACGCTGTGTGAGTGGATTCTGGTGAAAGACCCAGAACTAGAGAATCATAGAACAAACTAACAAAACAAATACATATTATATACACATTAATAATGTATTATTATATAATCCTTAATTACGTTGTAATTAGTTAGCCTACATTACAATTATTAGGCTACAATACAAATTACAACTGTATTTTCAAACAGACCTTACACTTCCCTGCTCCTATGGCGATCCTCACTGGTTCCATAGACGTTTGTCACAGACAATGCGTTGCAAATTAGCGGTTGGCGTGGTCCGTAAACAAAGCAACCAGTTCAGGAATAGTTTGCTTTATCGCTGGATGGCCTGTGCACCCGACGGTATGTTACGCACTAGTGTTCTAGGCTATAGAAGTGAGAACAATGGAGGGCTTTGGAAGCTAACGAGGAGGCCCTCTGATCACCAGCCAGTCAATGATCTAGTGTCGTTCATGAACGATTCTTTCATTTGTAACGATTTTTTTTCTGGAGTAACAAGTAGCCTAGTCTTAGACAGTGGTTTATGGGGTTCCATTTGTGCCAAAAAAGTTGATGCTTTTGTACAACGGATCTTGGCGATTGCTTTGCTCTCAGTCGTTTACTTCGCAGCAGTTCTTGTGATTGGCAGCGTACCATTTGTGGCACAAATAAGTCGATGCTTTTGTACAATAGCCTACGTCTGGTTATCTTGGCTATAGACCACTTTCATGTTTACCAACATTCAGGATGCGCGCGCATCTAGGTTTCAGAAAACCGGGAAAGGATAGCATTTACAATGGCAAAAGGACCACACGGATCATACAAATAGTTAGATTTAAAAGAACAAAAAGTCAGAGAAGGACAGCCTTAAAGAGAGAAAAAGCGATTCCCCATTGATCTGTCGGATCAGAATTTTGATTTGGGTCACGAAAGTCTTGACATTTGAGTGAGAATGTCGCCCGGTACAGACCGCATAGTGGAGCGGCAGCCATGTCTTCGCGTCATGTCACAAAGTTCATAATTTGACAGTTTTACAGTCAATTCGACATCTAAAAGTCGAGCAGGGCAGCTTTCAAGAGATATTGGAATTCTGCTTTTAGCCAGCTGGTAGGATTATTTTTGGGATTTGTTTAAACTGGCAATTTGAGTGTGAGACTGCGTCCCCATCAGCCTCAGTCAGACTCGTCGCTCACTGGCAGTGTGCACAGTGTTGTATTTCACTCCAGAAACGTCAGAGAGGACTGCCTAACGTAGATACGAGCCTGCTGAAGATAGCCAGCATATTGGATTTCTTTAACCGAGCCTGTTTCATTACTCATTTTCCTGAGAAAGCGACCTCCGTTAGCCAGACTAGTTTTGCCCGATCACTTGGTCAGGCTATTTAAAGCTATGGGGGTCAAGTGACTTTTGTGCATTGACAAGTGAAATGTACTCGTCCAAAGGACAAGTGCCTCAAAAAGTTAATGTCAAGCCCTGTAATCCAGTGAACAGAGATATATGATGACCTGATCGACAGTCCAAGTGTAGGCTATTATACCCGGGAGAAGTTCGTCTTTTGCAACCCACATGCGCAGTTGAGCCAGCTTGACAGTCGTGTGACGTAGGTTTGAAAGTGGTCTATTGCTTTGCTCTCAGTCATTTACATTTACATTTACATTTACATTTATTCATTTAGCAGACGCTTTTATCCAAAGCGACTTCCAAGAGAGAGCTTTACAAAAGTGCATAGGTCTGATCATAACAACGAGATATCCCCAACATTGCAGGTAGTCAAACATGAATCATACATTGTGAAAAAACCCAAAAATAAGTGCCAAAGGGAAAAATCATAAGAGCATGAAGTTAAACAAGTTACAATTGGGCAACAATAATCTAAAAGTGCACCTGTGGACGAGCAAAACAACAGTAAACTACCTCACAGTGAGTACAATCATTTTAATCAGTTACAGCTAACCGACAAGAGCAGCAGCTCTCTAAGTCAGAGTCCTTGTGATCCTGGAAGAAACTAACATCATGTCCAGCAGATCTTTCCTAGGTACCGTTGTATTCCCGGAACAAGTGTGTCTTGAGCCTATTCTTGAAGGTGGGGAGACAGTCAGTGTCTCTGATGGAGGTGGGGAGTTGATTCCACCACTGGGGGGCCAGACAGGGGAAGAGCTTGTGTTGGGAGCGGGCGGTCTTGAGCGGTGGGACCACCAGACGGTTGTCAGAGGAGGACCGAAGGTGGCGGGAGGGGGTGTAGGGCTGGAGGAGAGACTTGATGTAGTCGGGTGCAGTCCCATTCACCGCTCGGAAGGTCAGTACCAGGGTCTTGAATCTGATACGGGCCGTGACGGGCAGCCAGTGAAGGGAGACGAGGAGCGGGGTAACATGGGAGCGTCTGGGTAGGTTGAAGACCAGACGGGCCGCTGCGTTCTGAATCCTCTGGAGAGGGCGGGTTGCGCATGCTGGGAGCCCGGCGAGCAGCGAGTTGCAGTAGTCCAACTTGGAGAGGACAAGTGCCTGGACCAGCAGCTGGGTGGAGTGCTCAGACAGGTATCTCCTGATCTTCCGGATGTTGTAGAGGGTGAATCTACACGACCGGGAGACAGCAGCGATGTGGGCTGTGAGGGAGAGCTCGTCATCCATGGTAACCCCGAGGTTCCTGGCAGAGGACGAAGGGGTCACCGTCGCCGATCCCAGGGTGATTGAGAGGTCATGGGAGATGGACGGTTTGGCCGGGATGATGAGGAGTTCGGTTTTGGCGAGGTTCAGCTGGAGGTGGTGCTTGGTCATCCAGGCAGAGATGTCTGTGAGACAGGCCTCAATCCTGGCTGAGATCCCCGGATCGGTCGGGGGGAACGACAGGTAGAGCTGGGTGTCGTCAGCGTAGCAGTGGTAGGAGAAGCCATGGGAGGTGATGATTGGTCCAAGCGAGGTCGTTTACTTTGCAGCGTTGCGTTTACAATGTGCCACTTCACCTGTCGTTTGCTCAGGTCGTTGCTTTTATATGGGGCCATTATTGTAGCAAACCTATTCACAAATGCACAGCACGATCCATAAATGCACTAGCCTGACGTTCTCATACTCATAATTCTAGTCAGAATATGAGTCTGATACCGCTCCGTTGGGCTGTGAGTATGGGGCGTGTTTCAACCAAGCCCCCACCCCTTGCCCCTTGGCTTGAAGCAACGGCCCCGGTGGATGTAGGTGGTATTCAGTAGCGGCTGGTGATTTTTTTTTGCAGTTGGGCGGCGCGGTTAAAATAGCACCCCACAATGAGAATAAAATAATTTGAGTAGAATTAGAAGAGTACATTACTCACTGAACAACCAGCTAACCAGCTCCGGTTAGCATACAGGCTTGAGGAGAAGCTACGGTGTACATCCCCTCCTCCTTTGCTAGCTATGTTGATACGTGAGATTTATATGGGATGTGAGGGAATGATAAAGGTCTCTGATTCGACGAATAGTCCAGTAAGAAACAATGTCATTGGTCAGGGCGCAAACTATTGCGGCCCGGGATCGCCCCTTTCAGCCGCCAATGAGAAGCTGTCCTTCTCAAATGTATGATAAAAGTATGAGAGCTCCATTAGGCCGGCGCCCCTTCAGGGAGGAGTGGCTTATCTCAGTGATAACGAATGGCAATATATTATATTTGGTCACATTTAAGTGGTTGTTGACAGGGGCTTACGGCTTAAAATTATTTCTATGTATGAAATATATTTATTGATAGAGTTATTTCTGTCTGTATTTATTTCTGTATTTATTTATTTATATTGATTAGTGAATAATGTAAGCACACAGGAAATTCCAATTTCTTCCACACTTGCACCTAGCATCAACCATTTCATAATGGTTGGGTGTGATGCATGGGGATGTATTGCATGCTCCAAATAGGGAGTTGTGATGCAGAGTTAAAAGCATAGTGACACAAATACTGTAGTTTAAATATAAATCAGTCCACTCCATCACATTTTCCCTAATCCGGAAATCTCTCATCCAGTGGTCCCCCTTCCAGCTCTCTCTCATCCAGTGGTCCCCCTTCCAGCTCCTTCATCTAGTGTTCTGACATCCACCTCCAAGGCTCTGGGCCTCCTTTTCAGCTCACGTCAACCTCAGTAGCAATGCCAGACTGCAAGGGCCATAGACACACACACACACATACATACACACACACACATACATAAACAGACAGTAAACTGTAATGACATAGGGTGACAATCACATGAATAGATTAACCATGTTGTACTTTTGTTGGTTCCTTCCTTGACACACATCATGTAATTTCTTACTGTACCAACTCCCAGATTATTGGTGCAAAGCGACCACAGTTATGGGTTAAGAATGAAATACATATTTTCTCTTACAAACTTGTTTGTAGGCATTAGTCTCTCAATAAATATAAATAGTGCACTAAATTAGCTACACTAAAACATTACATAAACAGTTCATCACTCACTTCGTAGCACACTGTTTTTGCTACATTCTAGCTAGCTTCTACTGTACATTGCTAGCATCAAAGATCTCCGTACTTTAAGATATTGTAACGTTAAATGTAGGCTACTAGATGCCAGAAAATGGGCCAAGAATGATGCCTCCATTCGACTGTGCAAATATATATTTTTTGATAAAACATACAGTAGTGCAAATGGAACTTCTTCCCTTGGCACAGCTCCATCATACAGAACTGTAGGCTACAGCAACTGTTCCTCAACGACGATGCTGCTGTGTTTGAAACTAATGCTAGCGAGTTCTACTATCTAGCCTACCATGAAGTAAAACATCTGGACTAACACTTTTTCAGCAAGGTTAGCTAGCCAAAACTCCCAAATCTCTGGCAATCTGTTGCTTGTGTGCAGTCATTTGTATACTAATGTATGAAAGTAATCATAATCGCACTCAGATACCGATCAACCAATGGGGTTAAGGTGACACCGTGACATACATTGATTGACAGCTTACCTCGTTAGCTTAAGGATCATGAAATACAGAATTAAATGTACACAGAAATAAATAAATACAGAAATAAATGAAGGAAGAAATAAATTAAGAAATAAATAAATACAGAAATAAATGTGCATTTAAATAAATAAATACGTAATTAATATTATTTCATACATGTATTTATATATATTTGTCTTTTTTAGTGTATAATTACATTTTTATTTATTCATTTATTTGTAATTATGGCAGGTTTGGTCCTCCATAACAGAAGGTTCAAGTGTGTTGTGTAGAATATATTCTACTATATCTATATTCCCTCTTGTGTTTACACGTTAGTCTGTGCAATAAACTCTGATTTCAGATATCAATTGCTGTGTTTTGCTTAGTCTGTGCAATAAACTCTGATTTCAGATATCAATTGCTGTGTTTTGCTTGTGTGCAAGAGAGAGAACACCAGACTTGTTTATGCAAATGTTGTGATTATACAGCTTTTGAAAAACGTAATAGCTTGAAGCCTTTGGGTATGGTAGTAATGGAGGGACAACATCTCCCCCCACTGGTCATATCATCTCCAATCTAAACTGATCCTAACCTCCAATGTCAGACCCTCAAATGAGGGGAGTTGTTACTGTATCTTCTACCTTCTTCATGACGAATTGCATAATTAATTTCATAAATGAAACTCTTCGACTGATTTTGAAACAGCTGTAATAATTAGTTGGTTATAAAAATGCATAATGCGAATACAGTTCGTCATAAAATTGTATTTAAATAATCATTTTGACAGTTTGGGTTAGGCAGTAGGCTATAAGGGCTTATATTTGTGTTGTGTGGTAGTGATTGTACTACGTAAAACATGAGCTAAATGTGCCGGTGCACCGCAATAAATTACATATAAATAATGCAAACCAGGTCAGAAGCCCGTGGAAGAACCATGTGGAAAGAGTCAGTGGCACTGAGAACTGCTATCGTCGTTCCCTTCACAACGGTTGGGTGGCAGTGACGTTCCTAGGCAGCCAGCCACAAGCCATATAAGAAACACTGTCACAAACGCTCCTCCCACATGGTACAACCCTCCATGACACACTACCAGTTATATTACTAGAGAGAGCCAAAATTGTCTTCCAAGATGGCGTCCCCATTCATTTCTATGAAAAGTGCTCAGTGCATAGAGGTATTATAACTAGAGGGCGTCATGCATGGCTTCCAAGATGGCGTCTCCATTCATTTCTATGAAAAGTGCTCAGTGGCGCAGTGAGGCAAGCGAGAGCGCGAAACGGACAGCGCCATCTTTCCACTTCCGTGTCTTCCGGTCTAAACTAGGAAAAAAGTGAGCCCGTAGCTTTAAACGGGCTCACTTTTTTCCTAGCTCCGAGCTGGCTCCGAGGACTCGTGCACGCTTGCAACTAGCTGTACACGTCATACTTTGCGACAACCAGTCGCGAGCTTGTGAGCTGGAGCTAAGGCATTGCAGAAAACTGTCAGAATGTGGTACAAGTCCGATCAAGAAGCAGATACATGTGAACTTACGAAAATCAATACTTTAATATTATACGTGCAATGCCTATACGTTGTTCTTTTTGCTCCGTGTTTTTAGTTTGACTGCTAAGTAGGCCTATTGTGTTGGATTAAAGAAACTGCAAACTTGAATATCTGGCTCCGTCGTTGTTCTAGCTCGGCAAAGCAAGCTAAATTAAGCCTACAGGCTATACCTATGTTACTATTATAATGATGTTGAGTGTTGCTTACTATTACTAGCTTATTGTTAATGCCATCGTTGTAGTGTTAACTGACATAAAGTTCTAACAATATAACGACCATAACAATATTGTCGTTATCAGACATGATTTATTAATCTTCGTCTTTGCTCCAGAATAACATGTTATCTACAATGACGCCGTAACATGCCACGATATTATAACTAATTATATTACGCTATAATTAGCCTACTTTGTCATGCAATGAGAATAATCGCGTTCATTAGCCTACACAATGGTTAAATGTGGTTTTAAATAACGGAAATAAACTCTACAAACAACCGTCATGTATATGTGCAAGCATTTGTAAAACGTGCTACAATTAAGGCAGGCAATTTTAGATTACCAAGTCCTTTCTCCTTGTTCTCATTCAGCTCAGGTAAATCACCGACTTGCTGATGTTCCCTTGTGTGCTCGTCCCCTGTTAGTATCCGCGAACACGTTTCGAGGCAACTTTTCTTGACGTAGGCAAATAAATGGGGTGCTAGTTTACCCATTTCGGATTGGTTTCAAACATAGCAAAAATCTGGAAATATTATTCTATGAAAAAGCTAGTAGTATGAGCCAGGTTCGAGTATCGAACAAAAATTATTGGGGGAGATAGTTTTGTAAATGTTGACTGGAGTTAATAGATTAAAAACGACCGGAAGACACGGAAGTCAAGTCGAAGATGCAATACCACCTACATCCACCGGGGCCGTTGCCTCAAGCCCAAGGGGCGAGGGGTGGGGGCTTGGCTCAGTGGCGCAGTGAGGCAAGCGAGAGCGCGAAACGGACAGCGCCATCTTTCCACTTCCGTGTCTTCCGGTCTAAACTAGGAAAAAAGTGAGCCCCTAGCTTTAAACGGGCTCACTTTTTTCCTAGCTCCGAGCTGGCTCCGAGACTCGTGCACGCTTGCAACTAGCTGTACACGTCATACTTTGCGACAACCAGTCGCGAGCTTGTGAGCTGGAGCTAAGGCATTGCAGAAAACTGTCAGAATGTGGTACAAGTCCGATCAAGAAGCAGATACATGTGAATTTACGAAAATCAATACTGTAATATTATACGTGCAATGCCTATACGTTGTTCTTTTTGCTCCGTGTTTTTAGTTTGACTGCAGTATTGTGTTGGATTAAAGAAACTGCAAGCTTGAATATTTGGCTCCGTCGTTGTTCTAGCTCGGCAAAGCAAGCTAAATTAAGCCTACAGGCTATACCTATGTTACTATTTTAATGATGATGAGTGTTGCTTACTATTACTAGCTTATTGTTAATGCCATCGTTGTAGTGTTAACTGACATACAATTCTAACAATATAACGACCATAACAATATTGTCGTTATCAGACATGATTTATTAATCTTCGTCTTTGCTCCAGAATAACATGTTATCTACAATGGCGCCGTAACATGCCACGATATTATAACTAATTATATTACGCTATAATTAGCCTACTTTGTCATGCAATGAGAATAATCGCGTTCATTAGAATCAGAATCAGAATCAGAATCAGAAAGGGATTTATTGGCCATGAAAGTTTGCACAGTCAAGGAATTTGCTTTGGCAGGAAGGTGCATACAATAAACATATAGTATCCTTAAATTTAAATATGTGGACTGTCTATACTAAATATCTATACTATATAACTATACTATCTATACTAAAGTGGAATTATATTTTAAATAAAATATACAATAAAATATAAGTTGCCTAATTTACAATATAAAAATACAAAAAATACAAATATGACAAAAAATACAAATGTACAAGATGCAGTAATGTAGTGCAGAATATTAGAGTCATTAAGTAAAGTCAATAAGTCAGTGTGAACCCTTGGCCTTGTTGAAGAGGCCAACAGCAGAAGGGAAGAAACTGTTTTTGTGTCGAGAGGTGTTGGTCCTGATGGACCGCAGCCTTCTGCCGGAGGGGAGTGACTGAAACAGGGAGTGTCCGGGGTGGGAGGAGTCGGCCACAATCTTCCTCGCTCGCCTGAGGGTCCTCGAGGTGTTAAGGTCCTCGAGGGTAGGCAGATTGCAGCCAATCACCTTCTCCGCAGTGCGGATGATACGCTGCAGTCTGCTCTTGTCCTTGGTAGTGGCAGCAGCGTACCAGATGGTGATGGAGGAGGTGAGGATGGACTCAATGATGGCTGTGTAGAAGTGCACCATCATCGTCTTTGGCAGGTTGAATTTCTTCAGCTGCCGCAGGAAGTACATCCTCTGTTGTGCTTTCTTTGTGAGGGAGCTGATGTTCAGTTCCCACTTGAGGTCCTGGGAGAGGATAGTGCCCAGGAAGCGGAAGGACTCCACAGTGTTGACTGGGGAGTCACCCAGGGTGATGGGGGTGAGTGGGGCTGTATTCTTCCTGAAGTCCACAACCATCTCCACTGTCTTAAGAGCATTGAGCTCTAGGTTGTTCTGGCTGCACCAGGTCACCAGGTTGGCCGCTTCCCACCTATAATCAGACTCGTCTCCACCAGAGATGAGCCCAATAAGGGTGGTGTCGTCCGCAAACTTCAGGAGTTTGACGGATGGATGACTGGAGGTGCAACTGTTCGTGTACAGGGAGAAGAGCAGAGGAGAAAGGACGCAGCCCTGAGGAGATCCGGTGCTGATGGACCGGGAGTCAGAGACTTGTGTTCCCAGCTTAACGCACTGCTTCCTGTCAGACAGGAAGTCTGTGATCCACCAGCAGGTGGAATCAGGCACGTTCAGCTGGGAGAGCTTGACCTGAAGCAGGGCGGGGATGATGGTGTTGAAGGCAGAGCTGAAGTCCACAAACAGGATCCTGGCGTAGTATGCTGGGGAGTCCAGGTGCTGTAGGGTGAAGTGGAGGGCCATGTTAACTGCATCGTCCACAGACCTGTTGGCTCTGTAGGCAAACTGCATGGGGTCCAGAAGGGGGTCTGTGATTGATTTGAGGTGTGCCAGCACTAGGCGCTCAAAAGACTTCATTACCACAGAGGTCAGGGCGACAGGTCTGTAGTCATTATGTCCAGTTGGCCTGGGCTTTTTGGGCACAGGGATGATGGTGGAGGCCTTGAGACAGGCTGGCACATGGCATGTCTCCAGGGAGGTGTTAAAGATGTAGGTGAACACCGGAGACAGCTGGTCAGCACAGTTCTTAAGGGTGGCATTAGCCTACAAAGTGGTTAAATATGCTTTAAAATAACGGAAATAAACTCTACAAACAACCGTCATGTATATGTGAAAGCATTTGTAAAACGTGCTACAATTAAGGCAGGCAATTTTAGATTACCAAGTCCTTTTTCCTTGTTCTCATTCAGATCAGGTAATCAGCAACTTGCTGATGTTCCCTTGTGTGCTCGTCCCCTGTTAGTATCCGCGAACACGTTTCGAGGCAACTTTTCTTGACGTAGGCAAATAAATGGGGTGCTAGTTTACCCATTTCGGATTGGTTTCAAACATAGCAAAAATCGGGAAATATTATTCTATGAAAAAGCTAGTAGTATGAGCCAGGTTCGAGTATCGAACAAAAATTATTGGGGGAGATAGTTTTGTAAATGTTGACTGGAGTTAATAGATTAAAAACGACCGGAAGACACGGAAGTCAAGTCGAAGATGCAATACCACCTACATCCACCGGGGCCGTTGCCTCAAGCCAAGGGGCGAGGGGTGGGGGCTTGCACACTACCCATGTTCTTGTTCCAAAGTGCCTGGAACACAACACAAACAACCCTTACGTTAACTATGCTATGCCCACCACGGGTTGTGATCGACTATACCGTCAATACCAATTAAAAGTTGTAAATATGATATTCTAACATGGTGCAATCTTCCCTAAAGGCATGCTAAGAATAGGCCGCTACAAATGTTTCTCTCCAAAGAAATCTTAGATTTTGCACCATTAAGTCGATCGAGCCTATAATTAAATTAAAGTGGTAGAACTAAAATATTTACACTAAACTTTGTCTGCCTCGTGGATACTAGCTGAAGACCGAAACAACGTCCAATTTGATCAATTAAGCATTGTTAAATGTTTCAAATAAATAGGCAAATTACTCTTGTAAAGGTAGTTAATTAGTTTGTCTGTCTCATAATGTGTTAACATTACACCCCCCAAAATAAGTTACGTTTTAGGCCCTGGACAACTGAACCGGTTGTTGACGTTAATTATTTCTAACCTGATTTTTATGGAGGATTATCGGGGCCATAACTAAATAAATAAATAAATACATAAATAAATAAATGAATGGTTAAATACTTGGATAAATAAATAATTAGATAACAAAATGAGACACTAAATATATAAATGTTACATGTACTCCTGTGTATATATATATCACATTTATTTATTTATACTTACATTTTGTTATTTATACTTACATTTAGTCATTTATACTTACATTTATCCACGGTGTAACTTGCTTGCTGCTAAATAAATCTGTCGTCACCCGTCACCAAGTCAGGGGGCGGGTTAAACCCTCTGATTGGTGGTTCAACTTGAATCGACTGCTTTTGACTAATTCAAGATGGCAGCACCCGGTGCAGATTCAATAAATGAAATATTGCATGCTACAGTAGGCGAAATGTTGGCTGTAGCTGAAGAGATGGAGGCAACTGCCAATTCACATTTTTTATTACATAATATTGAGAGCTTCGCTGAAATTATAGCAATGATATTGGCCCTGGCTGACATAGACATCATTGAAAATGTGTACAGACATCTATGAAAATGTGTTCACGATCCTCCGCGAGATGGTACAGCATAGGATTGGGTAAATCGATCTAAAGTAGGCTATCGATACCAACGTTGGTATTAGTATTGATTGATACTGGCGAGATGAGATCGATAGGCTACTTGAGTTTCAATGTATCTTCTCTACAGCCTACACAACTCCCTTTACATCATAGTGGTTGTGCAAACACCACTCCTGTAACTTCGCTCAAGCTCACTTTGCCCCTTCCCGTGCTATGCTGTTAGTTGTTGCCGGCGTGCACGTGCAGTAGGATACTGCTCGGCAGCACACTATAATAACAGTATTTTAGACAAAACTCTTCGTCCTGTGTTTTATTATGATCATAATCATGAACAATTAATTAAAGGAAAAATTATTCAATGATCATGAAAATTCTAATTTTGTATTTTCATTCAAATGTTCATATTGATGATGCATTCACTTAATAAATTATGAGGCATTGCTTTTCCCGACATGAAAGTAAATACATCGGTATTGGTATTGGCAATACTGGCCCTGTATTTACTTAGTACCACATTTTGCAGTATCGCACAATGAGACGATAGAGTAGGATCCCTCTGGATCGAAGAGAGCTCGATCGACTGGTTGAGCCTACCTCGTGTGTAATACTGTTCATTCACCAATCAGAGGCTTTAACCCGCCCCCTGACTTGGTGACGGGTGACGACAGATTTATTTAGCAGCAAGCAAGTTACACCGTGGATAAATGTAAGTATAAATGACTAAATGTAAGTATAAATAACAAAATGTAAGTATAAATAAATAAATGTGATATATATATACACAGGAGTACATGTAACATTTATATATTTAGTGTCTCATTTTGTTATCTAATTATTTATTTATCCAAGTATTTAACCATTCATTTATTTATTTATGTATTTATTTATTTATTTAGTTATGGCCCCGATAATCCTCCATAGATTTTATGGTTTTGGACCCAGATAGAGGATGGTCTTTGAGTGGATGAGGGGGGGGGGCTCAGTTGACAGTTGACAGATTGCAATGGCCCGTCTTGCAGATATGACAGGTGAAAGAGTGAACATATAATACCACTGTAATGTTGTGGACAGAATGTTTATGAGTAGGCCAACTATAATTTATCCCACTCTTTCTTGTCACTTTCCGGCGACCATGCGAAAGCGCCACATGGCCTAGTCTCAAAGCATTGATCAGTAAATATCGAACTGTGACAACGGGTTGTTATCAAGAGACAGGATTTTCCAGTAACCTACCAGCCACGTTTCATTCCGAAGTTTATAGGCCTGCCCTACACCAATCAATTGCCACCCTTTCTGATTTGTGCAGTAGAAAGATTAATTAGTAGGCTACAACCTCTGCAGCTCTCTGGCTCACCCCTTGATTAAATTCTCCATGGATCTTGATGTCACTTCTAGATCCGTGTGTGTATTGGCGGATGCGCAGGTCCCCAATACCCCACCACACACACACACACACACACACAAAAAGTATATATTTTAAGGGAGATTTTATTTAGAGGCGGTGCTTGTTGGCTCCAGAGTAACGTCGAAACGACACTTTTTTCAATCCCAGTTAACAGAGTTTGACCAGGAGCGGAGTTGGAGCTGGGGGTCGTCTACATCTGGGGGGTGATTGCTGTTTTTCAACAGATTTTTATTTTTATATTTTCTTGTAATTTTTTCTACTGTACTTGGTTTCGTTTCCTCTAGACTTGAGTCAATATCGAGATTTTCCTTTAGATCATGAACAAACTATATGTCGGGAATTTGAGTCCTTCGGTCACTGTCGAGGAGTTGAAGAAGCTCTTTGGCGAGAGGAAGCTACCAGTGGCCGAGCAGGTTCTGCTTAAATCCGGTTATGCTTTTGTGGACTTCCCCGACCAGAACTGGGCCATAAAAGCAATTGAGACTCTCTCCGGTAAGTGCACACTTAGCCTACTACACAAAAGGAATGATGCACTTAAGACATACACAAGGCAGTCAGAGTTCAAAACTATTAGACTAGTAGGCTAAATACATTTGAAATGGGCTAATTATCGTCACCTTACCAGCATTTCGCTCGGGACTCGGTTGGCTATTGAGCTCTCAGATCAGTGCCAGAGTTTAGATTAACACTCAGTCACGATCATATAAAAATCGCGCAGATTATGGATCACATAGACGAATAACTACACTTTACATGACAAAGGAAATAGGCTAATTGCAATGTAGGCTAATTAACTCATAATGCCTGTATTGGTAGACTCGGATATAGTTAAGGGGCGCTACTTTGCAGTCACCCATTGGAATGTATGGGATGGTCTGATGTTCGGGTAGGCATAATTATTTTTCAGTTATTTTTTATCTTGATTTTATTGAAAAGAACCAACCAAAGTAATCGGAGAAAACGTGTCAAAGCCATGTTCCTATGATGTCTGTGTATGTTTTTACGAGGTGTCTTGAAGGTAGGTGATGGGGGTCCGGAGGAACGAGATCATAAACAGGTAGCTGGGGGGGACGAGGTGAGACTTCAATTCCGAGCTGCGCCAGGCTACTTAACATCATCGTAACGAAAAAGGAACACACGCTGTCGGTGAAACCTCGCAGTACAACGAATCACAACAACTTTATCCATAAGACGTACGCCTATCTATAAGAGAGAAAGTAATTCCTCTTTCGAACGCTAACCTCTTTCATCTGCCATTCTTAACTGAAAAACAAATTCTCATTGCAATGAGGCTTGTGGTGGGAGTGGAAAGCATGGCTGCCCATTCCCCATCGTAAGCTTTTTAAATGTGAGCTCGTGAAGCTTTTGGCGCCGATTCTCTGAAATGTAATATATAAAGTTGCACATAGCTAACATTTGTATTTGATGGTAACCAAGAAGTGTACCACGATCATGCAAAGGGTCAGTTTGACCCAAATGAAATGCATTGAGAATGATGAACCGTTAGTTAACTAGTTAAATGGTTACTGTAGGCTATCACTTCAGTCAATGAGTTAAAAATCAAAAATCCAAAAAAAAATGTTTTTAACTGTAACGCTGTACTGTGCATTCCTCCCTTACAGGTAAAGTTGAATTACATGGAAAGGTGATTGAGGTAGACTACTCTGTTCCCAAAAAACACAGGTAATGATGCTGTCAATCTGTTTTCTAACCCATCTTTTGCAAATATTGTCATTAAAAGTTGATAAATGACACATAGAAAGGGAACATGCTTTTATTGTTGCATTGGACACGTTGTGTTTATCGATATGCAGACTTTATGACAGTGTTTTGTTTAACAAATATATTAAAAGTGTAATTTAAAGTTAGCCTAACTGCACTGAAACATTGCTCTACAATGATGTCATGTTGGCCTGCGTTTAAAAAATGAGTGAGCAATTTGAAGCTAAACACTTCCTGTTTTGGTGCATTGTGTAAGTCCTCTTCATATTCCTATTTTGTGAAGGAAATCTTTACAAGTTGCCTGCCACTACTCAACCTAGCAAACGTATATATGTATTGATTAGTTAGTCATATCTTACATCTATTTTATAGTCTGAATCCACTGGAGGACAGCGCAGTAAGTTGTGTTTTTATGAAGTGTCATGGTGATATAGGCCTTAGATTTATTCAGTAATTGGTAGAAACACTGCAATGTATGATGCGTTGCATACCGATCACAAAAGACCACGTGTGTGTGATATAGAGAGTGATCTGTGTGTGCGTGTGCACATGTGTGTGTAAACTGTAAGTGATTGTTCCTTTAGGTGCCCAATAGCATGTGTTACATAAGACTAGCCTCCTTCGTTTATCCATCCACATGTAAGCACCCTAAATATTATATCCAACATAATCTGTACTTTTATCAAAATGAAAAATAAGCCATACACAGATGAGCAATGAAATTGTTAGTTTGGCACACAAAATAACTACGCCGTCCAATGCTCAGAGATTTAGTGCAGTAGCAAATAGCCTTTGGCGTAACATAAAGGTAAACAAACAACACCCTTATGGAAGGTTAACACATGACCCAGGTTTAACGTATTTCCTCGCCAACTTTCCCCCTCGCGTAAACTTTGGGTAGAATGTCCTTAATAATAGGTCTATGAGAATTTAATTTGTGTGAAATGTACCTTCTTTTGTGACCTTGTCCGTTGGATGAACTTGAGAGGATAAAAGGTTTGACATTTGAATTGATATATTGAAATATAATAGATCAGATTAATACTTGCAGTAAGCGTATAACAAAGGCCCCACACTGCTCTCCATGAAAGATTGGCGTGTGCGTGACATGGAAGTGGTCACAGGTCTGATTGGAGAGCCTCATGGCTCATGATGCAAGGCCTGCCAAACATGGTTGCGGCCTGCAGCACTAGCGCTTTCATAGCGTGTAAGGAAAAACCGCCATCGGACACACGCCTTAAGTTGAAAGGAGAAAATATATTGTTATTATATAGCAAAGAGAAAACACAGTTGAGAGGCCTCTCAGGGTTGAAATGTATGAACCTCGCACATACATGACATGTGGATAGATAGAAGTCACTATCAGTTTATAACATCAACATACTACGTCAGATGGTTGGCCAATTTAGATGTGTGTTAGTGGTGAGTTAAACCCTGTCAATATGCAGGATGTTTGGAACTGATTCCTTGTTTGCTGGGATACTTATTTAATTGAAACATAATAGATTGTAAACCTACATTTATGGATTTACTCATAACACATTGATATTATATATTGCCAACTGCAATAAAGCTGCGTTCCAGCATTGTATTTGACAAGGGTTTTGTGACTATTGGGCAGTTCTGTCTAACTTGTTTTCAGTGTAATTTATTGTTTAATACTTGTCTTTTATTAATCAATACACCACCCCAAATCAGATCTGTCTCTTAGATGAAAATGTTCATAGCGTGCACTGCACAATTGACTGCATTTAAAGTAATTTGATAAATGTTGTTAATGGACTTCCGTCTTATTCAAAGCAATGTAATAAAAAATGGTTTTTACATTTATTAGAACATTTTCATTCAACAAGTCATTTGATCCCCTTATTGATATTTATTTTATTTTAAGTGTCACCTTATTAAGAGTTATTTAAATTCAGATTGTTTCTAATATTTGTATTGAATTAAATCATTGTTTTTAATATTGTTCCTGTCTACAAAAGATTAATATGTTTTTAATCATCATTGGTTTCTAAAACATTCAAAAAGTATTTTGAATGAAAATAATATGCATTGGAGATTAAATAGTTTTTGAACGATTACCTTAAATGTGTGGTGCTTTCCTTTAAATATGCTTGATTATTAACAGGGTTAAGGAAAATTACTTTATCACACTTATAAAACGAGTATTAAAAATGCTGAAATGCAATTCTGAAGTAGAGTTTCAATTTGTAATTCATAGTACAGTGAAGATGTAAATGTGCATCTATATTAAACTAATTTAAATTCACTAAGGCCTATATCGTTTTTCTAATTTGTGTTTAGTTTATACTAATTTGAGGCAAGATCAAAGGCAAGATTTTCCATTGAGGGATTATAGTAACGATTTAAAATCGGATTTAAATAGATTCGTACTGTTAGTGCATCTCCACAACTTTATGATAAAGGGACTAATTATGTGTTCATGAATAAAAATAGTTTGTTGATAATCATTTAAACTAAATATGAGATACATAACCATTACAGTCCATTATTTTGATTGAAAGAAATTGTTCAAATATAATGATAAATTATAGAATTAAGAAAATTAGCCTTTTTATGAAGAGGTCCTGTTTTAATTTACTGTAAAGAACAATGCTACAAAAAAACTGCTCTGTTACTAGAATGATCATTTTTGGTTTGTCTCTGAAGGTTTGACCAGATGAATGGGTTTCATATTCTTACACTCATAAACTAAAGAAGTATTAGTTTATGTTCTTGAGTATGTATACTGTAAAAAAAAACTCACATCTATAATAGGTGGGTAATATTATATATCTTTTTGATCATCTTTTTTTTATGTCTTTCAAGTATAAATCAAATGTCACAAAAACGCCCCAAAAAAAAAGTTTTAAAGATAATTCAGTGTTTCTGAAAGCTTTTATTGATGCAGTACTGTATGTGACAACTGCATGTGCAGCGATGTATAAAGGCTGAAGGTGGGAGGAAGGTCAACTGTTTGGGTCCAGAGGACGATGTTGACATGGAAGTTGAAGCTTTGGAGGCATGCATGTGTACTGTACTGTGCAGCTGGGGGGGTTAGCCCTGTGTGTGGCTGAGGGTGTGTTGTGCAGGCCACCTGAAAGACTACAGGACAGAGTCCATGCTGTGTGATTGATGTTTTTGTATATTAAGTCTTTTGGCTGAGTGACTGTGGAGTACATTAAATAGGTAGTTACAGAAGGGGATGTTTTATTCTGAAGGATTGTTTAAGGATTGTAAAGAGGTCAGTTTCAAACACTTTATAAGCGCTAAATGTCTACGTCTTCCTGACAGAAGTGCTTATCAGGTATGTAAACAATCGGTAACAGACATATGATTAGTTATGATGACCCATTTGTAATAATGTATTTTTGGAAGACATGAACAGAGAGAAACCTAAGCACAAAGGCTACAGATATACAGCATCTGTCTTAGGAGCTCTCATAATCATTGAAATGATCTCTGCTATCTATGGTCTGATGCTGAGTGTGAAAACAGGACTTTAATTCTGACTACATAAGCTTTACTCCTGGTAGAAGGTATCAGCAGTGTGTGTGTAGACCTCTGTGGAACTGCTGCATGCTCGCAGATGTGTGTTGGTGTGAGTTGGTAGAGCGAAATCTGATAGTCATCAGTTGATCCATTCTGAATCCATTAATGCTCCTGTGATGGTGGCAAGGAGCTGTCTGTACTGCAGCCTCTGCTCGACAGAACTAGGACACATTCCTCTCAGGCATACCTTCTCCCCTCCTCCTATCCTCCTGTCCTACCATCCTCTTTTCCTCCCCTTCTCCTCCCCTCTGTCTATCCTCCTCCTGTCCTGACAGCATCCTCTCCTCCCTTTCTCCCTATCTCTTCCTATCCTATTCCCCTCCTCCTGCCCTACCATCCTCTCCTTTTCCTCCCCTCCTCCAGTTCTCCTCTTGTCCAATCAGTTTCTCTGCTACTCTTCCTCTCTTTCCATTCTCCTCCTTTTTCTCCCACTCACCTCCTCCTGTGCCACCGTCAACTCTTCCAGTTCACCTACTTTCCTACCATCCTCTCCTTCTCCTCTCCTCCTGTTTCCCTCTCCTCCTCTTCTTCCCCTCCCGTCCCAGCACCTGGTTCAGTATGGCTCAGACTTGAATGAGTGGGAGGGGGAGTGGTCTGGTGCTGGCCAAACACAGCATGAAACGGAGGAGGAGAGTATAAGCTCTGCTCTTAAGAATCAGTCTGCATGCCGCCACATCTCTGTCCCGGAAGAGATGAATCAAAACCGTTCCACAGAACTATGGTAGAAAGAATCACTGAGGTGTTCAACGTTGACACATTCTCTGAGGTGTTAATGATCTTGCTTGCCAGCTATATTTACTTGACAGACTGGCAGACTAAAGATATCCAGGAGCTTATGTCCAAACTGTTTTTCTTAAATACTGCGCATGTAAGGGTTTGCGCCCCCCCTTCTCCTAAAAGAAAATGAACACAGAGCTTGTTGGTTTGTGTTTCTTTCTTCAAGCAGTGATACGTCACATTTACCAGCACAAATGTCTCCACAGCCTTGTGAAGGAAAACATTAGATGTGAGAGAATTGCAGATGCAGAGTATTCTGCCTCATAATCAATAGTAAAGTAATATTTACGATTACAAGTAAGCACGATATATAAATGTATCAACCCCCCCGACTTGTTGTGTACCTCTAACCTCTTTTGGGGGGGTCCAAGTCTTAATTAGGGGGGTCAAACCCCCCCCGTAATTCGCACACTGATTACAAGTTATATAATAAGTGATACTAGAGAGCATGCAATTTCTGGGGAAATTGTGAGGGTGTGCCTGTTTGCGTAGGTTGCAGGTGGGTCCGTCCCTTTAAGTTTTTCCCTTCTAGTGATATTTTCAAGCATTTAGCCTACTCATAGGCTATTGCATAATTCACCAACACACTTGGAAAGAAGCTACTGTAACAACGTTATCACTGGCAATATTTCAGATGGAATCGCGATTCAAACAGTATGTCTGCTAACTGAAAATATGCCCCCAAAAAAAACAAATAAGTTTGACATTTATTTAGTAGAAAATCGCTCATGCATAAAAAGCTCAATAGCGATCATTGTCAGTAACAACGCAAAATGCGATATAGCCCTGTGTGGAGAAGCTGCCCTGGTAAATTGTATACTACAGTGTTCGTCTTGGTAGCTAGCGATTGCGTTGGTGGCTGGACGAGCTGGTGGCTGGACGATTTGTACGGTACCTCCCAGAAGCGGTTTCTAACGGAAGACTGCAAGGAAGCAAATTAGCTGTAGCTAGCTAGAGCTAGGTTTAACACTTTTGGTAACAGATACAGTAGTAGAGATGTGCCGGTGTAGCAGTTAGAGGTAACTCCTCTCTGAAATAGCAGACTACTGTTGCCGAAAGTAGATCCAGCTTAGCTCTAATCAGCGTACAGTTATATAGGCTAGAGCTATCATATTTTAGCTGCCTACATTTCAAAATTGTGTTTCATAGCACAATGTAAAATTTGTAAATAGTTAGCTATCACCATAGCCTCTTTGCTTGGGGCATTACAAATCGTTGACTTGCAATGTCATGTCTAATAAATACCAAAACAAACATTTATTTGTGAGGAATGGTTATTTTAACAATTGAAAACAGATGTATCACAGACCGCTGTCGTATGTGTCGCATGTCGCCCGGGCAACAGAGGGTAATGTCATGATGCTAACTACAGACTACTGTTTCGGAAAATATATGTACTTAATAATATCAGCATGTATGATATTGTACATAACATTACAGAATGTTGCTTTGTATGACAATGTTAAATGAGTAATTATCACCCTGGCTTCTTTGCTTCTGGCATTTCAAGTTAGCCTAGCTAGCTATCTCCCAGAAGTTAACGAGCTGCTAAACGAATGTTCTTCTACAGCCTGGCAGTCACGCGTGTTTTCGTGACGTTAGGAACGTCAATGACTGTGGCTAGCAAGTTAGCCACATTAGCTTCACTTTTCGCCACAAAAATGTACTTTAAGCTTAAACCATGCATCGGAACGTAAATTCTGATACAAGCAACTCAATCGCTACCAAGACGGAACGTTTTACCGGGTCGTTCTCTATGTAGTCCAAATATTGACCGAGTTTTAGGGGTGGGAAAATAAACAATAATAATAATAATATATATGTGAGATTACAAAGGATGGCCACGTCATCGTGGCACACCCAAATATGACTTTGTACAGAAAGTAATAATGTAACTTAATCACACTACTTTTACTGAAAGTAACTTCCCCCAACACTGGTGACAAGTAAATGTTAATGCAATAGACTGGGGGCACTGTCTCGCTGCCACATTGAATGAATCGAGGATTACATTGTCATTTTTACATTGAATAGCTATTTTTTAATTTCCATTTCAATTGCGGATTGCATTGCAACTTTGCACATTGAAGTGTCATTTGAAAAATGCATTTCCATTTGAATTAACAGTCGAAAAAACCTATGAGGATATGTAATAAGCTTTCATTTAAAATATAATTCAAAATAATTCAAACTGAATTGCAGATTGCATTTCCACATTGAATTGCCATTTGAAAAAAAACTTCCATTCCAAAGCATGCCCCTCATACTTTTAGTTCTCTGTTGCAAGCATCTTCCGTCTCTTTTTTATTAATTTCTTTAGTCTGCGGTTGATATTTTCCTTGAACCCCGTGTTTAACGCATGCATACTCGTCAGGAGAGCCCCCTTCAGATGAGGAGCCTCGAGTATTTTGTGCTCACTGTTCAGCAGCTACCAGCTGAAATTTAATTGGAGTGATTATCAGTGCTGAAGGTGTGAGGCTTGTTGTTCATGGTTGGTTGGAGAGCTATTTTGTTTGTTTCCTCTCAGTTGAGCTTCTTCATTAGCCTCGGCTTTAACAGCTCTTGTCCTCCAGCAGTCAGTGTTGATCCGGTGTGATTTTGCCGGGTAGGTATTACATAACGAAAGCCTCAAAAACAGACTTTTGGGTCAGGGTAATGTAACCATCAAAGTTGTTATCCAGCACTGACTGATGTATCAGTGTTAATTTTATAATGTGTTTTTTTTTGCAATGCTGAGAAATGTACCAAGTTGTCTCTGTGTGTGTGCATCTGTGCACTTGTGCATGTCTGTGATAGAGCATTTAACTGCAGAGGGGGGGAAAAGCAGGTTCAAATGTCCTCGTGCTCTATGTCACTTTGGATAAATGCATCTGCTAAATGCATCAATGTATGTTTTTGTGCATGTGTGCGTCTATGTGCATACGTCTGCGTGTGTGGTATATGTGTTTCAGTCAGCTGACGGAATCCACAGAGAGGGAGTGGCATTGTCAGAGGCACAGCTGAAGATGCAGGCGAGTCCTGATGTGGGGTCTGGTGTCTGACCCCCCTCAAGTCCATATATGGGACCGTTGGTGCAGCAGGGTGTGTCTGGGGGGAGGAGGGCTAGTCTGCTGGGTAGACCCAGAGGGTGCCATCCCTCACAAGGACTGTCAGACC
This sequence comes from Mallotus villosus, assembly GCA_903064625.1. NCBI lineage: Eukaryota > Metazoa > Chordata > Actinopteri > Osmeriformes > Salangidae > Mallotus > Mallotus villosus. Next base: position 392,843 of record CAEFZP010004629.1, on the reverse strand, counting down.
CTGGCTAATACTCTCTCCATCTCATAGGTCTGTGCTTCTGGGTAGTAGTGTTGTACAGTATACCAGTACTGGTAACGTACTGAGGTACTGGCTTTTTAGGAACGGTACGATACTGGCATTAAGAAAAAACAGTACTTATAGGCGCCGAAACAGGCAGTTGAACCAGGGCGTTGGACATAAAGCTCTACTGGGGCACAGGCCCCTATTCGTATCCCATTTTTTTCTTCCAAGCTTGCTGCGCACAGTGCACTCGGCTATAGAAACTGCCCTTGCTTAACCCACTATACAACAGTTCAGGAATGCAAGTTTGATGGCAGCTTTGGCAGGGACATCAATAGTTAATGCGAGCAAACAATTTTTTTTCGCATTCATTTGAGCGCAAATACGTTTTTTTGAGCTTCATTCAGTAATATTGTTTTTATGTTTTAGTCAAAATAAGATGATCGGTAGGCCTATCATTTAGAAACTTTCTTAATAATGTTTTCTTAGACTACCGTATTTTACGGAAAATAAGCCGCGGCTTGTACTCCGATTTTACAGTTTTCTTGTGCTTCTTGGGCTTATATTTCGAAGCGGCTTATAGTCCGGTTTTAGAACAAAAAAGTGTCTTTGTCTCAAGATCTCTACTGACCGTGCAGCTAATTGTATGCTCAACACTTGAACGGGGGCTTATTACTTGAAAGAGGAATTATTTACTGTGTTACACTATCAGGGCATGAAAATCCAGTGACTTGCTAACGTAGGCAAATGGCTTGTAGAACATAACATTTCCTAATAATTTCAGTTACTAGTAATCAAACAGCTGCAAGACCCAGTGAAATGTTATTGGCTAGGCTAGCTAGCAAAATAACGCTAGCATCACTAACAACATTACTAATTCAACTTTGGTAGTCTAACCGAGCTCTTTGTAAGTTTGTTTTAGATATAATTGTATATGATCGCGTGGACAATAAGACACGGACGCGGTCTCTTTTCATAACTTGTATTTTACCACTGCTCTTCTTGACATCGCCATTCGAACAGCCCTCACTGATTTCACGTAAGCTAATAGGTGCGTTCGACATGACCTGTCTTCATGCAGCGCTGCAGCCGGCTGCAGGCGGCTGACTTGAAACAGTGAATTCTGGTTAGACCTTTTGTCCGTCTTGAGACGGCGCCGAGGCTAGGTCACTGTGACGTAGCCATCAAAGTACCGTGAGATCGATTCGAGAACTGCCGGCTGTGTAGCCGAGCGCATTTTCTCAAGAGCAACTGCACGGGTTCAAATGACGACACAGCTATTTCATGATTGGCCAGACTCACACACGACAAATTTGACGCGTGTTTTGTAATTATTCTGACACCTTCAGTTTCGCCAATGCTCAAATCCGGACCAAACTATTTGATTGAATAAAACATTTGTTGAAGAAAGGGTTTTGGGCCACCTCTTCTACTAACGGAAAGACTAAGTTTAATTATAAATAAAGTAACGTAAGCAAACAGCGCTTGATCGGCCATGACTGACATCAACGCAGCAAGCCACGAGAAGCTGGAATGTCCGACTTCGCAGAGCTGTTTTTAACTCCTCCCCAACTGCAAGCGGCTACTCTCGCCGGTCGTTTCATGCAGCCGCAGTCCATGTCGAATGCACCTAAAGTTTCAGCATCAAGCCTACGGCAACTCCCGAGGGACAAAACACCCTTGTCCGTTGTCACATAAAAAGGTCTGCTACAGTAGGCTATCCTCAGGATTTACAAGCTAGCTAAACTTATAATATATCTAAAATAATTTTGTAGACAAAACAATGGATTCTGCCACTAAATGAGTGACTTGGCTGTATTTCTGGACATACTATCCACAAACGAAGTGTGTTACACAATGCTGTAAGATCGCCTATACTCGTGCATTGCTCTTGGTACCCAGAATGCACTGCGGCAAGCTGAAAAGCTACTTAGTTAAGCGCATTAGCTTAGTTAAATAAGCATTGTTTGGAGTTCTATTGTTGTGTTCTATTGTTGTGAGTATATGTGTAATGCTATGGTCTATAGTTTAAATAATTTGAGTGTTCCCCTAGATTGGGAATGTTGTCTAGTTAGATCTCTATCCAAGCTGTCCGCTGTTACAGCTTTAATGTGCAATTGGTCAATTGTGAGAAGTGGGCTTTGCAACAGAGACGGTGTTAACTAGTAAAGTGCGGCTTTTATTCCAGTGTGGCTTGTACTACGACTTATAAACACAAATTGCACATTCTGAGGGGGTGCGGCTTGTACATGGTGGGCTTATTTTCTGTAAAATAAGGTACCTCAATTCTGACTTGTGTGCCGAGTCCGACACCTGGACTTCTGTGTGCGCGCTGCAGTGGCTCTTTGGCAAGCTCAGAAGAGCACGCTGACATGGAATTCTGCGGGCATTGGTTTTGGTCTTTTATTCATTCACTTTGCACATTGAATTGCCATTTGAAAAAAAACTTCCATTCCAAAGCATGCCCCTATTGCTTTTAGTTTTCTGTTGCATTGGTTTTGGTCTTTTTTTCATTCACTTTGCACATTGAATTGCCATTAGAAAAAAAACTTCCATTCCAAAGCATGCCCCTCATGCGCTGACATGGAATTCTGCGCGCTGACATAGAATTAAGCGGGCATTGGTTTGTGTTTTTGGTTAAACTGCTTTGATTTTACAATCAAAAGTTGATTGGGATACTGCGTTTATTTTTTCCAGGATTTATCAATATAAATGAATGCACTGATTAATAAAGTAAATTGTTAAAACTCAAACTTTACATTTTACTGGGGCACAGCAGATTTATACGGCACAAGGCTAGGTCACTGTGACGTATGCCATCAAAGTACAGTGAAATTGTTTTGAGTGCTGGCTGTGTAGCCTAGCGCATTTTCTCGAGAGCAACTGCACGGGTTGTAATGACACAGCGATTTCATGATTGGCCAGACTCACACACAACAACCATCAAGTGTGTTGCGTGTTTATTCTGACACCTTCAGTTCCGCTAATGGTAAAATCCGGACCAAACTGTGCAATTTAATTCAATATTAGCCTTTATCAACAGACTGCAATAGCCTACTATTGTTGAAGAAAGTGTTTTAGTCCGCTTCTTCCCTAATGGAAAAATTAAGTGTAGTTGAGTTCTTGTATTATCAATCTGCAGTGGAGAGAGTTTAACAGCCCAATACATAAGTTGACCGATTTCAGTGCATTGTTGCTGCTCATGTTAGCCTTACATCCATCCTTGCTGTCATGGACAACATAAAAAGAGCAATTGCCAGAGACTTGGCCAGGCTGGCGGACCGCGTTGAAAACAAAGTCCCGATTTCCTACTGTTCCGTAGGCCTACATACAGGCTATAGTGGCAAATATTGGACTTGTAGCTGCTGAAATGGACACAGAGTTACGCCTGGGACACACTGGCTGTGAAGCGCCGCAGCCTTTTTCCTTTCAGTGCCCATGTTATCAAATAGGACAGGCCAAACAAGCCGCGATTAGCTTGTGCTCTCCAGCAATCGTTTCGGCAGCTGGTCGAATGTTTCCGCGAGACGCTTGCGAATTTGGCAGCAGGATGATAAAATTCACCATAATATATATTATATTAGATATATTTGGCACATCGGCGTCACCTTCCAATACATTTTTGTGTCTCGTCACATTAGCTTACGTGATGTTCTGTGCCACTGCTAGCTCGCTAGCCCAGCCAACACACAACTGTACTGTAATCTAGTAGGCTACTAGATTAAACTAGCACTAGTAAAATATTGTGTATTTTTACACAAATGTGTAAAAGTGGTATTTTGATAGATATTGCAAGTCTGCATGCTTGGCCTTGACTACAACAGTGACCTGAGAGAATCAAGCAGAGCTGGTTCATTTAGGGGGACGCGAGACGCAGCGCCTCACAAGCAGCGCCGTAGGGGCACACATTCTTAGTAGGGTGGGCCAGTAGCGGACTGGCCATCGGGAGCACCGGGAGAATTCCCGATGGGCCGGCCCCCTTTCCCCCAGGACGGTTGGTCTTTTCCAAATGAATTTATGCAGCCCTTACGGGCTGTCACTGTTGTGTGTAAGCGGCACTAACAACATGTCCCGGCAGGACCGTCCAGCAACCCCCACAGCGCACAGCTCAGCAACCCACGGACACGGCGCTACACTGTCAGTCCAGCAGCCCAGCAGCTCAGCAGTTCAGCAGTCCCTCACAGACAGACTGCCACTCGCCGCGCCATGGCAACCAACCCAGCCATCCAAACAAAAAATGTTTTTTCAAAAAATGCCGTCGGTGTCCGCTCCGCTCCGGCTGGCCTCAAAAACAAAAACAGGTCCAACCGGCCAGCGAGACCACAAAAAAAAACGTAAAAAACATTCACCAGCACACCATCCAAACACAAACAAACTCACCACAACAGAACAAAAACAAAGCCAAGAAAAAGTAGACAAAACAGCAGAAAAACGAAGAGCTGCTACGACAGCTGCCAGCTCAGAGCGGCGCTTACGTCATGATGACTATAATATTTGTTTAATAATAATAGGTAACATACTAGTCTTTGTATTCTGTTATATGCTGTGTCGGGAGCATGATGGTAATTGTTTACGTCTTGTGTTGTTTCAGCACCACTCTCATTTCACTGTCACGTAAACTCCGCTAGCAATAAATCAGCAAAAATAAAGCAGTTTGAAGAGTTGTGTTCTGACAGACACACCGGGAGCGAACACAACGCACAAACCAGCTGCACATACACCCTATCTTAGTTCCTCACCTACACTTATATTGAAAAGTATAATTTGATCAGGCATCCATTACTGCAGGCTTGGTAAGCGGCGGCGTGCAATTTGGCCAGGTATACATCCGTGCTAAAATATCAAGGTGAAAGTCATCATAGCTTGCGTAGTATAGACCCAGCTCCCAACCCAACTTTGAGCAGGGCGAACTAAGCGTCTGCTTAGGGCCCCTGTGGCCACCAGAGGGCCCCCAAGAGCACACCGTGTTTCTTAGATTTAACGCTGCCCTCGATTAAATGTCGCACCACAAATGAACATTGTGAAACGCCGCCCCAGAAATACGGTAGGAGTAGCATGTCCTGAAATACCTAGTAGCAGTATGTAATTTTAATGAACATTCTCTTGTGTTGCAGCAAAGAGTATATAGCCTACGTTCTTTGGTTGCAGTCGGGGTCCACTGTTAGCTATGCGTTTGAAATATCACATCAACATACCTTACTTAGCAAATGACTCTAGCTAGCTAGAGACTAGCTGTTAGTCTGCATTAGAAGGGAAGCTTACGAAAAAATTTCCAAAAAACGAATAGCAGTCTAGCCTATTGCTAACGCCTGTCTAGATTATATATCGAAAGAACTGGAGAGAAGCAGCTGCTCTTGCGTTAGCAAGCTAAACTAGTTTACATGGCTAGTAGGTAGTGTGTTTTCACTATCTAGCTGTTCTTACATTCCTTGCAAATCAGCGTTAACAAAAAGCAGATGAGATATAGCTAGCTAGTCTAACTAACATTGACATGTGCTTGATTAATCGGTGATTTAGAAGACCGTACTGTTCAAACTATCCAAGAACATTTAATGTAGCGAACTAACACGTTACCATGCTAGCGCAGATAGCCTAGAATACCGTATTTCTTAGATTAAAGTCGCCTTCGAATAAACGGATAAAAAAATGAACAATGTGAAATAAATCGAATTTTAATAGAAGTTTAATCGAATAAATAGGGTAATTCTGAAAATAAATTAATATTTGGCGACGCCGAGGGCCCCCCAAATCAATTCTGCTTAAGGCTTGGGCCGGCCCTGACTTTGACAATAGATTAACGGCGATATTTTTTTTATTGCCCGATAAGGATCTCACGTTAATGCAGCATGTTAACGCCGATAGCGGCCCACCACTAATAATAATATTCATAGTTAAATACATTCTGCAAATATAACTAAATGAGTCCAACGTAATGTTTCTATTACATCCAAAAACTATTTGGCACTCAAATTAATGCTAAAATGTCTGTCTGTGCGCTCGCATTAGTTGTTGAGGTCTCTGTTTACACTCACAGCAAAACAGTACTAGGATCTAGGTTTGGGCTAAGCCCTTAATGTTTACAACGCCTGGCTCCACCCCTGCCTACCACCACAAATAGGATCTAATTCTGTGGGAAACACTGCATCTTGTGTGTGTTTGTGCATGGGGATGTGTGCCTGTGTGAGTGTGTCTGTGAATGTGTGGGTTCCCTCATAAGCCCTTTTGTGGAGGTACCAGTTCGGGGCCTTGACCGAGTCCTTGGCTGACAGCCGAGATTGACCTGGGGGGTATTCCATCAACGTCGCTAACGCAAGTCTCGCTAAAACGAATAAGTCTCACTTGGGTAAACGTCAACTCAGACTTAAGCCTCAAACCGTTCCACTAACGTTCCGTTCCACTAACAGGCAACGCTAACTCAAGCTAGACCTCAATAAGCTTAGACTGTGCAGCCCAGATAAGGCGATCGTCGAAAAGAGGAGTTATGTCGCAAAAAGCAAAGCGTAAACCAGCAGAGTGGTGTTGTTTCAGCCATAGATATATATAGAACACTAGATACGTCACGTCAATGGTGAGCTCCAGTCGGCTGACGGCACACGCGGCGGCCATCTTGGAGAGGTCAACCTGCTGCCTAGTGCATTACACCATATGGAAAATTCATACAAACATGTAGCAAATTTGAGCCGTGATGGCTCAGTGAATGACACTAAAAACATCATAGTTGATGATCCATATTTGATTCTGAGTGGTAGGAAGATTTTTTAGGCTACTTAACAAATGTATGTAATGTAATGTAAAATGTATCTCACCTGTGGAAAGTGATTCCCTCTCGTCGGGTGTGTACTGAACGACGTTGTACACACCCAAAAGCAGCACAATGAACCGGCATTATTATCGCTGTCTGACAGTCGAGTACATACAGACCTCAGACTGATGCCCCACTCAATATGGCGACTCCGTGTGCCGCGGCTGAGAGGGGCGTGGCGTATCTAGTGTTCTATATATATCTATGGTTTCAGCAGCGTAAATTGTTCTTTTGAGTTTTTTTGGAGTTGTCCCAAAAAAGGGTTGCCGCAATTAACATGACATGGGAGAAAACTTGTCAAACCATTACGACCGTTAAAAAGCGTAAATTGTAGACATACCAAATTAACATATATGCATTCAGTGATTCACTGATAATTAGTGTAATTTGATGAGCTGTTTGAAACCGTTCTGACAGTAGGCTGGCCTATGGCCGATATTCTCAACACGAGATGGAGAATATAACCCAAAAAAGAACGTGGCAGCAATTGAAAATTGTAGGATCAAATTCAAAACACTGAAGATGGCCATGGTTAATTGAACTTGATGTGGGCTAATAATGTTTTTGTCTTCACATCTTGAACACAATTAGACCTAATCAATTAGGCCTACTTCAAAATAACTTTGCCGCACGCATTTATTAAGATAACAAATAAAAGGGTTGTCAAAGAACGGATACGCCATAAGCGATTGTAACTTGTCTAGACGCTCTGTTTAGTTTCTAAAGGCCTTATTTTATGTCACTTAACCAATGGCTTTTGAAAACTGTGACATTATTTCTTAACTTGTTTATTTAAATTTATATATTTTTTGGAAATGAATTAAACACGTAAATCGTTCATGTAGGCTATGCACTTCAAAAAGTCTTAATTTAGGCTACGTTTCCGAACACGGACTAAAGTGTTTTGCGCGCAAGAATTTACTCGACGGAACTGTCTTTTCAGATTCTGTTTCCGCTTGTTTGAAATTCTTTGCAACACATATTAGTTTAGCTTGACTTTTAGCCTGACACGGAGCAGGCTAGTTCCGAAGTATAAGTTACCTTGGTTACGTAGCTTGAACTAAAATAAGCCACCTTAATGGAACGGAACTCTCGCTAAAGTAAGTGAGACTTGGCGAAATAAGTCTCGCTTTTCCTTAATCGACGTTGATGGAATACCCCCCTGGTCTCAGTGACTCCTCTTTTGTCGTGTATCACAATCTGAATGAACCTGTTAAAATATCTTGTTACTGTGTTATTACCATATAACCATGTATTAACAGGATTTTACACTATACCGTAAACCTTGTCTGGACTGGGACTGAAAAACACGTCAACACGGCACCATTCAAACTTGCCAGAACCTGCAAATGTGTTTGTGCATTCATGCATCCGCATATGTCCAGGTATTCATCCCATCACACACATTGGGGCAAGGATTCTTCATGTTTCTATGGAAACCTGGATGTGAGTGTTTTGAGAAGTTAAATACAGTGTGCTAAAAGCGTGGTGTGTTTATGAACACAAATAACTGCTTTCATTGGAAAAAAAGAAGCGTAATGTTAGCTGTGGTATACATTCTAGTCAAGTTATAATTTCACTGTGCACAGATACACACTTAAACACACACATAATCATTTTAGTTCACTGACTTTATCCTGAGCTTTTTTTTAATTTTCTTTACAAGGTATCATCACAATATCTTTTGATAGAGACCCTGCTAGAGAGCGAGAGGTAGAGAGAGATTAAGAGTGCAAGAAATAAAGGAAGAGGTAGAAAGAGAGGGAGAGGTACAGAGAAGTAGAGAGGGAGGGAGACAGAGAGAAAAGAGGTCTCCTGATGGAACATGACATTGGCAGAAATGCCCACACAGCAGGTTTCTGTTTCTATGTCTTTCTTTTGCTCTGTCTATATCTACCTCTGTTTCTTTCTCTCTGTCTTACTCTCTGTCTGTCTATCTCTGTGTCTCTTTCTGGCTGTAGGTAAAATTAGGATATTCAATAATAATATCACAAGTAGACAAAGCTGCAGATCTAGCTTTAGCTATGAGTGTGAAAGAGAAACTACCAATGAACCACGATACAGAGACAGAAATGAAGTACAGTAAACCTGTCATTTTGTCTGCATGCTATGGATTTGTCACTGCATCTTGTATACGTCTGTGTAATCACAGTGGTATTATTTATGAAAGTATGGCAATTTGATTTAATCCTTAGAGATGCAGCCCTGTACTTTGTATGGAAATTCCTGCATATCAATTTATTTCAGCAGTGACAACAACACTATAATTCTGTCAAGTGACATTCAAATGACAGGTCTACGCACCTTCGAAAACAGAAACTGAGAATGTATGTAGTGTTTGTAAGGCTCGGCTGGGAATGGCTAAGTATATCTAGTACAGTTGTCTCAGAGTGACAAGGAAATATTCTGTTCTATTTTCAAACAGAAACTCTCTCAGCATTAGAAAGAGTCTATCCACACAGTGCCTCCACAACACACACTCACACTTGCACAGGCACACACATTCTCTATCTCACTCATTCTCTCTTTTATACACACACCCACAGACCCAAATTCCAAATTACCCATAATATGGTTAGCTAACTCTCCCACCCTCTAACTCCACCCACAGTGTAGGACAAGCAGGTGTGCCAATCAGTCTTAACCATGCCAGTGTTCCCTGGAAGAGAGAGAGATAGGGTGAGAGACACAGAGAGAGAGAGAGAGCGCGAGAGCGAGGAGAGAAAGACGGACAGAGATAGCAAGATCGTAAGAAAGAGAGAGAGAAAGAAAGAAAGAAAGAAAGAAAAGGAGAGATGGACAGAACCACAAAGCTTTGAACACACACCTCACACACACGCTGGGAGACCCAAGTTGGTCGTTTGATTTTCATCATTGCTGGCAGCAGAATCTTTCATGGTAGATCGCATGGCGCTGCCGAGACCATCTGGGCGGATGTGACCAGAATGTTTAACAGTCTGTTAAACCACTGCTCTCGTTCTGCTCCTCTGTGCCTGGGAGAGGGGTTCTCTATTGATCCCTACTTGACGAAGCAATCAATCTGTGGTCCAACCAGACTCCCGGCTGCTGGCTAGAAACCTTGGAGATACTGTACCGGCAACTTTCTGTTGGCTCCTTGTGAGTGACGAGACCATTGAGCTCTCCTGGCGGGATGTTGTCTACTAGTTGAAAAAATGTGTCGGTGATGAAAAATTAGATCAACGTAATGCCCTACTGTGCTGTACAGTATAACAACATGGGATTATGCTTGTATTCACACAAATACAGTACAGTAGAACCGAGTAGAGTTCAAAACTAAATTCCCTGAAGACACAGACTCTTCTACTTTACACACACACACTCCTATTGGACACACACTTCCCCAGCAGTCTGCAACCAACATAAAGGTCAGGGGCCTCATGTATAAAGATTGCGCAGTTCATACCAGAAGATGAAAAGTACCTACGCACAGAAATATTCACATGTATAAAACTGGTCGTACACCAGGGGCCTCATGTATAAATTCACGCACACGGAGTATTGTATAAAAATGTACTTGACGTGAGAATGTGCGGGCCGTCCCCAAAGTCTTGTCTGGCTCTCTAACGTGGCGAATTCTAATTGAAAAGTGCAGAAACTCACAAAACATAACAAAATAAAGTTTCCACTACAGTTACTGTCATACGTCCATGACGTTAACTATTCAAAAAACATAGAAATAAAAGTTTGATCATTAATGTGGATCATCACATGAAAATGCCCAAATGGGAAATGCTAGGCTATATAGCCTACTGTTTAATCTGCCACCACTTAATAACTTCTGTTAAACTTTGTGTCAAAATTGAACGACAAAATCACTCAGGAAATGCATGTCACGCTAACCCTATAGCTGCCATGCTGTTACGATGCGCCACCACTCGTTTCTTAATTTTTAGTTTTACATCGGACCATTTCTTCTTAATTTCTGCCATGGTCCGGTTCTCCGAACCCACAGCATTTATGGCCATATAATAATAATTGTATTTGTAATGCACTTCATATTTAGCTAAATCTCAGAAGAAGAAAAAAGAAAGGGTGCAAATAGTGACAGTTTTCCACTCTGCCGACTTTTTCCCCCCGCTAATACCTGATGACAGGCCGCCAAACAGGACACATTTTCTCGCCTCTACCTCTCTTGTTAGAACCTCGATCTCACAGTCTGTGAATGTTTTCTTTTTTGCATGTTTAGCTATTTTAATTTAAACAAAGAAATTACCTCAGGTGTGCAGGATCTGGCGTACGACCGGTTTTATACATATTTCTGTGCGTAGGTACTTTTCAAGTTTTGGCCGTACGCCATCTTCTGGTATAAAAGCTGCGCAATCTTTTATACATGATACCCCTGATCCTGCGCACCTTTTCTTTATAAATCACAATCAATATGAGATTGACCGCACGTGAACGAGCCACTGACCCCACCTTGCCTCCTTCCATTAATGGATATGCAGATGGCCTAAAAATGCACCCCTGAGGTAATTTCTTTGTCTGAATTAAAATGGTTAAACACGCAAAAAATTTAAATGTCACAGACTGTGAGATTGAGGTTCTAACAACAGAGGTAGAGGCGAGGAAATTTGTCCTGTTTGGCGGCCTGTCAACAGGTATTAGCAACAAAAGAAAGTCGGCGGAATGGAAAACTGTCTCTAGGGCCGTAAATGCTGTGGGTTCGGAGAACTGGACCATGGCAGAAATTAAGAAGAAATGGTCCCATGTAAAACTCTAAATTAAGAAACATGCCTCCTGTGAATCATGGATGAGCCAGAGTCAGGCTCACAGAGGCAAATTTCCCATGCCAATCTTGTGGTTGCACAGCACAGCGAGTATATATTTAGGGCTTGGCGATCAATCGATAACAAATATTATTATATGGCAACGACAGTACGAACCTTCTGATTGGCTAATGGGTAGTCATGCCAAACCCGTATTGACCAGCGGTCCAATAAGTATTGTTATTGCCCTCCTCTGACGTCATCTTCAAAATTAGCGATATCGAAGTCAACTGAGTTTTACTATCCAGATGATACTGAAGACATCAACAGCGACGAAGAAATTGTTAACTTTCTAAAAGAATCGTTATTTGTGTTGGAATTAAAGCCATTTTAGCAGAACCGTACTGTCCGCTTTATATCAAAAGTAATTGGTTGCTAGACAACACCTGAAACACACCGTGAGAAGACTTGAGAGCTAGCCTAGCTAGCTACAATTAGCCTACAATTTACAAAATGAAAAGAGCTAAAAATGCCATATAATAAACAACTTACTAACCTCGACCGTTCGGTCATGCCGGGAAATATCAAACCTCGACTTTGCCGTATCAAGTCTCAGTTTGATATTTCCCGGCATGACCTCACTCTCGGTTAGTAAGTAGTTATTATTGAAGTAATGACTTCCCTCAATAAAGATATCGTAACATTAATACATTTTCAATAATGTCGATAAAGAATAATTAGTGATGCAGCAAGAAGTTGCGGAGAAATGGTATACACCAACTAAAATACATTGAGCACCTCAAGTTGAGTAGCTAATATTAACGTCTGCTCAAAAGTTTGCGTAACGGCATGCACATTCTAATGTCAAGTTAATTTTTATACATCACACGTGTGCATGAAAACCAGCGTACGCAAGATTTGTTTATACATGAGGCCTACTCGCACATGTGCGACCTGTACATTTGAATTCACTTTGAAAAATGAGGACGGAGCAAGTCTGAAAGAGTTGGTCAACGTGTTTGAGGGGGGAGGGTACGTGAGTGATTATTCGTGAGTGCTCCTAGTAAAAAAAGTTTGTTTGGAGCCTTGAAGGTGTAAATACATACAGGCAAGTTGCTAGGAGACAAAATGGCTCCAAAAGCTAGTGATCCTTGTGTACGTTTAAAGGAGCAGGTTGTATAAATTCCATTGTAATCTAGCTACCTTTTTAATGATTTCCCCAAGGAAATATCCTATACCTTACAACAGTTTGGCTTCTGTGAGTTGACTCTTAATAAAAAATGGACATTGCAGCATTTAAACAACTTGAACGGTCTCTCCTGCTTTGTAAATACTTGATGTTTTGGCAGCTGTGTGGATGTGTGCCTGGGGGGAGGTGTTACAGTGTTTTCAGGTGGTACAGCTTTTGCCCCACATACAGTATTGACCAACCCTTCAAACCTTTTCTTCCTCCCCCTATCTCACATAAACCCCAGCATAAAACCATATCTAAACCAGAAGAACAATCCTTTCATCATCACCCCATCAGCTCAGTAAGTTTTCTCCAGTCAAAGGAAGAGGGGAAGGAAGGAGGGCTTTTTTGATATTTCTAAGGTGGGGTGTGGATTTCAGCTGAGGTAGTGCAAGGCTGAAGTGTGTGAGATGGTAAGACTCCCCAGGGAGGTCTTGACTCGCGTTCTGAGACTATTTTGAGACCCCCCTCCTCTCCTCTTTCCTGCCCCCCCCCCTCACCCACACCCAACAATGTTGAGCGAGCCTTCAGAAGGATAAAAATGCAAAGCCAGAATGGAATTATGGGTGTTGTTTGGATGTGAAATGAAAACAAACAATACCATTAATGTGAGGTACCCCACTGTGCAAGTCCTCCACCTCAGAATAACTGAGGACTACTCGGACCGGCGCTCTTGGAACATTTTGACAGCTTACCCCAGACTCCATGTTTAGAGGCTGTCTGCTTGGTTAGCAAGGTACCTGTCAGGCTTTGCGTGAACAAGCGTGGGTCAGTTGGTGGCCTGGTTTGGTTTATCGGCTATCGGAAGTGTCTCCAGTGAGCCGAGATTCGGGTTAGATGGGAATAAATGACAGGCGGAGATTTGCAGTAGAGAGGCATGTGGTTGTGGATCTGAGAAACGGCTTCACGCAGCCGCCAGCATCGAACGTGCAACATTTCAAGAACGGTCTCTGATTCACTGCACTTGGCGTGTGGCATCCTCTTCCCGCCTCACACCCACACCCAGAGTAATTGTTTCCTCTCGGTTGGATGGTGTGATGTGTGCTTGTGTTGCTCACTTCACAGGCATTCCTGGAGGATGCAGATTTATCTCCACCCCCCCACAGTTCCCCAGTTCCTCAGTTCTACAGCTATTGTAGTTCTGCCTGCATGAACCTCTTCCAACCAGTCTGGTCTTGACTGGACAGGATCCAGGTCCCTCATAGCGAGACACAAGACAAGCTTTGGGAGGGGTGACTTCTTATGACAATGGCAGTTGTTCAGAACGCACATGACTTCTTGGTTGAACTCTTCATTATTGGCTGTAATTTCCAGCGCGGTGCAGCTCATAGTAGTATTTGTTTACAAGCTTGCTTCAAGGGGAGAGCTCCGGTTTGTCCTCCTTTAGTGTGTTTACATCAAGAAGTCCTCCATAGATGTGGCGTGTCTTCAGGAAATTGGCTCAGTTGAAAGCGCCTGTTTATCACAGAAGTCCCAGAGCATGCGTGGTTTAGGGAGAATGCTCCTTGCTAATGGCCTATTTTTAAAAGAGAGAAAAGCCATTTAAGCCATTAAACAGAGCAGCACTGAAACCAGATTCTGAAGTAGTGGATTGCTCCTTTATTTATCCCTTGATAACTCTCTCTTGTATGGACTCTTTAAATCAGATATGGCCCTTTCAGAGTGACTATTGAGCAGCTGGACAGAAAATAATGGTATTCTCTTCCTGAATCCTGACCAATTAGAGCAGGAATCCGGCGTGGATGACGTTGTTTGAACAAAAAAGTATCAATCAAGGAATGATTTAGAATTGTGCATATTAGAGAAGTCTCGTTCAGGAATTTAGTCTAGTTGAGCTGAGGGATTAAAACCTGATTGGGGTAATGCCACTTCAGCCACTTGAGTGTCACGTGACATGAGATGATCTAAGGTTTTAGGAAGAGCAGCATAATGCATTTACTGTATAAGCTTCTTGCTCAGGCTCCACCCACTCCACATTTACCCAGCAGCCACTTGTGATCTGTCTGAGGTGTGCAGGCTGCTTCGCTGGCTGGATGGTTGGCAAGAAAACTACCATCATTCTCTTCTTCATAATGGAAAAACCAGCCCCCCCTATCACCCTTCCCTTCCAAATCCCTTGTTGCACACACACCCTCCACCCTCCACCCCACAATTCCATCCCCCCTTATTGCCCCACCCAACAACCAACCTCACCCACCCACCCCCCAGCCCTCCCTTATCTCCACACCCCCTGAAAGTGTGTTAAAGTGCTGTGGGCTAGTTCCCGCCCAGTCTTTCTCCAGGCTTGTCAACATGACTTCAGGCCTTGAAGCCAATGTTCTGTCCAATCGCCGCGTCTTATGTCACATGATCTGTTTCCGATCTGTCTAGCCGCTACACCTGCAATCTAAACAGGAAAAGTTAGGCGTTAGGGCTTCTGAGTTGGACTGCTCTGCTGCTTCTGTTGCAGTAAAGTCATTGTGGAGGATGTATTTGGAGAAAGCCTTCCCTGTGTTTCAGCTGGGATACTATTGTTTGTTTTCAGACACAGTATCTGCTACAGTATAACAGAAAGGACAGGATGTCATACTAAATACATACTACAGACTACTACTGTTAATACCACTACATACTTCATACTGCTACATACTACATGTCCCAAACAGGCTGTACATGCATACAGCCAGCAGTAGTATGTACTGTGTAAGCACGGCTCTGCTGTCTACAGTACTGAATGTTAAATGGATTTAGCCATAGACTTAGAATAAAACATGTTAACAAAAACAAGTAACATATCAAATAATATAACTAGTCGTAAACATGAAATCTCATTGGGTTTCAAGTATTATGAGGTTTTTTTCTTATACCATGTGGAGGGGAGCCACAGTGATGGTACAGTAAATGTGATTGTAGGAGAACCTTAGTAACAGTAGCTGTGATTGGTGTAAAGCCTCAGTGACAAGCTGGGATTGAGCAGCTTGTGGCTTTGAACATGCCGCTTCTAGACTTGCCAGTCAATGTTTTCAGGGGAGAGCCCTTCTTTAACCCCCTGCTGGTTATACAATCTGAGCTCACTGGCACTGTGAGTGTGTGTATGTATGTGCACACATTCATGGACAGCGAGGGAGAGAGAGATAAAAGTAGGAAGACAGAGAGAAGAAGAGAGGATGAGAGGAAGAAGGGGATAAACATATAGAATGAGCAATAAGGATAGGATACAAGGGAGTGAAGTGGGAGAGGGGGGAGGTGAGAGAGGGAGTCAGAGAGGGGAGAGACAGAGAGGCATATATTGTGTAACGTATGGCAGTGTACATGTGGTATTGATCCAGGTTAACCCTCAAAGACCTCTGTACCTAGCAGGCTCAGCCTCCAGGACATAATACGCATGGCTGGCAGATTAAGGGATGAGAGGAACAGCATGTACCACTCCACACACAGCCACACCGACTGCAGAGGCACCATGAGAAGCTCCTAACACTGGACCCCTCTGCACCATGAGCTGGTACTTGGCTGTAGCCCCGTAGCCCAGACATAGTCTTAGTATTGTGGTTTATATTTTGGGGTGTTTGTGTGTGTATGTCTGTGTGTGTGTACGTTCCCAGCATTCCTATAAATTATCTATGTGCTGCATACTCTTTGCCTATGTCTTTACGTACATTGTTTGTTAGTGTTTGCGTGTGTGCGTTTCACAGTTTGTGTGACAGTGTTTGCATCCAGCTCAGTGTGACTTTTAGCTGAGTGTTGGCCATTGACAAAGTAGAGTGCCGACTGTGGGCTTTGTGACAGAGAGATTGGAGGTTTCTCAGGTCTATGAAGAATCTTCTGGAGCTGGCTGGAGCAGGAAACAAGCCTCTGGTGGTCACTGGACTGGCAGCCAAGAGGCCAGCACCAGGCTTTGGAGAATCCCTTCTCTTTTCCTACACTTCTTTGTTTCATACATTCTTATTTTTTTCAGTCTGTGCTTGCACTTGCCCAATGCCATATGTGGGTTGGAGCACTGCCTGTGTCCCTTTCTGTTGTGTTAGCTCTTTGTCAAAGAGGTAGATCGGTTTACCTGTTTTGGAGTTTTGGATTCTAGTCATGAATTCATGGTGCATCACAGTGTGGAAGTCTTTGTCCATATTTTTTTTTGTATCGCTCTGCTTCTCACTCTTACTAGCTGTATCATTGGAAAATACAACGTTGTGGATCTACAAGGCTGGACAATGATGTGGTCCCTTCCAGTGGTGGAAGAAGTACTGAAGTTTAGTACTTAAGTAAAAGTAAAAGTACTACATCAACAATCCTACTTAAGTAAAAGTAAAAAGTACTTACTTTTAAATTTACTTTAAGTACTAAAAGTAAAAGTACTCACGCAAATGGGTTGTTGCAGGGACAAGACTAATTTATATAGCACCATATAAGCAAAGTTCATTAACACTTATCTAACAACCTAGAAAGACATGGGCCGATGTTACATGGTGTCTTGTGATCACCATCTCTAGTGAAAGACCAGCCACTGACCATGAGACAGGCGGTAAGCACCACTGACACTGTACCAAGAAGACCATGAGGTCGAGCTATCACGCTAGCTTGACATAGCTAACCTACCAGCTTTATCTTACCACTACGTTAAATAAATAATAAAGGTACAATGATGTTATTTTGATAGGGTTAGGCTATAACTTAGCATAGCAAGAACTCTGCCTACCTCGATATGCTTCTTTAAATTCGAAGGCGAATTCTTGAATGCTAGCAACTCCTTTTTTTGAGGTAGACAGGAAAGGCAAGTATCCACGAGTCATTCTTGGGGCCTTTGAAATCGAACATGTTTTTTAAATAGGGCCAAGGGTGGCTCATATCCGAGGGCTCAGATGAGGCTGACTCTGGACCCATGTTGAAAAGTTGTTTGTTATTCAGGCTGTCTGTCGAATGTTTAAGCAAAACAGGCAAGGCTACCGCTAATGCCAAATGCACACTCTGCTGTCATTGGAGCTGATAGAGCCACCTGATTGGTTTAAACTTCCAAAACAGCAACGCAATCCTTATTTTTGTGTAGGCAACATTTAGGCGAAACTGTGTTCGTAAAATGTAACGAGTAACAACACATATTGTAGAAATGTAGCGGAGTAAAAGTATAGATAATAGCTGCAAAATGTAACGGAGTAAAAGTAAAAAGTATGCACTATTATTTTTACTTAAGTAAAGTACAGATACGTAAAAAATCTACTTAAGTACAGTAACGGAGTAAAAATACTCAGTTACATTCCACCACTGGTCCCTTCCTCTGGTGCTGACTGCTCTGCCGATGTAAAGAATTGTGAGGAAAAGATCAAATTAATGATAGATATTTACTCTGTGGAATCACAATTTCCAGTGCATTGACTTCTCCTGCAACCCTTAATACCAGCCACTGTCTGTCATGAGCCTCCTGGCTTGGTCCCACAGGGAGCTCCTACAGCACACCAGTGGAACATCAGAATCAGAAGTCAGAATCAGAAAGGGATTTATTGGCCATGAAAGTTTGCACAGACAAGGAATTTGCTTTGGCAGGAAGGTGCATACAATAAACATATAGTAACCTTAAATTTAAATATGTGGACTATCTATACTAAATATCTATACTATATATCTATACTATCTATACTACTATAAGTGGAATTAAAATTAAAATATACAATAAAATATAAGTTGCCTAATTTACAATATAAAAATACAAAAAATACAAATATGACAAAAAATACAAATGTACAAGATGCAGTAATGTAGTGCAGAAAGCAATGTGTTTAGAGTGGGAAGTTATTAGTCAGTGTGAACCCTTGGCCTTGTTGAAGAGGCCAACAGCGGAAGGGAAGAAACTGTTTTTGTGGCGAGAGGTGTTGGTCCTGATGGACCGCAGCCTTCTGCCGGAGGGGAGTGACTGAAACAGGGAGTGTCCAGGGTGGGAGGAGTCGGCCACAATCTTCCTCGCTCGCCTCAGGGTCCTCGAGGTGTGCAGGTCCTCGAGGGTAGGCAGATTGCAGCCAATCACCTTCTCCACAGTGCGGATGATACGCTGCAGCCTGCTCTTGTCCTTGGCAGTGGCAGCAGCGTACCAGACGGTGATGGAGGAAGTGAGGATGGACTCAATGATGGCTGTGTAGAAGTGCACCATCATTGTCTTTGGCAGGTTGAATTTCTTCAGCTGCCGAAGGAAGTACATCCTCTGTTGTGCTTTCTTTGTGAGGGAGCCGATGTTCAGTTCCCACTTGAGGTCCTGGGAGAGGGTAGTGCCCAGGAAGCGGAAGGACGCCACAGTGTTGACTAGGGATGTCACGAGAACCGATACTTACGATACCTTTCGATGCTAAGATAACAAAACACCGTTGATGCACATTTTTTGAAGCACCGTAAGCACCATGAGCGCCAATGCCAGATGTTAGCATTGGTGCTGCGCCTCTTCTGGAACTGATGGGGGCAGTATTCAGGAGTGTTCCAGTCGACGTTTACATTCACGTTTACATTCAGCTGCAGCGATCGCCCCACCTCGACTTGTTGACAATAATGAATCCGCAGAAGCCATTATGCAAAAGATGCTACCGTGGTCTTCAGACCAAGGGAGGTAATACTTCCAATTTAGGTAAGCACCTGAAATGAATCCGTTATCCGGATTTGTTTAAAGAATTCAAGGTGAGTTCTGATTCAGTTCCAGAAGAGGCGCAGCACCGATGCTAACATCTGGCATTCTAAATCAATGTTCGTTGTGGTCGAACAACGAACGGCGAAATTCTGAATACCACCAAAGAATGCATCGTTTCTGTTTTTTTAATCTGTCATGCTGAAATACACGTTACATGATGTTTGAGATGGTGGGCACGTGTGTTACAATGGCTTATGTTATGTACATCGTTTAGGTTAGCTATGCTGTAGTTTTAGTGTTAGCCTATAGCCTACCTTGGTTAGAAGGTAAACTTGTTAGCTGGGTGGCTTAATTGCACTTTATTATTATGTGCTATGCTCTATTGTACATGTTTTGTATGTCTTAAGACATTTAGCTATTTTTCAAATATTTTAATAAAGAAGTTTAATTACAGTACATGGAATCTTAGAAAATCCTTCTTTTTTTTTACTGTGGTATCGAAATTGGCATCGAGAATCGTGTTATTTTACTGGTATTGGCACCGACTACTGAATTTTTGGTATCGTGACACCCCTAGTGTTGACTGGGGAGTCACACAGGGTGATGGGGGTGAGTGGGGCTGTATTCTTCCTGAAGTCCACAACCATCTCCACTGTCTTAAGAGCATTGAGCTCTAGGTTGTTCTGGCTGCACCAGGTCACCAGGTTGGCCGCTTCCCACCTATAATTAGACTCGTCTCCACCAGAGATGAGCCCAATAAGGTTGGTGTCGTCCGCAAACTTCAGGAGTTTGACGGACGGATGACTGGAGGTGCAGCTGTTCGTGTACAGGGAGAAGAGCAGAGGAGAAAGGACGCAGCCCTGAGGAGATACGGTGCTGATGGACCGGGAGTCAGAGACTTGTGTTCCCAGTTTAACGCACTGCTTCTTGTCAGACAGGAAGTCTGTGATCCACCAGCAGGTGGAATCAGGCACGTTCAGCAGGGAGAGCTTGTCCTGAAGCAGGGGGGGGATGATGGTATTGAAGGCAGAACTGAAGTCCACAAACAGGATCCTGGCGTAGGATGCTGGGGAGTCCAGGTGCTGTAGGGTGAAGTGGAGGGCCATGTTAACTGCATCATCCACAGACCTGTTGGCTCTGTAGGCAAACTGCATGGGGTCCAGAAGAGGGTCTGTGATTGATTTGAGGTGTGCCAGCACCAGGCGCTCAAAAGACTTCATTACCACAGAGGTCAGGGCGACGGGTCTGTAGTCATTATGTCCAGTTGGCCTGGGCTTTTTGGGCACAGGGATGAAGGTGGAGGACTTGAGACAGGCTGGCACATGGCATGTCTCCAGGGAGGTGTTAAAGATGTAGGTGAACACCGGAGACAGGTGGTCAGCACAGTTCTTAAGGGTGGCAGGGGACACACGTCCGGCCCAGCTGCTTTGCATGGGTTCTGCCTCTTGAAAAGTCTGTTTACTACACCTTCCTGAATGGAGAGTGACGTCACAGAGTTGGTGGGAAGGGGGGGGAGGGAAGGGATAGTTCAGGGGATTCCAATTGTCTTTCAAAACGACGGTAGAACTCGTTCAGGTCGTTGGCCAGGCGTGAGTCGTTAGTGGAGTGGGGTGCTCTGGGCTTGTAGTTGGTGATCTGCCTGAGCCCTCTACAGACAGAAGCAGAGTCGTTAGCAGAGAACTGGCGCTTCAGTCTCTCTGAGGACAGTTGTTTAACCTCCCTCACAGCCTTGCTAAACCTGTTCTGCGACTCCTTGAATCTGTCCTCGTCCCCACTCCTAAAAGCGTCCTCTTTGTCCAGCCTCAGCCTTCTGAGTTTAGCTGTAAACCAGGGTTTGTCGCTGTTGTAGCTCACCCTGGTGCGTGTTGGTATAC
Source organism: Mallotus villosus (assembly GCA_903064625.1). Classification (NCBI taxonomy): domain Eukaryota; kingdom Metazoa; phylum Chordata; class Actinopteri; order Osmeriformes; family Salangidae; genus Mallotus; species Mallotus villosus. The sequence continues at coordinate 371,632 of CAEFZP010004629.1, read as the reverse complement.
AGCAGTCCTCACAGAAGCTGATGTATGATGTCACAGCCTCCGTGAGCTCATCCAGACTATTGGAGGCAGTCATGAACATATCCCAGTCGGTACAGTCCAAGCACACCCGCAGATCCTCCATAGCCTCACTGGTCCACTGTTTCGATGTCCTCACAACAGGCTTACAGCGCTTTAGCTTCTGCCTGTATGCAGGAATCAGGTGGACCATGACGTGGTCTGAGTGACCCAGTGCTGCACGGGGGACCGCATGGTATGCTTTACTGATTGTAGAGTAGCAGTGATCCAAAGTGTTCCCTTCTCTGGTAGGACATTTGATGAATTGTCTGTATTTGGAGAGTTATTGAGTGAGATTGCCTTTGTTAAAGTCGCCTAGCACAATAACCAAGGAATCCGGATTTTCATGCTACACACACAATATCTGGCTAGCGAGCACACGTTGAGCCTCATTGGCGCTAGCCTGAGGCGGCATGTAAACGCCGACCAGTATGAATGAAGCAAACTCACGTGGCGAGTAAAAAGATTTACAGTTTATAAAAAATGATTCCATATCAGGAGAACAGTGCTGCAGGATCACTGTCACATCTTCACACCAGCCACTGTTAATAAAAAAACAAATACCACCGCCTTTCACATTCTTACTTGTCATGAATATTTATGGTCTCTTCTAGGGCTGAACGATTTCGGAAAATGCGATTATTTTGACAAATATTGCGATTTTATATGCGATTATTATATGCCTGAGGTCATCGTACAGGTCAAGGTAAAGTGTAACCAAACCCCCAGCCCTCGGCTTGAGGCAACGGCCCCGGTGGATGTAGGTGGTATTGCATTTCCGGTTAGGTACCCGGCTCATCCGGTTGTTTTTATTCTATTAACTCCAGTCAACATATTCAAAACGACAAATTCAAACAAAAAATTGTTCGATTCTCGAACCTGGCTCATACTACTAGCTTTTTCATAGAAAGTTTTTCCTGATTTTTCTAAATTTGAAACCAATCCAAAATGGGTAAACGAGCACCCCATTTATTTGCTTACTTCCAGAAAAGTTGCCTGGAAATGTGCTTGCGGATACGAACAGGGCACGAGCACAAAATTAGCCGATCGCTGATTTACCTGAACTGAATTCATAGTTTTCAGTCACGTGACATGCTCGGTGACCTGGAGGGCAGAAAGCTGCTGGCGATAGCGGCTCACACCGTTGAGACGCAGCAAAAGCCGGCAAATTTATCTTCCCACATTTCGTTGGATCACCTCTCAGCTAAAGAAAAGTAAAGATATGGACACAAAGTGCAAGTGTCGGCGTCTAACACAACAACCCAACTATTTAGCTAACTAGCTAACTTTAACTCGCTTCGACCACTGCAGTTGGTCGCCTCGATACACAACAAAATGTCAAACCGATAACATAAAAATGTGTTTTATGGCAACAAATACGATAATTAATATACTTGTGTTTAACTTTACTTGTGCTTAGCTTTGATGAAGTGTTCGCTGCAAATACGTGTATATTGGGACGTCTGCCATTGTATGCCCTCCCCGGAGACAGAGGTAGCGTTACGTTTAATGGCACAAAAACACAGCCCAGGCTTGTCTCCTCTGAAATTAGTGCATCCGATAGCACAACAACTATCCGGCATTATGCCTAAACAAAAGCAGCAGACTCAACGTAAATGTATGACTTTATAATGGGCGGTGGGCAGCTGAAAGCCTTTTTTGCCCTCCAGGGGGGCGTGTCCATTGGAACGTGACGTCACGTGAAAACTATGAATGAGCACAAGGAGAATGGGCTTCATCGTCTACCGTTACCTGCCTTAGCTGTAGCCAATTTTACAAATGTTTGCACACATACATAACGGTTGTTTGTAGAGTTTATTTCCGTTATTTTAAAGCAGATTTAACCATTTTGTAATGAACTTTATTATGTTCATGGCATGACAAACGTAATTATAGCCTAATATAATAAGTAGGGCTGTCAAGCGATTAAAATATTTAATTGCGATTAATCGCATTATTTCATATGATTAATCGTGATTAATCGCATTTCCAATAAAAAAAATGTTTTTATAACATTAAAAGGGTGTACTTCAAAACTTCTAATAGGCCTAACTGAATGATAATGTCCATATAACATATTCAGATGGAAAACAACTTAAATTGTGAGGGAGTTTTATTCACTCACAAACTATACTGCTGTATAATAAACATCCACAAAATGAGACTGGTTCTGGAATATAAAATACATTTAAGACATGTTGTCTCCGATATCCTGCTCCATAATATTCAAATCTCACTCAAACATACTTCAGATACTTAAGCAACCACAGATTGACCTTAATATTGAACAATACAGTTTCTATTTTACATTTACATTCATTCATTTAGCAGACGCTTTTATCCAAAGCGACTTCCAAGAGAGAGCTTTACAAAAGTGCATAAGTCACTAGTAGGTAGTCAAACATGAAGCATTGTGAAAAACAAAAATAAGTGCCAAAGGGAAGAATCATAAGAGCATGTAGTTAAACAAGTTACAATTAAACAACATGAATCTCAAATAAGTGCAAGAGTGTACCTGTAGAAAAGCAAGAAACAGCAAAATATTTGACAGCGAGTACAAGAATTTTTAATCAGTTAAAGCTAACCAACAAGGGCAGCAAGTCTCTAAGTAAGAGTCCTTGTGATCCTGGAGGAAACTAACATCATGTCCAGCGAATCCTTTCCTAGGTACCGTTGTATTCCCGGGAACAAGTGTGTCTTGAGCCTTTTCTTGAAGGTGGGGAGACAATCAGTGTCTCTGATGGAGGTGGGGAGTTGATTCCACCACTGGGGGGCCAGACAGGAGAAGAGCTTGTGTTGGGACCGGGTGGTCTTGAGCGGTGGGACCACCAGACAGTTGTCAGAAGAGGACCGTAAGTGGCGGGTGGGGGTGTAAGGTTGGAGGAGAGACTTGATGTAGTCGGGTGCCATCCCGTTCACCGCTCTGAAGGTCGGTACCTGGGTCTTGAATCTGATACGGGCCGTGACGGATAGCCAGTGAAGGGAGATGAGGAGCGGGGTAACATGGGAGCGTCTGGGTAGGTTGAAGACCAGACGGGCCGCTGCGGTCTGAATCCTCTGGAGAGGGCGGGTTGCACATGCTGGGAGCCCGGCGAGCAGCGAGTTGCAGTAGTCCAACTTGGAGAGGACAAGTGCTTGGACCAGCAGCTGGGTGGAATGCTCAGACAGGTATCTCCTGATCTTTCAGATGTTGTAGAGGGACAACCTACAAGACCGGGAGACGGCAGCAATGTGGGCTGTGAGGGAGAGCTCGTCATCCATGGTAACCCTGAGGTTCCTGGCAGAGGATGAAGGGGTCACCGTTGCAGATCCCAGGGTGATTGAGAGATCGTGGGAGATGGACGGTTTGGCCGGGATGATGAGAAGTTCGGTTTTGGCGAGGTTCAGCTGGAGGTGGTGCTTGGTCATCCATGCGGAGATGTCTGTGAGGCAGGCCTCAATCCTAGCAGAGGTCCCCAGATCAGTCGGGTGAACGACAGGTACAGCTGTGTGTCATCAGCGTAGCAGTGGTAGGAGAAGCCATGGGAGGTGATGATTGGTCCAAGTGAGGTTGTGTACAGGGAGAAGAAGAGGGGGCCAAGGACGGAGCCCTGTGGGACACCAGTGGAGAGCTGGCGGGGGCCATTTTCAACATATTTTGTTGAACCCAGTCAGCTGCTCACTTCTTTTGTGAGTGTTGTCTGCCATATATTACCGGAGCGAACGCTGCTAGTACTATCGCTAACGCTGCTGCTGCTGCTAGCTGTGTGCTGTGCTTTGCTTCCATGTGATAGTTTAGGCTGGAAGTACTCCAGCCTGACAATCAGTACACACAGCCTTAGTTTTGTCAACAGAGCCGTCTCGCAACTTTTTGAAATGGAACTTTCCATCTAAAAGCCCTCTCTCCATCATTCAGCTACCGTCGGCAGTCAAAGTCCTGTGACGACAGGTGATTCCCAGGGGCAAAAAGAAACCTGCGTTAACGGCCATAATTTTTTTTGTTGCGTTAAAGTGAGATTGCGTAAACGCGTTATTAAGAGAGAGAGAGAGAGAGACAGAGAGAGAGAGAGAGAGGATGAGAGACGGGCAAAGATAGAAGGGGGGTAAAGAAAGAAAGATAGTGTGGAAGAAGAAAATGAAAAAGAAGGGAAGAGAAAGAGAAGAGAGCCTTATGGTCATGGACAAACCAGTATAACTCAACAGACAGGATGACAATACAGTAAACAGACTTTTGAAAAATACTAATTAATACATTGTTGTGGTGTGAATCTAAAGAAGCCAATGGAAAAATATATATTATAAGCAGTATGCTGTAAATGCAAAAAGTGAATGTTCAGTTCAGTTCAGTTCAGTTTTATTTGTCATTGTTACAAGTAACAACGAATGATGGATTCACATGAAGTTTATGATTTTAGATTAATATTTGGCACATTTTTATCTTCTGTAGAAAGATGTCCTGTGGTGAAGGAAAGCCTAACGGGTTAATTAGAGTTAATCTTCTCTAAAATGGACACAGTCTATTGATAAAGATCTCAGTTTTGAGCTCACCTTCTAGAAAGCTTATTCTAATGCTGCAAACGGGGCTATGCTAAGACTGAGCTCACAGACTATCAGCTTTCACTTTGGCTATTTCAACGCATTGACTCACAAGTTTGCATTGTGACAGAGTGCTACAAATGTGGTTGGACATTTACATTGTTTGTAAAGAGAAATTTAAAAAATATCACGAAAAACATGAAATCAAGTGATTCCAAGCAGAAGTGTTAAGTTAAATTACACAAGTTATTTACCATACCATACCACACTGTACCATAACCAAGTACTTTTGAATTACTTAACACAACTGCCGTTTTTAAGTAAACCCAACATTTCATTTATTTGAATGTACAAGAGTTAATTACACTGTTGTTTGGGCGGTTTGTACAGCATGTGCTGGCCAATAGGTTTGTTCATATGTTACAGTGCAGCAACAGGCTGCAGAAAGCAAGCCACCTGTGGGAGTGAGCAAGATCCCTTCTGACACACATGGAAGGGTCTTCTCAATATTGAAGATCGGGCTCCTCCTCTCGAGATTTCAGGACACTTATACGCTTAAGAGCTTAAGGGACCAAGCTGGAAATGGGGTTAATTCAGATTAGACTAGTCTGTTGATGTTGAGTGAGACCACCCCAGTCCTTGGACAAACCCATTCTAACTCACCACTATACACCCCAGACACCAATTTACACAATGTTATGGAGATACACACCTCATATCTTAACACACCTACCTGCGGATGAGATGTTAACCTAGACCAACCAGAAATCCTGTGACCTGCAGCAGCTTTCTGGTGCTCGGCAAGCAGGAAGATGTCCTCCACAAAACGGATCAATTTGTAATACACGCCTCCTTTAATTATAGTTTAAGGCGCTAGCTAGCCAGCTTGTGCTTCCTATATTTGCTATGTGGAGGATGTGACTGCAGATTGTAGTTCTGAACCACACACAAATAGATTAAAAACTTTTCTCTGTTAGCTTATTTGGTCAAGAATAAGATTAATAATCGACTTAATTTCCTTTCATTGTATGGATGTGAAGTTGAAACTCGTCTTACCTTTCACTGTGATAGGCCTACTTGTTCTTTAAAGGTCCCATGACATGCTGTTTGTGGATGCTTTTAAATAGGCCTTAAGTGTTCCCCTAATACTGTATTTGAAGTATCTTTCCCCAAATTCAGCCTTGGTGCATAATTACAGCCACTACGAGCAGTCCCACAATGTGCTTTCCTCAGGACGCGCTGTTTCTGTGTCTGTAGCTTTAAATGCTAATAAGGAGGATAGAGGCGGCACCATGCGCTAATGTTTACAGTGGATGTATCGCAATGGCTCGTAGCCCCGTTACTGTAAGATGCCTCGAATTTGCCCATTCTCATCTGATCACTCTGGTTTGCAGAGGTGCACACTCATAGTCATTTCAATGAGGGGAAAGTCGGATATTGCGCGCTATAACACCAACAGCAGAATGGTTATCCAAATAACGAAGTGTACAACACTCGCATTACAGTGTGTATTCACACACATACTTGATGCTATCTACTTTCACATTAGCGACAGTAACTGAGCTGTTAGCTGTTAGCTGCAGAGCTAATGTTACAGCCACATTCTCATGCTACGTTCACACCAAACGCGAAAATTCGCGTTGCTCCGCGCGAAACGCGTGTAAATCACCGCGAAGTTTTCGCGTGAGATGAATATATTCAACTCAAGCGAATGAGTGGCGGTGCGAATTTCGCGTCTTTCGCGCCGCGCCAAACGTATCGTTCGCGCCGCGCTAGAAGCATTCGCGTCCATTCGCATCTGTGCATTGACTTTGTATGCAAAGTGACCGCCCCAAACGCCCCAAACGCGTTTGGTGTGAACGCAGCATAATGCTGCGTTCACACCAAACGCGAAAATTCGCGTTGCTCCGCGCGAAACGCGTGTAAATCACCGCGGGGGTGAATGCGCCCCAGGGGTGAATGCGGCGCGGTGAAAGTATTCGCGCCGCGTGAGGGGAGGGGCTTATTTGGTAGTTGGAAAACAGTTGGACAACAACAGTTGGAAAGAGGTTTAAAAACAAGCCGGCTTATTTTTAATTAGCCTACGCCGTTTTTATTCAGCAATCTGTGAATCTGTCAACGCTGATTGGCTTTCGCTTCAAAGCGTCACGCGAAGTTTTCGCGTGAGATGAATATATTCAACTCAAGCGAATGAGTGGCGGTGCGAATTTCGCGTCTTTCGCGCCGCGCCAAACGTATCGTTCGCGCCGCGCTAGAAGCATTCGCGTCCATTCGCATCTGTGCATTGACTTTGTATGCAAAGTGACCGCCCCTTCCGCCCCAAACGCGTTTGGTGTGAACGCAGCATAAGGGTAGCAAGCTAGGGAACCATATACAGTTAAGCAACAAAATGATATAGCGTTAGTTGACTTACTTGTCCGAGGTTTGTAGCTGGACCAAGGAGAGTTAGTATTGATCCAGAATGTAATATCAGCAAGGCCAGCTTTGTATTGTCTCAAGTTGAGGAAACAGTCGTGGCTGAAATGTTTGACGCAGACATACAAAACTTAGGGAACTTTGATTTCCAGAGAAAATAAAATTAAGACACTGGGTCTTCAGAGGCTCGGATGAAGGAACTGTAAAAATACTTTTGTTTTCCTTTGTACACCCAAACACTGAGCAAATGTAATGCTTTGTTCGTTTGCAAGCCATGATGTCTCCCGAGGATAAAAACACTTTCACGGCTTAGTTCATTTTTTAATGGTGGGCCAAATTCTCTGTGTGGGCAAAGCAAAGGCGGAACAGAATACCCAGGGCTTGGTTTACACCTATCGACATTTCTAGCCACTGGGGGACCAAAGGCAGGCTAGGGGAACTCATATTAATGTTAAATAACCTCCTAAAGTGAAGTTTTCATGTCATGGGACCTTTAAGCTGTCTGTGGTATAAGTCTTTTTTGTTGATTTTGTTGATCGCTGAGTCTCTTTTGTCATGACTTGAGCAAGACGTCTGATTACTGCAGTGTCAAATCAAGCCATCAGTTGGGGCAAAGCTCTTTGTCAGTGTCCACCAGGGTTGGACTGGGACCAAAAAAATTGCCCTGGCATTTTTGCTCAGACCGGCTACCACAATCGGTCAGACAGCACCCACCTGTACGCCAAAAGAGTTAAGAGATGTGATTGGGCCAGCCCAATGTCAGTATGGACAATGAAGCAATGAGCCGCTTTGGCCAATTTTAAGTTTATATATATATATATATATTAGGGCTGTCAAAGTTAATAACGCGTTAACACAATCTCACTTTAACGCAAAAAAAATAAATAGTGCTGTTAACGCAGGTTTCTTTTTGACCCTGGGAATCACCTGTCGTCACATGACTATGACTGCCGACGGTAGCTGAATGATGGAGAGAGAGGTTTTAGATGGGAAGTTCCATTTCAAAAAGTTGCGAGACGGCTCGGTTGACAATAATCTTTTTCAGCAATCCTTCCATTATCAAGGATGTTTGTCGAAAATACACAGAAATACAATATTATTGGATGTATCTTTGAATAGCTCAAAATATTGTATTCCTTGCTCTTCAGTGGTAATTGGTGCAATGACTGTTATATGTATATTTCCTTATTATGTCGGAGACGATTAAACATTGCTGAAACGCTAAACGCTGTTGATGGAGACGAACACTTTCTGTCTGTGGTGAAGCCTGTGCTCTCATTGTTTAGCTACAAGGCCTGGGAGTGTGGAGGGAGGGAAGGGAGTGGGAGGGGGTGTCCTAGAGGTGTGCCACACTGTTTTTCTCCAGTGAGTCCAGCACAATTAGAAAGACTCTTTCATTCAAGTCCAGCTGCAAGTCCCTGCCCCATGAACAGGAAACTCTGACCTGTGGTCCCAACAGCCAGGCTGCTGCCCATTTTGGAGGAGGGGAGGAGGATGGAGGGAAAGGCCAGAAAGAGAGGAGAAATACGGCATTCCTGAAAGAGAGAATAAGAGATTGTGTGTGAGGGTGCGCAATGTGCTGCATGTGTATGTGAGGGTGAATTCCTTGTTTGTGTGTGTCTGTGTCTGGGTGTATGTGCTTGCAAACTATGCATCTGTGTGTGAGTACCAACCTCAATGGTACTCGATGGTCCTTCTTCTCCTCCCCTCCCTGCCTCCTCTCCATCCCCCTGTTCCTCTGTCATCTGTTGTCTGAGTGGATCCTTCATTCTCTCACGTTGCTTTCCTCGGGAGCGTTTGCTTCTCTAATGAGTTGGTCTAGAGTCCCACAGTGTGTCGTAGCTGGTGGATCCTGTCCCTCTCACATTAATGTAGTTGTTAACAGCTTGCGGTCACTCAGTGGTTTGTGTGGCTGCACTCTCAGAGTGCGCTTAGTAGAGGGAAATTGCTTTGTCATGTCCCTGAGCTGAGAAGGTCCACTGTGTACTTCTAGTCAGTCCAGCCCAGGGCTCTGTAACACACGATACCTACAGTCACACACACACAAACACACTTCTATTGGGCACGTGCAATTGGACCATTGCCCTGCTTAAGTACTTAGAAGATAGAAGATAGAACCGTTATTATTGGCCAAACAGGGCACCTTGAGAGGAGCTTGGACAGAAACACACCTGATGCAGCTCTTCTCTACTTTCCTTCTCCTGTCAACGCTTTCTTTCCCCTCCACACCTCTGATACCTAAAACCTCTGAGCCACTCAGAATCAGAAACACCATTTCAGTCTGGGTTATGTTTTATGTCTCACAGTGAACCTTGTGTTAGAAAATTAGACTTAATACATGGACTCTGTTGTGATCTGTGAGACTTGTTCCTGGACAGGGTGGAAGAGGGCTGTGTGTGAGAATCGGTTCAGCTCTGTTAATCCTGTCTCTCTCTCTCTCTCTCTCTCTCTCTCTCTCTCTCTCTCTCTCTCTGTCTCTTTCTCTCTCTCCAGGAGCAGGAAGATTCAGGTCCGGAACATTCCCCCTCATCTACAGTGGGAGGTGAGTTCTGTCTGCTTTGCCCTCTAGGTGTGATGTCATGGCATGAGCACTAGACCAGCACCAGGAAGTGAGGTCACAGCCACTAACGTGCTACCCTGCCATGAACCACTCCATCCTGCCATGAGCTCACAATGTCTTACTCTGTCTCTGTGAGTGAATGAGAGAGAGATACTTGAGACTGTTGGCAGGTGAGGTGTTACCACCACTCCTAGAGGCTTCCAAGTCTTCCGGTCAGTCAGTCAGTCCGTCACTCAGTCGGCCAGTCATCTAGTTAGGGTTAGTCAGTTTGTCAGTTAGCCAGACTCTTAAGGTTAGGGGGGGGGGTGTGTGAACACAACCTAATTCAGCTGCAGCTCTGTTTGTCTGCATGCTCCCCTGAAGTGTCTGTGTGTGTGAATATGTGTGTGTGTGTTTGTGTCTGCATTGTGGCACGCCCAAGGTAGGAGCAAATTTGCAAATACAACTAAATTCATTTTATTACAACACAAAAAATCCAGGAAGCTACCAGGGACAAAGGGACAGGCTAAAAAGAGACAGCTACAAAGGGAGAGGCTACAGTGAGACCCAGTCCTCTGTTCTATTGCTTGAAGGCCTAGCCAGTGGTGTGCCTACACTTGAGGTGAGGCATTGCTTCAAAAAGATCAACCCTCGCAAGGCCTCAGGCCCTCAGGGGCTGCGCTGACCAGCTAGCAGGGGTCTTCAGTGACATCTTCAACCTCTCACTCAGCATGTCTGTACTCCCCACCTGCTTCAAGAGGACCACCATTGTCTCTGTGCCCAAGAACACCAAGGTCACCAGCATGAACGACTATCGCCCGATAGCACTGACCTCTGTCATCATGAAGTACTTTGAGCGGCTAGTCAAATCATTCATCTGCTCCTCGCTGCCTCCCACCCTGGACCCTATGCAGTTTGCATACCGGTCCAACAGGTCTACAGACGATGCCATCGCCTTGACCATGCACACCGCTCTCTCCCACCTGGACAAAGGGAATACCTATGTGAGGATGCTGTTCATTGACTACAGCTCAGCATTCAACACCATCATCCCCTCCAGACTGGTCTCCAAGCTTGTGGACCTGGGACTAAGCACTAGTGATGGTCCGCTCGGTACTAGGGTGTCGATACTGTCCCGACACATTCAACACTCACTGCATCGGAACAACGTTTCGAGACAGGTTTTAAAAACACTTCCGGTCACGTGTCAAATTGTTTCGAGACGTTTTGTGACGTGTCTTGAACGAAACCTGTCTCGAACTTGCCAAAAGACTCTGACGTGTCAGGGTATAAAATGAGGCGGCAAAGCCAAAGGTTTTGAATGCGTGACACCTTGGTTGAGAGATGTGTGCGAGTTTGAGAGAATATTAGAGAAAGTTAGTTACTGTGTGCCATTATCGAAATCTTGTTCATTTCTCTGTTTGTCTGCTGTTGTGTGTATACAATAAAATACGTATATATGAATATGTAACAAGTTTACAATGAATCCATCGTCTCAAACTGTTTGATCATCACCAGGGGCGTAGCTATAGGCGGTGCAGCCGGTGCAGCTGCACAGGGGCCCGTAGCCGGCCCAAAAATGTACACGCGTTACTCGTCGCGGGCGTATCGTCGCTCGACGGGCCCTCCCTCGCCCTGACGCTGTATTCTATCTCCGATATGCTTAAGTTCAACTACGCATTGTCAATAAATCTCTATCCGTGTCAATGTAATTTATACACCTAAAAGGCAAACTTATCTCAGTCATGGTTGTTATTATTTTGGGGGGAAAAGTAGCAATTTATACCAAAATCATATGCTTATCCTACATATATTATAGGAACTATCAAAAAACTATTCAATGAAATGAATAAGTTCTTATTTTCTTTGGTATTTTTGTGATTAGCAATGATGACTGCTGGGCATACTGATATGTATGTTGTTGTCCAATGTCAAGTCTCTATTTGATCATGTGACGATAAAATATAGTTACACCAATTCGCAGTTCATTGAGCACAGGGCAGGCTCAGCACTACTGAACGTGTAGGCCTTTTAAATGAGAGAGTGGAAGCAGGAAAAGGCAAGAAAAAAAACAACAAGATGGGAAGGCGGCAAAGCTCTCGAAATTAGATACTTTTTTTAACTAGACCATCTGGTCGCCAGCCCACGAAGTCTGCCACGGACGACCCCTCCACGGACGTCCCCCCTGCTAGCAGCAGTGCAGCAGGTCAGCTGGGATCAGTATCTCTGGCCTCAGACAGGTAACCTACGGCTATTGTGATAGATATACATTTCAAGCCAAGCTATAGCCTACATACATGGTCAGGCAGGATAACTAGGATACAAGTTGGGTAAATAGTGGTCACTACTAACGCTAGGTGGATAGCAAATTATTATGTTAAGATAGCCAATGGCCTAGCAGGGTGCTAGGGAGGCTATTCCTAGGAGGGGGAGGGGAGCCAAAGGCAACGAAGTGTTTTCCCATTTATTCCAATCTAAAACAAATCCATATTCTTGGTTGCAGGCCTAACCTTTAATTAAAACAACCAAAACAATAAACTTTATTGTTAATAAATGACTTAAAACTACATTACGTGAGATGTCTGTCATCGTTAAGATCAGGGTTATCGTAAACACTAGTGGCTGCTCTGTATTATTAGCCTATATTTTTATACGGTTTTTATAGGCCTACGTTAAGAAATGTTCCCGCTGAGAGTCAAACAAGACTTAGTTCATCGTTTCCGAAATATGTATGGTTGATTAATAAAATATATATATATATATATATTTTTTTGTGTTTTTTTGTTGTTGCGTTCACTAGGGTGGGGGGGGGGTGGGGGGGGCCCGTCATAATATCTTGCACCTGGGCCCGTCGTTACTACGCTACGCCACTGATCATCACATTCTGAATTAATTGTATAATTAGTTGAAAGACATCGCTCCCGTATTCGTTACCACGCTATCTGCATTGCAGGACGGCAATAATTCCGTTCAACCACAAGGATCCTTACGTAAGTGAAGTGGAATTAGCTATACGACTGTTGGTTATGCCATACTCATAACTGCCAGCAGATGTCGCTGTTGAGTAAAGGTTTCGAGCGCTTCAAAGGCCCCGACTCCAATGTTTCAATTGTCTCTGTGTTTCGAAAAGCCTCGATTTGCCCATCACTACTAAGCACCTCCCTATGCAAGTGGATCTTCCACTTCCTGACGGGGAGGCCACAGGTGGTGAGAATCGGTGACCGCACCTCATCAACACTGATCACCAACACAGGCACCCCCCAGGGCTGTGTACTCAGCCCTCTCCTGTTCTCCTTTTTCACTCATGACTGTGTGGCAATGCACATTTCCAACCTCCTTCTTAAGTTTGCTGACGACACAACCATCGTGGGCCTCATCTCTGACAGTGATGAGTCAGCCTACAGAGAGGAGGTTGATACCCTGACATCCTGGTGTGAGGACAATAACCTCTCTCTCAACATCAGCAAGACTAAGGAGATGATTGTGGACTATAGGAGGCGGCAGGAGGAGGAGCATACACCCCTACACATCAACGGATCTGAAGTGGAGAAGGTCAGCTGCTCCAGATTCCTCGGGATGAACATCAGCAAGGATCTCACCTGGTCTGCTCACACGGACAAGGTGGTCAAAGCGGCCCGGAAACGCCTCTTCTTCTTGAGGAGACTGAAGAAGTTTGGCATGGTCATCCTCGCTAACTTTTACAGATGCACTATAGAGAGGATACTGACGGTGGTTGCATCACAGTGCGGTATGGGAGCTGCACAGACAGGGACTGCAAGGCCCTACGTAGTGTGGTCCGGTCTGCTGAGATCATCAGCGGCAGGAAGCTCCCAGCCCTACAGGACACCTACCACACACGATGCCTCAAGAAATTTGTCAGGATTCTAAGAGATCCAGTCCCCTCCCCTCTCCAGTCCCCTCCCCTCTCTTTCAAACCATCTCTCCCTCCATCATAACATTTCTTCTCCATGTCCTCAACTATTCTCTTACTTCGGGCACTTTCCCCTCTGCCTTCAAACAGGCCAGAGTTAGACCCCTACTCAAAAAACCCTCCCTTAACCCAGCTGTCCTCCAGAACTACAGACCGGTATCACTTCTACCCTTCTTTTCTAAAACAATTGAACGCACTGTATCTAACCAACTGTCAAACTTTCTCACTCAGAACAACCTGCTTGACCCCCACCAATCGGGCTTCAAGACGGGCCACTCCACTGAAACTGCCCTCCTGTCAGTCACCACGGCCCTCCAGTCTGCCAGAGCGGCCTCAACGTCATCCGTCATCATTCTGCTGGACCTCTCTGCAGCATTTGATACGGTTAACCATCAGATCCTGCTCGCCAGACTTCAGTGGATCCCATCATACCTGTCCGATAGATCCTACCAGGTCTCCTGGGGAGGCAATATGTCTGACCCCCGCCAGCTCTCCACTGGTGTCCCACAGGGCTCCGTCCTTGGACCCCTCCTCTTCTCCCTGTACACCACCTTGCTTGGACTAATCATCACCTCCCATGGCTTCTCCTACCATTGCTACGCTGACGACACCCAGCTCTACCTGTCTTTCCCCCCGACCGATCCGGGGATCTCAGCCAGGATTGAGGCCTGCCTCACAGACATCTCCGCCTGGATGACCAAGCACCACCTCCAGCTGAACCTCGCCAAAACCGAACTCCTCATCATCCCGGCCAAACCGTCCATCTCCCATGATCTCTCAATCACCCTGGGATCTGCGACGGTGACCCCTTCATCCTCTGCCAGGAACCTCGGGGTTACCATGGATGACGAGCTCTCCCTCACAGCCCACATCGCTGCTGTCTCCCGGTCGTGTAGATTCACCCTCTACAACATCCGGAAGATCAGGAGATACCTGTCTGAGCACTCCACCCAGCTGCTGGTCCTTCACAATGTATGATTCATGTTTGACTACTTGCAATGTTGGGGATTTCTCGTTGTTATGATCAGTGACCGATGCACTTTTGTAAATCGCTCTCTCTTGGAAGTCGCTTTGGATAAAAGCGTCTGCTAAATGAATAAATGTAAATGTAAATGTAAGAGAGTGTTACCACCCATCCTTCAGTCTTTTTACCCCCTTGCCTTCTGGCAGGCGATACCGAAGCATTCGGTCTCGCACACGCAGATTGGACAGATTCTTTCCAAGGGCCATCAGACTCCTGAATGGACATTGATATGGACACTGATACACTGATACACTAGTCACTTTACACACTTTCAGCTACTGGTTACACTATCAGCAATACTGCACTATTGTACTTCATTTGTCTTAGGTTAGTATAGGTTTATAAGGTTAGTATAGGTTATTTCAGCTACTGGTTACACTATCAGCAATACTGCACTATTGTACTTCATTTGTCTTAGGTTAGTATAGGTTTATAAGGTTAGTATAGGTTATTATGTGTATTTAGAGGTTTAGTATACTGTATTAAATATAGTATATTCTTTGTATATTAGGAGGTTTACTATATTTGAGCTTATCATAGATGTAATCTATGTTCGATGTACTTATATGTTATGTTATGCCAGGTTGCTTTGCGTCTTGTTGTCTTGTCCTAAGAATTTGAGTGCCCAGTCTGACCCTGTGTTGTTCTGTGAAACTGACGGCGGATTTGCCAGGCTCACGCCAGGAGCGGTTCACAGCCGAGGAGACCGACGTTCTAGTCAGGGCCGTAACAGATAGAGAAGTGACATTGTATGGGAAAGGCAGAGCAGTTTTCTCATTGCACTACATTGCCTGCTCATGCTGCTCATTCAAATTCTTATTCTCATTTTTATATATTGATGAAGAAAGTGTTTTGTCTGTCTCTTCATAAACAGAGTGACTAGGTTCAGTTGAGTTCTGGATTTCAATAAGTATTTATCAATCTGCAGATTGGGAGAGAAAACCAGACCTCTGACAATAAAAACGACAACACCAGGCTTAGGTCTCAATCACGTCTCTCTCAGCTCTGTAGGCGGGAGAACCAACTTTTATAGGGTACAAGAATGTAAACATAGATAGTGACAGTCAGGCAGTAATGACGTTACAACAGTCTCAGGGAAAAGGGATTCACTCCTCCCAACACATGACAACTCTCAGACCAGAGAGTTCATTGGTGGAGCTCTCCTTGTAATCATGACAAGGAACATTTAGCCAGTACATTTAGCCAGTACTTTCTCCTGACCCCGAACTCTATTAACTCTGACACATAGACACAATCTACTCTTATTAATAGCAAGCTTACATGAGAACATACTAACTAGTATCCAATGACTAGTTCTATTGATTAGTGAATAATGTAAGCACACAGGAAATCCCAATTTCTTCCACAATATATATATATTTTAATTGTTTAATATATATATTTTTTTTATTTGTTATATTTTTTAATTGTTTAGTTATTAGAATTAGTTTAACTGTTGTTATTGTACTTTTTTACTTAATTTAAGACCTGTATATGTTTATTGTTTGCACAGCTTCCTGCCACAGTAAATTCTGTGTTTGTGTAATATAGGCTACATGGCGAATAAACCGAATTCTTATTCTCATGGAGATGGGAGAAGAAACCCACCCAAATTAGCTTTGGTTAAACAGGCGTGGGAGGAAATTGCCACAATTGTTACAAATCAAGTTCACATACATAGAGATTTCTCATGAAAATCTTTTTATAATCATTGAAGAAATGTAACACGCCATAAATCAAAACAATGTAAAGTAGCTCCGCAGAAAGAAGACCTTGGCCTCGCCAGCAGTGCGCACGCTGCAAGCTTGCATCCTTAAAATAGCATCTGAATAATGCGGAATTGTTATTCTGAAACTGCAAAATAGCACCAGGGAACGTTTGCGCCGGAACACCTCTCCTTTTTTCGCTGAACTGCCCCTGGGAGCGCAAAGTAATTCCCTAATTTACAGACGTGCGTCTGTGGAGGGAAAAGTCTGCTTTGCGTCGAGTGCAAACAAGGAATGATACTTGCATCGTTGACAAAGTAAATTGCGCTGGGTGCAAGATAGGGCCCTCGAACTTGAAGGGAAAAACTTTGCTTCCTGGTTTGGGGAGTCCGGGAAGAAGAGGACCGCTCTACCTCCCTCCTGCCGTGACTCAAAACCAAGCACTAACACAGATTGAAAAAAAGTTTCGATCCTAAATCACCGGTCAGTGCTGCAGGGTGCTCAGTCCTACTGCCCTGTAGCCTCTATCTCCTATGGAACAATCTGCAGCTTTTTTGTTAGGCCGTCCAATTTCCAGGTCACCATTTGGCTGCAGGTGGGTGCCAGCCACGAGGCAAGGGTTAGCAGGTGGAAGTAGGTACCATTGATGACCTTTCCCAGGTTCATCCTCTGCCCCCCTTGATCTCTCCTCCTCCCTCACTGGGGCATGTGTGTATTTGTTTGCGTGTGTGTGTGCATGTGTCTAACTCCCTGTTTCCTTTCTCCCACAGGTTTTGGACAGCCTATTAGCCCAGTATGGTACTGTAGAAAATGTGGAACAGGGTAAGACGTGCTGCAAACACCCTCTTACTAAAGCCCTCTACTTAGAAACACACCAGTGTTTGTAGACCTCCCTGTTAGTCAGATTTCCCCATGTGAGTGTGTGACTTTCTGATTGAACCCATCCAACATGCTCATTATCTCAGCATACTCTCATTGCATGCATGTACATCACATCTTGATCATCACCCTTTAACTTGATTTGTTTTAGTGTTTGCTTGTGTGAGTGTTTTTGCGTGTGAGAGAGTGTGGGTGTGTGTGAAAGCGTGTGTGTGTGTCCTGATTAAAAATAATAGTAAAAGTAATATAATAAGTAATACTAGAGAGCATGCCATTTCTGGGGAAATTGTGAGGGTGTGCCTGTTTGCGTCGGTTGCAGGTGGGTCCGTCCCTTTAAGTCTTTCCCTTCTAGTGATATTTTCAAGCATTTAGCCTACTCATAGGCTATTGCATAATTCATTAAGAACATCCTTGGAAAGAAGCTACTGTAACAACGTTATCACTGGCAATATTTCAGATGGAATCGCGATTCAAACAGTATGTCTGCTAACTGAAAATATGCCCCCAAAAACCTAAATAAGTTTGACATTTATTTAGTGGAAAATCGCTCATGCATAAAAAGCTCAATAGCGATCATTGTCAGTAACAACGCACAATGCGATATAGCCCTTTGTGGAGAAGCTGCCCCGGTAAATTGTATACTACAGTGTTCGTCTTGGTAGCTAGCGATTGCGTTGGTTGAATTCGATGTAACATTCCGTTTCTACTGTACGGTTTAGGCTGAAATATGATATATGAAATATTCATGAACAGATTGACAAATTTAGGCTGTGGCAATGAAGAATCGTTTTGTATTGTAGCTGACCAATAGCGCAAAGCTGACTAGACTAGCTAGATGTTTGTTAGCTAACTGGCTACAGCTATAGAACTACCACTGTATGGCACTAGCTGGTGGCTGGACGATTTGTACAGTACCTCCCAGAAGCGGTCTGGAACGGAAGACTACAAGGTAGCAAATTAGTTGTAACAGATACAGTAGTAGAGATGTGCCGGTGTAGCAGCTAGAGCTAACTCCTCTCTGAAATAGCAGACTACTGTTTCCGAAAGTAGATCTATAGGCTACTAGCTTAGCTCTAATATCAGCGTACAGTATAGAGCTACCATATTTTCGCTGCCTACATTTCAAAATTGTGTTTCATATCACAATAAAATGAGTAAATAGTTAGCTAGCTATCACCATAGCCTCTTTGCTTGTGGTATTACAAATCGTTGACTTGCAATGTCATGTCTAATAAATACCAAAACAAACATTTATTTGTGAGGAATGGTTATTTTAACAATTGAAAACAGATGTATCACAGACCGCTGTCGTATGTGTCGCATGTCGCCCGGGCAACAGAGGGTAATGTCATGATGCTAACTACAGACTACTGTTTCCGAAAATATATGTACTTAATAATATCAGCATATATGATATTGTACATAACATTTCAGAATGTTGTTTTGTATGACAATGTTAAATGAGTAAATAGTTATCACCCTGGCTTCTTTGCTTCTGGCATTTCAAGTTAGCCTAGCTATCTCCCAGAAGTATAACGACCTGCTAAACGAATGTTCTTCTACAGCCTGGCAGTCACGCGTGTTTTTGTGACGTTAGGAACGTCAATGACTGTGGCTAGCAAGTTAGCCACATTAGCTTCACTTTTCGCCACAAAAATGTACTTTAAGCTTAAACCATGCATCGTAACGTAAATTCTGATACAAGCAACTCAATCGCTACCAAGACGGAACGTTTGACCGGGTCGTTCTCTATGTAGTCCAAATATTGACCGAGTTTTAGGGGTGGGAAAATAAACAATAATAAAAGAGAAAGATATATGTGAGATAACAAAGGTTTGCGCTCTCGCCGAAGGCTAGAGCACACCCAATAAGAAAAGGTAGAAACACTTGAGGTGGCTCGCTTCGCGGCTTGGCCACCAATTAAACAACATGGACCTCAAAAAAGTACAAGAGTGTACATGGAGAAAAGCAAGCAACAGTAAAAATATTTCACAGCGAGTACAAGATTTTAAAATCAGTTACAGCTAACCAACAAGAGCAGCAAGTCTCTAATTAAGAGTCATTGTGATCCTGGAGGAAACTAACATCATGTCCAGCAAATCTTTCCTAGGTACTGTTACGGTCGTCGTTCGTCTAGGTGAACAAATAAGGCTAAACACAGCGCTAACAGCGGCGGGCCCCGACCGGTGGTAAAAGTAAGGAGAGGTCTCTTACCCGCTTGCCAATGGCTACTCCCTCCCCGTCTCCTGGACAGCCCACGCAGCCGTTTGTGTGGCGGACAGCTCGCACGCGGTTGGTCGTCGTTTAGGTTTGGATATCCAGTGCAAGGCGCGGTGGCACACCAAGAGTGTGGGTGGTAAGAAGTCGGGGACAACCGGTCGTTCGCAAGGTGGAGGTAGCTATGACCACTTCGGAGGTTCCCCCTTGCTACCGCCATCCGGGAGTTTAAAAACAATAAACCCCTCCCCTTAATTAGCGGGTCTCCAATCGGGAGAGTATCACTCCCCTTCCCCAATCACCACCAGGTGCAAGGCCGCCGCGCCACTAATGTTTTATCTTAAAAGTTACCCTAGAGAAAGGCCTCTAAACCTCCTCTCTCACCCTGCCACTAGGCGTGCGCATAACAGTCCTCCCCCCCTCAAGAGATAAGGACAACAAAATAATCCTACAACACCAATATTTTTTTTTACTTTTCGCATTTTCACTCCCCCACCTCTAGAGGAGTCCAATAAAACATGTCACAATACAGTAGCAGTATTTTACCACAGTCCGGGTAAAAATCACGTCCGATAATTCTGGGGATCCCAGAAACCATGGCCAAGGGAGTTCTATCTCCACCTCAACCACCGTCATCAATGGGCATCACCACCGGATCCCTGAACAACGCCGGGTAGGCCCATACAATAGCACCTCCCACGTTCAGGACATCACGTCTCGCCGACAAAAGACAAAGCATTGCCACCTCCCAGTCCTTGGGGCACTCCACACCAAATATCTGCATTGGCAAGGTCGGATGGCCCCTCTCACGAGCCCCCTGTAACTCAGGGTGATCGGCAGAGGCTAGTACCAGTGGGAGCCCAAACTCACACCTGACCTCCTGGAACCCTCCAGAGGTGACACTGGTGGCTCCCTCCGACTGAACCTCTTTGGGCAGCCCCACAAGTGAAAAGGACTCCATGACCGTCGGCGCCCAGATGCCATGTATGGGGACCGCTTCTGGAAACCGCTTGGCCACATCCTCACTGGTCACCAAATAGTCCGGCTCTTTCCGGGTTCGGGGCAGAGGGCCAACCCCCTCCGCGATCACCCGACCTTCGTTAATTAAAGACTCCCGGGAGATGGTGGTATCCCACACTAGAGCCAGATGAGGACTAGGGTCTTCCGTTACTGAACACGGATGCTCACCCACAGCCTGAGCAAACACTGTGTCCGCCAAACTGACCAGGTCCTCCTCCTCAGCAGAGGGCGAAACCCCCGGCCTCTCCTCAACCAGAGGCAGTACTGGAGCAGCGTGGGCTTCGGCTCTCTGGGTCTGAATCACCCCCTCAGGACGTTCTCGCCCCAGCGGCGGCGCTTCTGGGACTTCCAGTGGAGTGAAAACCACAACAGGGGTCACACCTACTTGGAAACCTGCCAAATCCTTGCCTAATAAAAGGCTAGTGCCTGGAACGGGCAGCGTGGGCACCACACCCACAGTCATTTGTCCAGTCACCACCTCAGGACGTTCTCGCACCAGCGGAGGCCCTTTAGCTTCAGGCCAGTCACCCTCCCGAGCCACGATCTCGAAAGCCTCAAAAAGGGTATCCACATCCTCCTCTAAGAATACTGGCATCGGAGGTAGGGCGGAACGGACATCAAAACGGGGCTCCAAAGGCCCCACCCCACGGTTGGCCTTCAACCGGGCCAACTCCAACTGAGCCGACAGATTCTTATGCCGCTCCTCCCTTTCTGCCTGAAGGTTCCTGTCTCGCTCCTCCACAGCCCACAACACCTCCAACTCCAGCTCTTCAATCAGGAGTTCAGCCAGTGCGGGTTTCAGGGTACCTTCTGGCACCTCTATCTCTTGCTCTGCCGCAAACTGCAACATTTGAGCTTCTGTAAGCTGTTGGAGCATTCGGCGGGAGTGCAACGCCATCCACCCCACTAGATCATCTCCCTGACAGTCACTCAACATGACAGCACAGCACTCACCACCACTGAGAAAACTGTCTCCAACCGGCAAAAGACCTGCGCCACAAAACAGGCTTCTACACAACACGCAAACACGCTCCCGGGACCAACCCGGTACGTATCACGACCAGTTTGCACGGTCACAGACCGTCAACACACAACTGGCAAGCTTAGCTACCACCTCAAAATGCACAGCAACTGCTGTCAACAAATCAACAATCCAGCTAGGCTACCAACACTAGCTAACACTCGTCTCACAGCTCCTGACTTCGCAAAGTAGATCCGCTACCTAACAACAAGCCCAACACAACAAACAGCTGTCGCTACCACAACGCACTCCGTCACTCAAACGCGCCCTCCCTGCTAGCTAATATAATTAGCCCCAACAGTTCGGCATTACGTTTCGGACGAGCCCCCAATTGTTACGGTCGTCGTTCGTCTAGGTGAACAAATAAGGCTAAACACAGCGCTAACAGCGGCGGGCCCCGACCGGTGGTAAAAGTAAGGAGAGGTCTCTTACCCGCTTGCCAATGGCTACTCCCTCCCCGTCTCCTGGACAGCCCACGCAGCCGTTTGTGTGGCGGACAGCTCGCACGCGGTTGGTCGTCGTTTAGGTTTGGATATCCAGTGCAAGGCGCGGTGGCACACCAAGAGTGTGGGTGGTAAGAAGTCGGGGACAACCGGTCGTTCGCAAGGTGGAGGTAGCTATGACCACTTCGGAGGTTCCCCCTTGCTACCGCCATCCGGGAGTTTAAAAACAATAAACCCCTCCCCTTAATTAGCGGGTCTCCAATCGGGAGAGTATCACTCCCCTTCCCCAATCACCACCAGGTGCAAGGCCGCCGCGCCACTAATGTTTTATCTTAAAAGTTACCCTAGAGAAAGGCCTCTAAACCTCCTCTCTCACCCTGCCACTAGGCGTGCGCATAACAGTACCGTTGTATTCCCGGAACAAGTGTGTCTTGAGCCTTTTCTTGAAGGTGGGGAGACAGTCAGTGTCTCTGATGGAGGTGGGGAGTTGATTCCACCACTGGGGGGCCAGACAGGAGAACAAATTAAACAAGTCTGAATTTACTTACAGTCAGGAGACCTTCACGTTGTACACTCAGTAGGACACTATATGCTCTGATCCGAATACAGATGTCAGAGGCTATTTAAGCAGAAACCTACAACGACCCTAATTATGTAAACACAGCCAGGGTTTCACATGGCGGTGAATACCCTGAAACTTTAACGGCCTGTATAACTGCTGTATCTGGCTCTACCCTGACACAGGTTTTAGCTTAAACACAACAAAAATGAAACAAGTCTGAATTTACTTAGTCAGGAGACCTTCACGTCGTACACTCAGTAGGACACTATAGCCTACGCTATACACTATACGAACAAACTCTTAGTTAATTGCTTAACAGCACAAAGCTGCTGTGACATACAATAATGATGAATGATGAGGGAATAATTAAATGTAGACATTAGAAGTGCGATTTTGATAGGGAACATCACTGCCTAGTATGGGATGTTGATGTGGAATCTGATTTGCTGGTTAGTCGAGTTGGTTCTTAATAGGCTAGGCCCACTTTAAGGTTGCCTAATGTGTATAGTCAGGGCGATGGCATGGTCTGTAGACCTGTTGGACTGATATGCAAACTGCATAGGGTCCAGGGTGGGAGGCAGCAAGAAGCAAATTGATGATTTGACTAGCCGCTCAAAGCACTTCATGATGACAGAGGTCAGTGCTCTGAAAGGCCCTTTCCTGTTTTGGCTTGACTGTGCTCCTGTGCACAACGTGAGGTCCATAGATTCATCTGTGCAGTAGTGATCGCGTCTTGGAGCCGCTGTATCGAGGTCCCACCCATACACTCGCCCTACCCAACTGTAAGCACACAATAACCCATTTTGATATTGTCAAATAACTGATGAGATAAATGAGCACTTGAACAGACATCAGCAGGATAAGAACTACCTTAAATTACAGAAACCATCTTTGGGGAAAAAAATCTAATTTGACGTGATTTTTTTGTGTGGCTCATGTCCCATCTGCTAACATGGAGGGGGCGGGACTTATGACCTGTACTGCAGCCAGCCATTAGGGGGCGATCAAGATTTTTTGGCTTCACTTTTCAGAGCTACCGTCCAGTGTTTTACAGTCTGGCGGAAACGTGTAGTGCACTAAGCCAATCTTAAGGCTACAGCTTACTTTGAAATATGTTTAATAGTGGCCCCTTCTTTCAACTATATGGGCTCAACTATATGCCTTGCCAGTTGCGAAATGTGATGGAAAAACGCTTGGCCACAATATACCCTGACCTACAAAGAAGGGGAAATCCTACACCCGAGGATTTTCAAAAAATTGGTACCAAAGGAAATCGTGGCTGGCACAATCAATTTCCTCACTATCTTGTGTTTGTAACTTGCATTTTGGATCGTATTGTCTTGCTCTTCTTAAATACATAGTTGTTTAAATAAAGTAGTGGTGGTTGTTTTGCCCAGTTTCGAAGTGCTGCTTTCTGTTTATTTGCCCAAAAAAAGAGCCCCCCCAAAATTATTTTACACCAGCCACTACTGGTATCCCGGTGTACTAAACCCTTCCTCCCTAAGCTCACTCACTAGTAGGCACATTCATGACCCACTCAGTTTTCAAGCAACTAGATCATTTTCTCTCTCACTCATTTACTTTATCTCCCTTCTTCTCTATCTGTCTCTCTCGCTCTATCTCACTCTCTTCATCTCTCTCTTTCTCTATTTTTCTTTTTCTCTCTTTCTTTTTCTCTCTCTGTGACCCTCCCCCCTGCCCCCCTTCCGAGCGAGTGTCCATCCTTGATTGTAGGTTATGTATGCCTTCCTAGAGGGTGCAGGACTTTGATGTCTGACGAAGGCTATTGTACTTCCTGTGAGTCCCTTCTGGGGGCGGAGCAAGTTGTGAGGATGGTCATAATGGATGCACGCTGGGAAGTGGTCCTTCAGGTCACCATAGAAACAGGGCTGGGTGTGTGACTCGACTACAAAGATGTCCTACGTGCTTATGGAAATGACTGCATCTGTTTATGTTTTACCTCTTACCGTTTTATAACCTGTTGCTTTCCCTCCCCCTCCCTATGCCCTCTCTCTTTCTTTCCCCCTATCCACTCATTCTCTCTCTGCCCCCCTCTTTCTCTCCTGGTCTTCAGTTAACACTGATACAGAAACAGCTGTGGTGAATGTCACATACTCTAACAGGGAGGAAGCAAAACTGTAAGAAGCACCTGCATCTCCTTATCTCTCCTGTATCTCCTTATCTCTACAGTTTTTCCTTATCTCTCCTGTTTCTCCTGTATCTTCTTGTGTCTCCTGTATCTCCATTGCATCTTATTATCTACCTTCAATTTATCCTATATCTCCTTTGTCTCAGTGTTTATTTGCTCCTCTTAGAGGCTTTTGTGTTCCGGCAGTCTAGAATGCCATCTGTAGCATTGTTAAGCGTTTCAACTGAGTTGCATCCCTGTAAATAAGCCTGCCTTTACACAGGCACATTTACCTGTGCCAGATTGAAATGTCACCTATATTCTGTGTTCCCCAGTCCTGAGTCTAACCCTCCCTGTCTCCTCTCCTCCTCCCTCATTTCTCCACTATCCAAACAGAGCTATTGAAAAGTTGACAGGGCACCAGTTTGAGGATTACTCCCTCCGAGTGTCATATATCCTGGACATGGATGCTGCTTCACCCCCCCAGGCCCCCCGCATGCGCCGCGGGGGCCGGGCATCTCGGGAGCAGGACACCCCCATTCCGGGGGCCTCAGGGGGCCTCGGAGGCCCTCGCCACAAACAACACGACTTCCCCCTGCGCATGCTGGTGCCTACTCAGTTTGTGGGTGCCATCATCGGCAAGGAGGGCCTCACTATCAAGAATGTTACCAAACAGACACAGTCCAAGTATGAGTGGGGCGGGAGACAGCTGTCTGTGTCTTTTTTAAGATCTATTTTCACCACTCTGACAGTTATTTCTCTATTTCCTTTCCCCTGCTCTCTCTCGCTCCCTCTTCATCTATCCTTTCCCCTATTTTCTCCTTCTCTCTCCTTCTGTGTCTCTCTCTCCCTACCTTCCTCTCTCCCCGTCTTCCACCCTCTCTATCTCTCTCTTTCTACGTCTCACCCCCTCTCTTCCTCCCTCCTTCCCGCTCTCTCTTCTCCTCTCTCCTTCTCTCCCTCCCTCTCTTTCCCTCTCCCAGGGTAGACATCCATCGTAAGGAGAATGCCGGTGCGTCAGAGAAGCCCATCACCATCCACTCCACCCCTGAGGGCTGCTCCTCCGCCTGCAGGATGATCCTTGACATCATGCAGAAGGAGGCATGCGAGACTAAGACGTGAGTTTACCCAGTAACCCCATATGTACTGTCACTAACCCCCCACCTGTACCTGCCTGTACTATCACTAACCCCACACCTGTACCTGCCTGTACTATCACTAACCCCACATGTGTACTATTACAAACCCCCACCTGTACTATCACTAACCCCACACCTATACTGTAACTAAATCCACTCCAAACCCACCCCATAAGCCACACCAAGTCCTTTACGGTGCGTTTACACTGCAGCGACGTGATGCGAGCGACATCATGTTTTCCATTCATTTTCAATGGAGCCAGGCGAATCGCTTGCGTGGTGCATTGTGGGTAGCGACGCAACGCGATCGAGTTGAGATTTTCCCAACTTTATGCAAAGGAGGAGCGATTTTCGCTAGCGATGGCCAATCGGAGTGTTAACTTGTTTTTCGTAACGTAGCAACCATGGTAAACATTTCTAGCTTTCAGTTTTTAAGATGGAGGACAAAATCGCCTGTGTGGCTGCATATCTAGTCCTGTACGATACGTCTCTGTATTTGTACAAAGACATTAATAAAAAGAATGAGGCCTGGCGCAGGGTTGTCCAGTGTTTCCCCTACCATTATATTGGGGGGGGCGCCCCGCCCCCCCAACGGCCCCTCCCGCCCCCCCCTGGAAGGTCAAGATTGTTTTGTTATAAAAATATATAGCTGTTTAAAAAAATGTTTTTATTATATAGTGCCAGATCACCCAAAAAGTCATTTAAGGTTACCTTTCCTATAAAACAGGTCTATAGCTTGCTCTTTTATTAAGCAAACTAACCCCCCCCCCAAAAGCTGTAAACCTAGGGGAAACACTGTTGTCGGTGATCCGTCTGTGTTTTTTTTGTACTTCTCCAAATAAACTAGCTAGTTAACCCGGCTGGAACTCCCTGGTCGTATCGACAGATTAGCAGAGACTTTGAGTAATATAATAAAACGTTTTTACACATGTCAACGTGTATGTCTATTAAAAAAAGTTGTATTTTGATCGATGTTGCGAGTACGTAAACCCAAGTCTGCACACTTTGCAATGACAACTACAACAGTGACTTTAGAGAATTACAATTCTACATGAATCTGTATGATACGCCCCCGAGCGTGGTGAACTGTGGGAAGGCGAGCGATGGCAAGCGATTCGGGTCGCTGCAGTGTAAACGTACTGTTACTCTAAACTTTCTTTCGGCCCTTAATCTCTGCACCATCAAAGATCACCACAAACCTCTAACCAGCTCCAAGCTCACAACAAACCTTTGTTCTCATCTCAAAACATTTGAAACTGCCTAGCAGTTACTGACAGGCCCTGTGTCACCACACACAATCAATCACACACACATTATGAAATCTCTCTTCTCAGCCCACCACAGAAGGGTCCTCCTACACTCCCCTCTGAGTGGTCAATGCGATCCAGCTCTTCCCCACCACAACGTTCCTCATGCCACATCAGTAGACTTCCTGCAGACCATACTGACTGTGTGTGTGTATATCTGGGTGTGGGTGTATGTGTATGTGTGTATATGTGTTGCAGGTATGCGTGTGTATTTAAATCTATGTGTTTATGTGTGTGGTGGGTGTGTATGTATGTACATATGATGTGTGTGTCTGTGTGTGGTGTGTGTGTGTCCTGCAGGACAGAGGAGATCCCTTTGAAGATCCTCGCCCACAACAGTCTGGTTGGCAGGTTGATTGGGAAGGAGGGCCGCAACCTGAAGAAGATTGAAGAGGAGACAGGGACCAAGATAACCATCTCCTCGTGAGTGTCCCCTTCCCCTACCCCTCTCTCTAGCCTCTCTGGTCGCCTGCTTCCTGTCCGACAGCAGCACCTAACCAGTTAGCCAGCACCACATTACCAGTCAGCCAGCACCTCTTAACCAGCCAACTAGCACTACCTAACCAGTTAGCCAGCACTACCTAACCAGTCAACCAGTACCACCTAACCAGTGTGTGTGTGTTTGTGTGTGCGTGCGTGTGCTTGCCTGTGTGTGTGCCTGTGTGTGTGGCCCATATCCCTGCAGTTTACAGGACTTGACCATTTACAACCCAGAGCGGACCATCATGGTGAAGGGCAGCATGGAGGCGTGCTGTAAGGCTGAGGGGGAGGTGATGAGGAAGCTGAGGGAAGCCTATGAGAACGACACTGCTGCTATAAATGTAAGCTGATCACTGTAGCGCTCTTGAACTCCACCCTGACTCATAGAGACTGGCTCAAATATGATCTGGTGAGACAGAGACAGAGACACAGAGTGAACCAGAGAGAAGCCAACACAGAGAAGTCAATAGTGAAAGAGAACTCTGTCTGTACGTTCGTAAGATAGCATGATTACCTTTCCATACAAGCAACAATGCTGTCACTCCTGCCGTCACTACGCTTGGAAAGGATGATATGATTCAGGGGGTCCATTGCTTGGAAGGGGACATTACTGTGTGGTTTTTCATGTCTGCAGTAATTATTTCAAACATTGAACAAAAATAATACACTTGTGGAAAAATATAGAATTCACATTTTCGAAATTAAATTGTTAGAACTCTCTAAATAGTTAGAAACCTCCCCGCTCTAATAAATGATCTGCTCCAACTGCATGTTCCCAATTCCCAAGTATTGTACTGTGCAACTCAATGTGACAGTTGGATTGCTTTAGCAACGTGTGACAGGAAAATGTTGTTCTCCGAGAGCCCCGGAGAGCTGGACGTGCACCTCCTGAATTTCCTAACTTTTCGGATAGGTACGGATACCCCCTTGGCTGTGATTGGTCCGCTAACAACATCATTACTGTTACTCTTCTAGCGGTGAATTGTTTTCAGTACCACAGCCTACGGAGAACCATAAACGAAAAAGAGTCTATCGTATCCGTCCGTATCCGTCCACCCGCCCATCCGTAAACGGAGTCGGAGTAGCATAAAAGCTTTATCTGACATTGCCCGACAATGTTGTCCAAGGCGTTCGTCAGAACATTGATATGTCTGACTTCTATGAACTATAAAAATCTACACACTGATAATAGGTGGGAGGGCATATATTTTGTCATGGGGCCCGGGATTCCTAGCAATGGCCCTGTCTGCAGGGAAATGGATGTAGGGGTAATAGAACCTCTGACACATTACCGGTGCCTGGTATAGGATCCAGGGCTGGTGTCTGTCTGTCTGTCTGTCTGTCTGTCTGTCTGTCTGTCTGTCTGTCTGTCTGTCTGCCTGTTAGCCAGTGACTCACCCCTCTCCCCGCTGTGCATGTACACTGCGCTTCCCAACATCCATCTGATAGCTGCAGGCTGCTCTTACCCGGCTCCGCTTTCAACACCGCCGCTATAACATCACCCATGGTAGGCTGGCCAGGGGGTCAGGCTGCAGGCTAAGGAAGAGAAAAAGGGGGAAAGAGAAGGGAACCTAGGGAAGGGGAGAGACAGATAGGAAAGGAGATAGAGAGATAAAGAGATAGTATGGGAGGGAGAGTGACAGGGCTGGGAGGGATAGAAAGGGAGGGAGAAATGAGATTAGGATTGAGGGAGTGGATAGAGAGAGAGGGAGAGAGAGAGCGTGACAGGGCTGGGAGAGGTTGAGGTTCATTAGGGGAGATCAGGTCACTGCTCTGGAACGTTCCATATGATTCTACTGTAGTCATCTTTAGACACTGTTGTCTACACTATGGTCAAATTGGCTATTTTATAATAGTGTCCATGCTTCCAATGGTCTCAATGGTCTTCACCGAACAGCTTATTAAAGGGTAGTATTTTGAGTGTGATAAAGGTGCTGGTTGTTTGGTGAGTGTGAGTTCCATACCGTGTTTCTGGGCAGGCGGATGGGCACAGAAGCTTGCCCTGTGCTGAGCCCCTGAAGAGAGCAGCTAGCTCCATCTACCTTGACAGCAGGGGTATTACAGCTCAGGGTCAGAGAGAGGAGAGGATGCACGGATGTAGAGAATGAGGAGAGAGTTTAGGTGGATGAGAAAGTTTCCCCTTTCTTGGTGGGAATTTTGTTACTCTAACAGGACAGATAATGGACTAGACAACAACCAAGACGTTTAAACAGAGTTCTATGAGTTTGAGAATGCCAGTGCCTGGTAAAATACCAGGCAAGGGCTGGTATTTTACTGTTCCCTGACTCAAACCACTGAAATACTGTTTGAACTATGCACTTTTGACTAATTCTCCTCCCACAGCAACAAACCAACCTTATCCCAGGTCTGAATCTGAACGCCCTGGGCATCTTCTCCACTGGTCTGTCTGTGCTGCCTCCTGCAGCAGGCCATCGAGGAGGAGTGCCACCAGCAGGGTACAACCCCTTCTTAGTGAGTACAGCACTTGACACTGCTCTCAGTTTATAGGAGGTTAAACGAAAGTGTATACATGGTAAATCTTTTATTTTTAAGATGTATTTTTATTGTAATATAGATGCTGTATGCATTTTGGATACTTATTTTATAGTTTGCAGTGTTTCCTCTAGCGAAGGGTTGGGTTGGGGGGGTGGAACATTATATTGCGGGGCGCCCCCCCAATATAATGGTAGGGGAAACACTGGTTTGAGTTAACTTACCTGTTGTATTGATATCAATGGAGTAAACTCCTAATTTCACCTGGGGGATATTCCAGGTAGCGGGTTTAGTGAAAACTATGAGTTGTTAACCCTGAAAACAGGCAAACGGGTTTTCCATGCCAAACTCTGCGTTTCTACCTATGCCCTGCCACTTTCTGACGATGATAGCGTTTGCAGACATGGGATATCCTTTCCTGGTTCAGCCGAGCGATCTTGAACAACATTTAATTCGCTTAGTTATACGCCGGGAGACGATTTTAAGACTGCGATTTGATGTGCTTTAATTCCCTGATGAATACCTAAGTTAACGTTACCGTTTCCCGTCACAATCTGTAATTTATTTTAGCAACATTCTCAGCCCTTGGGTCTTCATCGCTAGTGTTACACGCCGTGGACGTGCACACAGAATTGACCAAAAGCCTTTTGAAGACAAATAATTGAAATTGTATTTGGTCTTCTTCATTGCCTACAAATTGAAATCTAACAATGAGTAGGCCTATCCTAATTCCATCGGCTATTGTTCCTACATATAGGCCTACTATTCATATAGGTTTTTGTTCCTACAATTAACATCACCTGCTGTGACCATGCATCCTCCCGTAACTGGAGTTCCAGTAAATCTGTTTCGAGATTAGCCTTTATTCTTCTACCCTAAAGCCCAATTTATACTTATGTCGCAGACACTTTTGAAAAGGTCGCCGACGGAGAAAAAAAAGTGTCGCTCAGGCTGCTGCATTTACTTCGGTAAACCGTCGCCTGTGCTCAATGTTCGCGTGACACTGAACGTTCTGACATAGGCGGACGATGTCAACTGAATTGTTTTATAAAACGGCAG
Source organism: Mallotus villosus (assembly GCA_903064625.1). Classification (NCBI taxonomy): domain Eukaryota; kingdom Metazoa; phylum Chordata; class Actinopteri; order Osmeriformes; family Salangidae; genus Mallotus; species Mallotus villosus. Next base: position 340,700 of record CAEFZP010004629.1, on the reverse strand, counting down.
AGAGGCATTATAGAGGTGAGGATATTTTCTCGCTTGCTCCGCCAATCTTTCCTCCATCAAAACATCTGTTTTTATATGCGTTTATGCTGTTGGAAATCAGCTGTTAGAAAACAGCTGTTGAGCGCTCGCTGAAAATTCAAACAATGACGACGCGTGAGGTCTATCTAGCCAATCACACTTGCGCGACACTATGTGACGACATCAGCGCCAGTAGAAATTTCTCCTTGTAGGCGGCACTTCCAAGCGACGGTTAAAAGTGTCGACCGTGATGTCATTTCTGTCGGGGCGACCTAAGTATAAATTGGGCTTAAGTAGGCCTACACCATCTTTTGGTCAGTTTTTGGCACTTTTCTTCATGAGGTGCAGTTTGTACAACTCATTTACTTGTAGCCTACAGGGGATACATAAGATTACATTAGCTACATTTCACAGTTCCACATGCAAAATTCACCTGCCATTAAATGAACATCTCACTGTATACAGCATCCATACTCTGTTCAACAGGATCAGAATGTGAAAATCGTTTTTTATATTAATTATTCTCATAATGTCAGTGTAACTGAAAATTCCGCACAAGCCTGTAAATAAAAGTAGCCTACATGGGGAGAGAACTACCAGTAGCTACCATACATAATTCTCTGCATCCATTTCTGCGGCAGCAGTCAATGTCTCTTCGTCATCTTAATCATCATCATCATCTTTTGATGAAAAGCATTCTGTTGGGGGAAACTGCTACTACAAGTTGAAATAGGCACCAATTGATAATTACTTATCCCGTAGAATATGATTAAAACCAAGGTGACGTCGAGGCTACAATCACAAGCCTAAGCAAAATATGCAGTAATTACCTGTTTGTAGTATGTTTTTATATTTAATAGAACATTGAACATGCTATTTTATTAAGTCCACCACTTTTTCTCCTGTAATATTAACGGAAAGTGGGGTTAAATGTTCAATGTATGGACTGGCTATTACATTCAAATGTATAGCCTACTCGGCAGCAATTGTCTCCCACGCCACTTGAATCTGAAGTTTGATGAAGTCGGACCACGTTTTTTGTCGCCGGGTGGCATGGTGGATCCTAGTATCAGAGCTCCATTGATGTTGGCTAAAAACTGGTCCAGTTTTTAACAGCAGAATTCCCCGTTTTTCTCCAGAGATGAGTCAGTGTGACTGGTAAACACCAAGTGTTTCTCCCATCCAGATTAGGTTGTCTATGTTACAGTGAGTGACTGAGAGAGAATGTGTCTGTGTCTGAGAACTAGAGTTAATGATTCATACTGAGTTAATTCCCCCGAAGAACAATTTGTGTATGTGTTAATGCATGAATGTGTGTCAGGCATGAAAACGGGTCAGGGGTGAAAAAGGTGAGAAGGATATTAACCCCCTAAGGGGGTCCGGGTGCATGGTCCCCCATAAGAAAAATTTCATATTCCATATTTTAAAGCATCAATCTAATGCATTTTTAGATACTTTTTTTTGCCAACCTGGGGAGAGCTGGAGAAATGTAACTTCAGCCATGAGTCATGAGGCTAGTTAGGGACTTCCATGGTTAATGCGAGCGCGCATAGCGCGCGAGCGAATTTTTGGGCTGATTTGAGCGAAAAATAGTTTTTGGAGCTTGATGTAAAACAAACAAACATCCGTTTGTCCAATTGGTAAAACATTGTCTAGTGAAGGTAATACGTTTACGTTTCTTAGCCTGGTTTTCCATCTTTATATTGTCTCTATAGCTAGCTTTCCATCTGTCAGTGTCACTGTCGTGTGTAAGCGGCACTAAGGGCTGCATAGACGTTCATTTTATTAGTAGGCCCTCCGGCCCAGAAGTGCTTCGGCCCATCGGGAAATCTCCCGGTGCTCCCGATGGCCAGTCCGGTGGACCACCTTACCTTCTGCCTTGTCAGTCCCCTCACCTCAAAATCTACCTCTTCAAAGAGGGTAGCGTAAACTTTTCCACCGGAGCTTTAGCGAGCTGGCTAGTTGCGTTCTCTCCGGCTGTTTTCAATGACTCAATTCATCAAGCTGTAGCTAACGTTAGCTAAGTCTATGTCAACAGAGCTCCTGGGTGAGTTGGTGGTCTGCACTGGTGATGCAAGGCCCTTCGCGTTAATATTTCCATGCACTCACGCTCCCTTCTGACACGCGCACCTGTTCGCAGTTCACTGAATCCCCAAAAAAAAACGATTTCTCATCGAATCTACACGATTCACGTAGGTCACCTATTTTGGTTTCAAAACGGCGAAAGGTGAGGGATTTTCATGCCTAGTGTGTGAGCATGTGTCCGTATTTTTATGCATGAATACAGGGACGTGCACAGGGGTTGGCTAAGGTTGCCCTCCTCGAGTCAAAGTGCCCCTCCGAGAAAAAGAAAAAAAATCTGCAGAATTTCATGTAGACTTCAGAAAATCACCACCCGAAACATTAGCCTTATTCACTACCAATCGATAAGCCTATGGGCAAAGAGAGTGGAAGTCAGAAGGGGGGCATGCCCCCTATTCTGTTTACTCTGCGGTACTGCACCACCGCCACTTTCTTGCCCTTAAAAGACGGTCACAGTTGTTTTCTTCTGTGTCGATGAAAAAACTGTGCACAACCCTGCATGAATGTGTGGATATTTATGTGCAAAAATGTACTCTTGGCTATTTATGTGTGCTTGTATGTGTGAGTAATCTCTTTTTTTCTAGAGTCACTCTTTGCATGTGGGTGGTCTGTACGGTGTTCCTCCAGCCAGTGCCATCCCCCACCAGCACTCAGTAAGTTCCCTCCCGACCTCCGTCCCTGGCCTGTGACACACAGCCTCACTCCAGCTAGAGTTCTTCTGTGATTGCACATCACTGGAGGACATTCTCCAGACTCTAGCAAAAGAGGCTCTCCTGTGTGTTCTCTGCCCTCAGCAGAGAAAGTGGTTGAGATGATGTGTGTGGGATCACCATGTCAGAGAGAGGGCTGTCTTTGTAGGGCTGAATGGCCTACCAGCTGAGAGGGGGAGATGGAGAGAGAGATTGAGAGAAAGAGAGATGTGACTGAATTGTCAGTCCTCACAAGAATAGTGTTACAGGTCCCAGGCAGAGGACCCATAGGCAGATAAGAGTATCCTGACAACAGGAAAATAATTGAGAATCTGGCGACAGTGCTTCTTCTTGCTTTTGCGCCGCTCAGCAAATGTATTTATTTGTCAATATGACAATACAATACATACATACATATTCATATGAAGTATACAAATTAAAACGAAATACATGTATTTGACTATACTCCAAAAAACATACCTTTCCATTCCTCTAGCAAATTGGATTTTGGAGTTCAATAATTTAACCACGACGGTGGTACCAACAAAAGACGAACACACAATGGCTAGCTAGCTTACCCTTGGTAGACGCCATGCTAGCAAAAGGGGGGGGGTGGGGGGGGGCCCGTCATAATATCTTGCACCTGGGCCCGTCGTTACTACCATAGATATATATAGAACACTAGATACGCCACGCCCCTCTCAGCCGCGGCACACGGAGTCGCCATATTGAGTGGGGCATCAGTCTGAGGTCTGTATGTACTCGACTGTCAGACAGCGATAATAATGCCGGTTCATTGTGCTGCTTTTGGGTGTGTACAACCATAGATATATATAGAACACTAGATACGTCACGTCAATGTTGAGCTCCAGTCGGCTGACGGCACACCCGGCGGCCATCTTGGAGAGGTCAACCTGCTGCCTAGTGCATTACACCATATGGAAAATTCATACAAACATGTAGCAAATTTGAGCCGTGATGGCTCAGTGAATGACACTAAAAACATCATAGTTGATGATCCATATTTGATTCTGAGTGGTAGGAAGATTTTTTAGGCTACTTAACAAATGTATGTAATGTAATGTAAAATGTATCTCACCTGTGGAAAGTGATTCCCTCTCGTCGGGTGTGTACTGAACGACGTTGTACACATAGATATATATAGAACACTAGATACGCCACGCCCCTCTCAGCCGCGGCACACGGAGTCGCCATATTGAGTGGGGCATCAGTCTGAGGTCTGTATGTACTCGACTGTCAGACAGCGATAATAATGCCGGTTCATTGTGCTGCTTTTGGGTGTGTACAACGTCGTTCAGTACACACCCGACGAGAGGGAATCACTTTCCACAGGTGAGATACATTTTACATTACATTACATACATTTGTTAAGTAGCCTAAAAAATCTTCCTACCACTCAGAATCAAATATGGATCATCAACTATGATGTTTTTAGTGTCATTCACTGAGCCATCACGGCTCAAATTTGCTACATGTTTGTATGAATTTTCCATATGGTGTAATGCACTAGGCAGCAGGTTGACCTCTCCAAGATGGCCGCCGCGTGTGCCGTCAGCCGACTGGAGCTCAACATTGACGTGACGTATCTAGTGTTCTATATATATCTATGCTCAGCACCGACACCCGCCTGCAAATAGAGTCCCCGATGGAAACACAGCGCCACATTCGTTCCTACAGGCAACAACACTGAAATGTTCAGTTTTTTCCTTATACTTGGCCATGAGTCATATTTCAAAGCATTGCTCAAAAATAAAACTAACAAAACCTCAAAATTGTGATCACACATCTTGGGTGTCACAATAGCAATAGACCACTTTCAAACCTACGTCACACGACTGTCAAGCTGGCTCAACTGCGCATGTGGGTTGCAAAAGACGAACTTCTCCCCTGTATAATACACTTGGAGTGTCGATCAGGTCATCATATATCTCTGTTCACTGGATTACAGGGCTTGACATTAACTGTTTGAGGCACTTGTCCTTTGGACGAGTACATTTACATTTCACTTGTCAATGCACAAAAGTCACTTGACCCCCATAGCTTTAAATAGCCTGACCAAGTGATCTTGCAAAACTAGCCTGGCTAACGGAGGTCGCTTTCTCAGGAAAATGAGTAATGAAACAGGCTCGGTTAAAGAAATCCAATATGCTGGCTATCTTCAGCAGGCTCGTATCTACGTTAGGCAGTCCTCTCTGACGTTTCTGGAGTGAAATACTATGGAAGGCCAACTGTGCCAAAACGTCTAAATTTACGTGCGTGTACAGACGTCAAAAATGAACGTGTAGACGTTCATTTTTGACGTATGTACACGGTCATTTTTGACGTCTGTACACGTTTTCACGTCTGTAATCGGCCGTTTTTGACGTCTGAACACGTTTAAAATTGGGTGCTACCACTTCATTCGTTTCTGAGGGGAAACCAGATAACGATCATTGCAAGAGAGAAAACCTGTCCACACTCAACCGATCTTGATTGAATTAAGGTTAATAAATAGGCTGATATAAATTGGCAATGACATTATCAACAACTGTAGGCTATTTTGTAAGCTACTGAAAAAAATATGTTTGTATACTATATAACATATCTGAAGATAAAAGTCGTGTACATTCTGTAAAAGTCAGGGCACAATTGTTCAGAAAGTTTGTGGTCGACATTTTCTGAGATCTGCCTTCACCAGAATTCGAAATCACACACAACTTCAGTCTTCTTCTTTGGTTATTTTAATGCCGGTTAGCAAACAAGGTAGCCCCTATAGGTGAATCACCGCCACCTACTGGACTGGAGTGTGATACCGGATCAACCGCACAAGTGGCTCTCCCCCACACAAATGCACTGTCCCAAATACTAAATGATAGGTCAAAAATGAACGTGTACAGACGTCCAAACGTGTACAGACGTAAAAAATGAACGTGTACAGACGTCAAAACGTGTACAGACGTAAAAAATGAACGTGTACAGACGTCAAAACGTGTACAGACGTCAAAAACGGCCGTGTACAGACGTGAAAACGTGTACAGACGTCAAAAATGACCGTGTACAGACGTCCAAAATGAACGTCTGTACACGTTCATAACGTGTACAGACGTCTAAAATGAACGTCTGTACACGTTCATTTTTTACGTCTGTACACGCACGCAAATGTAGACGTTTTGGCACAGTTGGCCTTCCATAAAATACAACATTGTGCACACTGCCAGTGAGCGACGAGTCTGACTGAGGCTTGACGCAGTCTCACACTCAAATTGCCAGTTTAAACAAATCACAAAAATAATCGTACCAGCTGGCTAAAAGCAGAATTCCCATATCTCTTGAAAGCTGCCCTGCTCGACTTTTTAGATGTCGAATTGACTGTAAAACTGTCAAATTATGAACTTTGTGACATGACGCGAAGACATGGCTGCCGCTCCACTATGCGGTCTGTACCGGGCGACATTCTCACTCAAATGTCAAGACTTTCGTGACCCAAATCAAAATTCTGATCCGACAGATCAATGGGGAATCGCTTTTTTTTCTCTCTAAGGCTGTCCTCTTCCGACTTTTTGGTCTTTTAACTATTTGTATGATCCGTGTGGTCCTTTTGCCATTGTAAATGCTATCCTTTCCCGGTTTTCTGAAACCTAGCTGCGCGCGCATCCTGAATGTTGGTAAACATGAAAGTCGTCTATACAGACGTAGACACATTATGTGTGTCTATGTTTATGGTAGCAGATGCATTTTTCTGTTTTCCAATCCACTTAAAACTAAATGGAAAATGAAGATGTCCCTACAGAGAATAAACTGTTCTTCTATGTTTTTTCCCCCCAGCAGGCTCCGGAACAAGAAGTGGTCTACCTCTTTATTCCGACTCAGGCAGTCGGGGCCCTGATTGGCAAGAAGGGCCAACATATCAAACAACTTGCCCGCTTTGCCGGGGCCTCAATCAAAGTGTGTACCACCCTGTCTGACTCTGACTACCAGGCCTTCCCCCACTTCCCCCTCCTAACCCTATGACCCTCTCAGCATTTGAACTGAGTCTGTTTAATTACCTTTAATCAAGTTTACTGGACTGTTTCCAGTCTGTCTTTGTTGAGTCATGGGTACTTTCAAGACCACAGCTGAGATGTTCATCCGTATCTGTTGACAAATTACTCGTAGTCTAGGCATGCATTTCCATTTGTCTCCTTAACTAAAGGAGCTTGTTAACTGTTAACTGTTTCAAGTTCTCAACTTGATGCAATTAAGCTGTCATTTGTGAAGATTGCACCTCTAAAAGTTATCTTTCTCCTTTCTCTCTGTCTCTTGTCTCTGTCTCTATTTCTTTCCCCTCTCTCTCACTTTCTCTCTATCTTTCTCTCTCCTCCTCCATTTGTCCTGTGGTCCAGATTGCTCCGGCAGAGAACCCCGATGTGACAGAGAGGATGGTGATCATTACTGGTCCTCCAGAGGCTCAGTTCAAGGTACAGGATCTCCACACTGGGCTGCTCAGGGAGGCGTCTGCCTAACAATGTTAGGCACTGTCCCATGCTCAGCCTAACACCCCAGGCCCAGGGCAGGATCCTAACACTGTCCCCTCCATTCTGTCCTAGGCCCAGGGAAGGATATTTGGAAAGCTGAAAGAGGAGAATTTCTTCACTGCAAAGGAAGAGGTCAAGTTGGAGACGCATATCAAAGTTCCCTCAACCGCAGCCGGCCGAGTCATCGGCAAAGGTGGAAAAACGGTGAGCAGTCAACCGAGGGAAGGGATACAATGGTTCTACGTTCAAAAGGTACCTTTGTATGACCTCTTTGTGTTTGACCTCTGCAGGTGAATGAGCTGCAGAACCTCACCAGCGCTGAGGTCATTGTGCCACGTGACCAAACTCCAGATGAGAACGACGAAGTCTTTGTTAAAATCAGTGGGCACTTCTTTGCCAGCCAGGTGTGTAGCATCCAGAGGTCATGATGTCTTATGAATTGGGTTATAAAAGTGTTGATATAATAATAATATGAATGTCACTTGTATGTTAAACTGAATTTAAAAGTGCTTTACACTGCTAACAAACACACACATAAAAACACATTGAGTTTATTATGTATAGTACAAAATTCAATATTAGTAAAACCATCAGCAATAAGGAAACTTATTGGGTGTGCTTGCCTTCGACAAGGGTACAACCTTTGTTCTCTCACATATATATTATTAGGTGTGCTTGCCTTCGACAAGGTAACAACCTTTGTTCTCTCACATATATTATTATTATTATTTTCCCACCCCTAAGGATCCCTTAATATTTGTACTACACAGACAACGTCGGTGTCAAAATGTTTGTCTTGGTCACGATTGCGTTGCTTGTATTGGGATTTATGTTCCATTGCACGGTTTAGGCTTAAATTACGTTTTTGTGGCAAAAAGCATGGCCGCGGGAACTAGGGGTGCTGAGGGTGCTGCAGCACCCCCTGACAGCACGAGAATTTAAAGTGATATGACTTGAAAATCCACCACCGCGGCACAGCCCCGCAGTAGCGGACTGGCCATTGGGAGCACCGGGAGAAGAATAATGATGGAAAACCAGGCTAAGAAACGTAAGGGTGGGGCTGAAAAATGAGGAGACAAAAACACATCACCTTCACTATACAAGATTTTACCAATTGAAAAACGGCTATGTTTATTTTTACATAAAGCTCATATATAAAGCTATTTTGCACTCAAATAAAGGCCCCAAAAATTGTCCATTAACTATCAAACTCCCAAACTAGCATCACATCAAACACAGAATGTGCATGCATTAGCAGGACAGCTGTGGTGGCGTATACGGGGGCCAGTTCTGGTGGGCCGGTCTGGATCAAAGTCCATGCATTATTTTTACTCCCAGTCCGTCCATGCCGCTCCGCAACATTAAGCTTGCTAGCCACTGTCACTAAGGTCACTAACGTCTCAAACACACTCGTGACAACCTGTACGTACAACATTAGTTTAGCAGCTCGTTAACTTCTGGGAGATGTGGATTGCAATGTGGATAGCCGGTCACATGAGAGCGGAGTCTTCAGACAAGGGATGTTGTTACTGTCAAGTATCGCTTCCAGTAAACTAGTTAAAAACAGTTTTCCAAAAATAAATTTCAAGTTTATTTACGTTTTTGGAGGCATATTTGCAGTTTGCAGGTGGTACCGTTTGAATCGCGATTCCATCTAAAATACTGCCGTTGACAACATTGTTAGAATAAGCATGTTTCAAAGGGGGTTGTTTATTAATGAATGAATGCAATATGAGCAGGCTAAATGCTTGAAAATATCACTAAAGGTAAAAACTTAAGGGACATTTAAGTCATAGAGGTTAGGACCATTTTTTACAACGGATTGCCCAATTTCTTAGTTTTCAACTATGAGGCTGCTATAGCCTATCACCATTCCCTCTTGCAGGGGAAATGAGATGACACTTCACTCTTAGTATTTTCAGTTGTAAATGAGCAGCAACCAATGTATGCTTTTAAATCTATGCAATCTTCATAAATAATAAGTATGCATTTTTATATAAAATATACAGAAATATAGTTGTACAATTTCTGTAAAAAAACTGACCCATCTGCAAACGACGCAAGCACACCCCACAATTCCAAATTGTACCCTCTCTAGTTATAATTATAATAATAATGATGCTTATGTAAAACATTAATTATAATTATGTATAATATACTATATTACGCATAAATACAATGAGCATTTTGACATGTGACCACAATGTGAGGTCCTTGCTGTGTGAGTGACTGGTGTTTGTGTGTTGTCACAGACTGCACAAAGGAAGATCAGGGAGATCATCCTGCAGGTCAAACAGCAGGAGCAGAGGCACCAGCAGGGGACCCCTGTACTGCACCACTCCAAATGACCACTGGGGGGGGCAGCGTAGGCGGGCACCAGCCAATGAATGTAGTCCTCCCAACTGGAAGAAGACCTGACCAGACGAGGCCAACGGGACAGGCAAGGCAGACCAGCAGCAACGGGAACAAACCAAAGAACTTCATTGGAGGACATGTGAGAGCCAAAGTCTTGAGGGCTTTCTATTCACTGCCAGCCCTGCGCCAGAGAAGGGGGAAAGAAGGAGAAATCTCAACTGAAATGTATATGCACACACACACACAAAAGGACAACAAATACAAATCAGAAGGATGGAAAATGTCTGAGAATTGGGCATCTGTTGTCTTTCACAGTTTTAAGAAAAGTTGAAATATGTTGCCCTGCAAACTTTATCCTTTTAGTTGGACTAACATAGGTCTAACAGACAGTTCTAACATCTGTATTAGCAAATGTGCACGTTTGAGGCATTGTGATATTTTGTAGGATGGGGTGGCAGATCAATTACGCTTTTCACGGGTTGTGATTTTCCGATTGCAAGAGTAAGAATTCTTAGCAGTATTAACATGAGTAGAGAAGATATACTGACACACTTTGGAAGCACACATGGTGGTCCATCACATTACAGGACAGCTTTGTGTATCAAACAGTAGATGTTTCTTAGATTGAGATGAGCTTTCTCCAAAAAGGGGTGTCATGCTTTTTAGCCTTGACACAGAGAGCCTTATATACTCGTATCCTTTCACTATTTTGCATTTCAGGTCAAAAAAAAGGATAGAGATAAGACCCTGAGGGAACCTTGAGGATTGTTCTGAGTCTTGGTGACTAGTCTGTGTGTGTGCCAACACAAGGGATAGCGTCCCTTTGAAAACTTTCCTTCCCTTCATACCCGATGCTCCATTTTTTCTTCCCTTTCATTTAATTTAGTCTTGGCTCTATTACTTAATTTCTCTTTCTCTCTCTAATTTAATTCCCTAATTTCTCACATCTGGTGTTCTGATTTTCTACATGATAAAGTTTTGGTTTTGCAATAAGAAATCTTCAGTTTCTGCAGCCTTTTGAAAACAGCTAACTGACAGCTACTCCCCCCGCTTAGCTCAGTAGAGTTCACCTCTGAGAGTGTAATGGGGGTTACTGACGGAAGGATGAAGGGATGGGTTAATGAGGGAGAGAAAGAGGGATGGCGGGAGGGAGGGGGAAGGAAACACCGGGATGTCCTTAATCATCCCACTGTTCTTGGAGGTTATCTGAGCAAACAATTGATGTCTTAAAATGGTGCACCAGTGCTTGTCAGGTTGGATTGGGATGTGTACCACCAAACCTTCTGCCTTCCAGGATGAGATGAGGAGGCATGGGGGCAACAACAGAGCAGGCGGCCCTAATTATGTTCAGGTGCAATCCTGTAGTGTGACTAGTGTGAAGAGTAGAGGGGTGAGGTTTGGTGGGGAGGCACTATGACCTCTAGTATGCACACCACAACGCCTGCGTTTGGCTTTAACGCTCTCTATCAGGGAGATTAATAAACTGGCATGACAGCTGTGAATGTACGATATGCAGCCTTTTAGAAATACCACCCCTGCCGTGTCCAGCAAACCAGCCGCTCACACACAGATGGTCTCTTGGGCAGTTTATTTTTATTTTTATATATATCGTTTATTTTTTAACTTGTGTTGTTTGAACAAGCTGATGTAATGTTTTACCAGTCTGCTGGACCTGCATGATTTGATATCCCTTTGTGCTTTTTTTTGGAGACCATGGAAGCTTGTGGCCTTATTTGACACCATTCATACATCGACCCCTTCACCCTGTCAGCCAATCAGCTTCATTTCATCTTCCAGACACAAGGTTATTGCCAATATGCACAGCTTAATCTGTGTGTGAGCATGTGCGTGTGTATATATATATATATATATATATATATATATATATGTATATATACTCTCTCTTTATATATATATAAAGAGATAGTAATATTTATTACTCTATTTTTTTCCTATTTTGTGATGGGAGCTATTAATAAGAAACAAAATAAACAAAATAATCTTCTTCTTTTTTTCCTCTGTGGGACACTGCCATATTACTTTGAAGGGAAGTCTTTTATTTTCTTGAAAACCAGACTATGAATAATAATATAATTTAAAAAAAATAAACAATAGGAGACAAAAGAGTGAACCACTGCAGAACTTCAGGAAGTGACCAGTTTGTGTGTCAGTATTGTCATCTACCTCAGGCTCAGGGTTCCTCAGTCTAATCTTTCATTTGTGTCCCTTTTCCACAGTTTATATGCCTTGCTAACTGGTTCTTTTGAGCATTTTTCTTTTTTATAGAAAAAGATCATGGGGAAAGAAAAACATTTCTAAACTCTTCAGGTCCAGCTGATTAGTGAAGGGAAAAAGGGCCTGTAAACTAGAAACTGTAGTCAAGTCTTTTAGACTGTAATTGACTGGATACTACTCAACATCTTATTGAACACTTATTAGAATTTCTAAATTAAATTAATTTTAAGAGAAGTATTGGACTAAAGTGTTTTTCAATGTGGATATACATGTACAGATTCCAGGATCCAATACTGAAAAATCCCATTACTATAGTCACACAGATAACAATTGTACCTCCTCCACTGGTGTTTTGCAAATTAAGTTTGTTGTCCAAAATAATTTACATAATTTCATAATGACTCAACAAGATTTTACCAGCTCAGTTAGATAAAAAGCTACTCTGGGGATGATTTGAAGTTAGAAGCTGCAGAATCTCTGTCCTCTGACAGGACTCTTGAACAAGGTGTAACAATCTAGTCTTTTCTGTAGAATGTAGACCACCTCTAGACTAGTTGTTGAACTGTCACTGTGTAGGGGTAAATTGCTGTATATCTGTGAATATGTACAATAGACACACAAATGCATTAGTTTGTATTTGTTTCTATCACCAAACACCAGTCCACACCTGCATTGTGAGAGATAGTGAGATGTTTAGTGTCTGGCTTTGCTCCACATGAACTCTAAAAGGTTTTCTCATCCCCCTACGATTATATTTCTGTTGTGCTGTACCTTTTTGAAGTTACCTCTCAGAATCCAAGGCTGAATTAAGCTACTAAAACTAAAACAAATGTAGGGCAAAGATGAAAATTAAATAAAAGAAAGCTAGTGAAAGTTTGTCTTTGGAGTTTTTACTGTAAAAATGTGTTTTGTAAAGGAGACTCCTATTTTGTGACTGAAACGTAATGACTTCAGCATATCCAGATCTGTTTCATTCAACACATGGGCTACTGGTCGTAGGCATTAGTATACCAACCCTTAGAACATATGAGACTCTGTGATTGGCCACTTGACCTTCGCAGCCATATCTTGGTGTTGAAATAGCTACAACAACTGCATTGGGCACACCTCCATGCCTCTTGACCATTTGGAGAGTAAAGTCATTGTTTATACAGTAGATTATATTGTCTCCCATTTTATCTTCCCAGGCAGTATAAGAGCCATCTCTTAACCACTCTTCCTTCAAATCTCAACCTGCGATGTCTCTCTCTTTGGTTGACCCAATAATGTAGTTCCTTTGTGAACGGTTTACTCATTAATCTAAGGTGTGTATAGGGCTCGCTCTAGGAAGAAACATGTTGTTTGGTTGCACTGCAGTGAGATAATCCTACAGAATGGAGCAGTGTGGGTTGGACATTCTGCAGTCAGGCAGCACAACTACAATATTAAGAGGATGATAGTTCTGTGACAGTTATTTGGGGTGATACATTGTGATTATGAACTTTTTTCTATAGCGATTAGTGTTTCTACGTTTTTGTACAGTGTGCTAGACATTACTCAGCAGTCACTCAATACCAGATAACCATGCCTGACATACCAAAAACTGATGTGGTTATGGTTAGTTTGTTGTTTTTTTCTCTTTGATGAGCAAGTCCACTCATCATCTACACTGATGAGTAATAGTGTTGAGGAGTAGCTGAGTTTCTTAACTTTTTATATTAATTCCTTTTAGACCCCGGTCCTAGCGGTTTTGTTGTGCTGGAGGATATGGTCCATACTGTACAGGGTCTTACAGCAGTATGGCCACGAGATTCAGAGAAGGTAGCTGATGACGATAATGCAACAGGGTGGGGTCTCAGATCTCAGGCAGACATGGAAGTTTCCATCTTGGCAGGGAAAAACAGCACAGGACTTTCAACGCCACCTCAGCAATTCTTGTGTGGGTTCGCTGCAGACAGAACCAAGCTTTTCTGGTGTCAGTTAAACTCTGAACCGCTGCAGTGTTTTTGTCTACTTCGAAAGAGAAAATGCAAAAGTACTGTGTGACAGCTGTCCTGAGTCTCCCAGTTTACCTCCAGCCCCACTGGTTCAGGTGAAGCTATTACTAAACAGCATTTCACCAGATTAGAGATTGCTTTTTGTTTCTTTAGTGGATCAAAACCTCTCAGTCCTACATTACCCACAAGCCAGCTGGGCTTAGCAGCCTCACAGGCCTTGTGACGAGGTGCTGGACAGAGGTGAACCATGTGCAGTATCAATAACTTCACGGTGACAGCCATGCTGTGTTTTGAATTGTGAGTGAACCGTATTGCTGACCAACTTGGATCAGAGCAATAAAGAGCCTTTTAAAAATGTAGTGTCCTCTTGAGTTTTTTAAATGTACAAATTAAATATAATGTCCAGCTCAATACAATTTAATTCCAAGAGATAAATCTCTTCAATGCAATTCCTCAAAACTATGACACCATCAAGTACAGTGCCTTGCATAAGTATTCACCCCCCTTGGACTTTTTCCCATTATGTACTGTTACTAACTGGAATTCAAATAGACTTAAATAAACTTTTTCCCGTTTGATCAACAAAACATGCATAGTACTTTGGAGCTGCAAAATACATTTTATTGTGACACAAACAATAATGAGAACAAAAAAGTTGACATCTGTTGGGTGCATAAGTATTCACCCCCCTGTGTCAATACTTGGTAGAACCCCCTTTCGCTGCAATTACAGCTGCAAGTCTTGTGGGGTATGTCTCTACCAGCTTTGCACATCTAGAGATGGAAAGGTTTGTCCATTCTTCTTGGCAAAAAAGAGTCAGATTGGATGGAGACCGTCTGTGAACCGCAATCTTCAAGTCTTGCCATAGATTCTCTATTGGATTGAGGTCTGGGCTTTGACTGGGCCATTTTAAGACATTAACATTCTTTAATCCAAACCATTCCTTTGTAGCTCTGGCTGTATGTTTAGGGTCATTGTCCTGCTGGAAGATGAACCTCCGCCCCAGTCTCAAGTCTTTTGCAGACTGCATCAGATTTTCTTCAAGGATTTCCCTGTATTTGGCTCCATCCATCTTTCCCTCTATTCTGACCAGTTTCCCTGTACCTGCTGAAGAGAAGCATCCCCACAGCATGATGCTACCACCACCATGTTTCACTGTTGGGATGGTGTGCTCAGGGTGATGGGCAGTGTTGGGTTTTCGCCACACATAGCGTTTTGCATTGAGGCCAAAAAGTTCAATTTTGGTCTCATCTGACCAGAGCACCTTCTTCCACATGTTTGCTGTGTCTCCCACATGGCTTCTGGCAAACTCCAAAGGGGATTTTTTATGGATCCCTTTCAACAATGGCTTTCTTCTTGCCACTCTTCCATAAAGGCCAGATTTGTGGAGTAGACGACTAATAGTTGTCCTGTGGACAGATTCTCCCACCTCAGCTGTGGATCTCTGCAACTCCTCCAGAGTAACCATGGGCCTCCTGGTTGCTTCTCTGATTAATTTTCTCCTTGTCCGACTCTTCAGTTTGGGTGGACGGCCTCCTCTTGGTAGGTTTGCGGTTGTGCCATATTCTTTCCATTTTCTTACAATGGATTTTATGGTGCTCAGAGAGATGTTCAAAGCTCTGGATATTTTTTTATAACCTAACCCTGCTTCATATTTCTCCACAACTTTATCCCTGACCTGTTTGGTGAGCTCCTTGGTCTTCATGATGCTGTTTGTTCAGTAATGATCTCCAACAAACTCTGAGTCCGTCACAGAACAGGTGTATTTATACTGAGATTAAATTGCAGACAGGTGGACCCTATTTGTGACTTGTGAATGCAATTGGTCGCACCAGATCTTTGTTAGGGGTTTCACAGTAAAGGGGGTGAATACATATGCACTCAACACTTTTCAGATTTTTATTTGTAAATAATTGTGAAATCCATGTAATATTTCCCCCCACTTCCAAATGATGCACTATTTTGTGTTGGTCCATTACATAAACTCACGATGAAATAAATTTTAATCTGTGGTTATACCATGACAAAATGTAGAAAAGTCCAATGGGGGTGAATACTTATGCAAGGCACTGTATACTAAAGTAAATGTCTTTAATACTGGCCTCAGCAGTACTTAAGTGGTATACAAGCTCATTGCAATCAATATAAACATGATTAAAGAATATATGTAAAAAATGAATAAAAGTACAAAATCGCATGTCAGAACAAATGGATTTGGATGAAAGAACTCAAACAGGCATTGCCGAGAAAATTATCCAAATAGGTCTACAAGTTGTAATTATAAACCAATGTAGAGTACTGGGTGTGATGCAAGACTGAGTCCTCAATTGTCAAATATTTCAACTCACTTAAATACTTAAAATAAAACATATTTATTTACATAATAATAATAATTTACATTCATTTTGAATGTTGAGAGGTAGTTAATTGACAGTAATAACCATTTTCAAATGGCTCTTTTTGAGGCACTTACAAACCTAATTACAGCAGAACTTCCAATTACAGTAATCATTCTGCACATGCTGGTTTATCTTCAAAATCATTGTTCCCTTAAAGCTTTTTAAAAACAACGTTCTGTCCTCATCACAGCTGACATTTGATTGTCTCTTGATTGTCAGGAAACCCTTGTTAAACTTTGATCCTCTTCACAAATGTATATATTGCAATAAATACACATTCAACAGGCATTTTATACTTTTGATGAGTGATTTTGCAATTATTCCACAACACTCTTAAATCCACAACCATTGCTGACCATGTTCTCAAAGATGTACAGCTCTCTTACATATCCGCCAGTCAGAAAAACATCTGACAAACACACCAGCCATAAAGAACTCTGACATACACAGCAGTCATAAAGACCAGGCCACAAACCAGACAGAACCTCTCACACCCTCACTGGGTCTTCAACTTGTCCATGGCAGTGCCATTGTGCTGGCTCCCGTCCAGATTGAGGCGGTGCTGGTGGTAGCGTCGGATCAGAGCCCCAGGTACCAGCGCCACACAGGCTATGGACAGCAGCTGCAGAAGCCTGGCCCAGGAGAACAGGTCATCCAGGGAGGACACCTCCGACAGCATGGCACCCATCTGCACACAGATGAAGTTGTATGGGATCAGCCCTAAGAGAGACACAGATAAACACGCACATTGTGAGGACAGGACATCAGCCCAGCAGCTCGTCATTGTCCTGGTCCTCAAAATTAAAAACCATCAAGTGTGAGCTCGCTTCTTAAAATAGGTCACTGTTCAGTCATTGGTTTAAGGTGTCTCATACTGTGACATGCTGCAGTTTACCTTAAAACAATATAGTACAATTACAGAGGGTTTGGCTATCCAGGCTGGAGTATGCACATAGATGGAGAGTTTGGCTCTAAAACTTGGAGATGGAGTGCCATTTCTCAATGATGCATACCAATAAAGACAGAGGAGAAGAAGAAAGTCACAGGAATGTTGAAAATGGGGGCAGACATGTTGAGGAACCAGTTGGGGGTCATGGGGAAGAACCTCAAGAAAAGCAGGAAGAAGAACAGACTGCTCTGGTTCTCCTCCACCTGACACACACAAGTTTACAGCAAAACAAAAAACAAAACCAATGATGGACATGTAAACAGCACAATCACGCTCGGCTACCTCCCAGTGGCAACTACAACACAAACATTTTGGGGTTTTTGATGGGAAGGGTAGGTAATGTTGTTGAGAAGCACTTTTTAACATATTTGCTGAAATTAACTTCACATCCTAATAGCAACCAATAAATCTTAAGGTCTGACAGGAAAATAAAATCAATCAGAGATATCTGTGGGTGTCGACCAATCATTAAGGTTGAACAGGCACTCATGATTGGATGGCATTCGTACCAAATGCAATGCAATGCCTTGACGGGCTACTTGTCTGTCTACCTCCCAGCAGTAGTCAAATAGAGCATTCATGTGTTTTTGAGGAGTGGCTTTTAAGGAAGGGGTGGGATATTTAGGTTTAAATCCTTTCAAACTCAAATTGCTAAGTTTGAAAAACGTACCTATCCTGCCTTTACACTTACCTTTCCCTGCAGAATTGAGACCTTATTTGGGAAGAGCTTGATAATGTAGTGTTTGCCAAAGGCTTGGGATAGGAGGTAACACAGGGTGGAGCCCACAGTTGTGAGGATACAGGCCAGCGTCAACCCCAGCCATGGGCCAAACAATGCTCCAGCAAGAATGTTCTAGAAATAACAGGATAAATATGATTATTTATATTAAGTACATAATAACTCAAGATGACATGCCTACAATAGTGAGCTCCAGATCAGCGCCTGATTTTGTATGGATTCTGTTAATGTTAGGTGGGTTGGATGTAATCACAAGACAAGTGTGAACTGGACAAGCTAGTCTTTACCAGAAGGGAGGACCCGGGGATTGCAAAGGACTGCTTGTAGATGTAAGCACTGCAGAAGAGCAGCAGGACATAGCCATTGTGCTCCTGTTTGTAGAACTGCAGCAGCTCCGCCAACTCTCTGAGCTCCACCAAGTCTGACGGGAACTTTAACCTGAGGAGAGGGAGAATTGTGGCAGACATGTTCAAAGTTCAAATGGGGGAGTCATTAAGCGGACACTTGTATTGGGGCCATTCCATGTAAAGGTCACCCTTACCATAGAAAAAAAAAGTTGTGCGCACACAAATATAACTGTTGTTAAAATGTTCACTTAGGTCTATATTTTTTTGCATGTAACCACTCATGCAATTCATTTTTCTTCCAAATGTCCGTTTAGTACCGTTTCAAGAACGGGGTAAAGTGACTCCATTTTTCAATACAATGTTACGATTTAGCATTTTCCTGATTGACAAGAGAATGATAGAACATTGTGTATGCTCAGCTTGAGTTAAAGGCACAACTCCTTAAATGCATAAGCCTTTTGTTTATGAGTCAGTGAGTTCCATTGCATTTCACAGCGCATTCATTTTGAAAGACGAACAGAGAAATGCGATCAAGGCATTTGTCGATGGAAAATATGTTTTTGCCGTCCTTCCTACGGGATTCTGTAAAAGTTAACATCTGATTGGTTGTAGGTCTATCCAATTGAGTGAAGAGGCATTTTTTTCTGGGTTCGGTTGAAACACGCCCCATACTCACAGCCCAACGGAGCGTTATCAGACTCATATTCTGACCAGAATTATGAGTATGACAACGTCAGGCTAAGATGAACGCCTACTACGAAGACCAATGGGTTTTATGTCATTGGCAGAGGACTGGTCCAGATGCGTCACATCCATAACGTTCAAACGTCATATCCAAAATGCTGGTTTTCCAATTTTTTGGTGTTCATTACTCAAAATCATTTATAAGACTGTGTGAGAGTATTCACAGCTTAAGATGATCTGTGACCATTCTGAACTTTTATAATAGTAATTTGACAACAACTCCATCTAAAAAAGATACAATGTCACTATCAATGCTATTTTGTCGGCCATCTTAAAAATCTTCAGTGACATTTCAGATGGTTTTAACTAATTCACTAGTTATTTTAGATGTTGAGAAAAGGATGGAGCGAGGCCAGACTCTGTACAAATTAAATGTATGAAAGTCTGGTTAGGACCAGGCTAGGTCTTTGCGCCATCGGACACGTTTTGGTATGTCAACTCCCCTTGGCGTGAACCAGCTGGGCAAAGTGCTCCCTCGTCTGATAGGCAGGGACGGTGAGATAATAATAATAACTAGAGAGCATACAATTTCTGGGGAAATTGTGAGGGTGTGCTTGCAGCTGCCCCAGCTGCCCATAGTCTCACTGTGTTTACTGATATCAACCACTCAGTGTTTTACATTGGTTTTAGACAGCAAATAACATTTGTGTAGGTTGTTGGTCAACTCGTCCCATTATCTGGTTATTAATTGAGTTTTTGTGGGAGTTTTTCCTTGTCTTCCTTGAGGATTTAGGTTGGTTGAGGGGCAGGTCTATGGGCGTATGTGAAGCCCTCTGTGACATGCTTGCGTGTAAAAAGGGCTATACAAATACATTTTGATTTGATGTAATCTAGTAAACTTGTAATAAACCATACAACCAACATTGCTTCCAGTTGATAGGCCACATATATATACAAATGACTCATTTAAATCGACAAAAAGATAGCCTTGAGTAACCAAAAGGATATGTGAATGTTTAAAGAACATGTTTTACTTTATTACATGACATTTCTGTTAAATGTCTCAAAATAAAATTCCATCAAAACTTTTGTCCAATTTTCCAAGTTACGATTTCCAGCAACATGTCTATCTAAAGTGGATATTTGAATGTAAAATTATTGTACCCATTCAATATGGCACTCCAGTGCAAGGTCGGGGTACAGTCCGACCTCCTCCGCGTGCCGCGCAAGCCAGTAAACCAACGAGCTGCCAACGATCCAGACGTGGGGACGACTTTGGTTTTCCATGGTTCGATATGATTCAACATCCAACCTCTGCTTCTTATATACTAAGGCTTCCCGCTTCTTATTTTTCAAACAATGCAAGGCTAACATCTGCCTGTTTATTTGCCGCCTGTGTCAGTGTTTTATTTTTCTCATTGTTTGGCCTTTTAGACAAGCCTAGCTCTATATTATTTGACAGTCGCGTCCTATTTAGTAGGCTAATTGTACCGCCCTGATCGGCATCATTTGGGTAGGCTAATGAGGGCAAGCGCAGGCTTTTTGATTAGCCTACTTAAAAAACATCATTATGCAAGATAGAGGAGCCTTGGATTTAGCTGTAGCAGTTTATTATAGCCTACATGAGACTATTTTAGATATAATTTTCAGAGTAACTTAAAACCTTTCTTTTGTTTCTTTTAGGGTTTAGTGGTCTCGGTTGAACATCATTAGGCCTATTTATAGCGACATTGTAGCGAAGTAGCCTACCGGACACTGTTAGCTCGCAATGTACAAAGAATGCTCCTGCAACAAAGTTGTTACTTAGTAACAAGTAGCCAGCTAGACCCCGAGCAGAAGTGTGTAGCTAACAAAGACATATCTAGCTATAGATAATGGCCTAATTGATTTGACTGTGAGATTCGCTGATTTTGGGTGTCCAAGATACATGGATTCTGATCTGTATCAATAGTAGCCATGTCCAGTGCTCGACATGAAGGCTTGTCTGGTGTATTTTTGTACGGCAAGTCTGGAAGAGAAATGTAGGCTACTTGCCCCACTGGACAAGTTCAAACTCAACGAAAATAAAATGCCATGTTACTTGACGTTATGTGCCACTCATTACGTCTATCGATAGTATTTGACCAAATTCTGCATTAGGAAAACACAAAAAAGTGTCTTCGTCCCAGGATCTCTACAGACCGTGCAGCTATAGCTAATGTAATGCTTCAGTTCAACGGGGGCTTATTACGTGAAAGAGGAATTATTTACTGTGTCGTAGCCATTTGCCTACTTTAGCAAATACAAGCCTATTTCCCACCCCTGATAGTTTAACACTATATTACACTGTATTGTAGCTGACCAACAGCGCAAAGACAACAAAGCTGACTAGACTAGCTAGATTTTGTTTTAGCCAACTCACTGGCTACAGCTATGGTATACCCATACCACAACGACACTAGCTGGTGGCTGGACGAGCTGGTGGCTGGACGATTTGTACAGTAGGCCTAAGCTACCTCCCAGAAGCGGTCTGGAACGGAAGACTACAAGGTAGCAAATTAGCTGTAGCTAGGTTTAACACTTTTGGTAACAGATAGTAGAGATGTGCCGGGGTAGCAGCTAGAGCTAACTCCTCTATGAAATAGCAGACTACTGTTAGCGAAAGTAGATCTACTAGCTTAGCTCTAATATCAGCGTAGAGCTATCATATTTTAGCTAAATTTAACAGGAAACGTGTTTCATATCACAAAGGTAAATGTGTAAATAGATAAGCTATCACCATGGCCTCTTTGCTTGTGGCATTACAAATCGTTTACTTGCAATGTCATGTCAAATAAATCCCCAAACAAACATTTATTTGTGAGGAATGGTTATTTTAACGATTGAAAACAGATGTATCACAGCCGCTGTCGTATGTGTCGCATGTCGCCCGGGCAACAGAGGCTAATGTCATGATGCTTACGCCTCAGCAGCAGACTAGCCTACTGTTTCCGAAAATATATGTACTTAATAATATCAGCATATATGATATTGTACATAACATTTCAGAATGTTGTTTTCTATTACAATGTTAAATAAATGAGTAAATAGTTATCACCCTGGCGTCTTTGTTTGTGGCGTTTCAAATTAGCCTAGCTATCTCCCAGAAGTTAATGAGCTGCTAAACAAATGTTCTAGGTTACTACAGCCTGGCAGTCACGCGTGTTTTCGTGACGTTAGTAACGTCAATGACTGTGGCTAGCAAGTTAGCCACATTAGCTTCACTTTTCGCCACAAAAATGTACTTTAAGCTTAAACCATGCATCGGAACGTAAATTCTGATACAAGCAACTCAATCGCTACCAAGACGGAACGTTTGACCGGGTCGTTCTCTATGTAGTCCAAATATTGACCGAGTTTTAGGGGTGGGAAAATAAACAATAATAATAATAAAGAAATATATATGTGAGATAACAAAGGTTGTGCTTCATGCCGAAGGCAAAGCACACCCAATAAAGAAATATATATGTGAGATAACAAAGGTTGTGCTTCATGCCGAAGGCAAAGCACACCCAATAATTCATTTTATTTGTAACGCGCTCTTCATTCATAAGAATCTCCGAGTGCCTACAGTGCCTGCCGAGATATAGGCCTACCAACCACAGCCTGCATGCCACAGCCATACAAAAGCTGTCCGACGCAGGACTTGCGAGCAGTGAGTGGCCGTGATTGGCAGTGAGTGGCCATAGGTAAGAGCAGCCCAATGGCCCAATGAAATATGTTCGTAGTGTTTTTTTTAAGCGCTGTGATGCTAACATTTTCTCTTGCAGTCTCTCTTCGTTTATGTTACATAGATCGGAGAGATTCCTCGCTAGTTACTGACGACCCTCGCTAGTTACTGGCGACCCTCGCTGGACAGCAGGAAGCGCTGTAGCCATATTTTGGGAGACCATGGCAACGGAGACATGGCAAAGATGCAAAGGACACCCGACACCCCGCGCATGACCACCTCTCTCAAGTCTAGGAAAGTTGAGTCTACTTTTCGCTAGGTACCTACGAACATGTCTTAATCTGCTAGACAAGCGCCGCCCAACTGCGCCCCCCCCCAAAAAAAATCACCAGCCGCTACTGTCCATATCTAAATGGGTGCACCATCCAGGGAAATGTACAAATAAATGGTTGACTATAAAGTTGTTTTATGAAAGCAATATAGTACGAGTGCGAGTGGGGTAGGTAAGGGATATTCCCACGGGTGTTGTTCCCTTAGCTACCTACCCCACTCGCACTATATTGCTTAAATATACTTAAACAGGCTCTGGTCCGACCGATTGTGGTGCGCCGGTCTGGGCAAAAATTCCGGGCAATTTTTTTCACGCCAAACTTTTGAGAGTCCTGTGACTAGTAGCCTAGCCTACAATGAGCACACTAGCACGTAATAAGCTAACTGCAAACCGAAACATTCACTGTAATGTGAGACGTAGGGAAGCATAGGCCTACTAGTGTGTAGGAGGCTACCTCGGTTCCTCGCTTTCGGCCTGAGGGTCAGTAGACGTTTTCACGTTTTCCTTCGAATGACGATGAAGATGTCGGGGTTGTTTGGGAAGATAAGAGGACAGCACATACAGATACAATGTGGCTGCGACAACAACAGTTATTAATCCCCAAATCGAGCGCATGTTCAGCAAGTGGATGGATTTAGCTTCTTCACTAACTATCTCTACTCCTTACATGTAGTCTGCCATGAGTCTACCAAATGCCTACCTCAGTACCTGCGCATGTTGGCGTTTTCTATTCATACGGGAACCATGCCTTCAATACAAAAAGATGGGGGACAACAAAAAGTGTTGGACTGCATGGTCACAATTTTGACGTCATGTCCGTTGTTTGCGTTGAACAAGTTAAAAAAATATGCTTTTATGCTTTAGTAGGCGTGTTGATGCGATCTGTATGGAGCTAGAATTTGAATATGAAAGATCTGAAATATTTGTATGTCGAATTTCATAAAACTGAACTATTTTACTGTTGAATATATAATATCTGATTTATTTGTATGCCGAATTTAACAAAACTGAATTATTTTGTTCCAGAAATACACATTTCTAAAATTCCGATTGCGGAAATTCCGATTGAAGAAATTCAGATTGCGGAAATACAGATTGCGGAAATTCAGACTGCGGAAATTCAGATTTTGTCTGAACTAGGCCAAAGGTGAAACAGCTTGCTTTCACAGGGAAAAGTAGACGATTTCAGAACGAATGCATTTTTAATATGTGGTGTCAGAAGGAGCTTAATGTCGTGGTAAATACGGCTATTGTCTCGAAACAATCCCAAATAGGCCTACGTGATTAGTAGCCTACTTTCGGGTAGCGTCTATGGGAACCAGTTGTCGTAGAAGAAGCCAAAACAAGATGTTACCTGAAGGACAACTTAGTTAATAAATAAGTAACGATTCAACTAACTTCTTGTGAGTAAAATAAACTCGCAGTGTAAAGCAATAGGCTTTGGAAAATATAATGTATTTTTGCTCTAGTGCGATCGAATCCCACTTCATGCGAGTCTTCAAATGTTTTTATTTTGTCTCCATTTATTTTGTCGTGAATGGATGTAATGTAGTGCGCACGTTTCATACTTTCATATTCCTATGGCTCTGACTGTTAGGATTGTTTTATTTCGACTTTTTCTGTCTTAACATCAAAACACTTAAAAGTGATGCCATTCTGGCTATTGAACCAGTTTTTTAGGCCCACTTGGCTATCCTATATATAGGCTACATTGGCCTACATTGTTATATCCCATTTACAACACTGAATCCGAATTTGGTCATCTTGAAAAGTTTGTATTTGGATCAAGGTGATCCAATCCAATGTTGCTTTGAAAAACCAGTAGGCTACAAATGTAAAATGGATTACCTGAGCCTGGATAGCAAAACATGGGATTTCAAAATCCAAATAATTCTGATGCAGATTATTTTTTTGGCCCGTGGTTGTCATCGCATCCTGTTGCTTTATGGTTAAACATTTTTTATTAAAACAATAGCGCCTCTTAGTGGACTAGACTCTCGACACTGCACTTTGTCCCCTCAATACCCTGCAATTTATCATGTAGCCTACGCATGCTGCACAGTCATGTTGGAGGTAAAGGTAGAGATTGAAAATATAGCACTAGAGGGCCTATAGGCCTATATTTGAGACAGCTGTTTTGGGTCGTAGTTGAGTTTTATGACGTTGGGGGCTTATTTCCAACGTCATCGATAAGACATCGATACAAAACATGGATGTTTTTGTGCTATAGGTATATGATTGTGCTATATGCATAGAAATTATTGGTGAACTTGTCATTGGCGAAGTAGTGTACATAGCTACTGAGATTTAACAGACAATGACACAACTATACCCGTCTTGGGGTCGTATGTGTCTTCAATCCCCTTAGCTACAATTCATTTTTATATCCGCCATCATGCTACTAATGTCATAACTGATTCAGCATATTGATTCTGGCCTGTCAAAGATAATGATAAATGCTAAATTTCCAAAAGTCATAAAGGTCACGCTCTTATTAGTATTTGTATTATTGGATGGAGCTGCATGCCGTAAATATTGGTTGTGTGTGAGTTCCAGAACGAGTAGCAGGATCTTTGATTTGCACAGCGCTGCGCACTGCTGCAATGTAGGCGTAATCCATTTTTGACGTCCATTTCGTTTGGGCGGAGCTAGTTAGAGAGACTACTGACACGTAAGAATCTTGCATTAATTTTAAGGAAGACGCAACATCTTTTATGTTTATTTACGTATCTGGCTTGATGTATTGGCCGTAAAACATCCATACATTTGGTCAGTTGTAGGCGAGTCAGGACTGACAACAGCAGCCGACCCGTAAAATGAGATTTTCAATGTTTATATCTCTGTTGAGGCCCATCGGCCCAGTCATCGTCGGTATCTCTTTGGGATTTACCTTGAGTTTACTGAGTGTGAATTGGGTAGAAGAATCTTGCGTTCTCGATGGTAAATCAAGTGGTGAACTCCATTTAGCCCAAGATGGTAATCCTAAAGGTGCCAGAAAACCGAACTCGATCTCCACGGCCAACGATTGGGAACACGAGGAAGATTTCGAGCCAAGAATTGTTCCATATAAACCAGTTCAACAAAGCCAACCAAAGAAACTTTTTAGGTAAACATGCAAAACACCTACATAGGCAAGACTATTGAATTGTAATGCGAAATTTCCTTTCACTTTATTTTGTATTTTAAGTAGGCATAGCCAAATAACCTTTATCGCTACTGTTTTTAAATTGTGTTCAGATCATAATGTTACATATGAATTATTGTTTTTGGCCAGCAATGTTTTTCAAAACCACACGAGACTCCACGAGGGTGCCTTCAGTCCAGCACCAAGCTCAAAGCTCCTCGGACAATGGACCAGATAGCACAAACACAATAATAGATATAATATGATTTGATGGTTTAAATGTGACTGGGACCAACTTGTATCCCTCAGCAGCAGGGCGAGTTATCAACCAGGCCTACAGTACGTTGTTATAATTTATATTCTTGTGTGGTCCCTTTTTTTCTTGACTTATGTTACAATTGTTTATATTAAATAATAACTCTGAAATGGCAACACTGTCAGGCTTCACTGGATTGCTAGAATGCCTTGGAGAAGTTAAACATTTCTCCTGTAAGGCTACATAAATAGTAACAGCATCCCCACTGAATGCCATACATTATTTGCTCTATTTGTACATACTTCATAGTTTTAACCCTGGAAATCAAAGGCCAGTCTTTTCCTAATACATTTCAGAAGCTTCATAAGTAGGTCTATGTCTTGCCATGATGACCTGCATGTCTTTACTGTTACTTGTGTAGACATGTTTTGAATAGTGGTGTGTGGTTAAGTAGAAAGAATGGCAGACATTTGCTACAGTCCTTTACTAACAGGCAACCACATTCTTCTTTTTATTAGTATTTTTAAAAGTGTGTCATTACATTGTTAATGCCCAATGGTTTATCTACACTTCTCAATCTTGTCAGCCTGGTTTTCAAAATGCAACTATCTGAGGTCAGTATAGTTGTTTGGTTGATGTCAGGGGTATTTTCAAGTCGGTCTCTATTTGGATATGTACTGGAGGCAGTTTTGAGGAACTTGGCCCCTGCTTTTGACAAATACGTTTATTTAAATACCTGAACAGACAGGCATCTAAAGAGATTTACAGGGTAACTACTATGTTTTCCCACTCACCTTTTCACTCAGATAGGTATCTCTGTTGGCTCAGACACAGCTTTATACTGCCGGCCCTTTTCAGGCTCTAGACTAACCCCTAAATCCTGGACACGGCCCACCGCCAGATTTCAAAGACTACTGCATTAATCATATCCCAGAAGGACACTCTTGTAGACAAATTCTCCACAGGCCAGTCAGGAGAATTTGGGTCAGATGGCTGAGCGGTTAGGGAATCGGGCTACCAATCAGAAGGTTGTCGGTTCGATTCCTGGCAGTGCCACATGACGTTGTGTCCTTGGGCAAGGCACTTCACCCTACTTGCCTCGGGGGGAATGTCCCTGTACTTACTGTAAGTCGCTCTGGATAAGAGCGTCCGCTAAATGACTAAATGTAAATGTGAATAGAATTAACAGGTAACACTGTATAATAACTACACACAATTCATGAATATTAAGTGTTAGTTAATAATAATAATGGATTGCATTTATATACCACTTTTTCTACCTTAGTGGCACTCAAAGCACTTAATTTACAGAGTCCAGTATTCATTCAGTCATACCGGTGGTAAGCTACAACTGTAGCCACAGCTGCCCAGGGGCAGACTGAGAAGCCCCTCCGACATTCATTCACATTTATACGATGCATGTTTTTATGATGGTGGGGGAAACTGGAGTACCCGGAGGAAACCCACGCAGGCACGGGGAGAATATGTAAACTCCACACAGAAAGGACCTGGAACAACAGGGGTTTGAACCAGGGACCTTCTTGCTGTGAGGCAACAGTGCTAACCACTGAGCCACCGTGCTGCCACCTATTAGTTAATGGTTTGTTCACCATTAGTTTTTTATTGTTCATACAAAATGTATCATTAGTAAAGCATTTGTTTACACAGGGGTAAAAATAGGTGGAGGGGGAATAAGTGGAGGCCTGGTGTGTGTGTTCTACCTTACCGAGTAGCTAACCTGATCTGAAAAGCTAAAAGAGGCCTGCCTGAAAGATAAGAAGCTATACCAAAACTCGGATGTGTGAAGAGTAGAGGTCATCAGTGTATAATATGTAACTATGTGAACAAATGCTTTACTAATGATAAATAATGTATGAACAATAAATAACTAAAGGTGAACAAACCATTACCTAATAGGTAACAAATGCTTAATAAATGATGAATTGTGTGTAGTTATTATAAAGTGTTACCAATTAACATATTAATGTATTAACCAGGTGTCAAGCTATGTTTAAGTAACCTACTGTGTGTTGCTTCTTTCTTAGTTTGAACTTGTATTTTGTGTAAAAATAGTTAATATTGTGTGTGTGTTCCAGGGCCAAGTACATTAGCACAGAGCTGGGTATCCGTGAGCGTCTGTTCGTCGGGGTCTTGACGTCCAAGAACACCATCAACACCCTGGGTGTGGCTGTAAACCGCACCATCAGCCACCACCTGGACACAGTGGTCTTCTTTACGGGCACACGCAACCGCAAAGTTCCTCATGGAATGTTTGTTGTCACCCATGGTGACGAGAGGCTTATATGGAACATGTTCCAGACCATCAAGTACATCCTAGAGCACTACATCACCGAGTACGACTGGTTCTACCTCGTCCAGGACGACACCTACACTGAAGCAGACCGGGTCAAAGCCCTGGTGGGGCACCTGAGCATGGACCGGGAGCTGTACATGGGGAGCCCAGAGGAGTTCATTGGCGGGGAGATGGAGGGGAGGTACTGCTATGGGGGGTTTGGATACCTCCTCTCCCGAACCCTGTTGCTCCGGCTCAAGCCCTTCCTGGAGAACTGTCGTAACGACATCCAGAGCTCCAGGCCTGACGAGTGGCTAGGGAGATGCCTCATTGACTACGCCAACACCAACTGTGTTGATGAACACGAGGTAGGTGGACATCTCATCTGCTGCCACCCTCGTTTTTCCTTTTGTTTGAAGTATGCAGCCACCCAGACTTAATCATACTGACAAGAAAGGAACAGATTTAAAAAAAAATTTAAAAAAAAAGATGTTTTAAGATAAGATGTGACAGGTTTCTGCAGGGACCTTAACTGTCATAGGAAGGTAAAGCTGTCACAGCAGAGGGCTATCTCTACTTCAGGAACCCATCCGAGGACAGCGAGACAGCCAGACAGCTGGCTAGCTCCACAGAGAAAGTGGTGCTTAAACACTTGCAGAGATTACAAGTACACTGATGCAAGATTGCGGTGCAACATGTAAGCCTGTCGCTCAAAATGCTATAGTTACCGTTAGTAAGAGATTGTGTATTCATTTGCCTATGCAAGAGCTGTGCTCGTGCTTGGTTGAAGTATGACTGACATGCAGTAGTACCTCCAATACGCATAGATATTTTATATTTTGTTATTCTAATGTCCACCACAATAGATGTATTAAGAGCCCATGTGGTTCTTAATACAGTTTGTAGCATTGGGTGTGCCTCTGGACTACATCTGGTTTAATTTTCTGTCTCGTTCCCCCAGGCAGCAGGATACCATCTTGTTAAACACAGTTCTGTGCTCATCTTAGTGACCCAGGTTAGGGGGTTAGGAGGCTTGAAAGCTAGGAGGCTAGAAAGCTAGAGGGCTAGGTATCTAGAGGTCTAAAGGTTAGGAGGCTTGGGGGTTAGGAGGCGCAGAGGGCAAGGAAGCTAGGGGACAAGGCCAGTGGACAAGGAGGTGAAGACAATTCATGCTGAGCTCCATGCATGGAGATGGGGGTATAAGTCAAAAGCCAAGTCAAGCCCAAACGTATCTGTAACACTCATTAGGAAACAGAGCCACACATTCCCAGTAGATTCTCACAGTAGGGCACAGATGGTGCAGATAACATGTTAGTGGCGTGCAGGACAGACAGGGTGCACTTTTGAAGAGCAGTACTAAGATGCTAAGCTGTTGGGGAAACACTCCTAGTCTGTGGGTGACCTCTGTGGCCATTGGAGCAGCGATTTAATTCTTTGTTCTTTTAATAGCTTGATAAGATTGGATTCACTTTCGCACCCACCAGACCCTGACCAAGCTGCTTAACCCCTTCACTCCCTCGATCTTAAATGGTTCTGTCTTTAAAGATCCTGTAAAGTGGAAATGAAAATTAGTTTTAAGTTCACCACACCACAGAAGAATGTGTTGTTTACTACCCATCCAAATTAGAATGAAAAAGAAAACACTAACAAGTATGTTAAATTAGGCTTTGAAATCGTGAGAAATCAGCAGTCTTCTCTGCTTGAGACTGGGGGCGTGTCGCCTTGAAGGAGCTGAAGCTCCGCCCCCTCGACATTATTGAATTTAGCAACAACAGCAACACTAGCTAAAATAATTGCAGATATCAGGACAGACCTACCTGCAGTCTCTGAGTGTTTTATGTGTTAATTACTTTTGACTGACTAACGATAGCCAAACGCGTGCAACGTTAGTCAAACGTTCTTCGGCGTTATCCAGCGTTTAAAATTAAACGTTGAAGAACGCTGGTCTCCTTCAGAACTTTTGTGCATGTTCTCCGCCGATCACAGCCGATTACCGCTGATTACCAGCGTCCACACAACGCTCTTCTGGCGAAATACCAGCGCTATACCAGCGGCCATGGACGATTACCAACGTTTCCTCTAACGTCATAGAACGTCGACCAGAACGTTATGGTGTGACGGTGCCTTTAGCAACGACGCATGGATACAAAGTGCATAGATGTGCTGTTGCACAGCGAGTATCGTATCGTGCCGTGGTGTACTAGCAGCACATGTACATTTAAGCAAATCAAGACTTGCATGTACAGTAAGTAATGTCACATTAAATAGTGTATTTAAACTCAAGCTTGTGTGGTGCGTCGCTGTCTTCAATTGGCTCTGCCCACCTACGTACTTCCGCTCAATTTTGATTTTGCTTCTGTACTAGGTCTGGTGCTTCGGTACGCATTTGAGATCTTGGAAATAGATTTTCTATTTGCGCCAATCAGCGAACAGAGGGAGTGGCTGAGAACGATAAGCTTGATGTTGTGCGCTAGTTTGTGTTGTAGTTCGGTAATGGCGGCGGAGAAAGATGCGAGCGAAGCTATGGAGCGAAGCCATTTGGTCCGTTGTGGCAACACTGCAGAATATCCAGAAACTAAAGCCAGAGCAAGAACAAGTGTTGCTGAGTTTTCTTGGTGGCAATGATGTTGTGGCCCTTCTCCCCACGGGGTTTGGGAAAAGTTAGATTTTCCAGCTACGGCAGCTAGCTCTGTTACAGTAGTGGTGAAGGAGTTTGCTAAGGCGAACGCTAGCTATTGGTTATGGCAGATCAGAGTGGATCTGGGCAGATCCAATAGTTTTAAACTTCAACAGCGTACCCGCCTACAAGGAAGTCAACGTTTGTCAATGGAGCGTAGCCAGACTCTCTGTACAAATGAAATGTACGAGAGTCTGGTTAGGACCAGGCTAGTCTTCAATGCCACAGCCTAAACTTTAGGTCAAAAGAAACTTTCTAATTTCCGGCGCTTTAACCATTTCCCCCCAAAATAAATGCCAAGCTTATTTATGTTTTTGGGGGCATATTTTCAGTTAGCAGATGGTTCTGTTTGAATCGCGATTCCATCTGAAATACTGCCGGTGACAATGTTGTTACAATAGCTTGTTTCAAAGGGGGTTCAGCTTTTTCCAAAGGGGGTTCTTAATGAATTATGCAAAATGAGTAGGCTAAATGCTTGAAAATATCACTAGAAGGGAAAACTTAAGGGGACGGACCCATCTGTAATTGACGCAAACAAGCACACCCTACAATTTCCCCAGAAATTGTACCCTCTCTAGTTGCTCATTGCAGGGTTTCCCGCAGCACTTTTCAGTTAAGGCGGCCGCCTAAGCAACACACGCCTGCCGCCTTTACTACGTTGTCCAAAAATAAAATATATATTTATATCCGCCGTTGTCCTGTTTTCTCCCTTCCATTCCAAACCGTGACCTAGGGTTTGGAATGTTAATCATGCATTTTATCCTGTAAAGGTCTTTAATTACTCTACTCCACAAGTAGGCTACTGTAAAAAATCTCCATGAGACATGTTCTTTAGACCCTATCACACAAGTATTTAATTTAGTGTGTGAAACGCAAAACATGCACAAAAAGTCTCTGTAAAAGGAAAATATTGTTTGCTTGCCCTTACAATAATTTAATGGAGGCGCTCAGCGTCGCGTACCAATGTAGGAATGTCCTTTCTTGCAAATCAAGTCACTTGACCCCCATAGCTTTAAATAGCCTGACCAAGTGATCGGTTAAAACTAGCCTGGCTAACTGAGGTCGCTTTCTCAGGAAAATGAGTAATGAAACTAGCCTGGCTCTGCCCACTTACGTACTTCCGCTCAATTTTGATTTAGCTTCTGTACCATAGAGGTAATATTAAGTAGAGAGAGCCAACATCGTCTTCCAAGATGGCGTCCCCATTCATTTCTATGAAAAGTGCTCAGTGGCGCAGTGAAGCAAGCTAGAGCGCGAAACGGACAGCGCCATCTTTCTACTTCCGTGTCTTCCGGTCTAAACTAGGAAAAAAGTGAGCCCATAGCTTTTAACGGGCTCACTTTTTTCCTAGCTCCAAGTTGGCTCCGAGACTCGTGCACGCTTGCAAATAGCTGTACACGTCATACTTTGCGACAACCAGTCGCGAGCTTGTGAGCTGGAGCTAATGCATTGCAGAAAACTGTCAGAATGTGGTACAAGTCCGATCAAGAAGCAGATACATGTGAACTTACGAAAACCAATACTGTAATATTATACGTGCAATGCCTATACGTTGTTCTTTTTGCTCCGTGTTTTTAGTTTGACTGCTAAGTATTGTGTTGGATTAAAGAAACTGCAAGCTTGAATATTTGGCTCCGTCGTTGTTCTAGCTCGGCAAAGCAAGCTAAATTAAGCCTACAGGCTATAGCCTACCTATGTTACTATTATAATGATGATGAGTGTTGCTTACTATTACTAGCTTATTGTTAATGCCATCGTTGTAGTGTTAACTGACATAAAGTTCTAACAATATAACGACCATAACAATATTGTCGTTATCAGACATGATTTATTCATCTTCGTCTTTGCTCCAGAATAACATGTTATCTACAATGACAACGTAACATGCCACGATATTATAACTAATTATATTAGGCTATAATTAGCCTACTTTGTCATGCAATGAGAATAATCGCGTTCATTAGCCTACAAAATGGTTAAATATGCTTTAAAATAACGGAAATAAACTCTACAAACAACCGTCATGTATATGTGCAAGCATTTGTAAAACGTGCTACAATTAAGGCAGGCAATTTTAGATTACCAAGTCCTTTCTCCTTGTTCTCATTCAGCTCAGGTAAATCAGCACTTTCTGATGTTCCCTTGTGTGCTCGTCCCCTGTTAGTATCCGCGAACACGTTTCGAGGCAACTTTTCTTGACGTAAGCAAATAAATGGGGTGCTAGTTTACCTATTTCGGATTGGTTTCAAACATAGCAAAAATCTGGAAAAATTATTCTATGAAAAAGCTAGTAGTATGAGCCAGGTTCGAGTATCGAACACAAATTATTGGGGGAGATAGTTTTGTAAATGTTGACTGGATTTAATAGATTAAAAACGACCGGAAGACACGGAAGTCAAGTCGAAGATGCAATACCACCTACATCCACCGGGGCCGTTGCTTCAACCCAAGGGGCGAGGGGTGGGGGCTTGTTCTGTACAAGGTCTGGATCTTCAGTATGCATTTCGGATCTTGGAATTAGATTTTCTATTTGGCCCAGTCAGCGAACAGAGGGAGTGGCTGAGAACGATAACGTTGATGTCGTGCGCTAGTTTGTGTTGTAGTTCCGTAATGGCGGTGGAGAAAGATGCGAGCGAAGCCATTCGGTCCATTGTGGCAACACTGCCGAATATCCAGAAACTAAAGCCGGAGCAAGAACAAGTGTTGCTGAGTTTTCTTGGTGGCAATGATGTTGTGGCCCTTCTCCCCACTGGGTTTGGGAAAGGTTTGATTTTCCAGCTACGGCAGCTAGCTCCGTTACAGTAGTGGTGCAGGAGTTGGCTAAGGCGAACGCTAGCTATTGGTTATGGCAGATGAGTGGCTCTGGGCAGATCCAATAGTTTTAAACTTCAACAGAGTACCCGCCTACAAGGCAACGTTTGTCAATGGAGCGGAGCCAGACCCTCTGTACAAATGCAGTATGTACGAGAGTCTGGTTAGGAACAGGCTGTAATGAAACAGGCTCGGTTAAAGAAATCCAATATGCTGGCTATCTTCAGCAGGCTCGTATCTACGTTAGGCAGTCCTCGTCGAATTGACTGTAAAACTGTCAAGTTATGAACTTTGTGACATGACGTGAAGACATGGCTGCCGCTCCACTATACGGTCTGTACCGGGCGACATTCTCACTCAAATGTCAAGACTTTCGTGACCCAAATCAAAATTCTGATGCGACAGATCAATGGGGAATCGCTTTTTCTGTCTCTAAGGCTGTCCTCCTCCTTTAAATCGAACTATTTGTATGATCCGTGTGGTCCTTTTGCCATTGTAAATGCTATCCTTTCCCGGTTTTCTGCAACCTAGCTGCGCGCACATTCTGACTGTTTACAAACATGAAATTGGTCTATACGTTGTTGGTTTGGGCTAAACCCGGAATGTTTACAACGTCCGGCTCTGCGGCTGATTAACACTCGGATCGATAAGCAGTCTCTAAAATGGTAGCAATATAAAAACATATACGATCCCTTTCCGTAATGATACCCCTCACTGCACACCCAGTCAAAGCAGGCTGCCCTTCCAGCTAAGCATCACAAACATCACCAAAGAGAAGCCGTTTTTACAATTCATATTTCAGCTAAACAGTAGGCTACATGTAAATCAGCAAAATGGCAGTGTAGTTGCTGAAACTGTGCTTATTTTATTGATGAAACTGCTCGTTTGTAAATTTGCTCCGACTTTTCGATAACCTAGCTAGCATCTCAGTGCAGCGCCACCTGCTCTTCTGGCGGAGAATTGTTTTCAGCACCCACAGCCTTCGGAGAACCATAAACGAAGTCTATCCGTCCGTATCCGTGCGTATGCGTGAGCCCGCCCATCCGTAAACGGAGACGCAGAAGCATATTTTGTCCTTTAGAAAATTGAGGAGGTGCACGTCAATCCGTCAAAGGCTGTCCAAGGGCTGACGGAGAGCTTGTAGAGGGCGTTCCACGGAGACAAGGGCGTTCCCATGTGTCAGTTTTTCGAAAAACGCAGAAGCATATAGCGGCCTTAAGTAATGATTGGACATGAGACCGTGATGGAAAAACGTACATTCACTGTATGATTCATAGGACAAAGATACCCAGCATTCTACGCGGGTTAACAGTGGGGCATTACGGATGCCCAGAGGGAACAAACTTAATTAAATATCAATACAAAACATTCCTCCCCCTTTACTTTTAAATCCCCATAAGTAAAAGTAATATTCACTGTATTGATTACCTGAACTAGGGAAAGAGGGTAGACTGCCTCAATTCCCAGACTTTACCTTGGGATGTATTCTGCCCCACTGTTGGAGGTTAGTCTCTAGACTACATGTTCAATCTGTAAGGGGGTCGTCGTTCTCTTGTGGGGTAATGACGACGTACAGGTAAGTCTACAGTCCCTCTGTCTCTGAGTCTGAGTGGTAATGGGGTATTCCCAGACTGGGGTGCATCAGTACCCTGAGTAGGCACACCCACTGGTTCAGGTGAGTAGGGAGGGAACACTTTCCCTACTAGGTTTTCCAGGTTGCTGCAGGGGATGTTCTGATGATGGCTCAAAACCATGGAATGGCTCCAGTAGCTGTTATGGGTTTGCCATTTGACCTGAGTCATCACTGAGGTTGGTTCCTGGCAACAGTTGATCCACGTGTCTCCTCCAGATTATGTTCTCTGGTGTTAGAACTGTGTAGGACACAGGGCCTGTTTGTGCGACAACTGTTGCTTGTATCCACTTTGGACCTTTACAGTAGTTCCGAGCAAGAACTCTCTCTCCAGCTCTGAAGCTTCTGTCTTTTGTTTTGCTCCGTCTCTCTACCCATGCTCTTTGTTGTGTCTGTACGACCTGCTTAGTCTTCAGTGGTTTCAGAAAGTCGAGTCGTGTGCGCAGCTGCCTTTTCATCATGGCCGACGCAGGGGCCACTTTGGTTGTAGCATGGGGGTGTTTCTGTAGGTCAACAGGAAGGTGCTTAGGCGCTTGATGAGCGATCCGTTTCCTTGTGATGATTTTAGAGCTTGCTTCATTGTCTGCACAAATCTTTCCGTAATTTAGTTACTTTACAGATTACTTGATTTTAAAAGTAACTAAATTAGATTACAAGTGACCTTTTTAGTTACATTCAGCAGCTGCCAACAACACCCCCGCCGCCTCAACATAAAAATGACAACCAATTTTGCCAACACTCACTTCATTAGAAGTGCATTTTTAACAGTAATGTACACAACAACAATGTACAATGTATCTCCTGACATTTTAAATTAAACTTAAAAACTATTTCCAAAAAAAAGGCTACATGCTTTTGTAAAAAATGCAATAATGACATATTATGACATATTAACACTGTAATGGCAAAACTTACTATTTATGATCTACATTGTTTATAAATGTAACTATTAAATTATTTCCAACATGTTTTATGCACATTGTACCTGTTGTTCACAGCATTAGAGAAGCAAGGAGTGGTTTTACAAAACAAAACAAGTGTATAACACCACATGTAGGCTGATATCATGTCTACATTTGTAACTTTGGCCTAATCTTATGTTGTAATCGCATGTTATGAGTGAAACAGTGGAGCGAGTAACCCGTGGTTGTACCTTAGTCACAGGAACGGGATTTGCTCTGTAAATTTGACTGTGCAGTGCTGCGACTCCAAATGTTTCTTCAAATTTGACGTCGTTTTTGTATCTTGATAGCACTTTGTCGCCACCAACACAGAGTGTACAACGAACCTTGATATTTCCATCTTTAGCTGACAAATACTCAAAATAGTGATTGTATTTCCAACTCGAAGATGTGCATCTCTCTCTCTCCTCCTCCGTTGTTTGTGTCGCTGCGTAGTAGGTCTATGTAGCCTATACACGTGACGTGACCCTCATGCTGAAAACGTGACTAAATTGTCGCATACGCTACATGACTTCACTCCCAGAGACACAAGAAGAAATCAAATATATATTTTACTATTAATGACAAAATAGTAACGCACAGTGACTTGGACAAGTAATTTTAATCTGATTACTAGTTTGGAAATAGTAACGCGTTAGATTACTTGTTACTGAAAAAAGTGGTCAGATTAGAGTAATGCGTTACTAAGTAGCGCGTTACCGGCATCACTGCTTTTGAGTATAGACCCAGCTCCCAACCCAACTTTGAGAATAGATTAACGGCGATATTTTTTTATCGCCCGATAAGGGTCTCACGTTAACGCAGCACGTTAACGCCGATAACGGCCCACCACTAGTATTTTTATATTTGTATATTGTAAATTATTTGGCTACTTTATTTTTTATTAGTATTAGGTAGACTTGTACCTTTAGTATAGTTAGACCACATATTTAAATTGTAGGATTCCTATATGTTTAATCTATGCACCTTCCTGCCAAATTCAATTCCTTGTCTGTGCAAGCTTTCATGCCAAATAAAACCCTTTATGATTCTACCTATGCTAGATACAGGATACATTAGCTTCGCTTATAACTGTTACAAAATCATACTTACAGCTGCGATTGTGATGAGCATACGGTCGGATGTTTATGTAAATGTTGGGGCGTGACAAAGGTACAGACCAGAGCCAAATAAGGTGGAGCAAGTCGGTGGCTTTTTGTAAACCGCCCATTTAACAGCGGCAGTTTCAAATTGGTAGATTTGCATAGGAAAGAGGTGTCAATGTATGGTACGCCGTGTTAGTCAAAATTAAATAAATAAGTAAATAGATAAATACTAGGGCTTTCAAGCGATTAAAATAATTAATTGCGATTAATCGCATTATTTCATATAGTTGATCGCGATTAATCCCAAATGTATTCAATTTCTTTAATCTGTTCAAATTCGACCCAATAAAAGATTTATTTGTGAAATAACATTAAAAGGGTGTACTTAACTTCAAATAACTGGAGGATAACAAGAGGAAATTTCAATTTTATCGATTCCGATTCAGGGTTTTTTCTCTTCTGGTTACAGCTCTGCAGCTAGCCAGCTAAGCTACTATCAGAACACACACGGCTAGTTAAAGCCCATATAGCAGGTTAACCACCACTGTCGATGAATGGGTACATAAAGCACTCAAGATATGTATATTATTCAAGAAATCTCAAAATGGTGTCTCAAAATGGTGTTTAAGACCAGTTTTGTACGTTTTTTTTTGTTAGCGTTAGCATATTAGCGCAATTCGGCGATGACGTCACGTTGGGGAGTCGTGGAGGAGAGTAGCCTCAGTCTAGTACTAGAACTATGGCAATTGACTGGGATGAGGAAGAGGTGGCAATAACCACTAAAATGTACGATGGCCCGCAGCCGTATAATATCGAACCAAATAGACGAGAGAGGTCAAATGAGGAATTGCCTAGACCTGATGGCCGCCAAAGCCAATTAAATGGATGGTCCGAGGAGAATGAGTGTAGAGTTGGTGAAGTGTCCTGCTGAGTTAGCAACGGCAACGCAGCAAGGAGCGCTGGAGCTTGTCTACGGACAGCAGTGCATACAATAACGACACATTGTTTTACTGTCAGTGAATAGCACCGAGTGAAAGTCAACGTTTTCTTTATATCTACAGTAGTGACAGTTATCATGTCGTTAGTTCAGATAAGTAGCTCTTATCTAGATCTAGAAGGCATCATGCTAGCTATGGGCTAATTTACTAGTCCCACCTGTGAAATTCTCAAGTCAATCCCTAATTAAATCTTTTCCCCGACGTTGTAAACACATTTCCGATTAGATATTCCACATTTTGAGTTCCCGTAATAGTCACGTTCTATCAGGAAAGGGGAAACTAAATCAATCAACTAAATCAAACACACAGTTATGAAAGCCGTTTGATGATCACTCGTGATCCAAACACTAGCCATGGCGCGCTATCTAGCTAGATATGACTAGCTTTTGGACATATCTACCAAAAACAATTTTGTTTTGGTTCATATTCATGAGTCACGAAATGTGCTTTTCTAATGTCATCGTATCTTAAAAGCTCCGTGTACCCCGTCCACACTAGTACTACGCGTATACCCGGCGTTTTCAAATGTCTCCGGCTAGGGGATCGAGCGTATAATTCGAAAAGCTCCGTTTTCAGTGTCCGAATTCTCCGTATTAGTGTGGCCGGGAAGTGCAAAGGGAGACATATGTATGCGTTTCTAAATTTACCCGGGTTAGTGTGGACGGGGCCTCAGACTTTTCTAATGTCACACTGATTATTACTGTAGTTGGGGGGTTCATGTTATGGGGCTAGCTAACGTGCTCTGCAGCTTGTAAACATTAGCCTGAGGCTTACCGTTGCCAGCTCTCGCTTGCGGCGGGCGGCACCGAGCTTTTCAGTGCTTCTCGGTCTCGGGCCAGGGCAGACAGAGAGTTTGTCACCCCCCACAAACACAGTAGTTTACAATTTTTCCTACCTATACATAGCCTATGTCTATCTAGCTTTATCTCTATATCTATAGCCTATATGTAGGCTAGTACTAGTAGCTATTTATTTATCTAGTGCTAGCTAGCTATGCTATGCTATCTGGCTGTCTATCTATTTCTCTCTCTCTATATATATATATATATCTATCTATGCTATCTATATATCTGTAATGCCCAGTACACCCAGGTTTCCCTCACTAAAGAGGCACCGAGAATTAGTACAAAAATAGACTTTATTATAAGGCTCGGTAGTGGATCGGTATTTAACCGCTCAAGGAAAACGGTGACATAGACCACATCTAGGAAACAAACAATATGAAATAAGACAGGGCAACCGTACAGCACACAGCACCCATACAAAATTAAAATCATTATAGGCAAACACATACCCAAAACACAGAAAGCCGATGAGAAGACAAATCAGCTTCCCGACACTTGCTGCAATCAGCCCTGGCTACAAACAAACCCACGCACCAGTATACAACATTTACTTGCGAAGTCTTGCCTGCATTTGATGACTAACATACATTTTTAAGACACGTTTGAAGACTCAAACTTGCATGACAAACGATGCTGCCGGCGTGCACCTCAAGTACGGATGTGACCCTACAAGCTCACACCCAGTTCTATTGGCACAAGCCTTAGGTGTGGCCTTACCGTCACACCCTCTGGAGCCACACCCATATCACATATCTATCTCTTGATCTTTATATCTATGCTAATTATATATTCTATCTATGTATTTATCTATTAACTATCTACTGCTGAACACTCTTTCGTTAATCTCTCTCGTTGATTTCAATGGGGCTTTGGTCTATCGTCTCCCCAACGTGACGTCATGCAATGCATTGTGGGGGAAAGAAGAATCATTGCAAAAAAGTACCTACTTTTTCGTATTATATTACGTTTTGTGACACCCAACAACATCAAATACAATAGATAACAGTTAAAATGTTTATAACCAACATGTAAATAGCGCAAATTCGTTGGAAAAATCAACCTGCTATATGGGCTTTAACTTCTACATTCATCAAGACTTCATCTTACATTTACATTTATTCATTAAGCAGACACTTTTATCCAAAGCGACTTCCAAGAGAGAGCTTTACAAAAAGTGCATAGGTCAATGATCACAACAACGAGATAGCCCATAAAACATAAACAACACTAGTTTGTATCACCCTGATCCAGATACAAACTTTTTAATATTACCAAATTCCTATTCCCAGTGTTGTAAATGGGAAGGAAATGTAATCTTTTCGGCTTAAATAATTGATTTAAAAATGACGACAGTCTTGTTTTGTGCTCTACACAGTCCTGTACATATATATTTGCAACCATGTTCTTAATGAAAAGTTTTTTTTTAAATCGCTAGTTTGCTACGCTAACGTTACATTGCTGATCTGCACAACAGTCCCGCATTTTTTATGACTAGCCTTGAATGGACTCCATGCATGTCTACTGTTTTAACGTAACCGTAACCAAGTGGCGTCTCATTTCATAGGGGTATCTAAAGGACTAATTATGCTTCTGCGTTTTTCGAAAAACGCAGAGGAGGGAACGCCCTCGTCTCCGTGGAACGCCCTCTGCGTGCTCTCCGTCAGCCCTCGAAGAGCTTTTGACGGATTGACGTGCACCTCCTGAATTTTAGTTTAGTTTAATTCTAACTATCCGTCGAAATTACGCAGAGCGACGGAGACCCCCTTGGCTGTGATTGGTCCGTATTAAGAAGTCAGGGGCGGGGTTGCCGCTATGGGTTGCCGTGACCAACAAGACCAGGGGTGGGAAACGTCCGACCTGCGGGCCATATGCGGCCCAAAAAATAATTTGGTCCAGCCCGCCATGGCATTGCAGTGCAGGCACCATATTATTAGGTGCATTATTCGTTGGCAGCAGCACTATTTTAATATGTGGAAGAGGACCGTGGAGGCACTCAGCGTCGCGTTCTTGCAAATCAAGCCCCAATATCTTGTTGGTTTGGGCTAAACCCGGAATATTTACAACGTCTGGCTCCGCGTCTGATTAACACTCGGATCGATAAGCAGTCTCTAAAATGGTAGCAATATAAAAACATATACGATCCCTTTCCGTAATCATAATAATAACCCCCCTAGAAATGTTCACTGCACACCCAGTCAAAGCAGGCTGCCCTTCCAGCTAGCATCACAAACATCACCAAAGAGATCGAAGCAGTTTTTACAATTCATATTTCAGCTAAACAGTACATGTAAATCGGCATTTGAATTCAAATGTGACGAGAAATGGGCAGTGTAGTCGCTGAAACTGTGCATATTTTATTGATGAAACGGCTCATTTGTAAATTTGCTCCGAGTTTTTGATAACCTATAGCTAGCATCGCAGTGCAGCGCCACCTACTCTTCTGGCGGTGAATTGTTTTCAGCACCCACAGCCTACGGAGAACTATAAACGAAGTCTATCCGTGTGTATCCGTGCGTATCCATGAGCCCGTCCACCCGAAAACGGAGACGCAGAAGCATATTGAGGCCTTAACCCCTCAGACTCAGTTTCGAGGGACAAGGGCTCGGGGTAAACTAAGCGGTAGGGGTAAGAGGTAGTAGCCTGGGTGCCAGCCAAACTTATCCCCGCCCGCAAAATAATTTGGTCGGGAAGTTGGGTCTGGAAGTTGGGTCTGATAATCAAATTGTCAGGGCGGCTTTATACGATGATGGACAGATACCAGTAACCTAATCAACCACAAAAGAGCGCTTGAGTTGAATTCGTTTTCAACAAACATGGCTACCGCTGGAGAGCTGAGATGTTATGATTCTGCCATCGAGTCTGTTTTAGAAGACATCGATAGCGCATTCATTTTGAAAGAGGAACAGAGAAACGCAATCAAGGCATTTGTCGATGGAAAATATGTTTTTGCCATCCTTCCTACAGGGTTTGGTCAAAATGTCACAGGTCTATCCCATAGAGGTAATATTAAGTAGAGAGAGCCAACATCGTCTTCCAAGATGGCGTCCCCATTCATTTCTATGAAAAGTGCTCAGTGGCGCAGTGAAGCAAGCTAGAGCGCGAAACGGACAGCGCCATCTTTCTACTTCCGTGTCTTCCGGTCTAAACTAGGAAAAAAGTGAGCCCATAGCTTTTAACGGGCTCACTTTTTTCCTAGCTCCAAGCTGGCTCCGAGACTCGTGCACGCTTGCAAATAGCTGTACACGTCATACTTTGCGACAACCAGTCGCGAGCTTGTGAGCTGGAGCTAAGGCATTGCAGAAAACTGTCAGAATGTGGTACAAGTCCGATCAAGAAGCAGATACATGTGAACTTACGAAAACCAATACTGTAATATTATACGTGCAATGCCTATACGTTGTTCTTTTTGCTCCGTGTTTTTAGTTTGACTGCTTAGTATTGTGTTGGATTAAAGAAACTGCAAGCTTGAATATTTGGCTCCGTCGTTGTTCTAGCTCGGCAAAGCAAGCTAAATTAAGCCTACAGGCTATAGCCTACCTATGTTACTATTATAATGATGATGAGTGTTGCTTACTATTACTAGCTTATTGTTAATGCCATCGTTGTAGTGTTAACTGACATAAAGTTCTAACAATATAACGACCATAACAATATTGTCGTTATCAGACATGATTTATTCATCTTCGTCTTTGCTCCAGAATAACATGTTATCTACAATGATGCCGTAACATGCCACAATATTATAACTAATTATATTAGGCTATAATTAGCCTACTTTGTCATGCAATGAGAATAATCGCGTTCATTAGCCTACAAAATGGTTAAATATGCTTTAAAATAACGTAAATAAACTCTACAAACAACCGTCATGTATATGTGCAAGCATTTGTAAAACGTGCTACAATTAAGGCAGGCAATTTTAGATTACCAAGTCCTTTCTCCTTGTTCTCATTCAGCTCAGGTAAATCAGCACTTTCTGGTGTTCCCTTGTGTGCTCGTCCCCTGTTAGTATCCGCGAACACGTTTCGAGGCAACTTTTCTTGACGTAAGCAAATAAATGGGGTGCTAGTTTACCTATTTCGGATTGGTTTCAAACATAGCAAAAATCTGGAAAAATTATTCTATGAAAAACCTAGTAGTGTGAGCCAGGTTCGAGTATCGAACAAAAATTATTGGGGGAGATAGTTTTGTAAATGTTGACTGGAGTTAATAGATTAAAAACGACCGGAAGACACGGAAGTCAAGTCGAAGATGCAATACCACCTACATCCACCGGGGCCGTTGCTTCAACCCAAGGGGCGAGGGGGTGGGGGCTTGGTCTATCCAATTGAGCGAAGAGACATTGGTTTTCCGGGTTCGTTTAAAACACGCCCCATACTCACACCTGGACTCACAACGGAGAATTATCAGACTCATATTCTGACCAGAATTATGAGTATGACAACGTCAGGCTAAAGAGGTAGGGGTAAAACAGAATTGGGATTCGGCCCTAACCCTCCCTGCAACACAATTTTCCCCCATTTTAAATGTATTACTGATAATGTGCTGTTTTATTTTTGTTTGCAGTAGGGTTGTGCAATATGACCAACATCTCATATCCATCAGGATATAGATTTTTTAATATCCCAAAAAGATACATAGCACGATATGGCGATATTTTCTTAAAGTTCAATGAATTAATTGTTATTTAAAATGACTACATGGAGAGGCCAATTTCTTATATATATTTTATAATTAAACAAATAAAAAGTACTTACTCATATTTGATTTCAAATTGCAACCATTTTGGTCACAAATGCTCCTGAAATCTGTGCAACCTCAAAATATATTTGTGAGAGTAGCAGACTACTAGGCTTCATAATTCACTGGACAGGTTTAA
Organism: Mallotus villosus; assembly: GCA_903064625.1. Classification (NCBI taxonomy): domain Eukaryota; kingdom Metazoa; phylum Chordata; class Actinopteri; order Osmeriformes; family Salangidae; genus Mallotus; species Mallotus villosus. The sequence continues at coordinate 296,134 of CAEFZP010004629.1, read as the reverse complement.
GTGGACACTGCACCTTTGAAGGGCGCAGTGAGGTGTGGGCTACGTTGTGGATAGCTAGCTACGTTTTCTGTTCAAAAAGTATTGTCTTTGTAGGCCTACTTGAATAAACGACACACAAAGCTGTATGTGTGCCAAAAGTTTGCTGACCTTCCGTCTTTCCTACTCCTTACAGAAGCATTTGTGCGAGTGTAAATAACTGTTGTGGTACATCATGTTTTCATTTCTCTACAAAATGCTAGCTAATTGCACAGTAGTATGTGCCTGCTGTGAGCTCATACAGTGACCGGTCCACCGTTCTATTCAATGTTACATAACCAATTAAACTTCATCTTCAGACAAAATGCAACCATTTGGTCGCAGTCAAGACCTGGCTCATAATTGTTTTTGGCACTCATGTATAGTGGTTTAAAACGTCTCACATATCCACCAGTAACACCAAGTCTGTATTCTGTTCCATGTGAGCTGTGAAATGTGTTGGGTCTCTAAGGTCAGAGAAAAAAATACTTATAAGAGTCATGTTTTGACATTTTACCTGTGTGTTTTCTTCCACTGCATGTTTACGACTGGCTAACATTCCGTTGTTTTGATTTCAGGGTCTGCAGTATGACCATTACGAACTGGGCAAGAATGCTGATCCAAGTACAGAGGAGAACGTGCAGTTCAAGAATGCCTTAACCGTTCACCCAGTGTCTGACCCGGAGCAGATGTACCGGCTGCACAGACACTTCACTGAGATAGAACTTCAGAGGACTTACGACGAGATTACCAAGCTGCAGGTAAAGCATGCCCTTAAACCGCTCTCTTTCCTATCATTAGGTCTTCACAGATTCAGATGAAGATTCTTTTGAATAGCTTGAAGTGTCTGAGTGTGTTGTATTGTGTCATCCTGGACATTCATAGACCTGCTGTATTGTAAAATCTCTTCCTGTATTGTAAAATCTCTTCCTGTATTGTAAAATCTCTTCCTGTATTGTAAAATCTCTTCCTGTCTCCACAGGCCGAGATAAAGAATGTGAGTAAGGTTGCATTCGATGGAAACCGGAGTTCCCAGTGGCCAGTGGGGATCAGCCCTCCCTTTGAGCCCAAGTCTCGGTTTGAGGTTCTCAGGTGGGACTACTTCACAGAGGAGCAGATCTACTCCTGCATCGACGGTTCCCCCAAGTGCGAGCTTCGTGGGGTTGACCGCCTAGATGTGGCGGATGTCATTGATGTAGCAATGGGGGAGCTGAACAAGAAGTACAAGCCGGTCCTTCATCTGAAGAAGCAGCATCTCGTCAATGGCTACAGGCGCTTCGATCCAACCCGAGGAATGGAGTACACTTTGGATCTGCAGCTGGAGGTGGTCAACCAGAAAGGCCGTAGCAGATCCATCACCAAAAGGGTCCATCTGGTGCGTCCCCTGAGCCGTATTGAAATCATCCCCATGCCCTATGTCACGGAGGCCACTAGGATCCACATCATCTTACCTTTGAACCTTCAGGACCGAAACTACGTCAACCATTTCCTGGAAGTGTTTGCCTCTAATGCCTTCGAGACCAGCGAAAACACCATCCTAACGTTCTTGTTTATCTATGACCCACTAGAGGCCCAGCAGGTCAACCAGAACGACATATTTGCAGGCGTGAAGGCCCAGATCAATGCCTATGAACACAAGTACCCCACGGTGAAGATCCCATGGATCAGTGTGAAGACGGAAACCCCTTCCCAGATCAAGTTCATGGACATCATCTCCAAGAAGCACCCAGTGGACACACTGTTCTTCATCGCAAATGTCAACACCAATGTCAACGCTGAGTTCCTCAACCGTTGCCGAATGAACTCCATCAACAACTGGCAGGTGTTCTTCCCCATTCACTTTCAGGACTACAACCCGGACCTGGCCTACCACAACATGCAGCCTCCAGCCCCCATTGACCTGGTGAAGGACGCAGGCCTCTTCGACCGCAGCTCCTTCGAGGAAGCCTGCTTCTACAACTCTGACTACATGACAACGCGGACACACATGGCCGCCGATGTGCAGGAGAATGAGGAGATCCTGGAAACCCTGGATATCTATGACATGTTCGTCAAGTACTCAGTCCTGCACGTGTTCAGGGCGGTGGAACCTGCCTTGCACCAGCAGTACCGATACCAGGCCTGCAACCCGAGGCTCAGTGAAGACATCTACCACAGGTGTGTCCAGAGCAACCTGGTCAGCATGGGGTCACGCTCACAGCTTGCCATGTTGTTGTTTGAACAAGAGCAAGGGAATAGCACTTGAGCCTATCCCTGAAACTCTTGATAATTTCCCAAGTGTACATGTGTGAGTGTATATGTGCAAATTAAAGTGTGCATAAAATCAGATGCAGTACATTCCTAAAGACACCTTTTTTGCTAAATGTTTACAGTTCAAATGTGCTGTCCATATCAGAGAGATGTTGGAACCAAATGTGTGCATGATTCCACATTATCGAGCAAGGAGCCTAAACTCTGTCATGACAGGTCACAATTGACATGGTTGTTTTACACTACAAAGATTCCTAAGGCAATGTGATTCTTAAGGGTATAGCTTTAAGATGTACAGCTTTTGATACTTGCCTGTTTGCAGTTAAGTAATCTCTTACCAAAGCACATGTTGAAGAGATTATTATATTATACGAAAAGTTGTTGCCATGGTCCAGATATGACCTTCAGGCTTTGAAAGACTTAGAATAGACTGTCTGGACAAGTCTTGTATGTCGCTGAAGGTCAAGTTTATGGTGCTAACCAAGCACATAGATGTGGTCATAGATATTCTACCAGTATAGTCCTAGTGATGACGCAGAAGACAGGACTTGTTGATGAACCATAATAAATATTTATTTAAATAAATATTTGAACATTGAAATTTAGTATGTAGGCTAGTTTAATAATGTATACATTACATGAATGTTACCCATCCAGAACAACCAAAGGAATATGAGATTCCCCTTGTCCTATGTCATAAATGTATTTGCCATGGCCACTTTCTTCCAAACTTTTCATCCAATTTACATTTTGACCCATAACATTTTAAAATTGTTACATAAAATTGGTTGTGGGCACGTATGTCTAAATGTATTTCATGCAACCAACAGCTCTGCATTCTTTCAGTGTTGTCCAGACAGATGCCTTCAGGGGAGTGGATGTAGCTGGTACTAGATGTTTTAAGCAAGTATGTGCAATATTGTATAAATGATGATGATTGATGATGATGGTGAAATCGGATGAATGTCCAATTGAGGACAGGGCTCATTTCAAAATGTGCTGCAAGTATAGTAACACGATAAATATTTATCAAATGATTACAATAGCAATGTACTCTGTCACTCCACGCTGATTGTGACATGGCCTACATTAAAACGTAACTCGCAATGACAGTTTTGTTTTGTGTTAATTGATACACTCGAATACACTGTAAATTTATTTGATTCAAACACTATATTATTTTGTTGAGAAAAACACGAAATACTTTAAATCTTTCATGAAATTAATGCAAATATAAAATATATTACTCTTATCAGCCTATATTTTATATGTGTAATTGCTTACAGATTTCTGTATGTTTATGTTCATAATTTCACTAAAACCGAATGAGATTACATTATGCAAATTGATTGCAGAAACTCAAATAGATTGCCGCAGTATTCCCAGTGTGTATGTAGAATATATATGTTCTAAGTGTACTACGCTCTGGATTTTACTTTTAGTTTCAATGGTAGTATTTTACTACCAGTAGAATTCCAATATGGTATTCATTTATGAATCATCCATTTGAAATGTGTTGCGTATCACAATGCATTTCCAATTGTAGTGTTAATGGTGGCCATTACTCGTCGACCTTGACAGTTCGTAAATTAAATGTGTATCTTTCTTTTTTAAAGCAGCCAAACTAAGACTGTACAGGCTGAATAGGTCCTGTTTCTTGTATCAACGAGAAACATTTAATGGTTCCTTTTGTGCTTCAATAGTTAGAGTTACTAGGCATGAAGAGTAACATGTATAAATCTTGAACATACATATAACATTCAATTATAAATTAACTGTGACTTATTGTAAATATAAAATAAACCAAATTTAATTATGAACTTGGTTTTCTTCTGTATTGTTTGATGTTGAGGCAGGAGTAAGTGGCTATTTGTAGCTTTCTGTGAAGTTGACGACACTGTCCTTTAGGTGTCACCAGATGAGCACGTTCATCCACAGTGCCCTTAGCAGTGTGGTTAAATCGTCAACCCTCTGGACTGGCTGGACAACAGTTAAGAAAGACAAAATGTCCCTTATTCTAAATATTATACTAGTCAATTCTAACAAGATCCGTTTGAGAGCAGTACCGTAGGTGAATGCCTTGACCAGAGTCAGAGGTATTTTGGACTTGAGAGGGAAATTGCCTTGAGTAATTATAGTCTTTTCAGGACCTATACACGCCACCCTGAGGTATGCTGTAAAACCACCTAGCTATACGGCAGTGGGTAAATGGTATGTAATTTTTGGGTGCTCCATTTTGCATACAATCCAGGACTTTCTCCACTCACAGGGGCACAATGTCAGCTCAAGAATTCATCAGAAAAAAAGAAAAACTCAGAGGACTGACTTTGAATGTCTTCAAATTGTATGCCTCAACATTGAATGTATTATAACAGTTTATAGTTGGTGCTGTTGGCTACTTTAGGTCAGTTCGTCAGTCAGTGTAAACCATTGACAATTGACTCGTTTTTAGGAATTATTTTTCTCATTCAATCTAGCTTTTCAATGTATCCCAAGGACAATATACTTGAATGTGAACTTGTGTGTGTTTAGCAATTTCTGATATGAGTGCACAACATCAATCATCAGATCCTTCGATCTGCTGGAATCCATGTTAAAGGACATGAAAGAGATTGTCTGGAGATTAAAACTCTACACAGGAGATAATATAGGAGGCATTTAATTTTACCAATCTAAACTTCAATATTTATTGTACTTACCATAACATTTATAAAATGTGTTCTAACAGAGGAAACTGTCACAATTTCAGACTTCTGTACAAAATGTCACAGGCGTTCCTTAGTAACTGAGTGAACTATCCAATTTCCCGATGTCATACAGCTGTTTCTTAGAATTTCGTGGATTCATTCCTGGTTTGGAACATTTCAGCAGTCAGGAGGTCATCCCTTGCTGTCTTTATGTGGAACATTCAGTGGAAATGAGACAAATTATCAATACACAAATAGACCTCATAGATTGATTAACGTACATGTTGTGAATATACAGTATACTAACAAGATCACAGAAGATTTAAAAATGATCTGAACTGGTATAATTTGATGGAACAAAAGAGAAAAAAGGAGGAGAATCCGATTCAGACTGATTGAAAGATATTTTGAAATATGTGTCGGTTACAGCTTGTTAAGAGGGGAAATCCCAGTCTAGTCAGAAGCTTCACCACTTTGTCACATAGTGCTGTGTGCACATGTACATGCTACAAAGTGCAAACGTATTCTCTGTTTCCTTAAAGATTATTATGAGGAGAATCATCCTTATCCATTCTAGATATTTTATCTTCAGACAACTGTCAAAGCATTACATTGACACAGGGCTTTCACAGTTGCACAGCACTGCCTATGAATGTGCCAGAAGATAGTATTATTGATGACTGAAGGTAAGATTGCTATGCACAACCAGTGCAGACTGCCATCAGAGACTGTGATTGGGAACCTTTGAAAATGTCATAGTGACACATGATTATGAATATTAAATAGTGATGTAAGGTTTATGATTGCTTGACATGGAGGGGAGGTCCTCTCAAAGGCTAATGGATGTAGAATTTCATTTGTAGACTTGGTGGTCTAACAAATCTATATTCAGACTGCGGACCCAGTTCATCTGCAAGGTCCTTGTCAACCAAAGAAACGGGATGAAACACAAAAATATTCAGAGAAAATTAGATTCAAAAGTATGATTATTACGTAACCGTATGCTACTACTACTACTGTGAGGTATCATTAGTTGATCACTTTGTGGAGTTCCCTCCACATTGTCTAGGTCCTGGACCCCCACTGTGGATTGTCAGAAAAAGAGCCGGCAAACTGTTCGGAGAGTTGACAGCTGTTAGGCTCTTGGCTCAGACACTGCCATCAGAACCTCAGCAAGAACATGGGGCATAAATATTACTTTTAGAAGTCACTTAACTTCCTCACTTTCAGTTTGGAAAGGACTCCCTTTTGGGCTTTGTCTTTTAAGAAAGCACATATTTTTAAAAGGACACTGTCCAGTGTGCTCACCAATGTGTGCTAGAGTGCACACTCACAAAATCATGTACCTATCTCTGATCTGTCACCTTTACTTATTTAGTTTTTCCCTTCTGTGCCAGCTTACGATCACAGTGGGCTGAACAGTATTCTACCTAGGATGGTTTGTATTGAACTGTGAAAGACTTGAAAAATGCTTAAGTAATGTCATTACATTTTTGAGGGGCATATTTCAAGTAGCACTGTTACTTGCTTTAGCTTGGGTCAAAAGAAAAAATCAGAATTGTTTCTTTATAGTATCAGCATCTTTCTTATTTTCATTTTGGGTTTTGAGTCGATCCAGGTGAGTAAAACTATTTAAAAAACACTTAATATGTATTTTGCCTATACATGTTTGTCGGTCAGAGAAAAAGTCTGGTTCTTCCTCATTCAATTAATAGACAAGTAGTTGTCAGTGGTTTATATCCTAGAACCATCTCTTCCAAAACATAATAATATACCAAATAAGAATCACAGAGGGTTATACGTATATATACATACATACATACATACATACATACATATTAGCTCAACAAAGTAATCAATTGATAAAAACAGTACTTTCTCTCTGCTGCGAGAGGTATGTACAGACATAATGTCTCTGCCCCCTTCACAACACTGCGATCCCTGTTAGGAATAGGATTTAGTAGCTAATCGTGATATTGGTCATTTGAAACATGGTCTTTCAGGCTAAAGGACATTTCCTCTGTCTAAAGCACCTTAATGTATTGGTCAGATGGTGAAATGGTGTTGTGTATTACTCTGGTCTCTCATCTTGTACACAGTATAGAGGGGTCCTTATCCTATTTCATTAATACATACATAAATTACAATGATAGAAAGGGTTCTTTATGGGATAGTGTGTTAAGAGAGAGAGACAGATAAATCATTTGAGGGCGGTGTGAGTGGGAAACAATAACGAGAAGTGATCAATGAAAATGGTTATTGATATAAACCAGTTTAAGATGACATGCAGTCCTCTTCTTTTTCCCATGTGGTGACCTCATACCAAAACGATCAGCCTAGAATTCACAGAGTCGCTGGCTCAGAGCGTGAGGGGTGACAAATAGGTGCGGTCCTCGTACTGAACTGCAATATTGGTGCCTATTCTGTGCCTACATACAAATGGTCTGTAAGCAGCACAGGCTGAGTGTTCGACTTTGGCTGTAGCTTTCACTGGTGACAGCAAAGAGGGGTCAAACTGGGATCAGAGGGTCTGCTATTGTGTCCCGTCATAGCACAGAAGGCACCTCATCTTTTGTTGTCATCAGGGTCAGACGGTCCGCTTTAGCAGGCGAAATCTTCAAACACCCCGTGGCGACCATGGTGGGCGTGGTGGTTCGGTAGGATGGTGTTGGCGTAGGCCCCTTCCGGATGATTCCTTGTCAATCCTGACATGTCGCTGGATTCCTGTTGGCCCAAAAATATATAATAACTTGTTTAGCAGGCATTTTTCATCCAAAGCCAAATATAAATAGATAGCAGATTATAAAGGGCTTCAAGTGCAAAGATCTAACAGTACTTCAGTGGTTAGAGCCAAAGGACGATCTGGGTTTCTACCAGGCAAGTGCAACAATGCAATGACATCTACAGTATAGCAAGAGGAACAGTCAGACAGTCTATACTTGTCTCAGTAAACCTAAACCTGGTGTGCTCTATAGCTAAAGACTGCTCTGTAATTCTGTTCAATAACAGAAAACTTTGATCTGGCCAACTACAGATTTTCATATTTTGGGATCAAATCAGTCTTTGCAGTATCATTGCTATGAGTATGTTGACAAAACCTCTGAAATCTCAACCAACTAATTTCCCTTCATCTTTGTCTCTTGGCATAGATAACGGTATACATGTATTGCACACTCTGACCTGTGTTCTACCTGCTATCAGCCTCACCTTGGGCTTCTCAAGGCCCACCGTAGCCACGGCGCTGGTCTGATGCTGGTTGCTGTCTTCCTTCCGAGGCCTCAGTAGACGCTGCAGCCTGTGCTTGATTACCTGGGGTAACATGAAATGCCGGGGTGTGTGTGTGTGTGTGTGTGTGTGTGGGGGGGGTGGATGTGTAAGAGTGTGTGTGTGTGTGTGAATGCAGGTGAACGTGTGTGTGTGAAAGGGAGCAGGGTGACAAAGAACAAGTCAGAACCTGACTCCATCATAACAGAAGCTAACATGTCTGCAGAGTTCAGGGGGGGGGTTTCCATATAATTTGCCTAGTACACGCAAGCCGTGCCCCTCAAACTCTCGACTCAGTGCGTTTACATGATGGTAGTAATTCGAATCTTGCTTAATTCGAATAATACTACTCTCTGGGGCAACTGGATTATCCGAATGTACATGACAGTGAATAAACCGAATTATTGGCCGAAAGCATGTCATATCCCAGTCCGATACGTGGCGCTGTTTTCATTACAACTAGTGGTGATACAGCCATTTCCGCTTGACCTCTTCACCACTACCAACAACAACAACCATAGATATATGCCTATATAAAGGCCTTTACATATATTTATGACAACATCATCAACATTTCGAGAAAGATGGCAAGGTGACGCTACGTTCCACTACATTTCGTCCATGATGACAATAGGAGTAGCCTACTGCGAATGCAAACGCCGATATTGGCTAGATTGATAAAGGAGAGAAGACGCCGCCGAAGGAACATGGATAATTTAATTCAGACCACCAATATGTGGTAGCACTTTGCGTCTGCTCTTCATCAAGACTGTTCGTTGAGACCTTTGCGGTACCGCAAAGGTCTCGACGAACAGTCTTGATGAAGAGCAGACACAAAGTCTTCTGGGTTGTACATCGCGTTGTTTGTTTGTTTGTCCTGGGCCAGCTCCTGGCAGCGACAACCTTTTTCGACTTCCGTGTCACGACCTGGGAGGGTGGCTCAAGCATGCGCAAAGACGCTGAATCCAGTTCATAGTCCGATTAAGCGTTTACATGCATGCGTTATTCGAATTATCAATCGAATCGGACCGAGTTATCTCGGGGTGTCGATCGGATCGTAGTCGGATCGCAATGATTCGAATTAAGGTGTTTACAAGAAAGGGATAATTCTATTTTAGTCCGATTAAGCCAGTAATTCAAATGCATGTAACCGCAGTGACTGACACATCTACAGGTTTGTATCACACTTGAAAAGGTGGAGATGGAAGACCTGAGATGGAAAGAAACCCATGTCACTCATGGTCATGGAGGCTTACAGGGAGTTCACAATGTAAAAACAAAATGCTGAAACACTTGTTGCTAGGATAAAAATAATTAATTGGATTGCTTGACATATTTCCACATAGCTAAATAATTCCTACAGATGAATGTGCTCCGGGGGTAGAAAATGCAAGTAGAAATATTTGGTTTAAATTAGTAATGGTTCATTCCAGTCTTAATGTGTTACCTATAAATAATGTTTTATTGTACAGCATTTTATATTTGGGCCTTTATGTTTGGGACACATAGTAAAATAAAAGGGCACCTCATATATGAAGTCCAATATTTCTATGATGGTCAGGATACTGGCTCCGATGAACAAGCCCATCTGGCCACCAATATCACCTGTAGATAAGTCACAATGTCAGGTACTTTTCCTACTGAAGGGGGTCAACATCCTCCCACTCGGTTCTTTCAAAGCTCATTAGATTAGATTCAACTTTATTGTCATTGCACAAGTACTGAGGCAGCAAAATGCAGTCTAGCATCCAACCATAAACCATTGTCTAGACAATTTTCATTGTTTGTTGTGTTTGATTTAGTTTTTTTCCGGTTGAAACTGATTTGAGTCCATTGTAAATATAGAAAGGAGGAGGATAAAGGTGTACAGCTGCAGACAATCCAAAGCAAGTTAAATGTTTCATGGGTTAACTGTTTTGATTGTTGTGGCCCAGCAGTTTCAACAAATAAATAAATAATGTTATCTGGTCATTATCTGGACATTTCACTCAGACCAAAAGAACCTGTCGCAAACAGCTTTCCAATTATAAAACCTCCAACAACATGAAACACAAATTATTACTCTCAAATAAGGAGAGAATATACAGGTGCTTGTCATATTATTAGAATATCATCAAAAAGTTGATTCATTTAACTAATTCCATTCAAAAAGTGAAAAGTGTATATTATATTCATTCATTACACACAGACTGATATATTCAAATGTTTCTTTTTTTACATTTTGATGATTATAACTGACAACTAAGGAAAATGAAATCTGCATTATAAATTGAGAATATTCTAATTATATGACAAGCACCTGTACAAGAGGAAGTGGCCATGGGGAAAAAAACTCACCCAGCAAACCAGCCACGTCGTAGGCTTTCTTTTGTTCAATCGTTTCATAGTTGAGAGCTTCAAAGAAAATATCCAAAACAAGGAAGTTGTCTCTGGAAACATTTTTTAAAGTAAGAAAGAAGGTTCATAAAAGACAGAAGAATGTATTGGTCTGCGTCATAACCATAGACTGTAAAAATAATGGACGGTACTACAGCACTGAAAACTGTACAGTGAGATGAAGCGGAGACGCTTTGTCCATTCCTTTTAGTCAATGGTCATACGACTGATTCACTTACATGCCTGGATACCATCAAAGAGAACAACTAATGATTACAGTTTATCCCCTATACCACAAAGCACATACTGTAAAATGTTAAACTATATGAACGTTAGAGGAATTCGTTTGACAATTTAGTTGAATATAAGAAAAGCAGCAGCAAGCAGAGTGTGCCACTCTATTCTAATATCGAAAACTCAAGAAGGAGCAACATTTTTAATGTATTTAAAACTGTCATAATTCAAAATTGGCTGAATATTTGAAAAATATGAATCATTTGGGAATAGCTGAATGTCTTGTGAACATTTTAAAGGTTGAATGGTGTCTCTAGCTGAAAGTATGCTGAAGTAGTTACGTTTAAAAGAGGAGGAAGCTTTTTAATGATTTGAAAGGATTTACCATTACTTTTAATGGGAGATTAATTTGCACAAAAACCTTAATTATTTAAAAAGCATAAAAGTGAGAAATACTAAAAGTCATAGCACAAATCTCCTGAAGGAGCTGAACGTTTTGATACAAAAATTGTATGAATCGGTGAAAGTATGCAGGACTAGTTAAACGATACGGAAGAACTAAGAAGTTGGAATAATAAGTATAAAGAGAAAACAATATTGAGAATGCTTAACAGCATTCTCACAATAAGAGGATATATGTGAGAGAACAATGGTTGTGCATTTGCCGAATTTAATTAATAAAAATGAATCAAGTTAAGTTAGATTCCCAGATTACAGGGTGTTTACGTATTAGGGGCACATACTGTACATGGGAACAGTGGATCAGCTTCACAGAGCAGCCGGGCAGACAACATCTTACCTAATGTAGTCCTCGGACTTGTCGTACTTCCTGGAGAGGTAGCGGGCGGATCCCTTGCTGGGGATTTTTACCATGGAGAGTTCCTTGCCGTAACGGGTCAGGTTACAGGGAGTCTCACAGAGGCAGGTGTCTCCTGTGCTCTTCTGGAGCAATGCTGGAAGACAAGGGCCCAACAGAGAGCCAGGTCTGGGTCAATGAGCCTGGTTGAATGGACCAGTGTAGCGTCAGGGTAACGTACAATAACTATATACTCAATTACAAAATAGCTGGACAATGTGAGGTCCCTGTTTTCCTTGGTGCTGGTCCCACGTCTGTGCTGCAGGTGTTTGGTTATGATTATATCCCTCAATAGGCTTTGTGTATATATCTCACTCAGACAGATAGTACAGTTAAACATTTTAGTTGTTTTAACCTTTAGGGTTGATGTTCCTTACCATACTTCATGGAAAATGTTAATCTTTTTTCTGTACCTGACATGCAGAAATGTTACAGACTGTCAATATAGCACATGCATAAATAAATGCAAAATACATAAAAACAGACCACAATAGATTACTTCAAATTGTCCCTCTTTTCAATACAACCCAGAACAAATAGAAAACTGATAACAGCAATTTAAATGCGGTGAGTTGTGTGTTTTATAAGTCTTATAATGAGGTTATATGTATGCAGGACCAGCATAGCATCTATTTTCGGACAGAAGGACGAAATAATTTACCTATATAATATAAATATATAAATTATCTTTTAAGTTATTACCTTTCACAAGGAGTGAATTTATTCAAATTATTTGAGTAGAGGAGTGCGGCAGATATAAATATGGAGCATTCATGTAAGATATAACTCACATTTAGCTCACCCACCCATTAAATGGGGTCGGATTCCATTGAAGAGAGAGATAATTACGTTTCTGGCTTATTTGGCTTGGAGATCATAATTGTACTGATACATCTCCCATCACCTAATAAACCCTCTCTTTTTTATGGCCTTCATAATGTCTTTGAAACACGCCACCTCCACATACTGATAACGACTGTGGGTGAGGGAGGGAGAGAGAGGAAAACGAATAGAGGGAGAGAGACAGAGAGAAGGGAGGGGTGATACAATAATAGGGAGGAAGGGAAGAATGGGAGAGTTGGCTGAGAGAGTTAGCGAAAGGTCAGGGAGAGAGAAGGAGATAAGGTGAGGGAGAGAAAGGAGGGAGAGGAGGATGGGGATAGAAGGGATGACAGAAAGGGAGGTGAGGCAGGAGCTGTAGGATTCAAGCCAGTGACAGAACAGCAATGTCCGGAGAAAACAAAAGAGACTGCAGTGGGTGGCCCTGGCATTTGGTTCAAATTAACCTCCAGTAAAACATCAATAAGGAAGCAATATCATTACAAAGATCTCTTCCTGCGATCTCCAATTAAAAACATTGAACCACCAAATGACTTAATTGTGTAACAAAATAACATGCACACACACAGAAAACCTTACTGATCACAGGGCATGTGCGACAATGAGCGGAACGTAAACAAACATGTCTTACCCAGCGCTTTGTCAACACACTTAATTTTACTGGGAGTGCAGATATCGGCGTTGCCTGCAGAGGAAAAAATTAAAATTAGTAAGATCAATCACATCCATAATGATAGCCTCCCTGCATCTCTGATGACACAGAGACGTCCCATTGAGAACAGCACTCATTTCCTCTGATCATTTGTCTCCTAGGGTTGGAGGGCGTAGAGGGGTGGGGGGATATGAGTGTCTTCTACACCGCCTCGGCCATGTTGGACGTCTAGTCCTGATTGCACAGCAGAGCGAAAGGCAACTGCCCCGCCCCAAAGGCATATTTAGAAAGCCTTTAAAATCCAATCAGGGTTCACCTACTTCCCTACCAACACTGAGAGGGAGCTCCTAATGACAAGAACTCATCAGGAACGCAATTAATTGTGGGAAATATGGGAACATTTTTGACAGTTGCTCAAGGAGCCCTCAGAGTTAATGTTTTGGGAGCATTCTTCTTTTCAATTTGCATTAGGAGAGGTAGAGCAATGAAGAGAGAGAGAAATAAGTGAGACAGAGAAAGAGAGGCAGAGAGAGAGAAAGAGAGACAGAAAAAAACCTTTATACCAGGCATGTGCACCATCCTGCAGTTGCACTCGCGGACCACCTCGCTGGTCTCACAAAGCAGGCGACAGGCGCTGATGCTGTATGTGTCGTAGCCCTGGATCACCTGCTCACTGGTGGAACGGCAATTTCCCCAGGGCTGGGGCAAGTAGGTCAACTGAGCACAGAGACAATGATTAGAGCATTGGGTGTGGGCCCTATGCAGGGGCTCTGAGGAAAGGGGAAGGGCTGGTGCGGTGAGGATGATAGGGGGTGGAGGGGTGAGGAGGGGAGGTTGGGGAGGTAAAGAGGAGAGGGGGAGGAGGGGTGAAGAGAGGAAGGGTTGCAGAGATGAGGAGGAGGGTGGCTGAAGAAATTAGATGGGAAAACAGGTGAAGAGGACAAGAGAGGAGGGACTGGAGGGGTGAAGAGGGGAAGGAGGTGAAGGGGTGAGGAGGGGAAGAGGGTGGAGAGGAGGGAGGTACAAAGGTGAGGAGAGTGTAGTTGGGTTATCAGAGGGTGGGAGTTAGATAAGAAGAGGGCTGGAGGTGAGGCATGAGTTACAGTTGCGCCCCCATACATTTTTCATAGGGGTGGCCGGACGGGGCAAAGGAAAATCTTGGGGTGACACACCAAAATCAAAACACATAACAATAATTTAGAAAAGCGTCTGCCTCAAAAACGCCAACAACAGACAAAAAGCGCATATGGTATTTAACAGAGCTGTACTGACGTACCATAGCAAACAATGGGGTTTTAAGTGCAATGTTTAAAGGGGTCATTGACTGGGTTTTTTGGGTATTTCACACTGTTCTTTACAGTCTCCGAATAGGGTATGTAACATTGGTTGGGCTGAAAATGGCATGGGTGCTGTTCTATGCCCCCTGATGCATCCTGTGATATAGCCCTAGAATGAAACACTAGGTTTTCTCCTTTTATGGTATGCTCATGAATATATAGATGAGCTACAGCTTAGCAAACAAACTATCGTGATTCAGCTTCAGTTAGCTCTAGCTATCTTGCTGAAAAATAGATCTGGACAAACATGCATCTTGAATTGTAGATGTACATGACGACACAGGTTATTTATTTGAATGAAACACAGTCGGGAACATGAAATAACGTTACAGGCAGGATACGTTAGCATTGCTAATAAATGTTAGCGACAACGTCATACTACAGCTTGTGGTTGTGATGAACATAAGGTCGGAACAGCACCTCTTTTAAGCAACAGTTTCATAGCAAATCCTGCTGTACATTGTCCCAGGTTTTCAAAACTGTCCTCTGTGAAATGGTTCGAGCAAATGTGTAACTGAGGGTCAAACTGCACAGGGATCTTCTCATAGACAAACATCACAACCCGTCGAGTGTTTGGTTCCTTGGGAAGACTCTGAAAAGTGTCAACATTCCCTGTACAGCCTGGAGCAGCGTGCAGCAAATTTTGGGGCTTGACAAAGGTACAGACCAAAGCCCCTGGAGCCACCGAACTGACGTCAGTTTTACACCTACATTTTTTAATGGTGAGATTTGCATAGGAAAGAGGTGTCAATGGACTTTGAGGTTCACTGTATGTCCATTTTGTTGTTATTCAACTGTAACATGGTAAATTCGGTTTTGCAATCAATGACCCCTTTAAAAAATAAGCTCTCGGTGTGATCGGCCCGAATTGCCTAAGTTAGTAATAGGCTACTCTCTCTAGACGGAAGTAACCTTTCGTTTGTCTAAACTAGCTAGCAAGGTAAGACAGTCAGCCCTCCCAAAATACAGAATTTAACTAGCACTAGCTAATTAGACTAACGACTGTAGCTAACCAATGTAAGCTTGCTTACTGTAAATAGGTCATTTAAAATTCAAAAACAGTTTATTGAATATTTGTACTTGGCCTACTTTTTTCTTTACCTTGGTATCTGCACTTAGCAGCATCCAACCGGGCTAGCCTTCATCGACGATAAGATCCCTCAGCTTCTATGTACCGTTAGGCTATAGACTGTACTTTCACCTGGCCCAGTGCAACCTCTTGTGGGGGGAGGGGTGACACAGGGGTGTCAGGATCAGAGTGTGGAGATACGTGACAGGATCTGAGTGTGGAGATACGTGGATTTCTATGACAAACTGTTTAGATCGGCTATGTTTTAAAATTATTTTTTGCAATTTTCGCAGGGTGGCTGTGGCCCCCATCTGCCCCGGATGAGTGAAAGGGAGGGGAGGGCTAGGGGAGAAGTAAAGAGAGAGGAAGGGCTGGGTGAGGTGAAGGGAGGGCTGGGGTTGATAAGAAGGGAAGGGAGGGTTGAGGAGAAGGGAGGTTACCTACCCTCTGCTCCTGACATGAAACAAAGGTCTGGAACCCAGGGGAGACTCCAAAGCCCAGCTGGTGGATGTAGGGAGGCTCGTCCTGACTGTGGATCTGTACGCGGATCCCAGCCTCCAGCGATGTCTCGTCTGAGAGCAACACACAGAGGGATCAGAGGAGTGAGAGAGAGTGAGAGATCAGAGAAAGATAGAGGAAGACACAGGGAGACAGAGTAAGAGAGAGAGAAAGCGTAAAGGAGGGAAAGATAGAGGGAGAGAGTGGAAGAAAGAGTAAGGGAGGGAAATATAGAAGGAGAAAGAGGAAGAATGAGGGAGGAAGAGAGAGAGAGAGAGCAGGAATGAGCAGTCAGACATCCTCTCCAGATGGATGCTTATTGTAACTTCTGTTTCAGTCATTTTCCATTAACCTGGCTTTGACCATCACATCTCTGACAAAACCATTATTCCTTTAAATCTAAATTCTGATATGTTTTTCACAGAGCGAGAGAGAGAAAAAGAGAGATAGAGAAAGAGAGAGAGAGAGAGAAGGGGGGGGGCATGCATGTTGTTGACTGATGACATTGAAGACATATTCCATTTCACAGGACATTTTCTTCAATACAGATTTTAGTGTGATCTACTGATTTATTTATATATCCATATGTGTCGTACTTGTTTCTCTCCAGATGGGTAGATACTCATCTTGTTGGATATCCAGCATGATCTCCAACCCGTTCCCCATTCCGCCCTGCTTGGTTTTCTTTGACGTTGTTTTGTTCCCATTGAAAGTGTAGCATTTTCCATATCTGGTGTAGACCTTGAGGAGAAACGATCTCTATCAGAGATAGTCACAATAAACATGATAGCATCCATCACATTGCTGACGCACAGAGATATGAACCAGAGGGTCATATGCTCACCCCTATTACGGATGTGTATCAAAGCTAGAGACCCGGACATACCTGTACTGATTATTACAGTATCCAATTATGTTTACAGTTTGATACAGTTTGATCTTGGATGGACAGAGTAATGCAACGTAGCTTACTAATGTTTTATGCAGAAAGTTTGGAAACAATTATGCAATGCACTTCTGAACAAGCAACTATATTTGTACAACCCATGACAAGAGTGTTTTCGGAAGACATGTAGCCTAATTTATGTGTGTCTGCCTCTCATCTGTGCATAAACCTAAACAACACACTTGATTTGGTCCAAAAATTGCGAGTTGTATAATGAACGAATCAGACAACTACGGGATTACATGACAGGGTAAATCAGACAAAAAGATAGAGAGGAACAACAGCGAAATATTAAAAGAAGTTATGAGTAGGCCTACTTCAACAGCGGCTATAGGCTACTTTCAGTATTAATAACAAGCCGCCTACAACATACACCATCATTAGCAGTCCGCAAGAGTTCTCTACTCTCTGTTGCTGTTACAGATATTAAAGCCACGACGACTGCGGCGTTCAACGGAGAGGGCTTAGCCTATGTTGTAATTTTCCATAGAGCAGAGTTGTTCTACAC
This sequence comes from Mallotus villosus, assembly GCA_903064625.1. Taxonomy (NCBI): domain Eukaryota; kingdom Metazoa; phylum Chordata; class Actinopteri; order Osmeriformes; family Salangidae; genus Mallotus; species Mallotus villosus. The sequence goes on along the minus strand of CAEFZP010004629.1, from coordinate 278,602 downwards.
TCTTAGTAACTGTAATTAGGGCAGAACCCTATAATGTTTGACTTGCCTATGAACTTAGACATTTAAACAAAGATGTGTCCTATGTGGCTCATCAGTTAGGGGTTCAAATCTAATTGGACTTTATCACAGCATTTTTTACATTTTGTTTTAATTGTTTATTATATTACAAAGACCTTCACGGGATCCCATATTTCACAAATGTGTAAAGCCCCCAAGAAAACATAAAACCGTCACAGACTTCAGTGACAAGTGGCCGTCACTTATGACGGTGTATGGAACGTATGTCGATAAGGCATTAGTCAGCTACTTGAAAGCCTAGTATATAAGAATTCCTGGATTTAAGAACATAATGACAGTGGCACATCTTTTAAAATAGGTTTTAGGCATGACATTTACATTCAGGCCCAGATCAGTAGGACTTTTAACGGCTACCTCGGCCATTTGAGACTTGACATTCACAGTACAAAAACAACACATCCATTAGTATATAGGTCTGACATTAAAGGCACATGAGGGTGTAAATAACACATTTTCACCTTTGACCAAGAGGTTGAACAGTCGTGTGAGGACAGAGGTATGTTGAGGAACCTCTCTGACTGTACTAATAGTAAGGGTTGGTTTAATCTCTTCACAGCTGACACATTGAGGCTGAGGAGGTAAGCCGCACCTATCGATGACTTAGCCCAGTTCATTGACATACTTAAGCCTCTTCTGCCACCTTTCTATCTGATGTGGAAGCCAAGATAAAGAGGGATTCAACTTTAGAAATGCAAAGAGAGAGAGAAAGAAGGAGAGAGAGAGATAAAGAAAGCAGCAGTGAGTTATGGTTCTCATGGGAACGCCAAGGTGTTCACAAACCATGTCCCCCGAGACACAACCAAGTCTCCCATCAGCTCACAAGGAAATTGTTGGCAGAGCCTCAAATGATTCATTTCTTAGCTTCAGAGACACACTCTCTCTCTACCTCTACTCCTACACTATTTTTGTATCTCTATCTCTGACTCTCTCCTACTCTCTCTCCCCTCCCTCGTTCTTTCTCTCTCACTGTATCTAACTCTTTATATTTCTACTTCTTTCTTTCTTCAAAAGTTAGCAAAGTGATCATGAGTTTTTTTCCATTACATCTTGCACCAAATTCAGATAAAAGTGAGCTGACTTTTTCTTTCCACAAGGAGCTCTTTCTTTCCCCAAGGAGGGACTTAAAACCAGGGTTGAGAAACAGAGCAGTATCATGTCACCGCAACAAAATAGCTTTATTGTGTTGGCACCTGTAACCTAGTGTGTTAACGTGTTAGGATGAGAGCAAAAAAGAATAATAAAGTTAAGTTATCATGGCATTTACTGTTCACATATCATGTGCAATACTTCTAGTCTGCCTATGATGGATGAGGTTATGTTTGTGTCTTGTGCAGACCTACTCTCCCGTTGGCACAGATTTGCCCTCAATACAATAACTTATTTGCTGCATGATATTTGTTAAGACTCCAAGGCTAAAATGATCAACAGTTAAACTCATCATTTGTGCAGCTGCACAGTAACATGCTCTCCATATTAACATGCAGCTCTGGTTGGTGGCAGTAACTTTGCTTTGGAAAGATGCCTAACTACCTCTCATTTTCATAAATCTGTCCTTTTATAGCACCAAACTTAATTGGGTTTAATGTCAAGCCATTAACCGTCTTTTGGCAGTGTTCTGTCTTGTTTTCCTCCCATTGCCGCAATTTTAAATACATTAAGAGGTCCACCACTTGCTGGCTATAATTCGGCAGTCCTCATGTGATAAACCTTATACCCAGTCATGTGGCAGTTCCTCTGTGCTTTTCCCTTTTACATAACCCCCACAATCTCTCGTGTTCCTACAGCACACATTCATTTGCAGCCATGTGCCTGGCATGACATTCAGCGTACAGAAAGAAGAAACGGTTTGAAGTCATTTTTCCCCAATGGTAGTGTAACATTGTTGCTTGCTCTGATTGGCAGGTGAGAGCCATTAAGGCTGGTTCCCGCAGGTTGAGGACTGGATATTCCTGGGTTTAATAGGATCATTACAGTACCACTGACAGAATGATTGAATATTTACATGAACATGCCTACGTGCGGGCTCATATTGTAAACCATCCGACACGTTCGAGGGACATACAATTCTGCTAATCCCTTACCTGTTAAAGGCTACTTTGATTTGAAATGGAAACAAAAACAGAGGACTTGTATTGGTGTGTTCAAAACAACGCCATCGGCCCTGAAAACTTTAAACATTGCATTATGGAAGCCTAAAGGTGAACAGTGCACCCACTCTGGTGGGACAACAGTATAGGCTACGCCGTTGATCCAGATAGACCAACAATGTTCCCAGTCTGGTACAACTCTATTTAACAGTTTATCAGGTATGGTTCCTCTCTGGTTGATAGCCAACTCTATTTAACAGTTTATCAGGTATGGTTCCTCTCTGGTTGATAGCCACTTTCGTAACTTAATCCTTGAATAATCCTCTATCAAAGTATGTAGTTAGTATGAGGCCTATGGAAAATATTTAATTTGTCACAGATCAATGCTTTTAAGATCTCAACATACCGGTGGGAAACCATTCTCCCTGTGAGACCGGACATTTTGTTAATTGTCTTCTTCCTTTAAACAAGGGGACAGCAGCTCTGGTGAGAAAAGAAAGTAGTCATGCAAGATTTTGCACTAATGAAGCCTAGCGCAAGTTCAGTCAGGCAAGACCGATTCCCTGCACTCGGGCATACTCGGTTATGTACTACTCTCTCCCCCCGCTAAGAACGCTCTTCTGTTCCTATTTTGGGCTGTCATCAGGGTTCAGTTCGATTAGCGCTCCAGTCTATCAATTAATGCTGTCACATGATCCCGTGCCTTTAAATACGATTCTCTCCCTGTGTAGTTTGTCCATGCTATCAAGTGCGCGACCCTCCACCTCCCCGTCGCCACCCGGTTCCTCGTCTATGCTCTTCGACTCGTTGGTGTCTGGAGTCCGTGGGGGATTCTTCTTCGGATGTTGGGCAGGCGCCCGTTGATCTATAATTCCCTGTGGGGTCTAAGCTCCAAACACTGTAGTACATTTATCATTCTGTAATAAACATATTTCACTCATCCCAGGTCTCTCCTGATTGAATTAACCGCTGTCTTCTATGAAGGCACTCTGCATATTATCTAGTTTTAATGCATCTTTCATTGCATTGCATCAAAAGACATAGGCTTCAATTTATTTATTAAATTCTCAACATCATTAAAAATGTAAGTGGGGGGTCTCTCCGAGGTGACTTGCATCACTCTCATACAGTGGTGGAAGAAGTACTGAAGTTTAGTACTTAACCCTTGTGTGGTGTTCATATTTTAGTTACTCAGCCAGTGTTCGCGGGTCTGTTGGACCCGCTGCATTTTGGGGGGTCAAACTATTTTAAGTTAAAATACTCAACAGATGTTTACTTCATCCCGTTTACAAGCAGTATAAACAGAATATATTGTTAACAGTTGCCCTTTACGTTTGTTAGATCACATTTAGGAATTGCAGTGCTACAAATATTTTGTTGTCTTGGGGCTCGTCTTCATTTTGCTATTAGTTTATGCTCAATCTCATCCTCTTCCTCAAAGTCACTGTAAGACTCAGATTTTTTTTTGACTCTACATCATCATCAAAAGCTCTGTCTCTTCCAGAATGTGAGGAGTGAAGGTACACAGGACTTAATATTTTTTAACTCTTAATAGCCCTGGGTCCAGTGGACCCGAACATCCTGTATGTAATACAAACGTGTAGGGGGGGGTGTACAGTGTGTGGTCATTGAAAATTTGTTCTGATATATGTTCTTCACACAAAATGAGCCAAGGCCAATGAGTCTGAGTTTGAAAAAAAAGGGACTATAACTTAGCATAGCAAGAACTCTGTTTACCTCGATATGCTTCTTTAAATTCAAAGGCGAATTCTTGAATGCTAGCAACTCTTTTGAGGTAGACAGGAAAGGCATTGAAATATCCACGAGTCATTCTTAGGGCCTTTGAAATCAAACATGTTTTTTAAATAGGGCCACGGGTGGCTCATATCCGAGGGCTCAGATGAGGCTGACTCTGGATCCATGTTGAAAAGTTGTTTGTTATTCAGGCTGTCTGTCGAATGTTTAAGTAAAACAGGCAAGGCTACCGCTAATGCCAAATGCACACTCTGCTGTCATTGGAGCTGATAGAGCCAGCTGATTGGTTTAACCTTCCAAAACAGCAACGCAATCCATATTTTTGTGTAGGCAACATTTAGGAGAAACTGTGTTCATAAAATGTAACGAGTAACAACACATATTGTAGAAATGTAGCGGAGTAAAAGTATAGATAATAGCTGCAAAATGTAACGGAGTAAAAGGTATGCACTATTATTTTTACTTAAGTAAAGTACAGATACGTAAAAATGTACTTAAGTACAGTAACGAAGTAAAAATACTTACACGTTACATTACATTCCACCACTGCTCTCATAGGGTTTGCAGTGGCCTCAGATAAGTCATACCTTGGCTCCCATGCAGTGGCGTAACGTAGTAACGACGGGCCCAGGTGCAAGATATTATGACGCCCCCCCCCGCCTTAGTGAACGTAACAACAAAAAAACATTCATATTTCGGAAACGATTAACTAAGTCTAAAATCAATCTAACCCTGATCTTAACAATGACAGACATCTCACATAATGTAGTTTGAATTCATTAACAATTTAAAATATAACAATATTCACCCATGTATTATTATAGGACGGCGAACTGCGGAACTCCATAGCACCCTGCTAGGCTAGTGGCTAGCTTAACATAATAATTTGCTATCCACCTAGTAGTGACCACTACCCAACTTGTATCCTTGTATCTTGCCCGACCATAATGTGTGTAGGCTATAACTTGGCTTGAAATGTATATTTATCACAATAGCCGTAGGATAGGCTACCTGCTGAACTGCTGCACTGCTGCTAGCAGGAGGGTCGTCCGTGTCGGGGTCGTCCGTGGCGGACTTCGTGGGCTGGCGACTAGTTGATGGTCTAGAATCTAATTTCGGCAGCTTTGCCGCCTCTCATCTTGTTCTTTTTTATCTTGACTTTTCCTGTTTCAACTCTTATGCTTCAAGGGCATTGCTACACGTTCAGTTGTGCTGTGCTCAATTTCGCTGTGCGAGTTGCAGTGGTGGAATGTAACGGAGTATTTTTACTCCGTTACTGTACTTAAGTAGATTTTTTACGTATCTGTACTTTACTTAAGTAAAAATAATAGTGCATACTTTTTACTTTTACTCTGTTACATTTTGCAGCTATTATCTATACTTTTACTCCGCTACATTTCTACAGTATGTGTTGTTACTCGTTATATTTTATGAACACAGTTTCGCCAAAATGTTGCCTACACAAAAATATGGATTGCATTGCTGTTTTGGAAGTTTAAACCAATCAGGTGGCTCTATCAGCTCCAATGACAGCAGAGTGTGCATTTGGCATTAGCGGTAGCCTTGCCTGTTTTGCTTAAACATTCGACAGACAGCCTGAATAACAAACAACTTTTCAACATGGGTCCAGAGTCAGCCTCATCTGAGCCCTCGGATATGAGCCACCCTTGGCCCTATTTAAAAAACATGTTCGAAGGCCCCAAGAATGACTCGTGGATATTTGTCTTTCCTGTCTACCTCAAAAAAAGGAGTTGCTAGCATTCAAGAATTCGCCTTCGAATTTAAAGAAGCATATCGAGGTAGGCAGAGTTCTTGCTATGCTAAGTTATAGTCCCTGACTTTTTAAAATGAATATAACATTTAATTCGGTTACTGACATTATATTATACTGTTATCTAGCGAAATGCATGTTGACATACAGTAATAGCATCAAAATAACATGATTGTACCTTTATTATTTATTTAACGTAGTGGTAAGATAAAGCTGGTAGGTTAGCTATGTCAAGCTAGCGTGATAGCTCGACCTCATGGTCTGCTTGGTACAGTGTCAGTGGTGCTTACCGCCTGTCTCATGGTCAGTGGCTGGTCTTTCACTAGAGATGGTGATCACAAGACACCATGTAACATCGGCCCTTTTCTTTCTAGGTTGTTAGAAAAGTGTTAATGAACTTTGCTTATATGGTGCTATATAAATTAGTCTTGTCCCTGCAACAACCCATTTGCGTGAGTACTTTTACTTTTTAAGTAAATTTAAAAGGAAGTACTTTTTACTTTTACTTAAGTAGAATTGTTGATGTAGTACTTTTACTTTTACTTAAGTAGATTTTTGATGAAGTACTTTTACTTTTACTTAAGTACTAAACGTCAGTACTTCTTCCACCACTGGCGAGTTGTCGTGACCTTCGAATTGGTGTAACCAGAGCCTGTTTAAAGGAGAGCCATGCCACTCCCCATTAAGCCCCATTGTACCGAATGTTGTTGCAGTTCCACCAGAGTTCCACTGGGTTTGATCGCGGTCGAGTGCAGAATGAATGGGAGTCTATGGAGCTAAACGGCTAAATTTGTCTCTTTCACCTGATTGTCGTTGAGAAATCTCAGATTTTATTGTAGTTTTTGCATGTTCAACATGGATTATAGGTCGAAAATTGGATGAACGAGTATTTATGTCCTTTAGATTTCTTACAGGGTGAGTCGTTGTTGCCCATAACACGCTAGCATTCTGCTAATGAATGCTGATTGGTTAGTGATGGACTGACTACGACCAGAGATCCCGCTTGATGGCATCCGAAGTGGGGAATCATAATGTCAGAGCATTAGCAACATTAGAAACAACATTAGCAAGCCAAAACTATTTCTAGCATGTGTATTGACAGGGGGAGCCTAACCTGTCAGCTGTGTTGTCGATGCCTCGAGAGAGAAAAGAAAGTGACCAGAGCTTGCCGTAATACGGTATCTCTGGCCGTACAATGTGTATGACGTAATTGACATTTTAAAAGGCTTTGTAGAACAAAAGGCGACTTCTAAAACCCAGTAGTGTGTATTTTTTTGGCCTTCCCTCTCGAATTCAAGATTCAAATTACTAGACAAAGAATTGTATCCTGAGAAAAGCGGATTTTGAGGGGTATAGCTCCGATAGACCTCCATTCATTCTGCACTCGACCGTTAGCGCCATCATATGGAACTAGTGTGGAACAGCAACCAGTTCAGAACCCGGAAGTTTCCCGAGAGTGGTAGTTCTCCTTGATTATACATTCTCTGGTGTAACTATAGCGTATTGTATCGTCACATGATCAAATAGAGACTTGACATTGGACAACAACATACATATTACCCAGCAATCATCATTGCTAATCACAAAAATACCAAAGAAAATAAGAACTTATTCATTTAATTGAATAGTTTTTTGATAGTTTCTATAGTATATGTAGGATAAGCATATGATTTTTGTATAAATTGCAACTTTTCCCCAAAAAATTATAACAACCATGACTGAGATAAGTTTGCATTTTTAGGTGTATAAATAATATTTGACACAAAAATGTAAAATTGTTAACAGTGCGTATCTGAGCATAAGCATAGCCGAGAGGGAGTGCTGTGCTGAGGGACGTGTGTATGTCTTTGGGCCCGGCTGCGGGCCCCGACACCCCCCGCCCCCATGACCTCATCACGTCAATTGGAGTTATAAAACCTAAAAGAGGATGAATAAACCAACATACTCAAGGCCGATGCAGTTCACTGCCTCAACTGATTTAGTCGCTAATGACTAAACCCAAAGGAAAATTCGGTCTACATTTGCATAACCTCTTTTGATCAGTTTGGGTTCAATCAAGAACCTGTAACATATCAAGAAAACTGTTTATGTGGCTAATATTCTGCATATCAGATTTGGTAGGGACATCAATAGTTAATGCGAGCTTGCAACAATATTTTTTCGCAATAACTTGAGCTCAAATACAGTTTTTTTAGCTTCATGTAGGCTAATATAATACGTTGTACTATAATACGTTGGATAACTTGTTATTATGTTTGAGTCCAAATAAGATGATCGGTTGGCCTATTATTGATAAATTGTTTTGTGATGTTTTCTTAGCCTACTTCAATTCTGACTTGCGTGCAGAGTCCGACACCTGGACTTATATGTGCGCACTACAGTGGCTACATACTACGTGCCCCAGTAAAAAGGGTCTAGCGGTTCGCCCCTGCTGTAGACTTCTTTCAAATCATAAATACGTCTTAAATGAGTGACAGCATCAATACAAGTTATTAAATAACAGTATGGAGGTGTGATAAGAAAACTTTTAATCCCCATAGAAGCACAAAGATCTACCAAGCCGTAGTGGACACAACAGCACTAATTGACCCTGGCAAAAACCAGCAATCTGCCTCTGTCATATATTCACATATTGATGACTGATATCCGGGTTATAATTGTAAAAATACATTAGCGCCTTCGTTCGTGGCACTGCGCTGATGTGTTCGTTAGTGCATCTGCATCCTCAATGAACAAACCTGTTAGCTGAACTGTAACGTGTTTGAACTGCACTAACCGCCTTTGACAGATGTGTATCCCCTAGCCCCAGTAGGCCTATAGTTACAATCTGCATCTGTGTTTTCCACTCGGCTGACCAGAGAGGGCCACTGCATTCACGGATGGGAGGAGAACATCAGAGCAGTTACAGATAGAGTAAGGCTGCCGATTACATTTCATTTTTGGGGTAGCAGAGGTCCGCACTGGACTGAAAAAAAGGTTTATCGTATGTGCCAACTGCTGCTATACCCTTCAAGTAAACATACTTTCGGTTGTACTTTGTCTGATGGTAGAAGTTGGAGCCTGGAAGGGAATCACCTATGGGCTCTGTTGCAAACACCCAGGCCTAAGACCAGTGGCGTCACAAGACCCTTTTTACTAGGGCACGTGCCCCAATATAAATCTGCTGTGCCCCAGTAATTGATCATTACTGATTGATAATCCCGGAAAAATAAATGCAGTATCCCTATCAACACTTGTAAAATCTACGCAGTTTAACCCGAAAACACAAACGGATGTATGCCGCAGAATCCCATGTCCACGCATTGTTCTGTGCTTGTTATAATAGCCACTGCAGAAGTTCAGGTGTCTGCACAGTCATAATTCAGGTAGGCTAAGAAAACATGACGAAACTAAAGAAAGTTTCTGAATAATAGGCCAACCGTTCATCTTTGTTTGACTAAAACATAATAACAGCATGAGGCCAACAAATAATATTACATGAAGCTCAAACAACTGTATTTTCTTCTCAAGGTATTGCAAAACTATTGTTGTACCTACCATATATGATATAAAAGTTACGTCCCTGAACTGTATGTAATGACTGAGGGCCTGTACCCCAGTAGAGCTTTATGTCTAGCAATGCACATGCTTAGGACATTTGTCCTCTTGGTTGTCTTTCAGCTGCTGTTTAGATATTCTGCTTTAATTATGTATCATTCTTATTCACGCAGACCTTCTTTTCCTCACCTCTTAATCCTCCGGTCCTCTCCAAGTGCATTTTCCCGACCCCTGCTTAACCCGTTTCTCCAGGCCGTTCTTTTATACAGTGTTCATCATAACCAAGAAAACTGTGCTGCTGTTTTTCTTTCTCCTGGAGCTCTGGGGAAGGGAGTGTTTGTTGGAGTTGCGCCAGATGGAGAGAAGAACGTGATTTCCTCAGGGGCAGAACCGAAAAATCATCAGTATACAGTCTTGTGTGTGTATGTGTGTGCTCCTTACATCTGAGATCTATAACTGGCAGTTATCAAAACACCAAGAAACACCCACATGAACAAGTAAAGATAAGAGCCCAACATCCGTATTCCTGTGTACATCCCTGTGGTGTGAAACATTGCTGTTTCTCCAGTGAGACACTGCAACACTTGCTTTCTTCACAAGGTGGTGCCACAAGAGCAACAGATGCTAGACTCAATTCAGTTTGGGGAATAGAACAATAAAACAATACTACGCTTACAAGCATGTAATATTTAAGAGCAAAGGGACCACAGTGTTCCATGGTTTATAAATCACCCAGCTGTGTGTGTTTAAACACAGGCAATGATGACTGTTGTAGCTACTTGTTCAGTGTGGAAAAACTATAGAACAAAAGTTTTTCAAATATATATATATAAAAATGTTCCTGAAGGCCCAAATATGTATGTTTTTGTTCCTGCTCTCAACTAATATCATATCATTGACCAACCGTGGTCCTTCTTTGATTACTGAAGCTTTGTCAATGTTGACCTCAATGTCAACAATAAGTGTTTAATTTGGGGTTGGACCAATACAACCACAAAACAAAATGACAGCATGCATCATTCCTCTTTGTGTTCACTGTTAAAACGATTACACACCAGGACAGTTCAAGTATGAGTGACGTTCCTTGGATGAGAACATCAGTGGGATCACTATATCCCTACCGAAGCGATGTCTGTTAGCACATCAAATGAGAGAAGCGGGAAGACACCCGAGCCAGATCTTTGCCCAGCTATTACGGCTGTGGCGCGCTGCCATCCTCACAGATGTTGGGCATGTGGAAACCGCAGCTGCCAAATGGGGATCGGTAGACAACGGGATGTCCTCCTGGATGCGACCAAACATCAGAGGTGTGACCGAGCTCAATAATGTCCCGAGTTGATGTCCTACTTACAAGGTCACAGGGTCAACTATCGAAGTTTCGTAGAGTGGGCCTCCCCAGTTAATGGACTTTGTTTGCAAATGTTCTGGGCGAACAAGGATGCGTTTAACCAATGCTATTTTTGGTGCACTGCGTGAAACATCACAGCTAACAGAAGACTTGGGATGTTGACATGTGCTGCAATGACAACCCCCCTGTAGTGGTGTCTATCTAGCCACAGGTGACCGTTCTGCTGTCAGTCGAGGAACTTGCCTTCCGTGCTACGGGAAAACACATATGGGCCGGTTCATTTGCTCCAAGCCCTAACTGTCAATGTAAATCTGATCTATCTGGCTGTTTCCCAATGGTGCTTTCTTTGTTTGTTTGTTGTTATTTACAGTACAGCCTACCCCTCAGAGCTGTCTCTGTGTTGAACTCTGTTGATGAACAGTCACAGAGGTCAACGAGATCTTTACGACAGTTGAAGTCAAGTTACCTGTATGAGTATGTGATACCTAATCTGGTCCTTTATAGCATGTTTGAATACACATAGTGCTGATCCACATGTTGCATGCATGTATATATATACTCTCTCCTCTCTCTCTTTGTCCCTGTCTACTTACAGTATATATATATATATATACAGGTGCTGGTCATAAAATTAGAATATTCTCAATTTATAATGCAGATTTCAGGACTTGGCACCTGCACACAGTGCCAAAGCTACCAGTACCTGGTTTAAGGACCATGGTATCCCTGTTCTTAATTGGCCAGCAAACTCGCCTGACCTTAACCCCATCGGAAATCTATGGGGTATTGTGAAGAGGAAGATGGGGGGGGTGGGATTTTCCTTAGTTGTCAGTTATAATAATCAAAATTAAAATAAATAAACATTTGAAATATATCAGTCTGTGTGTAATGAATGAATATAATATACACGTTTCACCTTTTGAATGGAATTAGTGAAATAAATTTGATGATTGATTTTTTGATGATATTCTAATAATATGACCAGCACCTGTATATATGTTACATTATATGTACTTTATATGATGCAATTTATGATGCAAATTTCTTATCGCATACAGTAGATACCAAGACAAGTCATGTCTCACCTTGTCTTCTCAGCAAGGTAATTGTGTGGCACACAAAGATGATCCAACACACTCTTTACATATCTGTCAGTGATGTGAGGGAATATTGAGGTTTTGTATAATAAGATTTAATACTGGGATTTTCAAGGATTAATAGATTTTTGGGCTGTAAATGGAGATATGTCATTAGTCATCTAGGCTCTTTATTTTGATATGGGGCCATTAACCTTACTTGATTATTTCTCTTGTAAACCACAAGGTCATTCAGAAAGAGATGGAGAGAACGCAGACAGAGAGAGAGAGGAAGAAAGGGGAGGGAGATAGAGAGGGGGATATAGACAATAAAGGACACAATTCTGGTGGGAGGCATCGGTGATATATTTACCTTTCAGCTCTGCCTTAGTCGAATACAAATACGAAACCAGTAGTGCAATGTTAACAGTGATTTCAAACATCTCATCTGAGAAGCAATTAAGTCAGAAAAAAGCCCTCAAATGGCTTATTCACTTGGGCAGATGTAAATCATGCAGTAGGTTCACGAGAGATCAGATCCCAAAGCAATCCTCACACGTATAGACATGAAGACATGAAGAATTCAGGACATGTCAGACTTGTTCCAATCAGAATTATTTCCACTGTATGGAGATGCATGGAGAAAAACTCCATGTTTCTCTGTTGAGTCTACAGCCCCCGTGTCTCACCCCCTTGCCTCGATCCCCTTTGTGGAATTCTATGTGGGTAAATTAGACAAGTCTCTCAGGTGAAGAGAGAACATTCAGGAGAGAGTATAGGCCCAGCAAACCCAACATAAAGTATTCTGACTGGGACCCTGCCCACATGAGAGTACCTCTAACATTTTGAGCATGTATGAGAGACTTCAGCTGAGTGACAGCTACTCTAACAGACAACAGCAGATCCTGGGATCCTGCACGAGGGGAAAACCAACCGTTCATGCCCTTCACACATTATCCGGCATGGTGACATGGGTAGTCATCCTAGCTTGATCTGCTAAGCTATGACATGTGAAATGTCATGTGATGTAAAAAAAAATACTCAGATAACTAATTTAACCCATTGAACAATTACATTTGTTTGCTGTTGGTCCAGTTCACTAATACCAGTGATCAGTGTCCAAAGTTTTACAGTCGGCTTTCAACAAGGGGGAATGGAACACCTCCAAGTTATTGCATTTCTTTCAAGGTGTCGGTGTGTGCATTGGGATGAAGAAATCAATGTCAGTGGATTCCCATAACGCCCCCATACCAGCCATCAGGTCTCATGTGGGGACAGAAAGTCATCCACTGAAGTCACCCAAGGGGAATAGCAAATATTGATATTTTAAGGGTCGTCGGTGTTGAGTCAGACCCCTTCTAAAAGCCTTGGTAAAGGATTACCCAAGCAGCCATGGACTTCCTCCGCCCGGGGAGGAACACAAGCATCCTCCCTCCGACTGGTTTGAAGGGTCATTTTTAAACACAGTCAGGGATCAACAAACATCCACAAGAGTAAGAGTTGTTTAAGACAATCCATCAAACCCCCACTCACATACACACACTTTCATCCTGCTGTTATGTTGGTGCTGGAGATAAAGTTAGGTGTATCTCTAATTAAGAACTTTATGTAGACACTTTGAGAGGAGAATATCATTGACAAATTAATGAGCAATGTGTTTTGTAAATGTACGTTTTTGTTATAAGTGTAAAATTAGTATTTTCGTTTGAGGCATACTGTCTCATTGCTCACTTGTATTACCTACTCAAAGTCATGAGCCATGAAAGTAGAAATCCCTCTTAAAGGATTTAAGAAAATACTACTTTGTGTATGCTGGGTATCTGAATGATCCTCATAACAATCCATTTGATAAACTTTATATGTTCAAAACACATGTTCCAAAGCAGAGAGAATTATGCAGCAACATGTCATAATGAGGATACAGGTCTACTATCTGGTTCCACTAAATAAATAGGTAACTAGCTATGTAGATACGGGACGTCTTCACAAACGGGACATCTTCAAAACATCTTCACTCTAGAACAGATCTCTGAAGTGGATCTTCAAAGAAGACAAGAACCTTTCTGAACAACCAGCTTACTCTCTAACTGGTGCTGAAGAGCTTTTAAACTGAGGAACAGTGATGAAATTCCACTTCCAGCTAAATATACAATTGTCTGGCCATCCTTTGTTGGACATTCCTATTTTTTTTAAAAAGTCACAAAAAAAAGTGATTTTGGTCAAACCTTTGTCTGCTTTCTCCCTTCTTTCTCCACATTTCATCATCCTCTCATTGTGGGGTTTTATTATAATACATAAATCGCTTTAATACTTTTCTTTCTCACAGTAAGATTGCAATGATGTTTCAACTGATGGTTGTACCTGGGAGATGTGACCTTGACACTCAAAAGATGCTTTATAAGGTTGACCCATGAATATAAATAAATATGAAAGCTTGACCCCATTTTAATTCATAGTTTAATTAAAGACAAGTCCCCATTCTGTAATTTGAAGTCTCCTTTATTAGAAAATTTAAAAAGTTGTCTCTCTTGGGATTCTACAACTGTGGCACAATATGTTTTTAATTTCCCCAGGGTCCAGAGCATAGCAACTATTTAACAACGGGAGCAAGGCTGCAGTGCTCAATGCAACAAAAGGTAAAGCATTTTTCTCTCCTGTGTCCTTGTTTCTTTCATGAACTGTTTTCCTGATTTAGCTGACACTTGTAATATCATCTCTTTAATTTGACCATAATATAAACAAAGCAACACGCAGGTGAGGTACTGAGGTCTTCTAAGAATCAATGAAGATCCTGAAGTTTACTAAGATGGTTCACTACTTCTCAACTGAATTGAAAATTATGTTCGCCAAAAAAAAGAACATTCCAAAACTTAAACGTTTCCAAAACTGTCATAAGTTTTATTAAAAGCATAAATAGCAATCTAGCTCTTAGTAACTTTTAGCTTGAGTAGAAGAGCATTAGCCTTTTAATATAAAAATAATAACGATATAGTGAGAGTGTTACACACCCCGATTACTCATTAATTTATTTGTGGTTTAACAAAGCATTCTTAAGGACGTGTATTCTTGTTCATCCCACTTTGGTTTGGAAGTTGACAGATACTGTCATTTAATCCACCTGTAATTCACTGCATGTTCATTGTGATGACTCTGATCAATTGGCTCTCGAAGGACTGTGTAATCCTAGTGTATCTGGAAGGGCACTCTTTTATCCTTAAGGATTTTCACACGCTAACGTATCGGGAAGGGCAATCTTTTATCCTTAAGGATTTTTCATGGAAACGTAACATTTTGTTGAGTGGTGTTTTGGGACAGTTTGGTATTCCTGTCAGCAACGAAGAGGATTAACATAATTTCTGAGGTTTTAAGCCTCCTTCCCCCCTAACATTTGCCAGGAAAGGTGAAAATGAAAAACCCCAAAGAAGACAATGTTTTTGACTGCTGACATCCCATTGGATGACATGAAGACAACAATGGGTGGGGAAAAACCAACCATCAAACTGACAAATGAAAAGTGATCAATTATTCTTTATTACCAAAGTTTTTCAACATCACTGGAAACATTTTGAAACTGCTCTGCATGGAGAAGAAACTATTCTCCTGCAAAACATTAATTTAAAAAGGGGGGAAAAAAACACCTCAACCTGTCTTTGTCCCAAGATTCAATTGAGCCAACATCTGTACCTTGGGTTGTTCCAGAGCAATCCTGTGGGTCTTTTGCTCTTAAACCATCAATTATTCCCCTGTTCAAGCACACCTGGCAAGGTTTGGTCAGGTAACGAGGCGTAATGGATTTAGAACTCTATCTCCCTTCTTAATTTGCACAATTACAGCATGCACACTACAGGAGTAGGCTATCTTGGACACCTTTGGTGTGGGAGTCCATATTGAGAAAATAATAACAATCAATTACAATGCTATAATTACTTGAACTGTGATGCAGTGTGTGTGGTCAGCGTTCACGTTAATATTATTTATTTCAATTTAGAGTGGGAAGCCTAAATGTATGATTTTAAATATCAAAAAGTTTGTTCTCTGCACTCCAGTGAAATCTCCTCAGTTCTCTAATGGAATAATAATCGTCATTATTACAGAACATGTTGACTTTAATCCACTGCTGTGTTTGCTTCAGTGATCCTCTTAGAGGCACTTATTCTACATTAGAGCCGTTTCCGTTGGCATATTCCCGCCTGCTCCTCCCTCACATCAGTTTGGAGAGCTAACACTGTTGTTGTCGCTATTTCTAGAGCACCGGATAAAATAAGAAACATGATTGACGTAAAATTATTGAACTGTGTAGAAAAGGCTACAAGTTATGACTCGACTCACAACTTAGAAGAAGCTAGAGGGATTGGAGATTGCCACAGTGTAAAGTGTTGGCGTGTAATTGAATCGAAAAAGTACAAAACCACTCCTGTAGATCACACTAGAAATTTCTCATGCCCACCGATTGAAAACCAAGTCACGACCCTGTAGCCATAAGTGCCATCCAAGTCAAATCCCAGTTGCTTGCATGTGTCTTTCTCTGTCAGACGGAAGCCAAATTCCCCCATCAATTGAGGCGAAGTGAGACACGATCCCTGACAACTTCTCACATCAGTCCGGGGATTAGAGGCAGAAGGGTTTACGCTGGCCTTGCCAGAATCGAGGATAACATTTTTTTGATTCAGCAATTTAAACTAATTTCAAGGCTGGCTCTGCAGCAATTTTCTGGATCAATGGTACGTCATAGCTCACTTGGTCACCAGCTCCCTTATCGCAGGTACCTACAGCAAAGGGGGCTTATGCTAATCACCCAGACTGAAGGGAAGTATACTCAGAGGACAGAAGTCTTCAAATGGCGACTTTGGCCTATTTCCTGGTGGCCAAAAACTCAAAACTCAATTCTGAAAATGTATTCTAGGGCTTTACGTTTGTTTTTCTGATTTGTCCTTGTTACTTTTTTGCTCCGTTTCCATTCTCCCTCTGTGTCAGTTAAGTCGAACCTGCCACACCACATGCTGGTCAAAATCTCTCAATTAAAACTTGAGAGAAAAGGGAAAAACTAACTTTCAACTTTGTATAATATGCCTTGGATAAGACACATGGACAAGGCATTTGAACCGTACTGGGTCAGAAATGGATATTGACTAAAACTACCTGAGGCAGTAGCGAAAAACAAATTATGTAAATACAAACCATTCCATTTTAGTCGGCTCATTTAAAATATAATTTCTGATTGCCATCCTATAGCCTTGAAATGATATGCACATATTCAGGACAGAGACATGGTGGAGAGTGGTTACAGCCCTGGACCTTAGGGTGTAAAATAAATAAATAAATACAAAACATTTCAGTTGTAAGGCTTCACAACTGCTGGCAGCCTTTTTTCCCTTTGAACATGAATAACTCAAAACGTTGGTACTGAATCTTCAAAGTTATTAAATCTGGTAAGATGTAAAGAAGTAAAACAACGATGATGATTCTATTCATTTATTCATAGTGGATCACCACTTTGTGCTGTTCCACATCCATTTTGTGACAAGAGAGGAAGAGAGGAAACACCAAGCAAAATACTTTGAGCTCTCCGTTCACAGACATTGCAAAATAAACATTCCTCTCTCTTTCTCTTCCCTGCTACATTTTCAGCCATTTGTTCTTATGTTTCAATTACGAGAAGAAAGACAGACCAAGAAAGGGTTAAAAAGCAATTTCCTACATCATGACAACTGTACAAATGTATGGTGGCAAATGTTGGAAGGAAAAAAAGGGTTTGGGGGGGTTTGGGTGGGTGTGTGTGTGTGTGGGGAGATAAGGGAGTGAATGAAGAAGTGGTGGTGGTGTTGGAGGAGAGAGTTTAATCCTGCTGTTTAATCTGTGGAGGTATGGTGGTGGGGGGCTTATCTCTCTCTCCTGCTGCTGCTGTTTGCAGCACTCTCCTCCTGCAACCCAGCTTGACTGTCTGAGATCACTCAGCACTGTGGCGGGGTGGCAGCGAGTAGGTGGCAGAGTCTGTGTGTTTGTGGTGTGTATGATGGGGTTACAGTCCAGTGACCATGGTGATAGATGCTCATCCTTAGACCTGCCCTAAACACACACATACCATTTCGCTGTCACTGCCACTGCTGGCATGCAGTATTGTAGGGAGCAGGGAGAGTAGAGAGTTACTGATGCTATTGGCCACTCTGTGGATGTGAGCGTCTTCCACACTCCCACTTTGTTTAAAGGTGGGGGACACAGGCGTAGATTTAGGAGCAGACAGTAGGGACATGTCCCTACCAGTGTTAAGAGATTACTGAAACGTCGCCACCAATACTAACCAGCAGAGCAGAGGTAGAGTTAGCATTATACGGTGATAATTAAAAATAATCTATGTTCAAACCAGACCTACATGTATGTCCTTGGGTGGGGACGATGATGATGCTAAACTGTGCCACAGAGACCACCGTAGGACACTGAAGCCCCAATGACCTGGTTCAGATGTTCGGGTCAAAAGGGCAAACAGCGTTCTTCAAAACAACAGCTGTCAACAAACCACCTGACACAGAGGAAAACAGCCCACTGGCACTTAATACTCATAAATTTCCAGCAAGCTGCAAGGATTGCCTGTTCATCTGGAATGCACACTGGGTCGTGCGGTTCTCTCGATGACTCAGTAGTCGATGGATGTGAAATATGATGGAGGGGGGCTTGCTGTGTGTGGTGTGACAGACCCAACTCATCGTTCATTAAGAACATTCCAGTCTGAGATGTGCACCAGTGATTCACTAAGAAAAGACCTTGCACTGTCGACCGGACAGTGGACTATCGACCTGGCACCAGACAAAATGACGAAATGATTTCAGAAACCTTCTTTTGTGGATGTCTCTCATTTGACCTTCCGATCAGCACTCACCCTGGCCTCAGATCGAAAAGGGCTCTTTTTCGAAAAGGACCTTTTGGTAAAGTGTCACCTGCATGTCTTCTGCATAATATGAGTGTGTCTTGCTGCCTTGGTGTGAGATGGACTGACTTCACTTAGCAGGTGTCAACACAGCAGGGGAGTGCAGTCAATAAGTGTCAAACAAAAGGTCAACATCTAAATGCTTCTCTCTGGACAGTATGTTTTGAAAGTACTCTGTAAGCCTTGACAATGGGATTTTACAAAGACATCTGTTGCAGATAATGGAATTCAGTAGTTAAACCAACTTTAAACGATAGTTTCCATCCAAAACTGTTCGGTGTTTCAGTGTGTTGTACAAATGTTTAATAATTATTCTTTGAATTCAGTACACCACTAATACAAGATTATACACAAAAATAAAACAATATCCAGTAATTCTTTATGACACAGCACAGGGCTGAGCTGTGTTTCAGTTTTCTAAATCAAAGAGGACTTTTTTTCGAGGGTTGAGTTTGTTAGCTCTTTGTCAGCAGAGCAGTGAAGACACCAGGTAGGAGCAGAGTCTCTCCCTCTTCCAAATAATGACTTCAGCCTAATTAAATATAGCCGGAAACCAGTCTGTTCAAACGCTACATTGATGTGGGAAATGGCCTACCCTCAGATTTGATATTCAGAGAAATAAACAGGCCTGCTAAACGAATCCACATCCTTAGCCCCCAGCTACAAAAACAATTACTAGAAAATCAATTTGAACACATACAGCTAGCTACATTTTAATGAGTCTGTTAATGATAACATTCCACTGACTCACCAAGGTCTTGACACAGACCGTCGCTTTGTTTGTTTTGCTCCAAATGAAATGAAAAAGAGTCGTATTGGTTGTAGGGAGAGTCGTTTTTTTGAGATGTCTCTTCCTTTCGAACAAGTCCTTCTTTTCTTATTCTCCATCTGTACCACGCTGTTATCCCTTCCTTGAGCCCATAGCGCTGTCCATGGTGCCTCGCTGTGTTAATGCACAGCTGATGGCTAATGACAGATAGATTAAGTGATCATGGGACTTTAATGACCACTTATCACCAACCCTCAAAGAGAGTTAGCATGGCAGTGCTGAGAACTGCTGTCTCCCTGCCAGGCGCTCAGGCTAGCTCTTGCCTCTCCTCGTCCCCCCACAGAATAATTTGTAGAATTCTGCTCATATGAGAGGAACCACTGATCAATCATACAGCACTATTTCACTACCTTGCCATGCAACACATTTGCGGCATGCTATCTGCAGTTTTATTCTGAATATGCAAAGTCAGAGCTATCTCTTTTTGGGCCAGTTGGAAAGTACAAATAATCATTCGGACAAACACTGTCACTCCTCTGGCTTCATTAGATCTATGTCTGTCTGTCAACATAATATTGAAATAGGCAGATCTGCAGTTTCTATCTTTCAGTTTCATAACAGTGTTATGAACAGTGTTCGGATGTGTTATCTGATGCAGACATTTCAGCTGCAGTTCCAAAGTGATAACAGATAACAGATTTGCAGCCTTTCAGACTTCTAGGTAAGCCCTTGATTATTATTATTTTTAACATGTTTTAGTGCAAAATCTGAATTAAAATGTCATGTCTCTCAGGGATTGATTTATTATAACAACATGTTATCCAGAGTAGGTGAAACTGAACGTAAAATGCCTTTCTTTTGGATTTTTTGTTGTTGAAATATATATTCAAGATAAGGGAGTATTTAGAGTAAACATAATTTGCTCTTATTGACCTTACATCTGCATTGAACTATGGCAATGAATATATATACATATTCCAGATATCAGTGCCAGCAGACAATGTAAGTTACCTGGGACTTTTCAGTGTAGATACAAATGCCAATAACAGAGAGATAAACCACAGTCCTCTATCAACATCAAATTGAGTTCAAGCCCTTAAGAGTATCAACAAAGGAAAAACTGGGAAAAAGCGCAGCAACTATGACACATAATGACAAATATGACTAGAGAGATTTAAATAACGATAAACCAGCAAAACTCTGCATCATCAGGAGGGTAAGAATAGCAACAAACCAAAACAAGAGTTTGGGTTGTGGGTTCAACATCTGTAAATAATTCCATCACTTTTCTCTCTCTTCGCCCCATCTCCCTCTCTCGCTCGTTCTCCCCATTATATTTCTGTCTCTGTCTTCAAAAACTGTGGTAAAGAGAAATAAATCTCTCTATCTCTCTCTTTCTCACCGGGATTCTTAGAAGTATCTTCTAAAACACCTCCCACACCCACATAGTCTAAGCCCTGTACCACAACAAAGGATGTCACAGGGTGATATTCAACTGAAGCACTCTTACTGGCTGCCTGCTATGACAGCTTGAAAAGCTTGGCTGGCAGTGTTCTATCTGCTATTAGCCCAGGAGCACCAGCACGGTGTTAGGTCTTATCCAGAGACACGAGTGATCAGAGGATTCCCACTCATTGGTCACCAGCAAGAGAGGTGACAGCAGGTCACAGAATCAACTATTCAGGTCTGTCCTTTCTCTCTCTTTCTCCATCTCTCTGTAAACTGTATGTGTATCTTTCTATATTTCTCTTCGTCACAGAGAAACCGATAACCGGGGGAACATTGTGTCTTTCAGTCATCAATGTTCCTGCTCCCTGGATCAATTTATTTCCCATTTTTCTCAGACCACTTCACACATTTCATCAAGCCACATTTAAAATGCCAATGGTTTCATTGATTTCCATTCGAGGAGATCACGTCTCCTGGAAGGGATATTTTAGTATTTGAGTTGAACACTGCCCACTGCCTTAGGATGCCAGGACCACCGGCATTTGTTGACCACACTGTGCTGAGCAGTTCCATTTGTGTTTAATTGAACAGCTGAAATGGATCCGAGTTACATAATGGAGGGTAAGAAGTGGAAAATGTACCAGGTGAATACAGCTATGTGGTGACCTGTGGCATTTCTTTCACCAGCTTTTATTTGCGCCTTTCAAACCGACTTGATGCCTCAGTCCAGGTTCTGGATGGTCTTGGCTCCTCAGCAGACAACCTGGAGGGGTCCGGAGAACAATTCCCTGACATATTGATGTAGGATCTGGGGGAACTGCTTATCCCCCCCCCCTACCCCCAACACACATGAAAGAAGTGGGGGAACCATTTTACATTTGGTATTTATCTGTTTCCATGTAATACAACTGTGGGCCCCTGCTGTCTGATGCACACACTTGACTGTCACTTTAGATCACATCACAATATTTTAGGGATAAGGTCAGCCTCCCTGAGCCTGTGGGAATCCCTGAGCCATGTGAGTAGAGCCCAGCTGACACAGGGGTGCATTAGGAACTCAGCACCCCCCCCACCCCCAGAGTCTGTACGGTCTGTACGCTTTGAAGGAAATGTCTGTGGCTCACATCTGAGGCCAGCGAAGACGGGGCTAGAACCTGGGTCTGAGGCATCAAGTCAGTTTGAGAGCCGCAAAGAAAAGCTGGTGAAAGAAATGCCACAGGACACCACATAGTTGCATTCACCTGTATTAGTCAGATGTCGACACCAGGGTGTCAGGACTTTGGGTACTTCTGCCACATCATAATTAACACAAATGACAAAACAAAAGAATATACACATGGACAGATAGGATGATTAATACATTTTGGTCAGAAATGTCTCCATCACAAACAACGGGAATTTACCATTCTCTCTCCCTCTTTCCCCCTCTCCCTCTCTCTCTCTCTGATGCCGTCTCCATGGTAACAGACTAACAGAGGCGTAGCCTGCATTTTGAATCTGTGATCAATACACTGGGAGGTGCTGGTGATTCAACAGGTTTAGCAACAGCTTGCAGCATTCATGTCCAGATTGTCATTCAATTCAATCAGTGTGCACAAGCACATCAAGGAGGTTAGTTACACTAATAAGCTATGGTTCGATAGACTATGCAGGAAGTGTTTGATGATTACATGTATTATTTTAACTTAAATTTGTAATAGTTGACAATTTCATAGTATTTTTCAGGTTTGTTCAACATAAAGATTCTGAAAAAACGGCAGATTTACATTTTTATGCCAACACAAGCTGGAAAAAAGTAAGCATTGACATTTACCACTGCAGGCTTCAACCGTTGTGTCTAGAAACGCTATCAAAGCAATTCGAGAGAAAAAAGAAGAGACGTGCTGTGTCTCCACAAAAGCTCTCGGCATGAAGCCTTTACCCCACCTGCTGGTTCCCTCTGCTGGACAACTCAGGTGACAGGGAGGAGGTGTCGAAGTTGCTAAGATCAAAAAAAACCTTCCCCCCTAGTCTTGTCTGGTCAAGCTAACATATTACAGCACACTAACGCTTTTGTCAACAACCTTCGAATGCATTCACAAAATGTCAGCTAACATAACTGTTTTGTCCAGACATGCAAAGAGCAGAAAACACACTCATTAAAGGCTCCTGAAAGATCCTTATCCCGTGAGATGGACGGTAGAGGACTAGACATGCATTCCAAAGGCCGATAAGCACTGGAAAGACCGGTAGATATTTCTACAATAAAGATTTGTAGAAATCTCTTCAGGAAAGACCAGTAGATATCACTTCAGTAAAATTGGCTGTTGGAGAAAGTCAATGAAGTGATGATGAAAACGAAGCTCTCTGCTACAGCTGATGAACCACTATTGATTTTATTGTGAAATATGGTGGGCAGGAGAGAAGAGGGGTTGTAGTGGTGGTGGTGTGTGTGTGTGTGTGTGTGTGTGTGTGTGTGTGTGTGTGTGTGGGGGGGGGGTCTTATTGGTCACGTATTCTAAAGTCTGGCTAACTCACTATTCCTACAACTAACTTTGAAATGTCAAGTCTGGATTTAATCCATAGATAAACTGCAATGGCTGTTATGGATAGTAGAGTAGAACATTGTCCATAACACTGAACAGTGAAGGGTTTGAATGAATATAGAACATAAAGTGGAGAGAGTAAGAGAGGGAGAGACAGAGAGAAACAGAGAGAAAAGAAGAAGATTGCTATACCATATTTAGAAATATTAATGAGCAGCTGGACAGTTTGTTGTCCTCCAGAGTGGAGGAGGAAGAGAGGGAAGGATGATAGAAAGATGGGGATGGAGAGAAGGGCTCAGGGCAGGATGTGAACAAACGAACCGATGGCCTTTGTGGTGTGTTACAGGACGACAGCCTCAGCCAGGATTGTTCACCGCACCAGTCAGCTGCTGGAGGCTAATGTTAATTAAGGCTTGTCAGCAGAGCACAGGGTCATGGAGAAGGTCAACTTGCTACATTATAATTACTTTACATGTTGAAACGAGATCTTCCCTTTGAAACGTATCTCGCTGAGCTGATCTGATTACCACAACAAAAAATTTTTCTCCCTACCATTTTGTCTTGGCACTGCTGCGTGATAAAGAACCTGTCTTTAACTGCACAAGCGCACAACGTTTTCCAGGGATTTCACTGTATAAAACAGTTCACAGAGTGTAGAGTAAATTGGTATGTTTAAACCTCAGAAGACACTCCAGAGTGTTTTGTGTCTGTTCTTTGTTAAGACAGGACAATGGATGCCGTTCACTCACGCAACAGCACCAGCTCCCACCAGTGTGTGTCCCTATTGACCCTCTCCATGTGTTCTCACCTCCATCTAGTCCATCTTTCCCCGTCCTGTCCAACACAACTCCTCAAAGGCCACACACTACCCCCCCCACTTTCCCTTACCCTCCCCTCTGCCCCTAGCATCGCAGGGGCATCCCGAAGACCAAGGGCTCCAGGGGGGTGTTCCATCAACGTAGTTTTAGGAAAAGCCAGGCTTATTTCGGGCTTAACCAAGGTAACTTACACTTCTGAACTAGCCTGCTCCATGTCAGGCTAAAAATCGAGCTGAATTAAGATGTGTTGCAAATAATTTCAAGCAGGCGGAAACAGAATGTCAAAAGACAGTTCTGTCGAGTGAATTCCAGCCCGCAAAGCATTTTTGTTCGGAAACATAAGTGCTGACTTTTTTTCTCACAATATGACCCAGCATGATTAATTTACGTTTACTTAATCTCCAAAGAATGTATTAATTTAAATACACAAGTTAACAAATAATGTCACTTTCACTGTTTTCAAAAGCCATTAAGTTCATTGCTTTGACATAAAACAAGGCCTACCATCCTTAGTAGAAAGTAGGAAAAAGGAGAGTGGTAGACTATAATAGTAGAAAGGAGGGTAGTAAACTGCAGTCTATGTAGATAGGCCTTGACTATGTAGTCTGCTGGATTCACACACAAGGAAGCAAACTCACTGTAGCCAAGCCTTGACCACTGTTCAGTCTGTCTGCATCTCAGTGTGTCTTTGCATGTGGGACATTCTTGAACAGGGTTGGTGACTTAGAAAGGTTTAGCAAAGGCAACTATGCCAGGAAAAAATAAGGGTATACCTTGCTCCAAAGCGGTACCTGAATATTTTCATCAGTTTTCCAGGTCATCTTGAAACACAAAGAATCAAGGAGATTTTTAATTAAATTGTATAAAGTATTTTCATTGTTTAAAGTAGCCTATGTTGACAAGCCTCTGTATTACTTCATCCTCTTCTTCTGGCTTCCCCAATGTTATAGGTGCAATATACTGTCCCCATGGGTGCATCCAGGCCCACTGGAAGACTCAGGGGCTGACTGCCTGGTGCTAGCCTGACGTTGTCATACTCATAATTCTGGTCAGAATATGAGTCTGAAAACTCTCCGTTGGGCTGTGACTACGGGACGTCTTTTAAACGAACCCGGAAAACAAATGCCTCTTCGCTCAATTGGATAGACCTGTTAAATTAAACTTTTACCAAACCCCGTAGGAAGGACGGCAAAAACATATTTTCCATCGACAAATGCCTTGATTGCGTTTCTCTGTTCCTCTTTCAAAATTAATGCGCTGTCGATGTCTTCCAGACACAGACTCGATGGCAGAATCATAACATCTCAGCTCTCCAGCGGTAGCCATGTTTGTTGAAAACGAATTAAACTCAAGCGCTCTTTTGTGGTTGATCATACTGTTGATCATCTGTCCATCATCGTATAAAGCCCGCCCTGACAATTTGATTGGTCCGAACAGCTCCTGTTCGGATATAGTATTTCGCCGACCGAGCCCCCCCAGACCCAACTTCCCGACCAAATTATTTTGCGGGCGGGGATAAGTTAGGCTGGCACCCAGGCTAGCCTGGTGCCCCCAGGGTTAAAAAAGCATTTCTGAAATGTCCTCTAGGTGTCAAAAAATGAGACCAAGTGTCTATCTGCCATTGGGAAATATGATGCCCCAGGATGCCCCTTAACCCAAAAATTGATAGTGTGCCCTCTACAAAATTTAAAAACATGTCTTTATGAGTTCCATTATAGTACAAAACATGTGATGCAGTACCCTATAAGGTGCCCTTATGGTCTAAACTTGACTGTTTCCGTGCCCTTACCAATGCAAAAGGGTGCTGTTATGAAGTGCCCTTTATGCTGCCCCTACATGGCGGTGTCCCAAATGGTGCCCTTTACAAAGAAGATAATAAGATGCTGTGCCCAACAGTCTCCCCTACAATGTGCCCACTAGGGCAAAGTGAGGCTGTGACGACACTTGGGGTGTTGTCCCATTCCCATTGTTACACTGGTGAGACCCCAGGTCGTGCAGTAGCAGCCCTTTAAATGTTTCCACCTCTGCCCTTCAGCCAGTCTGCCACTGTTCAAGCCCCATCTGGACCTGTGGAGGCAGACTATGTTAATTGGAAATCTTTCCATAACCTGTACATTTAGGTTATGGAGCAGCTGTCCATACATTTTCAGACAGAATAGTTATAATTGGATTTGGATTAAATATGCACTCGTAAAATAATAATTATATATTCTTAGTCATACTGAGCTATTTTAAATGACTGTTCTGCCAAGCAAAGTGTGCTAGTTTGGGTCACCTTCTGATCTGAAAGTCTATGCTGGATCTGTGCAATAATACTTATTTAATTGAATCCCCATATTAGTCATGGTTAGTTTTCCCTTTTATTTTAAAGCGCAGCATTTAGCCTAACAGTTAATAAATGTGCGTAGCAAAGTTATTTTGAAGTAATTTATTAATTTTGTTCAAGATGTGAAGACAAAAACATTATTAGCCCACATCAAGTCCAAACTATGGTGATTTTTTGGGGCTATTATTCTCAACCTCCTGTTGAGAATATCTGCCAGTGATTACTGTCGGAACGCTCTCAGACAGCTCTTCAAATTATGCCAATTATCAGTTATGCTTCTCCGACTCCGTTTACGGATGGGCGGGCGGACGGATACGGACGGATAGAGTTTGTTTATGGTTCTCCGAAGGCTGTGGGTGCTGAAAACAATTCACCGCGATGCTAGCTAGGTTATCGAAAAGTTGGAGCAAATTTACAAATTAGCCGTTTCATCAATAAAATAAGCAAACTTTCAGCAACTACAGTGCCCATTTCTCGTCACATTTTATATTCGAAATATATGAAAAATAAAATTGTAAAAACTTAAGCAATGGCGGTGAAAGGATTACGTTTGTTTGTTTGGATTTATAGTTTGTGAGAGAGCCGCCAACATTGTGTGGAGTGTGTTAGCCTTGTATCACGTTGTTCTGGATTCTGTTAGCCAATTTACGTGGAGTGATTTGTAGTGTTTTAATCCAGATCGTGTTGAACTTTATTGGATGATTGGTCTGTCAGTAGCCAGTATAACGTGGTGGGGAACTCCTTTAATGGCAGTGTATGAATGAGTGTGTGTGTGAACTATTGTTTTGGAACATCCATTCTAATTGACCAGCTATTTATTAAAAACATAGGCCTACTGTATTTGGCTAAATTTCTGCCTCTGTATTTTCATTCATTTGAGTAGCCTGCGTCCTGTTGATTTCATAATAAGTGGCAGTTAGTCAGGGTTTGTCACATTTGCCCCCCGCCCCTGACGCAAGCTGTTCTTAATAGGGACCAATCACAGCCAAGACCCCCTTGACTTGTAACTATCCGAAATGACGACGGACAGTTAAGGCCTCAATATGCTTCTGCGTCTCCGTTTTCGGGTGGGCGGGCTCACGGATACGCACGGATACACACGGATAGACTTTGTTTATAGTTCTCCGTAGGCTGTGGGTGCTGAAAACAATTCACCGCCAGAAGAGTAGGTGGCGCTGCACTGCGATGCTGGCTGTAGGTTATCGAAAACTCGGAGCGAATTTAGAAATGAACCGTTTCATCAATAAAATAAGCACTGTTTCAGCGACTACACTGCCCATTTCTCGTCACATTTGAATTCAAATGCCGATTTACATGTAGGCTACTGTTTAGCTGATATGATTTGTAAAATCTGCTTCTCTTTGGTGATGTTTGTGATGCTAGCTGGAAGGGCAGCCTGCTTTGACTGGGTGTGCAGTGAACATTTCTGGGGGGGTTATTATGATTACGGAAAGGGATCGTATGTTTTTATACTGCTACCATTTTAGAGACTGCTTATCGATCCGAGTGTTAATCAGGCGCGGAGCCAGACGTTGTAAACATTCCGGGTTTAGCCCAAACCAACAACGTATGATTGGGGCTTGATTTGCAAGAACGCGACGCTGAGCGCCTCCACGGTCCTCTTCCACATATTAAAATAGTGCTGCTGCCAACGAATAATGCACCTAATAATATGGTGCCTGCACTGCAATGTCATGGCGGGCTGGACCAAATTATTTTTCGGGCTGCATATGGCCCGCAGGTCGGACGTTCCCCACCCCTGGTCTTGTTGGTCACGGCAACCCATAGCGGCAACACCGCCCCTGACTTCTTAATACGGACCAATCACAGCCAAGGGGGTCTCCGTCGCTCTCCGTCGCTCTGCGTAATTTCGACGGATAGTTAGAAAATTCAGGAGGTGCACGTCAATCCGTCAAAAGCGCTCCGAGGGCTGACGGAGAGCACGCAGAGGGCGTTCCACGGAGACGAGGGCGTTCCCTCCTCTGCGTTTTTCGAAAAACGCAGAAGCATAATTAGGCCTTTAGAAAATTCAGGAGGTGCACGTCAAGCTGTCCGGGGCTGTCCGAGGGCTCCTGGAGAGCTCGTAGAGGGCCTTCCACGTAGACGGGGGGTTCCCATGTGTCCGTTTTTAGAAAAACTGAGAATATCGGCCTTTAAGTCTAAGTTGACGTTTACCGAAGCAAGGCTTTTTCATTCAAGCGCGGCTTTTGTTAGCGACGTTGATGGAATACCCTCTCATCTGTGCAAACGAGTAAGAAGCCTCCATGGTGAGAGAAGGGAAAGAGGAGGCATTATTCAAAAACACACTCAGGGGTTGGAAGCCTTGAGTTGCATAAGTTTAGGCAACGGTCGTGAATTTTGCGCACATGAACGTAACTACTTGTTACAGTACTACAAGCTACAGTATGGAGAATGTGCCTTCTCTGAACTGCATGACTAAACACCTTTGAAGTAAGAGGCCGAAGAATCTCTCTTTGACAGGGCTGAGCAAACCACCAATCAGAAGCTGTATATCGTCCCTCTCTGTGTGACGTCTGAAATTGTCATTTTTAATCTGCGGCATTGGCCGGACACTTAATGTGATCTACTGTCTGACGTTCAAGGACTGAGGTGGAAAAAAACCCACATCAATTCTAGAGCAGATATTTTTTCCGGAAGATAACCGCACAATAAATAAGTTTTTCCCTGACCTCATGAAAACGAATACAGTGCGTCGGGAAAGTATTCACAGCGCTTCACTTTTTCCACATTGTTATGTTACAGCCGTATACCATTAAAAAAATCCCCAAAATTCTACACACACTACCCCATAATGATAACATGAAAAAAAGCTTTTTTGAAATCTATGATAAAATACAAAGAAATCACATGTACACAAGTATCCACAGCCTTTGCCATGACACTCAGGTGCATCCTGTTTCTACGGTTCATCCTTGAGATGTTTCTACAACTTGATCGGAGTCCACCTGGGGTAAATTCAGTTCATTGGAAATTATTTGGAAATTGGGTACACACCTGTCTATATAAGGTCCCACAGTTGACAGTGCATGTCAGAGTACAAACCAAGCCATGAAGTCCAGGAAATTGTCTGAAATTGTCCTCCGAGACAGGATTGTAACTAGGCACAGATCTAGGGGAGGGTACAGAAAAATGTCTGCAGCATTTAAGGTTCCAATGAGCACAGTGGCCTCCATTATCCGTAAATGGAAGAAGTTTGGAACCACCAGGACTCTTCCTAGAGTTGGCCGCCCGGCCAAACTGAGCAATCGGAGGAGAAGGGCCTTAGTCAGGGAGGTGACCAAGAACCTGATGGTCGCCCTTGACAGAGCTCCAGCGTTGCGTTGTGAAGAGAGAACCTTCCAGAAGGACAACCATCTCTGCAGCACTCCACTTATCAGGCCTGTATGGTAGAGTGGCTCACCAAACATGACAAAATAAAGTTTCCACTAGTTACTGTCATACATCTATGACGTTGACTATTTAAAACACATAAAAGTTTGATCATTAATGTGGATGATCACATCAAAATGCCAAAACCCAAATGGGAAATGCTAGGCCTATATAGGCTACTGTTTAATACTCCACCACTTAATAACTTCTGTTAAACTTGAGGGTGTCAAACGAACTACAAAATCACTCAGGAAATCACTAACCCTAGCTGCCATGCTGTTACGATGCGCCACCACTCGTTTCTTAATTTCAAGTTTTTATCTTCTGCCATGGTCTGGTTCTCCGA
This sequence comes from Mallotus villosus, assembly GCA_903064625.1. NCBI lineage: Eukaryota > Metazoa > Chordata > Actinopteri > Osmeriformes > Salangidae > Mallotus > Mallotus villosus. The sequence goes on along the minus strand of CAEFZP010004629.1, from coordinate 248,405 downwards.
ACCCACAGCATTTACGTCTCTTTAATAATAATAATTGTATTTGTAATGCACTTTATATTTAGCTAAATCTCAAAGTGCTGAAGGTAAAAAAAGGGCGCATGCACTAGTGATAGTTTACTCCGCCGACTTTCTTTTGTTGGTAATAACTTATGACAGGCCGCCAAACGGGACACATAGCTCGGTCAGTAGCTTGTTCACGTGCGGTCAATCTCACGTTGATTGTGATTTATAAAGGAAAGGTGCGAAGGACCTGGCGTACGACCAGTTTTATGCATGTGAATATTTCTGTGCGTATAGGTACTTTTCAAGTTTCGCCCGTACGCCATCTTCTGGTATGAAAGCTGCGCAGTCCTTTATATATGAGGCCCCTGGAGTTTTCCAAAAGGCACCTGAAGGACTCTCAGACCATGAGAAAACAAATTATTTGGACTGATGAAACAAAGATTGAACCGTTTGGCCTGAATGCCTAGCGTCATGTCTGGAGGAACAATAAAGCATGGTGGTGGGAGCATCATGCTGTGGGGAGGTTTTTGAGCTGCAGGAACTAGGAGATAAGTCAGGATCGAGGTAAAGATGAATGCAGCAATGTACAGAGACATCCTTGATGAAGCGGCTCCAGAGGAACCTGCTCCAGAGGCTCTGGACTTTAGACTGGGGTGAAGGTTTATCTTCCAATAGGACAACGACCCTAAGCACACAGCCAATATGACAACGAAAAGGCTTTGGGACAGCTCTGTGTATGTCCTTGAGTTGCCCAGCCAGAGCTCAAACTTGAACCCGATTAAACACCTTTTGAGAGATCTGAAAATGACTGTGCACCTACGCTCCCCATCCAACCTGATGGAGCTTGAGAGGTCCTACAAAGAAGAATGGGAGAAATTTCCCCAAAATTAATGAATGTCATCCATTTTGGAATAAGGCTGTAACATACGAAAATGTGGAAAAAATTAAGCGCTGTGAATACTTACCGGATGCACTGTATATTAAAAAACAGTGCATCCACAATTGATCAATATATATATATTTAATATATATTTTTACATACGTTGACTGTGTTCCAAATGGAATGCGATGCGACTCTTTCACCATACCTGTTGCAACTTACCTGACGACCTGACGACGACGTAACCTAGGGATTGGGCGATGGAGATTAGGGGCCTGGTGCAGGGTGAGATTCATTAAGAAGCTGTCAGAGCTATAAGCCTAGGTGTATGCAGTGCCGGTGACCTATAGCTCCCATCAGTTTGAGCACACCTCTGACAGAGGGTCGTGTCTTAGCATAAGGAGGTTGAACACATCCTTTACTCTACAAAGCCGCAGGCAACGCCACTTGATCCAACCATAATCATAATTGGCTCATTTGAGCTAAAAATAAATTGCCACAAGACTGATTTCTTTTAAGCATAACATCCCTATATATGATTAATAAAAATGTGTATCAAACTTGTGTAATGATTGTTGTGGCTGTGTGACCTGTGACTTGTGTTTATATAAATCACATACATGGAAGTCATGAATCCACTTGTATTAGAGTGATTGTATTAACTTGTTTTTTCTTTTTATTTGTGCTGTAGGAAGATGCATAGACTACATCAGCCACGACAATCATTCCATAACAAGCTGTGTATCTATCTAGATACAATATGCCTGATTACATTAGACATGCTTCATGTGAGTGATTGATGGTTGAGGACTGATGGACTTTCAAGTTAAACCCTGAATGGATTTTTTTCTCATCCATGGCCAGGCATTCTCACCTTTGTGTGTGAGACCATGAGGTCCTGTCATCCTGGCTGCACACATATTAAAAAAAAAGGCTCAAAGCTTCTAAGCCTGGGTGTCCAAACGCTCTTTTTAGTTGTCCCCATGCTGGTTAGACTTAATTACAGAGGTGTTTTCCTCCACATGGAAAATAATCCTCGTATTAGGACCAATGGTAACCTGTAATCTGCCTGTCATCTGATTGAAGCTACTCCCAGTATGACCCTGGCTCTAATATGATGCCCACAACAAGCATCTGGATGCTCTGGGTTTTCAGCAAAAGTGGCCCCACAAATAGCATCATGAACTTAAACACATAACATCATGAAAAATAAATGTTGTTCTGTATGACAAAACTAAAATGGACCATGATTGAATTTTATCATTTATTTATTGTTTTTAAGTATTTTGTTCCTCTCTGTGCCAGGGAGAAGCATTCTGTTTTATTTTCCATGGTTATTTTTGCCCATTCAGGCAGATCCCCAATTATTTAATTAAGCTTTGCATGGATGATTGAACAATTTGGAGGTGAAATACGCTTTGAAATCTTTCAGAGAAATGAGGGGAAAATCTATTTTTTCAGATAATTTGACTTTCATTTAATTCATGCAACTGTGATAGCATATTTGCACAATTTTATAGGTACTTTACAATTAGTCTTTGTATCAATGTTGTAATATTTCAGTTGACATTCACATACCTATATTGCATGTTACTAATAACATACAGTAGTGCACCCGGAGAGTATTCACAGCGCTTCACTTTTTCCACATTGTTATGTTACAGCCTTATTCAAAAACTGATTTAATTAATTTCCTCAATTCTACACACATTCCCCATAATGACAAAGTGAAAACCGTTTAATGGAGTTAGATTAACTAAAGTTCGGGAGGAAGATAGCGCACCAAGACTCCTTCACTCCAATCAAACTAATACGCATCAGGCCAGTGAAAGCACGGAAGAATGCGACCAAACTCCCCGTTGTCAATTAAGAGTTCTGTACATAGTCTCTTCCATTCCTCTGGTTCTCGTGTTAGCATGTTGTTGTCACCCTCCCACCCTTTCCTTTCTTCTCTGCATCCCCGTCGTCTATCCAGGCTTCCCGGGGATTCTGCTCGAGCTGATGCTCGGCCGTGACCCACTAGGACTCTCTGCCACACCTCCGAGTCCATGCCCGCTAACTATGCATGCACCATTCACATCACGACCATCACTTACTCTGTGCATCCCGTAATACCACTCTCGTCCTCCCAGGACCGGCTCTGCTACTGGCCTCCTCCACTAGCACCAGGCTTGGCTCTGCTACCAGCCTCCACCAAACTGCACCAGGCTTGGCTCTGCTACCAGCCTCCACCAAACTGCATTAGGCTCTGCTACCAGCCTCCACCAAACTGCATTAGGCTTGGCTCTTCTACCAGCCTCTACCACACTGCATCAGACTTGGCTCTGCTACCAGCCTCTACCAAACTACATCAGGCTCGGCTCTGCTACCAGCCTCCTCCACCAATCGGGCTTCGCTCTGCTTCAATAAAAGCTATCTATGAAATTTCTGGTGTGATTACTGAACTTGTGAAATATTTATTGATTTGAAAAAATCAAAGGGGTCATTGACTGCAAAATCGAGTTTACCTTGTCATAGTTGAATAACGACAGTTCGGTGGGTAAAATGGACATACAGTGAACCTCAAAGTCCATTGACACCTCTTTCTTTTGCAAATCTCACAATTTGAAACTGCTGCTGTAAAACGAGCTGGACCACCCAAGTACATTCACATAGTTGTCCCAAAGCCACTCCTATGTTATCTTGGCTGTGTGCTTAGGGTTGTTGTTCTGTTGGAATGTTTGTTGTCAAAATTTTGTGGGGTAAAATGAATTTAATCAATTTTAGAATACGGCTGTAACATAACAACATGTGGAAAAAGTGGAGCGCTGTGAATACTTTCCGGATGCACTGTAGGTTCATCCTTGTGAGAGTGGATTTATAGATATATATTTTTTTGTATCTGTTAAATTTCACACTTAGAAATTTCCGTTGCTATGTCATTTCTATGCATTTCTGCAACTGAAATGGTCATTTCAGATCCAGGAGGTGTTAGTGGTGTTGGTGATGCCTTCAGTAGCATGGTAAGTACCAGGAAGGAACACTCTTCACTTCCTTAAAAGGGGTTACAGCCATAATAGATTTCTCTCAATATGCTGCTTTAACGCAACAAAGCAAATGTTTTCCTACTGGACATGAAAGTGGCCACCCAAGGTCATATTGATTACAGGACAACAAAAGATCCCCCCCCCCAAAAAAAACCTTTACTGACTGAAAACCACTGCACCAAAAGATGGCATTTACTTTTAAGCTTGAAAGAAAACCATCTAAAGAGATAGAATATGCTAGTGATAGTCCTCTAACCCCGATGTTTGCCAGGGTAGGAACAACACAATGTTTGTCTCAGGCAAAGCCTATGAATATAATGACTATCCAGACAGTTTATGTACTGACTAAAGACTCCACCTCAAACTGATAAAACAAAACCTGGTTTTCATTCTTATTGTTTATCCAATATCTATTAAAAATGTGTTGTTTGTTTGTTGTGTTAGCACTTTTAAAGGTCAGATGTAGTTCAGTTGCAGTAAACACTCACTGGAAGTCAGAATCAGAAGTCAGTGCAAGTCAGACTGACATTTGTTCATAAATATAGAAAAATTACTAAACATGGCCCCCGTAAACAGGCCACAGCAAGCAGCTAATCACGTGCACTGTGTACAACTGCTAATTACACACAGCAACACAGAAGCCAAACCCAATGAGAGCTTGTGAAAGTTATCAGTGTATGTTGATAACCAGCCAGACAATTCAAACCATCATTAACCTCTCACTGACCCTAATTCAGCTTCACAATCCCCGGGATTCTAAGGATTAACTGCACATTTGCATAATTAGGGTCAGGAATGGACAAACACCACATAAATAACAACGAAGCTGACAGACACGATCACCACTGGACTTAATAGGACTCACTCAGACGCAACAAGCAGCCATTATAGCAAAGCTGGTGCAGAACAAATGAGATTGGCAACACAACATTCAGCAGACATTGTTCTCATGCTGCCATCATGGACCATCTTTATCTCCTCTATAGCTCACACAATTACTCAGCATTATAAATGTTGCACAACATTCATACAGACAAAATTATTCCTATTGTCATTTCAGTTAGAAGAACATTTGGAAATCTTCCTAAAACATTCATAGAAAAACAAATTAATACATTTGATACAAGTGGATGTTTTTAGACTACATAACAAACACAAATTCTTAGCAAATACGATGCTAAATAAACAAGAAAAACACTCAAACTTTCAGTTGCCTAATTTCATTGCTTAAGATGTTAATGTCTAAGCTTCACCCGACAAGTAACATTTAGCACCCACGTCTTCTAAATGTGCTATTACAACACCTGCATGGTACAAGGCTTCGTACTGTCTGCATTTCCCCATCAGCGTTCCTTGCACAGAATAACACGTAACACTATTGTGCGTTAACACAGAATAATGTAAATCATAAGTCATAGATATGACTAATGTTTTTATTGTTTACCCATGGTTAAAACGTTTATGTAATGTGACTTTGGTAGTTCAAGAAAAAAACACTTATCTATCCTTCTTATGAAATAATTCCATATGAAAGAAAATATTAGTGTGAGACTGGATCACACCTACATAATATGTACTTGCCCCATAAAATGAGTCCTGCGTGAGAAAAGTATAGGTCTTGCAAACAAAACAACAAGTTTTCAAGCTTCTATTTGAGGGGCCCTCTGACAGGGAAAAGGGAGATCTTCATGAACCTACCCATGTCCCACAGAGACCACAGTAATCATTACCAAGTTTCAGGCCGAATAATTACTGTAGCATGGCTAAAAAGACACTTCAAACAACCAATTGATCGGTGAGGTTGAAAATATAATCTCAAAATCTGATGATTACTTTAGGGTGCTTTAGAAGTGCTAATTAGATGTATCGATCTCATATCATGACGTTTAAGATAGAAGACACACTCTTAACGCATAATTTACTGTGAGAGCAAGGGTGCAACCTCACCACTTTTGATAAGGGCACTTCCATACTAGCTCCTGCTTTGATGGTGTCAGGACACTGGGAGAGGGAACCAGAAGAAAGAAAATTACTCTTTTCTCTCTCTCTCTCTGTTTCTCTCTCTCTCTCCCTAGTTGTCTGCAAAAGCCTGCAATAGAGATCTTCAGTGTTTGAGTTTGAAAGGAGAGCTGAATGCTACTCCTGTTGTGACTTGAGTGACAGTCCAGTGACAGGATACAAATGTGATCTTTTATCACACTAGGCATTGTCATAAACACTGCCAACCCCTGGGCCAAGCTTTGAATTGCAAATGTGTTTGTGATGAGGGTGACGAAAACATGTTTAAAGAGTGAAACATGTTTGCCCCTCACTCCCACACTTCCCAAAGTCATAAATTCCGTGTGTTTTTCACTTCCCCACGGCTCCCAGACTAAATGGACAGTCCGCTATTTTCAACAACATTGATCAGCCACTGTGCTGCCTCAACCGGGATGTCAGGAAGGAAATGGTCAGTTGCTGGGAGTTGCCGATTGACTTACCTGAACAACAGAACACAGAGACCCGCCCCAACGTTGTTTATAAGCGAGAGTTAGATTGAATGTTATTTAGGATATGATGTTGAAAAGTGTTATTATAATCCAGCGGGAAACTGGAGAGGAATGGCAGGAAATGGCAGCAGCTTTCTGTAAAAGGGAGCCAGTGGATATGTGGTGCATTAAACTGTCTGACATTTTGAGCATTACGCAAAAGACAACCACGTCACATGGCCTTTAAAGGGCATCTTGTTGAACTACAAGATGCGCTGCATTCTCCTAATGGTCAGTATTCATAATGAACTTGCATGCTTACTTGATCTGTGTTATTACATTAATCTCTTTAAGTAGGCTTCCACAATCAATGCTGTGGAATTCAAAGTGGTGCAGATGAGGCATGTAGGGGAAGTGTTGGCCGACTGTGAGAAACTCCCCTAATGTTCTCTACACATCAATCCTGAAATATGAACCTGACGTGCACTTGAGGACAGAGAAAATAGTGTTGACAAGATGCCCATTTGTACAGACACACCTCTACGATTCTGACAAATACACTTCCTCAGGATAAATGAAGCTCTCGTTTCACATCACCACGTCTGAGAGCCATCCAGCTTCCATGCCACCTCTTTCTCATTCCAGGATAATGTTGGGGGATCCCTCGAGTAGAAATATCTTAAATCTATGTTTTCTATCTCAATGCCAATTGTGTAGCAGACGTTTTGGCCTCTCACACTGCCTCTTCTAAGGGATGTGGACCTTGTAACCACTTCACCCTACTTGCTTGGGGGAATGTCCCTGTACTTGCTGTAAGTTGCTCTGGATAAGAGTGTCTGCTAAATGACTGCATGTAAATATATAAATATAATAATATAATATAAAATATAATGTATACAGTCAATGTGTATTAAGGCAGGGTATTTACAATGTGAGTTTATGTGCCAATTGGGTCTTGCGATTGGTTGTTACACAACGGAGAAATCAGAAGTTGTATTTGGGATTTTGACCAGGAGTGCTGACCGAACCATAACCACGTACTCAGGGCCGTTGCTAGGAATTCTGGCCCCCCTGAAAGAATGTTGGTGTGGCCTCAGGGGGCCTTAATGTTGCGGGGCGGCAGGGATGGACTGGGGGTAAAAAATAGGCTCTGGGCTTTGATCCAGACCGGCCCACCAGAACCGGCCGTATATGCCACCACAGCAGCCTTTGCTAATGCATGCACATTATGTGTTTGATGTGATGCTAGTTTGGGAGTTCGATCCATAATGCAGATTCGACTTTTCACCCAAATTTTTGGGCCTTTATTTGAGCGCAAAATAGTTGAGCTTCATGTCAAATAAACATAGCCGTTTTTCAATTGGTAAAACCTTGTCTAGTGAAGGTGATGTCTTTTTTTCTCTTAATCTTTTACTTAAGTCATATCATTTTTAATTATTGTGCTGTCAGGGGGTGCTGCAGCACCCTCAGCACCCCTAGCCTCGACTTTTCATTGCCAAATATCAATTATTAGACTATATGTATTATAATGTGTTCTTTATTTTTCTGTTTCTTCTTGACAGTGCCTGACACAATGCTCCCAATTTGTTTATTTTTTCAATTAACCACTCAACAAGGAGTCACTGGGTATTATTATGTAAAAATCAAAGTGTAAGTAATTGCCAATGGTACAGCAGTTCAGTCAAAACAGCCAACAAGTGTCTACCTCACTCACTCACCATCATCATCTTCACTATCCCCTTCATCAAAACATTCTAAATTGGCTTATCAATGCCATAGCTCTCTAGAGAAACAGCTTTTCTTTATTATTGTATGAGGACGGCAAGCTGTAAGATTAGCCCCTGCTTAACATTAAAAAGACTCATGTTAACAGGCTACCATAGCAGTTTAGTTTTACTTAACACACATGTATACTTCTACTGGATTTTTTTTGACAGCGTATTATAACGTTTGGCGAAGTATAACGTTACTGATCTTTTCTGTGGATGATATTTCGTGGATAATTTTGTAATGTCAGCCTTGTCAGGCGATTATTTTACACTGCTGACCACACTTAACGTTAAATGTTAGTGTCATTCGGTCAACGCAGTAATGTTAGTAGCTGGCTAAGCGCTAGCTCCTAACATTAGTCACTCCAACATCGTAACGTTGGACGAGGCGATCTATGCTATTTCTCGTGAACCACAGGGCGCCTGTGCAGCTAGCTTAGCACTCTCACCTTTCTTCGAAAACAAATCGCTGATATTCTGGGCCCTGATGTGCTCCTGGTCTCTTTTCTTCCTCTCCTCTATTTTTTGGGCGTCCCGATTTATGTTTCTGTTTTGGCATTGTCAGTTCTTTATTGATAACTAGCTGGCTGCTGCTGCAGTTCGGGCGTTACGCGCAAATGTTCAAAAGAGGAGCGAACCATGGACCAAACCATGTTTAAGGAAGGGTGTTATTGCTCGGAAAATATAAACTTTTTTCTAATTTTGCTTGATTTTGTGGCTTTGTTTAAACTCTGATGCATTAGTATGAGTATTAATTAGGCATATGCATAATAATTTAGTCATAGAAAAGGAAGCCTACATAATAGGCTACTGGGATTTTTGTGGGCCCCCCCTGGGCCGTGGGCCCCTGGAATTGTCATCACCTTTCACCCCTAAACGACGGCCCTGCATGTACTATTGGTCTTCAGAAAAGTCTCATTAATCAACTACCAACTCTCTCTTTCCCTCTGTCTTTGTTTCTCCCTTCCTCGCTCTCCCTCCTTCTCTCTAATCTCCATGACTCGCCACAGCAAAGCTGATAGACTGAACTAAATGCACTGAGACCGACACAGGAAGCTTCTGAAGTTGTGGCACAGCGGTTTCTGCTGTAGTATTTCCAGTGAGGTGACGAGGAGAGCCAACAAACATGCAGGAAAACACAAACGTCTTATATTCATGATGCACACACAAATCAACAATCAACACAAATATGTAGAAGACTAACAATTTACAAAGTGGTTTTATACAAATGGTGAACCGTATCAGCTCAGCTGTTAATAGCCTACTTACATAATTTTTTTTTGATAACATCAAGATATTTCCAAAATTCTAAACAGAAATAACAAGAATCTATCTTTACATTCAAACACAGTTGTGTGCGTTGTCTCACATGCAAAGCAAAGCAAGGTTATACCTTAGTCAGACTGGATCCTGGTTAAAATTCAAATCATGAGCCTCTTGGCTATTTTTTTAAAAAGAAATGTCAGGTCATTATAGATTGCAATTTTTGCCAGAATAAAATGAATACATGAAATCTTTATTACCCACAAGACACTGCTGATGCGGAGGAAAGACGCCGTCAGAATAAATCGGACTCTTCTTTTCCAGGTTTACCTGTCAGATCAGACACAGTTTTTCTTTTTCTTCTCTCTTTTATTTTCTCCCTGTTTCTTTTGCAAGTTCTCAAGCCTGTCATGTCAGGGTCAGTGTCTAATCACACAAGGGTTTGATCAAAGTACCATGAGGGAGAAGGGAGAACACAGAACCATGGTTCTCACAGTAATTAATACTACCCCTCCCTCCCACACCCACCCACCAACCTCCCCACCAACATCCATGCCACCTTAACCTGTCTAGCACGCACCACAACCGTGCTCCAGTGTCTTTACTTGTGTTTCTATGGGCTTCCCTCTCCTTTTGTGCCCCGTTGGTCTCTCTGTGTTTGTGTTCCTGTCCTGCTGTTCACTCGCCTGGATCCTGCACACCATGCTTAGACCTCCATACACAGTGTTTAGTTCTTCATGTTTAAATTTCATGTGTGTACTATCTTTCCTTGTGCTCAGGATAATTCCTTATCTTCCTGCTTACCTGCCAATCTGACCACAACTCCAACCTGCCAACTCCAGCCTGACCACTCTATTCACCTATAATCCCAGCTAATCTTTTTAAATCTCACTTCATCTCCCATGTTGGGTTTGTTTTTGGGTTGGCTCTGAACTCAGTATAGTGTAAATCATTGCTCTGGATGGATCCTAGGTGGCTGATAAAAATATCTTCAAGTAGAGAGCGTGGGGAGAATCCTTGAGGAAGATTTTGAAAATCTCATCATCAATATTTTAGAGGAGCAGTAGCTTGTCCTTTCGGTGTTCTTGGATGTTCTTCAGACCGGAAATCTTAATCTCTTGTCTCCAAATCCAAAGTCCCTCTATAAACCATACATGACTTTGATCTCCTGACATCAGAAAGTAAATACGTCATAGAGTACAATACGTCATTGATTCTTATTCAGGTTGATTATCCAAACAACACCCTCCATAATGGAGACCGTTTTTTCTTTTTTTTCTGTATTATCCAAAACACCTATTTCCACCATATCACTTTGGGTTGATTCCTGATAATGCTCCATATATCCACTTGTAATCCTGAAAACTAAATGTGCTGGGATTGTGAGACTGTAGAGGGATTAGCGTACTATCAGCTCCTGCAGATAAACACTGGCTGGTATAATGTTGGGACAGGAGAGCAACTGTGAATATACTATACATGTCAGCAGATCAACGGAGTGTGAAGATATCTCTGGGATGAGATACAGTAGTTGACCTATGGCCCCGATTCTGTAGGCAATGCAGCTATTGAAAATGCATCAACACTGTTTCCCTTGACAGTGAAAATATGGTGAACAAATTGCTATATTGCCATTTTGACAGAAGTATGGTCAGGTGCTTTTTGTGCTTCAAGCCATGCAAGTTCCAGCCGCAACCTTCACACGATAACCCAATATTACAGTGAGTGAAATGCCTGTTTGTGAAGGTAAATTGAAGTGGTGGTATGGGACATGGGCTGTCACTGAGGCTATCTCAGATTCAAGCGTTTCCCCTCGTTTTCATCCAGCACAGCGCCTGAGGGCTCAGAAATCAGCTAAGGATATATACAGTTTAACCCGAGTGTGGGAAGCCACAGAGCAGGAAAACAACTTTAAACTTACTTTAAATTGAATGTCTGATAATAAAAAAACTTGAGAGGAAAACAGACTGGAAGTTTTACATTACATGACTCAACCCTTAAGGCCAGGGCAAAATGAGACACAAAGCTTCGAGGTGTAGGTATTAGGGTATACAAAAGTTTTCAACTAATCTCAGAGGGTGTTTAGATATTCTTTAGATATTTCTCTCCTGCAGTTTGGTGCTCAACTGAGCACATTTCAGGGTCGGGTGGTGGGAAGCTGAATCAAGGCAAATTTCATGTTCATGCCGCAGATAACGCAGGATGACCATCAGTGGGTGACATACTGCTTTGGTCAATTTATTTCTGTGGCAAACTGTCGCCAAGCAGTCACCTTAAGTACTCGCTCGATGATACACTTGATAATAGTCTTGGCACGAGTCTCAACATTAATCTCTCGTTCATGTCGGTCACACGCATGGCTCATTCCAGGCCCACCCACGTGTATACCCACGCATACCCCTAACTCCATGAGTCCAGCTGTTGGTCAACGAAATAGCGATAAAAAGGTTTTGGTGTAGTCTTTGTTATAAATAGGCCTGTAATCCATTTGATGTCCAATAGCTAGCCAGCACATGATGGAGGTTGAAAGAGGCAGTTCCATCCATAGTCAATGCATGTTTATCAAACCAACTCAAGGGAGGCTCCCAGGATCCTCAGCCTTGTTCATATTCAGACAGGGATCTCACTGAGTCCCTCTTCTGCTCTCACTTTCACACCCCTTTGTCCACAACCCCCACAGCCCCTTTTTCTAATAAGATGCACATTTTTGGAAATGTATTCCAGTGTTTGGACGAGGAAATTAGGCATTTATACATGTTCTATCTACTGAGATCTGTTCTGCCGCATACCCTACCCGCATCTGAAATAGCAGTGGTTAAAGGTGACTTCTTCAGAGCATTATTTAACCAGGTTTGTTACCATAGTTTATGATTTTGTTTCACCTGGTATCTTAACTTGATTCTTCCAGCAGGGAGATTCATTATTCAAACTTACGTAGGTTATGCAAGAGGTGGTAGCCTATTCATCAGCGGCATGTGCCTCAGAACAGCTAGCAGAATGCTTGAATTATAAACTTGTTATTCATCGTTACTATAAATCAAATGGTTATATTTACATGCACTGATGTATTGTATCCATCTTATGATCTGTCTTTTTTGCCGACTGTATCTCCCATGAAGCAGAACATGCATCCACCTCCACACAGGCATGGAAGTCAGCAGTCACACGATGGGTGGGTAGTCGCTGATCCTGTCTTGATGGCAATCCAGCGCTTCGCAGCGTTCCTCCATGTGGGAGAGCAGCAAGACTTTATTTCTATCTGAGTCAGGGCCACAGGAAATGAGGCAGATAACGCCTGGCATTTGGAACACTCCAGTAGCAAGAACATGCCCGGTAGAACGGTAGGAACGAGAGATGGTGGTGGTGGTGTGTGTGTGTCTGTGTGTGGGGGCACTCCAATTTAGCTATGTAGCCAGCTGGTCCTGCACAAGCCTGGACAGCAAGGGACACACAAGGCAATCTCGCTGACCACTCTATCTCCCACTGTGCTCAAGTACGGACTCTTGCCGAAGTGGGGCTAATGCCAGGAGGTGTGGCACCTTCGCTCAAACTGGTCTCTCTCTCTCTCTCTCTCTCTCTTAATGTCGACTTAATGCAACCCTTTGTACTGTATAATCATATCATAATACACTGATCTTTTATCGATCCCTTTCATCCTGCACTTCCTCGAGAGCAGCCAACTAATATTACAGTCCTAAGGCTCTTGTCAAGCCATGATAATAACTATAAGAACACATCGGTATTCAAGAGTGAAATAGATTTAATGCTGTACAGCTTGTTGTGGCACAAGGGATTGACTAGTTATGTATATATTTCACCTTTCAACCACGCTATTGCTGTGTGTCATGGAATTAATTATTTATCATTGCTTAAATGCGGCAATTAATTCTAAGTTTAGGCATATGCCTTTAAGGCCAACATATTTTATATATATTGGGTCTCACAGGGTCCCTTTCACTATGGTATACATACTAATTAAATGTTAACATCCCATGTATTCTCTTTAGAGTGGAGACTGTGAAGGTCAAAGAGAGAGAAAAAAGCCTGGTGATTTGTGAGTGAGTCCCGTTGACATTTTCTCCAGGACTGGACTTTCAAGATTGGTTTAGAAGCATGCTTTTACCCTGTTCCTTATCCTCAGAGATAATGTCAAGGGCACACGTAAACACAAACACTGATACCAGTCCTAAATGATGCCTTCATCAGAGTGTATCTTATGAAATCGATGAATTTGCTAATTTTCCATCATCGTTTTATTCCAGGGTGGCTGGCAGATTGCCATTTCCATGCTTTGGAACATGTTCATACAAATGTCCAATTTCTAACATTATCCTATCATAAAACGAACATCTAAGTGTAACATGTGTGACAAAAAAAACCTTCTAACAAACAACATACAACACAGCATACATGCTTGTTGTATTTGAAGAAGGGACTGACAGTTCCATAACATGTGGGGCCTGTAAACAAGAATGTTTTATATGATTGCTTGGGCAAATCTAGGACAGTGTACTATTATACTATTAATGCCCCCCCCACCCTCCCCGTCCCCCTCCCTCGCCCCTCGGGGCCAGAGTGTTAATCGGACCAATAGGCCCTCTTCTCCACTGGATCAATGTCAGCACAAATTTCAGATTGCTTTCCTGATGCAGGCCAAGTTATCTGTGATTCAACTTTAATAGGTTATTGAACACAACCAGCATTTAGAGAGCATGGCCGTATTTCAGGTTATTGACAACAATACGCACACAACTTTCTCATTAGCATACATTAGGACAACAGAACTAATCTTGACACTTTCTAGGTGGAGGGCAGCACAGATAGCGGTTCAAGCACACCACTTACCACTAAAGGGCAAAGTGTGCAAGACAAACTGCGCAGACACCAAAGCACTGCCAACTGGAGTTACTGTAGCGAATGAAATATATGAATTTGAGTGGCCTTAGTTGGGAGGGAGCAGAAACGTCTAACTGGTTAGGGCCTATGTCGGCACCACTAATAAAAACAAACTTTCCATATCCCATACTTTTTATGAATATTCCTCCAAAGACCTGACAAACAGCCTCGTCTGCTTGTTGAGTAACGTAGGATATTACATAATCTTGGAGACAAACGTCAAGTCATCCAGGAACTAAGAATTCAAGTTATTTTGCATAATACATATTGAGCAAATCAGTGTGTATTCCTGTATACACATTCATATTTAACAGCATGGGTGCTCAACACTGATTAAATAAACATACAAGATGCTGTACTCGTCTCATTAAAATCAAATGTGCAAGTTATTCATTTCTGCTTTCGTCAGCTCATTACATTTCTTCCTCAGAACTCCTCCCTACTCACTTGGAGCGTCTTGATTTGAGAGGTGGCAAATCAAGACTGCACGATAAATCAGGTGACATTCTGCTGCACCTGAAGGTTGAGTGGTTTGTCAGTATTGAAACAGTCTGAGAGCTGTCTGCTTCACATCCTGCTCTCAACGTTTACCATGACAGGTTTTCTATCATTTAGTACATGAGAAACATTTCACCTGTATGGACAAATTATTAGATTTCTTCTTATAAAAAATTCTGAGAATTAATAATGGGCCAATTTATTAGTTTTCTTATTCTGGATTTGTGTCAATATATTTCACAAAGCAGGTAATGGCACTTATGCTAACGTTAAGTAATTTTTACCTTCTAACATTTAGTACTCAATGCTACAGTCACATATGTATTTTACTTTGCATAATTGCAATAATGGCAACTGGGACACTGGAGAGTATAGAGACCACTGAAGCACATAACTACATTATTTACCACATGACAACTCAATCCTCCTCTGTGTAGCACAGGCATACAGACTGCAGAGTGTGCCGTGATAGAGACCTACCAGGAAGCAATATGAGTGGTTGGTGTGGAGGGTCAGCCAGAGGCAGAGTCTTTGCTGTGGCCTCAACACTCAGACACCATTTGACAATTCATCTCAGGCGACGCCTAAGGGACCAACCAGGCAATGCCACAAAGGCTGCACCTTGTGACGGACATGCTGGAGAGCTGCTTACCAAGACCCAGGACTTGCTCTGTTATTACTGGTTCAGACAGATTCTCACACCTGTCATTACACTTTTATGTTTCTGTAAAGTAGGTCATACCTTGTTGGCATCAATATTTTTCAAGCTAAGGGTAAATAATGTGCAAAAAATAAAAATAGCTTCACACGTTTTTCTGAGTAGGCCTACTAAGAAAAACAATGTATGCGGATTATGCAGATATTGGGGGAAGCAATTTCTTCAACTACGGGAGCACACAATCCAAAGATCAGTCAGAGTCCAAACCATGTGTGTGACATTCGACATAGTTCAGAACACAGGCCAGTTGTCCAGAAAGCAGATACCTGCGCGTGAGCGCAGACTGAGCTGCGTCTAGGTAGTATAATTACAGTGACAGTGATGCTATATCATTTCTCATTTCTATTCGCTGTTTCCAACGCTAGCCCAAGCGATCACTGAAATTTTCAGCTAAATCACTTCGCAACGATTTTTGTATTTGAAATGTCTTTTAAATTTAAACATATGCTGTCTCTCATGTAATTAAGCAATATGGGTAAAAGGCCTCTGGAGCCACGCATCCATAAAGGCCTATCCGAGTGGTCTAAGAGCTGGCTTGATTAATTTTTCACTACCTTTTTCACTACCATTTCCACTAATGTATTCAGGGACAAAAATAAAATCTTGCCTGGGATTCTTAAAGGATGGAAAGTATAGCCGGGTAGCCTTGTTCAAAAGGCTTTCATAATCCCAGCCTGTACACTGCAAATGTCAAGATTGTAAACACTGTACATCAACCCGTATAACTGCAGAAAGAACAAAAACCATTTCCAAACAATGGGAGGTGAAGTAAGGAGAGCTGTCTGTTCTGAGCATTACGGTGACTGGACTGGCGTTTACATTGCGATATAACACTGACTGTTGTATTTTTGATTGCCTTGGTCCACTCTAATGTTTATGTTGCTCTGGAACCAAACTCTTACCCAACTCTGACGGCATTAACAAATGCAGCTGAGAGTCAGCCTAAGACAAAGACACAAGATAATTAGTCACACCAGGCTTAAGGGCTGGGAAGCAATCTGACTGAAGGATGTATTGATTCTGGTGGGGTTGGGGGCATGGGGGGGGCAGAGTTGGGTGCTATTATCAATCTTGTGAACCAAGTCTTACTCCATGTGTAAGAACAAATACCGGTACATGTGAGTGCACGCACACATACACCCACTTCAATTTCTACAAACACACCTAAACACTTTTCGAAATGCACACATTAACACCACCAACAACTTGGTGCTCTACTTGTCAGAGAGAGACAAATGTCTGTGCTGGTAAAGGAGTCCCAGGGGTGGGAGAGGGGGTGAGCTGCATCAGAGCATAGGAGAAAGATATTGTTGAGTTAAAAGCCATCCCTAAGCTGTAAATTCCCTTCATCTAGAATGTGCCCACAAACCAAGCAGTAAAAGCTTTAAATCAGCTGCACCAAAATAAAACAACTTTCTTTCTCCATCATCTTTCTCCAGTCCTTGGCTTCCCTGACATCCTCAGGTCACAGGTGGGGGTTATCTGATTGGGTGTTGAATATGCACATCTGGTAAATGAAGCACTGGAATTCATTTCCGAGGCTGGCTCAAAGGAGAGGAAGAAGAACAGGAGCAGAAGAGGGGGAGGAGAATAGGAGAAAAAGGAGGAGAAGAAGGAACAAGAGTAGGAGAGGAAGAGTGAAGGAGGAGGAAAGAAGGAAATTTAGCAGAAGCAGGATAGCGAGTGGGTCCTTGCTCATACATAACCTCATCAGAGGAGCAGCATCAGGGACTGCCATGGGTGTAGTTTACATCTGTAGGAGCAGTGGGTAGTGGTGAGGAGGGGTAGTAACTGGTGGACCTCCGGGCTGCAGCTCTGAGGGACGAGGCTTTGAGAATGGATCGGAAGTGGAACCTAGCTGGTCGGGTTGTGGGAGGGGGGGTGGGGGAGATGGGGGGAGATCTCTACACTACCTAATTGACAGGCTGTTTGGGATAGAGCACTCTAGAAAAGCAGTCACTTTCACGGTCCCCTGTTCTCTGCCGTGGAGGCTTGTGTGTGTGGGAGGGGTTGCCAGACGTTGAGTCCACCAGGGGACCTCCTGTCCCTCTCACACTCATCTGCTCATGTGCTCACAGTTTCTCTCCTCCCAAAGACTTGTCACCATGGAGAGACAGGCAGGGGGACAAGGGTGCCAACCCAACCCAGCACACACAAAACAGTACACCTACACACACATGCATACACACCCACACAACCTCACACACACAACTACACCACACAACCTCACACATGACTACACCAACAAACAAACCCCCACACACACAACCACAACTACACGGCCACCCACACACATATGACTACAGACAACCACATACACACACACACACACACACACACACACACACAAGCACTGACAAGTAATCACACATACAACCTAATATACAAACACACACAAAAAACCTGTGCAGAGGAAATGTTTCACAAACGAGACAAGCAAATCTAAGAGACAGACGGATAAAAACATACGGCCTTAATGTTTATTTTCATATCTTAAAGCCTTGGGTTTGTGTGGATGATAGCATATCAGTTGATATCAACTGCTTGTGTGCTGTTAGCTAGGAAAACCTAATATGATCATATGGCAAGAAATGTAATGTTTGTCTTAAAACCATGCCCAAATCAACAAGGGTTCAGTCTCCCAAAACATAACTATGTGACATCGCTCAGTATGACATCTATTGATCGACCACAGTCTTCTTCCAGCACTCATGACTTAATCAAACTGGATGAATGTCTGATCACAATCAACTCATCACCAAATTTCATAGCAGCAAAATATTCAATTATCTATTAAAACAGACTCTCATCGAGGCCTTTAAAACAGAAGCAGGACCTTTAATGGTGCCACTATCAAGCAAGATTGCATAGAGATATCCACACTCTCACAGACACATATACCAACCAACAAATAGCCACTTTGTTAACCCCATGAGCACATGCAGAAAACATCTGTTTTATCTGAGAGGAAAATCAGATAACGCAGGTGCAAACAGAGCTGAGAGACAGAGCAAACACAGCGGCGCTACAGCTTAGAGAGCCAGAAGGCTTCCTACCACAGAGATGTGGAAATCATATCAGCCCAGACAAAACTCAACCATTATTATGAGAAAGAACACAGAGAAGAAAAATACATCTATTACAGTTTTTACCAATCGCTATGACGGTTTTTCCCATACCTTTAACAAGTTTTCTAAACTCTCTCTTTCTAAACTCTTTCTAAACGCACCAACCCACCCACCACACACAATTGGCAAAACTGTTAATTTCATGCTCAAAATCACTCATTATAAACTAAACTCAAACACTTATCGTCATAAAACAAAAATACACTAAACATGACACCATGTCTAGCAAACACTAACACACGTTCTCTTTTCACACTAATATGTAGTCAATCATAGCACAATGTCATAAAAAACACTAACATCAGATGGAATTACAGAAACTGCATTCATCTATATGTGTCAGGTCTCACAGTATATGGACTATAGATTGTGTTTGCAATGCAGTTTCTTTTGAAGCCTCTACATTTTTGTTTTGTTGGGTTTAGTTATGAAATGCAATTTGTTTCTTTGCTGCAGAAATTCTGAACAAAAAATGAATGACCCATCTCAGAGTAGCTTTAGAGAATGTACGTTTACTGTATTGAAAAAAAGAAGACAGAAACATAATTGCTGCAGTAAAGGCTTCATTTGCAACAGGACCATACTGCAATACAGTAAATGTGCGATATCCCTGTAAGACCCGATCTACGTAAAATGTCAAAATCACCTTTAGCTCTCCAAAAAACACATTGTCTTGTCTTGCAATGCTATTGGATAAATGTGGTCTTTCGAAAAAAAGAAATGAGCAATTACAGTAAAGAGCTAAAGATGACATTGTAACTTTACAACAAGGGGTCTTACAGGGATATAGCTGCCATTTACAGTATTACCCTAGCCCTGGCCCTTCTCTGAGGGCCACCACACATTCTAACTCCTCTCCCTCTCCCTTGCCCCACTCCTCTCCCTTGCCCTTGTCCCACTCCTCTCCCTTGTCCTGGTACTTGTCTTACCGTACTCTCCCTCGTGCAGCATTACTGTATTCTTACTTTCTTTGTGTTGCTCTATATTGTTCTTTTTCCACACAAGATTAGCCCAAAGAGGTCCTCGTTACTGTATACTATATGGCCATGCGATTGAAATAGGTAACCTCAACACCTGAGTGTTTCCTAGTTGGGAATCAACTGTGATTTATAGTATTTGCATAACTTCAACCAGCTTTTTCTCAGTAGCAATGGAATACGTAAAATACAGAGGAAATATTTGTGTTTCAATTCACAATATGAACAGTTGTTCACTTTGACTTAGCCAATAAGTTAGGTTTTGAACATGATGTTATCTGTTTTGGCATACAGTGTGAAAGCAATGGTAAATTGAGCAGTAAAAATCGATTGTTTTGGTCTTGGTTGAGCTTGTGTGTAAAAGAAGTTGAAGCATTTGAAATTTGTGTTTACTCTATGCATTTTGTGTCAAAGCAACAAGGAATGTGTTAATTGTATAGCCAACACAGACGGATGTTGTGCTAACTGTGTTAAGAGTTTAGGAAACGTGTTAAAGGTATGGCAAAAACCGTCATAGCGATTGGTAAAAACTGTAATTCAGTGGCCTGTTGAATCAGATTTATCTGAATTAGGATGATTCTGTCAATAACATAATCTTTGTATAATCATTGTACACCGTGGCATTATATGGTAAAACAAGGTTTCACAATGCTGTGTTTTGAGGAAAGCAAATGTAGGAGACGTGACTATATCAGACCTCTCTGGATGTTCTTGTCTTTCTTACAGATAGATTTTTTGTATTTGAACGTCACAACTTTAATATTGATTGGTGAATCTATAAGAATAATGCTAATTATATCTACTTACCACCAGTCTTGGAAACGTTAACGACAATTTGTTAATGAATTATTATTATTATTATTATTATTTTTTTTAAATTGATTTCTCTCTCCCAATTATCTAATTACCTTATGACATTCAAACATTTACGATGTTCAAACATTCAAAAGTGGATCAACCGAAAATGCCATTCTTATCATTACATTCTTATGATGATTATTCATTTCTTAGTACTGATTTATAATTTTTTTTGTTTTTTTTTGTTGATATGTATGACCTCCTGCTTGTTTTCGTCTCGTCCGTTCTGTCTTAAATGTGAACACTTAAATTGTCATGTACCTCACCTAATGTTATGTCTTTCACCTGTCTTGTCCTGCATAACGTAAATAATAAAATGAATTAGTTAATAATTAGTTACAGTTACTAATTTCAGAAGTAACTGCATTACTTTACTAGTTACTGCATAGAAAAGTAATTAGTTACCAGGGAAAGTAACCTTAGAGTTCTATTTTCTATTATCAGATTAACGCACACAGATAGTTTTTAGATATTTTAGTGTTGCAGTGGCACAGTGTGGGACAAGAGAACTGTAAAATTGTATTTATCATTGTATGTTGCTAATTAGTTGCCTGATGGCAACGGACTCAACTGTTGACACAGGTCGCATGTCTTCAACAACATACCTGGCAATCAGTCTGTTTAGTTCTGCCTGGCTTAGAGACTGGGAATACTTCTGTTTAAAATCAAACCTCGGCTGTTTTGATGGAGTGGCTCCGACTGCGTTACAAAGTAACGTGTTATTCCCAACACTGCTTACCACATAATTAAACAAATATGGATGGATATTAAAGTACAATGACACAGAAAGTGAACACAGTTGTAGAATTGTTCCAACAAGTTCAGCAAAAGATTATATAAATGTCATTTAATCTATTTCTACCTCAACAAAATAGTATTTTCTTGATTCAAATGGTCTAGAAATAAATCCAAACTAAATATTTTTTTTGAGATCAATAGCCACGAAGTAATACCACAACATAAATGAAAATGGAATTCAATTTGGTATCATTTTCAGGAGGGAATGTAAAATACAATGTGTTTACAGATGGCTACATGACACTTCATAATAGAGAACCCAAAGGGTATCTTTGCACTCGCTACCTAAAGAAAACATCCGGAGTTAGTGGTTCGATCCATGGCAAATCCCTATTATGAGAAAACGATGATGGTGGTTTTGTGTTCGTGTGTGTGCATGTGTCCGTGCAAATGTGTGTAAATGCATTCACATGGGTGTGATTAATATCACATAACCTGTAATAAGGGGTTTGTTTAATTAGGCAGCCTTCCATAGACAATAATCTGTCTCCACAATCCCTCCGAGACTCACACGCTCATGCGAACTGGAGGAAGCTGCGTGTGAGCCCGCATGTTCTCACTGCTGTGTGTGGTAGCGTTACAACAGCTACAACAGCACACTTCCATCTCTGTCCCCTCTTTCAGTCTCTCTCTTTCCGGCGTTCTCTACCTCGTCTCCACACGCCTCCCCAGTTGCCCTGCCCTTGGGACTGGAGTAAATGATTTGTCATGCGTGGAGGCAGCAAGAAGCCTGTAACAAATCTAACTGACAGCATGTCCCCCCAACCCATCTCACTCCACCCCACATGCAAATAGCCAAAAGAGATGAAACGGCATCTTGGGACACTTCAGAAAGATTTGAATGTGTGATGAGGTGCTCCACTGTCCAAGGAGACCTGCCGTGGTTTCAGGAGCTGAGGAGAGACAGATGATTCCTAGATGTTGTCACGTAATTTGTGTATTTAGAGGAAGAGAGACTGTCATCCTGTCAGAGAACATTCTCGCCAACCGGTTGCAAAGGAACCTTCAAAACATTCAGTCACGCCTGCATGACAGACCAACTTCATGTCGTATTCTCCCCCAATGCTTTTAAAACTTTATAATGCTACACTCTGCTGGATGATGAAAAATCATATTGGGAAGATACAGAAAATCTGGTGTGAACTAGAATGATTTAAGATAAAATACTATAAAGAGACAATAAATGTTAATCTATTGTTACCACAGTGACAAAAGTCAAAGGGGTATTCATCATTATGTCTCTGTGACGTGGATTTTAAAAGGTTATACTGTGCTCTCACTCAGATAGGAAGGCATGCTTGGGTCCCAGAAAGGTGTGCCTATCAATGTTCAACACACCCAATTAGGACTTGACACCACCAGTCCATCATCACCAGAGTGATTCTAGCTGGGGAGAGAGAAGAATCCATCTAATACCGAACTGTGGCTTTACTGTAATACATAACCTACACATACTCATACTCACACACACAAACAGGCATAAACACGCCCACACAGTCATAAACAAAAACACACACAAACACAGTCTTAAACACACACACAAACAACAACAGTCTTAAACACACACAAACACAGTCTGACCGGATGTGAGAAGCTTATGGAAATTGTTTCATTCCTTTTAGTCAATCTAGCTAATGCAAAAATCATGTCTGTCTGTCTCTAAATATTTTATCTTAACAGCAGTGAGATTGAAATACAACGTTGGTGGAACATTACTCCTCACTCCCTGAAAGGTACAAGAGCTCTGAAAGAGGTTGGCGTTCTGTAATGCCAGAGAAAGAGAGAGAGAGAGAGAGAGAGAGAGAGAGAGAGAGAGAGAGAGAGAGAGAGAGAGAGAGAGAGAGAGAGAGAGAGTAGAGAGAGAGAAAGAGAGAGGCAGTGTGAGACAGGGCGGCAAGAGAGAGAAAGAGAAAAAGAAGAGTAAGAGGCATGGAAAAGCTAGTGAGAGGGAGACGGAAAAAACGAGACAGAGCTATTTAAAAAGATGATTTTGTTGCTATGGACTCTGCGCTTCTGATATTGGAGGCAGTATAAAACCACAGTTAGTCAGACAAAAGAGAACAGACAGATCAAGCCTTTTATATTTCCTTTCAGGATAAGTGCTAAAGTAGTTGTTCCATGAAAATTCACAAGGTAGGAGAAAACTGTTGCTTCTCAGAACGGAAAGCTGCTGTGACAACACTCCTGAATTCTATTTATGGAAAATACATTTACTTCTGGAAATAACACACAACTCTTAGATTTACCACAACACGAATAATGGGATTTCAATTATCTTTAGGACAAAAGTCTTTATTTATTTTGTTTACACCAGAGGGAAGGTTCAAATCAACACAGGAAAGGTGCCCTAAGAGGCACAAAGATAACAGCGCGTCAGGTACAGTATACTGTACTGACCTCCCTTTTCTTACTGAGAAACCTCAGTCAAGCTAAACACAGTGGAGGCAAAACAAGTGAGCTCTATGAGAAACTCTAACTCACCACAGAGAAGTCCTCCGCCGAGCAGTTCTGCCCGCTGAAGTTACAGCTCTTCAGCATCTCATCCAGCTGATGCCCCGTCCTGTTGAAGATGTCCTGCATGTCAGGGGCTGGGTACTCCAGATCAGTGGGCTTGTGGCCATCCTTGTTTTTAGGGGGCAGCCCTGTCAGATTTGCCAGGTGATAGATGTCGGCGTCGGTGAGAGCAGAGAACCGAAAGCGGTTGATGTTGCAGATGGTCACTGCGGGGAACACCATCTCTGGCGTGGCTTCCTCGTTCAGAGCTGTGACGTGGGGGTGCTCCAAGTACGAGATGGCACACTTCGCCGCTTGGTAGATGAAGAGAGCAAGGGACGCCAGGAAGGCCAGCGCCCACAGGGTCTGCCGGATGCCCAGGCGCCCAGAGACGAGGATGTGGTTAATCCCGTGAAGAGAACAGGAGTTGGCGAAGCCAACCAAGTCCTTGGCCGGAGGTGTGCAGCTTTCCTCAATCAGGCTCTCCCTGTCCCCCTCCTGCTTGGCTTTCTGC
Organism: Mallotus villosus; assembly: GCA_903064625.1. Classification (NCBI taxonomy): domain Eukaryota; kingdom Metazoa; phylum Chordata; class Actinopteri; order Osmeriformes; family Salangidae; genus Mallotus; species Mallotus villosus. Next base: position 224,116 of record CAEFZP010004629.1, on the reverse strand, counting down.
TTCTCATCCTCCTCTGCAAATTTGATTTTGCAAACAAATTCGATCGGCATGTGGGCAGCCAGGTCTGCGTTTGTTTTTTTGGGGGTTACAGCTACAAGCTCTGGGTCCACTTGTCTCTCTGCTCGTTCCTCCGTGTTGCTCCTCAGTGCAGACAACTACTCCGAAAGAAGAAGAAGAAGAGAGGGGAGAAGGAAAAGGCTGGAGAGTTTTTGCTGTTGCTGCTTCTGTCTGTGATCCCAGTGCTGCTGCTTCCTCGACTGCCACTCTGTTACGAGAGAGGAGACTGCTGCTACCCGCTCTGCTCTGCTCTTCTCTGCTCACTCTACTCTGGGTGCTTGTCTCAGTACTTGATCAGCTTGCGCAGTCTTGCCTATCAGTAGTTACACAGCTGTCCAAAAAAGGAAACACACAGGCACCCAGGCTACAGACCCACACATGAAAATGCAGCATTTGGAGCTAAAAGCGATAGGGGGCTGCTTCATAATTCATGAGCAGGCAACATTGTGATTATTTCCTCCTCACTGGCGAGCATCGCGACTCCTCCCCCAACACTCCGTCTTTCCCTCCGTTTCCCACACACTCGTCCCTGCCGGCATAATCCTCTCGCTTCAAACGCTGTCCTCCGCCTTGACTGTAATAAAGTTGGAGCCAAGGTTGTTCTGGCCAGAATACGGAACTTGATGTGAACCTGGGGGGGGGGTCAATATATTTGTATGTCTCCCCCCTCTTAATATCCTTAGAGAAGGCTTAATTGGAGCAATAATGACAAGTTGGAGAGAAGTGGAGTTGAACACTGGGCTACTCCCGGCAATCAATCTTCTCTTTGGAACAACAACAAAAAAAGTGAAAGGCTATTGATCGATGCTGAAGGATCTGTCAGAGATTAAAGAAGGCAGTACAACGTTCCTTTCTTATCGGGAATTAATGATAGCATCAGAGGCTCCAGCACGAATCTGAATTAGTGGACGCCTCCCGCTCTTAACTCTGACGCTAAATATGTTGAAATAAAGTATCGATCTGTGCTCCCTGCGACCTACATCCCCCTCCCGTTAAACACTATGCTTTTGTTCCGTTAATGGCCCTGTTCCAGATTGCCAAACAAAATTATGCAAATTGAAGGCGCAAAAGTGCATGTTATTTCCCTTTAAATAGGATTAGTCATGCAGGTCACATCGCGAGGGGCTGGGACCTTTACAGAAAAGGCACATTTAAAGGTGATTTGAACCGCTTTAAAAACACTCGTGCCTAGCGCCCTAAAGTCAGGAATGCTGAGAAAAAGGTAGATTACCACGACACATAGCATCAGGGACAACCAGGCCTTAAAAAAAATAATCTCTCCCCTCTTTCTTAGTTTTTTTTTGATCGGCGTAAAGTAGTCTACTTCGATGGAAAACAACAAGATACATTTTGTGTTCTATTGAGATAAAATGTAAAAAATATATAATTTAATAATTAATCATTTGATAAAAACCATGTAAAAAAATAATCTTTCAGGCATAGTACCTTCTCGGCTCCCCTAAACCGACTCCCACAGCTGAATCTGAGCTCCTTAGTGTTAGTATCGTGGCTTACAGTACGTCTCATTGATCAACGTGATCTGAGTCGGCTGCAAGCTTCGAACAGGGCAGAGTGATGGTATGAGTGCGTCATGGATGTTCTCATGTCTGGGAGAGATTCTGCCACCCTCCAACCTGGACTCCAGGGCACAGGGTGCTTCATCTGAGCACGGCTGTTTACAGCCTTATAGAGGGTGCTTATTCTAGGGGAGGGAGGGGGGGAAAGAACAGGATAAGCGGGGGGAGGCAGGAAGAAGAGGAGGGAGGGTTGTTTCAGGCCACAAACAAATGTAAATTGAGGGTGAAATCTGTGTGTGTGTGTGTGTGAGAAGGGGACATCTGGTGCATGGGAAATTTCACATATTGGATGATATTATATTTGGCTCAACCAAGATGTTTGCTCCCCCCTTTAGGTTTTTCCATCTGTAAGTGTCTCATAGCCTCACTAAGGATTATTAGTTTTGTTCACTACAATATTAGATGAATGACAAATACAAAAGATTGACACCCCTAATTATTAGGTACAGTCTTAACATTGACACTGGCTATGTTAAGTATGTATTTTTTGGACAAATCCAAGAACAGCGTCACTGTTGTTATTGTACGTTGACATTCAGCAACTTGATTTACAGAGTCCCTGAACTGTATTGCAATGATATGTCAAATAAAAGTTTTTAAAACCCACTAAATCCAAGTGTCTTCGGAACATTTAATGTAGAACTTTTTTTCCATGGCCCAGCCTAGCAAATGTCACTCACTTGCCAGAGGCATCACAACATCTCTCTAATAATGCCAGGAATCTCTCTGTGTGTGTGAGAGTATTTACAAATTAGAATGGGTTTAGTTTACCATGATCATATTAGAACCGGGCACTCTACAAAGTTCATATTATGCATGTGTCTTCTTTATAATCCAACAGAGTGACATTGTTTGGATAAGCAGTGCGACATCAAATAATGAAAAAATAAAAACAATTTGCCTCCAGTATAGATTTGCCTCCCGTATGGATCGTGTCCCAACCCCTTCACTCTCATTGGTCCTTTTTAAAATCCAACGGAGTGCAGTACTGAACTAATGCGATTAACAAAGGCATTCGCAATGAAATGAAACTAAGCGAGGTAAAAAACTATTTTTTAGAAGTGAATTAGCTAATTTAGCTTTTACAACCGATAATCAGCTGCCTTCAAAGGGGCTGGCTAGCTAGCAGAACGACAATATAAAGTGGATATACATTCAGTATAGATCAGTGAATTTTGTTACATAAATGAATCTGTTTTTGATGTCAAAACTGCCTGCACATTGCATACAAGCCCTGTATGTTGAATTAGGCCTATAATTATGACAACTGTCTCAACCATTGTGCATGTAATGACTTCTGTTATGAACTAATGACTTCTGTTATGAACTAACATAAGGTGGTAAGACAATTTAATAGAGAACCAATATAGTACATTTTTATCAACATAACATAAGCAATTTATAACGTCGGAAACAGCAGACAAATGAAGGCTATAATCATTTGCATGATAGTAGGCTAACATTGTCAATTTGACTAGAATAGATGTATAGGTTGAATAAGTACTTCAGAGATGACAGAGAATTTCAATTGTGATCTGGAAAATATAGGTACGAAAACCACTGAGAAGAAATGTCATCACCAGCTGCATCACGGGCACTGTGCCCTATCTATAATTAGTGGTATTGCGTAAGTTGTGGTTTTCATCCACAGTACAAAAACCAACAGCATATGCCCGCATCAGTTCCCTTCTGTCTGCTGATTTGACCTGGGGTCTCTCATGTTTGTCCCCCAGAAAATAATAAATATCAGCATTCCCTCGACCAAATGAGGAGGAATATGAAGTAAATAAAAGACAGAACTTGGAAGAGAAAATGTGAATGTCAATGTGAAAACCCTAACCAATTTTTTAAATACCTTTAACAAGTTTCATAAACTCTTAAAACAGTCAGCACAACATCCATCTGTGTTGGCTATACAATTTCTTGGTGCTTTGACACAAAATGCATAGCGTAAACACACATTTTAAATGGTTGAACTTCTTTTACACACAAGCTCAACCAAGACCAAAACGCTATATGCCAGAACAGATAACATCATGATCAAAACCTAACTTATTGGCTAAATCAAAGTGAACAGCTGTTCATATTGTGAATTGAAACACAAATATATCCCCTGTATTTTATTCCATTGCTACGGATAAAAAGCTGGTTGAAGTTATGCAAATACTCACAGTTAATAAATCACAGTTGATTCCCAACTAGGAAACACTCAGGTGTTGAGGTTACCTATTTCAATTGCATGACCATATGGTATATACAGTAAAGACGACCTCTTTGGGCTAATCTTGTGTGGAAAAAGAACAATATAGACCAACACGAAGAAAGTAAGAATACAGTAATGCTGCACGAGGGAGAGTAAGACAAGTACCAGGACAAGGGAGAGGAGTGGGACAATGGCAAGGGAGAGGAGTGGGGCAAGGGAGAAAGAGAGGAAGACAAGTACCAGGACAAGCGAGAGGAAGACAAGTACCAGGACAAGGGAGAGGATGACAAGTACCAGGACAAGGGAAAGGAGTGGGACAAGGGCAAGGAAGGGCAATGGAGAAAGAGAGGAAGACAAGTACCAGGACAAGGGAGAGGAAGACAAGTACCAGGTCAAGGGAGAGGAGTGGGGCAAGGGAGAGGAGTTAGAATGTGTGGTGGTGTGAGGAGTATGTAACGGACGTGGTCTTGCAAGCTCCGTCAGAGGCATATCGGCCAATGTTCACTCCCACCGGGAGTCGAACCTGCCACCTCTCGACTTCCAAGCCCAACCACTAACAACAATGCCAAAGAAAACTTAGCTATTCATTGACGCGGGTGGCCTATTACATACCTGAGGAGTGAGTTTCTGACACATACCTGCATAAATGCAGTTTCTGTAATTCCATCTGATGTTAGTGTTTTTTATGACATTGTTCAATGATTGACTTAATGTTCCTGTGGAGAAAGTGTCATGTCATGGTGTCATGTTTAGCGTAATTTGTGTTATGACAATTAGTGTTTGAGTTTAGTTTACAATGTGTGATTTTGAGCATGAAATTAACAATTTTGCCAATTGTGTGTGGTAGGTGTGTTGGTGCGTTAAGAGTTAGAAAACTTCCGTCCGTCCGTCATCTGCCGCTTCTCCGGGGATCGGGTTGCGGGGGCAGCAACCTAATTAGGGAGGCCCAGACTTCCCTCTCCCCGGCCACTTCCACCAGCTCTTCCTGGGGGACCCCAAGGTGTTCCCAGGCCAGCCGAGAGAGAAATCGTGTCCCCCACTGGCATTGCAGATCTGATCAACCAGTATTACCTTGACTGAGTACTAAAAATGATGAAATGAAAAACGATGGTTTGCCTGTGGTGCAGCACAGCCTGTATGGGGAAGTTTGAGGGTGTGGGTGTTTGTATGAAACTATGCAGTGGTGTTTAAAAGACTAGTTGCACAGTGCCCGCGAGATGTCAGTGAAACACATACAGATTCCTTGAATTATAGACAGTACATAGTGCCCGTGATAAAATTGGTGGCACACACGTACAGATTCCTGGAATTACTGAAAAGGACACTTCCAACATGGCGCAAAACAATGAATACTTCTCTAAAAACAATACTTCTGAGCATTTATTGTTACATGACATGGACATGTAGATTTCACTTTGGCGGAGTGGATGATCTAAGGGAAGCACGAGGAGGCAGGGAGCAATAGAGATATATTCCCCCAACACACCACCACTCCGCCAGACTATGTGTAGAGCGGAGCGCCACTGCTCTTGAGCCACAGGAGGACCCCCTGACATCCCAATACGTACGTACTAGTGGCGAAAAACAAGCGTGATGCAACAATACCCACACGTTAGCATCGACCCACTACTAGCCACAACGTAGGGGCACTCAGACGGACCATCACACGTCAATTACACCCGCAAGATTGCATTGCCACACTCGGCATCCAAGTATCCCCACGCTCCCACAGCATGAGTTATCCCCAAACCGTAGTTAGCTAGCAAGTTCCTCCAGGCAAGTAGGTACCTCGCATGACACTCGTAGCTAGCAACGCTAGGCCTACTAGACGCTGGTGTTACCCATACGTTACCCTCTTGCCAGTACATTGTTTGCCACACCAGCGTAAGCGCATAGCGCCAGAATAGTCTGTATGCCTACTGAAACATTCAATTGAAATGTCAGAAATCACACATCCGTGATGGTAGCCTATGCTGTGGAGCCCACACACGTACGATCAGATACTGTTACGCTACTCAAACGGGTTAACCGATAATACAGGCATACAATATTTAAACTTCGTATGTTATTTGACTTTTAGTAGTTTCTGCCTTTAACATCTGGCCAGGGACAGCAGATGAGAATTAGCCTCTGGCTAACTCTGCGCAGGTACAGTTACTGTTGATCAGTGTGCATCCCTGAAATAAATTAGAATAACAATAAACATATTGACAAGCTGTTACGTAAAGCACCGGCTCATACATTACCGATATTGATTCTGTGTACTTCTGAATGCCATGGGCATGGCAATCAATGCCATACCATCGATTTAAAGAGCCGAAGATACACAAAATCTCTCATTCGGGTACGCCATTCCTGATTGTCCAGACGGTGGTGTCCGAAGACACGGACCACGTCATTCCTCCCCTGAAGTCCACGTTCGGGAAGAGAAGGAAGGAGAAATGAGCGGCCTCGCTGCACGCCACTAACGTAGAGTTCCTCATGATTACACCCAAGGGAAGAGACACAACCATGACATACATGGAGTCCAGGATGCGTTGGACCGGTCAGTCCTTGATGATAGACGATCTTTGAGCCGATGCGAGTTACGCCGGGCCTGGCTATACCCGCATCGTTGCCACCGCCATCGCCGGGGTGGTTCTCAGAGGGTGCGAATCTGGGCAAATGCCCAAAACCTCCTGCAAACTCCCCCAACAACAAACAGGCTGCCCCCGGAACGCAAGAGCCGGACATAGCAACAGTACTGGCGAAAGCAACAACCGACAACGCAGGACTACGAACAACTGGCATGGCAACTAGCTGCGCTTATGTGATGAACACCAGGAAACTCGCCCAATCCTGTGAAGACCTCTGCGTACCTCTGTAGCAGCTCCTCTTTGGTGGCTGGAGGTTTTCCTGGTTGCGGGGATCTCGCAGTGAGTGCCTCAACTTTTCTCACCAGCTGCAGCTCCTCACATGCATCTCCACCCAGAATCGGCTTGTCGGCCCGGCTTGTCACATGAAAGTCCAGCACAGCTTTTTTTAACCGTCTCTTCCTTGTCCAAGCACCTGAAGCGGTCATATACATATCACACACCCAGACGTAAACAGTCAATCCCCGAACCCAGTAGTATTGACACTCCAACACAGTCGAGCACCGAGTGCTCAATCCAATATACCACAACTACCATGCCGTTTGCAAAACTTTTTATTTCACTTGGACAACACATGCAATGCCACCAAGTTGTCGCAACACGACGGTGAGTCACAATGACTGAAGGGTCACAATGATCCTAAGGCAACACAAGGGTTAAATTGTGTTAGTGCCGAGAGGATGATGCGCGTGCCGCACAGCACTGTGGTGTTTCTGTTTGTCAACTGCCAGGAGCAGTATAGGTAACAGACGTCCAGCCATCATGAAGCCAATGTACTCACCTGGATTAAAGAAAAGGAAACGAAGAGGAGAAAACAAGTCGAGATAAAGGTAAGCTGCAAGTAGCATATTGGTATCTATTTATATGTAACATATGTAACTTTTACATAGGAAAGGTGATCTAATGTTTTTGTGATTTGGAGCTGCATTGTTTTTAGTTAATTGACACGCTATTGCAATACCCCTTTATTATGGAGGATTATCGGGGCCATAACTAAATAAATAAATAAATAAATGAATGGTTAAATACTTGGATAAATAAATAATTAGATAACAAAATGAGACACTAAATGTATAAATGTTACATGTACTCGTGTGTATATATATATCACATTCAGTTATTTATACTTACATTTTGTTATTTATACTTACATTTTGTTATTTATACTTACATTTATCCACGGTGTAACTTGCTTGCTGCAAAATAAATCTGTCGTCTGTCGTCACCAAGTCAGGGGGCGGGTTAAACCCTCTGATTGGTGGTTCAACTTGAATTGACTGCTTTTGACTAATTCAAGATGGCAGCAACCAGTGCGGATTCAATAAATGAAATATTGAATGCTACAGTAGTCGAAATGTTGGCTGTAGCTGAAGAGATGGAGGCAACTGCCAATTCACATTTTTTATTACATCATATTGAGAGCTTCGCTGAAATCATAGCAATGATATCGGCCCTGGCTGACATAGACATAATTGAAAATGTGTACAGACATCAATGAAAATGTGTTCACGATCCTCCGCGAGATGGTACAGCATAGGATTGGGTAAATCAATCTAAAGTAGGCCATCGATAGTATCGATACCAACGTTGGTATCAGTATTGATTGATACTGGCGAGATGAGATCGATACTTGAGTTTCAATTTATCTTCTCTATATTCAGTACTCAACTCCCTTTACATCATAGTGGTTGTGCAAACACCACTCATGTAACTTCGCTCAAACTCACTTTGCCCCTCCCTTGCTATGCTGTGAGTTGTTGCCGGCGTGCACGTGCAGTATACTGCTCGGCAGCACACTATAATAACAGTATTTTAGACAAAACTCTTCGTCCTGTGTTTTATTATGATCATAATCATGAACAATTAATTAAAGGAAAAATCATTCAATGATCATGAAAATTCTAATTTTGTATTTTCATTCAAATGTTCATATTGATGATGCATTCACTTCATAAATTATGAGGCATGAAAGTAAATAAATTGGTATTGGTATTGGCAATACTGGCCCTGTATTTACTTTGTATCGGATGATACCACATTTTGCAGTATCGCACAATGAGACGATAGAGTAGGATCCCTCTGGATCGAAGAGAGCTCGATCGACTGGTTGAGCCTGCCTCGTGTGTAATACTGTTCATTCACCAATCAGAGGCTTTAACCCGCCCACTGACTTGGTGACGACAGATTTATTTTGCAGCAAGCACGTTACACCATGGATAAATGTAAGTATAAATAACTAAATGTAAGTATAAATAAATACATGTGATATATATATACACACAAGTACATGTAACATTTATATATTTAGTGTCTTATTTTGTTATCTAATTATTTATTTATCCAAGTATTTAACCATTCATTTATTCATTTATGTATTTATTTATTTATTTAGTTATGGCCCCGATAATCCTCCACACTTTATATCCACTAGTTAACGCTGTAACAGTATGTTCAGGTCAAAAAAGTTCTAGAGCACAGAAGGAGAGCATACGAAGAGCAGAGTTGTCGACACGAACACGCAGAAGCAAAATCAAAGAATTAAGATATAATAATTGTTTTTTAGATCATAAAGTTACTTTCATTTGCAAACAAAGAATTAATGAGATAGGAAGTGAAAGCTACATTTTGTTTTGTTCTTTCACCCGATGTCTTCGGTAAATTTTCTTTTTAACGTGACATCGTGGTGATATGTTGTAGCTTAGCCCTAGCATGGTCGAAATGAACATAATTGAATTTGAACAGAAATATATTGTTTAGAGTGGAAATCGAATGTATTTGAGAGAATTAGTTTAAAACCAATCGGAGATATATATATATATATGTGAAGTTATAGTTTTGTATTTTATTGAAATGGTCAGAATGTATTTTGCTAATGTGTAACGTGCCAGATAACACGTGGTGATATTGTGCTGCCAGAATGAGTTACCTATTGTAAAGAAATATACAAACAATTTATTTTACTTTGGGGCATGTTTTGCATTTAGATTAGCTTGGTTTTGTTGAACAAAATGCGGATTAGCAACAGTAAATTAGAGAACCCGCCGCATTTTGTAGTCGGGCCTTTTTGTTGTCTCTCGCTGTAGCATGGCTATGTTGCAGCCAGGGCCGGCCCAAGGCATAAGCGAACTAAGCGGCTGCTTGGGGCCCCCGTGGCCACCAGGGGGCCCCCAAGGGCACATTAAATTACAGTTTAAATTTAAAATGATATTATGTTAATGGTAATTATAAAAAATGTGCAATAAACTCAATATTATGTTGACCGGCTGGCAAGCAAGATAATAGCCTACTACTGGTTTAATAAATTATCTTGGGGGCCTGCCTTTGTCAGCACTCATACAGCAACATGACGTCGTTGATTGTTCGAGAAGAGCAGAGATCAGTCGGCAATCCCAATTTGACACGGCAAAAAGCAATGTCACAAAAAAGGACATATTCCTCTGGCGCAGAGAAAATAAAAAATAAGAAAACAGAGGAACAGAAAAAACTTTTTGTAAGTATTTAATTTAATATAGTCAGTTTTGTAAGAAATAAGAAAATACTGTTTAGCTTGAAGTTATTTGAAGTTGAATGTTTTGTACTTTTGCACATTGCTAGTTTAAACCATAAGACATTAAAGTGGTTAACTTGTGTACAATAGATGCATTGTCTGGTTTATTTAGCGACTTTTCAGTACATCACATTAAGTACACCACTTAGTACTGTAAGACTTTGAATACTTAAAGTTCAAATCAACACCTGACCAATCTTTTGGGTTTGCTTCTGTTAAAATTAAAAACCGTATAATGGTGAAAACATGCCAGGCAAACATTGGTATGAGGTAAGCAACACAACTAATACAATTGCTAATTAGTGCATTAGATTAATAGTGTGCGAATAATCAAGCATTAAGAATAATCAATAATATTTGCGTCACAGGGGGGGCCCCCAAATTAATTCTGCTTAGGGCCCCATAAAGGCTTGGGCCGGCACTGGTTGCAGCGCTACCATGGGAAGGGATACAATTAGGGAAGATTATTTGTGTGATATTTGAATAAGTTGAGTTGATAACTAATATTGAACTCTGTTATTGTTGCTATATGCAGATTGTTTTTTTACTACTCCAGTGTAATTGAGGATTGGATCGTACTGAAGCCCTGTCATCATCCGGTGGATCCTGCTCCTGTCGCATGTGGACGCACGAGGACTTGGAGAGAGAAAACAGATAGGACTGGGCCTTCAGGTTTTTCTTTTACATAAGATCTCCAACTTTAATTACTCTACCCGGGTAGTAGGTCTGCAGATAACTTTCTTCTTTTATTTTCTTCATGGACAATAACTCGAGTGCTTGATGCATTGCTCTTCAAAACACTACATCCAACACATACACCACATACTGATACTGATAATTGTGAATAAATGAGAAATGTTCAAACTGTATCTCTGTGCCTAGTATCATTCCTCCTAGAGCGTTCCTAGAAATACCAGCCATTCTTTAGTTGTTATTATTTTATATATATATTCTATAGAGATCATTACAGGAAGAATTAAGAGTGTTACATATACAATTCTTAAACCACCTCAACAGCAGCTGCAGTGCCAATGCTCTTCTTAGCTAGCTACAAACGATAGCTAGCTAGTGATAGCTAGCTAGTGATAGCTAGCTAGTGATAGCTAGCCAGGGGCGTTGCTAGACCCTTTTTAGTGGGGACATGCCCTAGGCTAGTATAAATCTGGTGTGCCCCAGCAATTCGTTTTTTTTGTTTTACCTTAGTCAGTGCAATAATTTAGAAAAATTAACATTAAAAGAAACCTAGTATCCTAATCAATGCAGTTGAACCGAATTCACAAACTAGAATTCCATGTCCGTGCGCTCCTCTGTGCTCGCTATAATAGCCACTGTAGCGCACACACATAAGTCCAGGTGTCGGAATTGAAGGCTAAAGGCCGATATATGCTTCTGCGTTTTTCAAAAAACGGACACATGGGAACGCCCTCGTCTCCGTGGAACGCCCTCTACGAGCTCTCCGTCAGCCCTCCTGAATTTTTGAACTGTCCGTCGTCATTTCGGAGAGCTACGCAGAGCTATGGAGACCCCCTTGGCTGTGATTGGTCCGTATTAAGAACCGCTTGAGTCAGGGGCAGGGTTGCCGCTATGGGTTGCCGTGACCAACAAGACCAGGGTTGGGGAACGTCCTGCGGGCCATATGCAGCCCAATAAATAATTTGGTCCAGCCCGCCATGGCATTGCAGTGCAGGCACCATATTATTCGTTGGCAGCAGCCCTATTTTAATATGTGGAAGAAGACCGTGGAGGCGCTCATCGTTGCGTACCAATGTACGAATGTCCTTTCTTGCAAATCAAGCCATAGCCTACGTTGTTGGTTTGGGCTAAACCCCGAATGTTTACAATGTCTGGCTCCGCGCCTGATTAACACTCGGATCGATAAGCAGTCTCAAAAATGGTAGCAATATAAAAAATTATACGACCCCTTTCCGTAATCATGATACCCCCAGAAATGTTCACTGCACACCCAGTCAAAGCAGGCTAACCTTCCAGCTAGCATCACAAACATCACCAAAGAGAAGCCGTTTTTACAATTCATATTTCAGCTAAACAGTACATGTAAATCAGCATTTGAATTAAAATGTGACTAGAAATGGGCAGTGTAGTTTCTGAAACTGTGCTTATTTTATTGATGAAACGGCTCATTTGTAAATTTGCTCCGACTTTTCGATAACCTAGCTAGAATCGCAGTGCAGCGCCACCTACTCCTCTGCCGGTGAATTGTTTTCAGCAGCCACAGCCTTCGGAGAACCATTAAACGAAGTCTATCCGTCCGTATCCGTCCCCCCGCCCATCCGTAAACGGAGACGCAGAAGCATATTTCGGCCTTAAGAAAACATCCCAAAACTAAAGACAACTTTCTCGTACCGGAGGAACCCTAATAAGAATACTAACAAAAAAACGATAGGTTCCCTCCTACCGGAGGAACCCTAATAATTGCAAAGTGATGGCAGATTTTTAAATGTTCTCATCTTTTGTTGTACTAACTCGAGGGCTTAATTTGTGCCGATCGTCCCACCATTGTGGGCATGATCCATGCTTTGGTGCACATCCTTTGACTGGTTCAGAAACCTGTACGGCCCCTTACAGTATTTTTGTTTAGGGCCCCCAAAAACCCAGGGCCAGCCCTGGCTACCAGTTTTTGTGACAACACTAGGCTGGATGAAGGACGGCTACCCCCTAGAGAAGGAGTTACACCAAGGCTTACAGATGCTAAATTATTGACAACACGAAGGAAACTTACTGAACAAGATTAGGAAACATAGGTGGCAGCTGACAGCGGGTAGGTCGTTCCAAATATTGACGGTCAGAAAATGACAACATACTGTATCTGCTGTTACAGTTAATAAACTGAAGGGTGATCCCGAAGTAAGGCTGGAGACAGACTCCACCCATCCACTGTCCTAGAGGGTTATTTCTGTCCTACCCCTCCCTGGCCCTTTCTCCTACGAACAAGAACCAAATGTATACGTCACAGTCTGAATGTCCCCTGCCCAAAAAATCACCCATACGCAACACATATTCCCTTATAAATTATAAATGTGGTTTCTTTTTAAGAGTTCCTTAATAATAGCTTGTCTCTCCCCCTTTACCTTTTTTCTTTCACCCTCTCCCTCTTGTCCAGTGTTTTTGGCAAATCTAACCCTGGACAGAACTCTCATGGCATCCCCTCTCTACAAGTTTTCTACGGTTCAGGCAGATATCACTTCAAACAAAGTTGAAATCCCAACTTTTACACCAAGAACCAGAGTTTGACCCAATACAGGTGCTGGTCATATTATTAGAATATCATCAAAAAGTAGATTTATTTCACAAATTCCATTCATAAAGTGAAACTTGTATATTATATTCATTCATTACACACAGACTGATATATTTCAAAAGTTTATTAGTTTTAATTTTGATGATTATAACTGACAATGAAGGAAAATCCCAAATTCAGTATCTCAGAAAATTTGAATATGACTCTTAGACCAATATAAAGAAAGGATTTTTAGAAATCTTGGCCAACTGAAAAGTATGAACATGAAAAGTATGAGCATGTACAGCACTTAATACTTACACGCATTCCTTGTGTCAAGCCACTCTTGAACAACAGACAGCGTCAGAAGCGTCTTGCCTGGGCTAAAGACAAAAAGGAGTGGACTGCTCAGAATCAGAATGGGATTTATTCGCCATGAAAGTTTGCACAGAAAAGGAATTTGCTTTGGCAGGAAGGTGCATACAATAAACATATAGTAACCTTAAATGTAAATATGTGGATTATCTATACTAAATATCTATACTATATATCTATACTATCTATACTAAAGTGGAATTAGAATTCAAATAAAATATACAATAAAATATAAGTTGCATAATTTACAATATAAAAATACAAATATGACAAAAAATACAAATGTACAAATGCTGCTGAGTGGTCCAAAGTTATGTTCTCTGATGAAAGTACATTTTGCATTTCCTTTGGAAATCGGGGTCCCAAAGTCTGGAGGAAGAGAGGAGAGGCACACAATCCACGTTGCTTGAGGTCCAGTGTAAAGTTCCCACAGTCAGTGATGGTTTGGGGTGCCATGTCATCTGGTGGTGTTGGTCCACTTTCTGAGGTCCAAGGTCAACGCAGCCGTATACCAGGAAGTTTTAGAGCAGTTCATGCTTCCTGCTGCTAACCAACTTTATGAAGATGCAGATTTCATTTTCCAACAGGACTTGGCACCTGCAAACAGTGCCAAAGCTACCAGTACCTGGTTTAAGGACCATGGTATCCCTGTTCATAATTGGCCAGCAAACTCACCTGACCTTAACCCCATTGAAAATCTATGGGGTATTGTGAAGAGGAAGATGCGATATGCCAGACCCAACAATGCAGAAGAGCTGAAGGCCACTATCAGAGCAACCTGGGCTTCCATAACACCTCAGCAGGCTGATTGACTCAATGCCACGCCGCGTTGCTGCAGTAATTCAGGCAAAAGGAGCCCCAACTAAGTATTAAGTGCTGTACATGCTCATACTTTTCAGTTGGCCAAGATTTCTAAAAATCCTTTCTTTGTATTGGTCTTAAGTAATATTCAAATTTTCTGAGATACTGAATTTGGGACTTTCCTTAGTTGTCAGTTATAATCATCAACATAAAAAACAACAAAAACATTTAAAATATATCAGTCTGTGTGTAATGAATGAATATAATATACAAGTTTCACTTTTTGAATGGAATTTGTGAAAAAAAATCCACTTTTTGATGATACTCTAATAATATGACCAGCACCTGTATGTTTGAAATTGATTTAACAAAACATGGCGTACCGTACTTAGATGTTTTGTAGCCATTTTGATATTGATGCTCATGTGAAAAAACAGTTTAGATAGGCACTCTTTATAAGCATCCTCTCAGTCTTCTATTTCTGCCTGCTTCTTGGTCACACTATTAGAACTGGATCTCAGATGTATCCTACCTCTTCACTCACTTGCACAGGTTAGGGTGCCCAAGTTGAACCATTTAGGAAGGAAAATGTACCTTTGTCACTAGAGACAACAGAGGAGAGGATGGTAACAGGTAAGGGATGAGAAATACAACCACCCTATACATTTATAAAGCCTATAGTTTAAAAAGCACAGTTTAACACATACCCACCCAGTTGGTCCTGTGCACGGTATAATTGTTAGCTTTAGCTTAGAGTGATTTGGCAATTGTTGCTCAGTATACTTTGTAGGGGGAGTCATGATGATTAAGTGGATTGAGAGGGCTATATTTCAGCCGGGCTGCGCTCCCCTCACCGCCTTGATTATATACCTGTTGGCGTTTGATGTCTTGATGCAGAGCGGAGGTTTCATTACAAGACAGATGCTGACTTGTTATTCAGCTCACAGTCTGGATAGCCAGGACAGATGGGATGCAGGGAGGAAGTGAGATAGAGAGGTAAGTAGGGATGGAAGTAAGAGGAGGGAGGAGGGGAGAGGAAGGGGGGACAAAGAGAAAGAGGAATGAATTATGGGAGAGAGGCAGGGAGGGAGGACGAAAGAGAAAGGGATTATGGGAGAGAGGGACCAAGAAGGGAAAGAGGGAGGGGACTGTGACAGAGAGGGAGGATATACAGGACAGTAGAAGGGGAACAGGGTGGAAGGAGATGGAAGGAAATTGGAAACGGAGGGAAGATAGGCAGGGATAAAAGAGAGAGGGAGGAGGGGAGAGAGTGGGGAGTAAAAAAGAGAGGACGGAAGGGAGGGGGAGCCCTTGAGGGAGTGCTGACCTGCTTCCCCTCCCCGTCAGCAGCACCAACACCAGGCGCATCACAGTCCGGAACCTTCCGCCGCTCTGACAGAGACCCACCTGCCCTCTGGCCTCCACAACATCAGGGCATCCACCCCCGCCAACTCGATACATCATCACCAGCACTCCGCCTTCATGATGTCCGGACCAACACACACCCCAACACCAGCCTTTGTATGTGTGTGTAGATGTGTGTGTGCCTGAGTTGGTGTGTGGTGTGTGTTTGTGTGTGGGCGTGGGGGGGGAGTAGGATGAGGATGTAACATGCTCTGTGTGTGTAAGGGTGGGTAATAATGGTAAGGATTTACTGCAGTATCAACGACTTGATCTGATGGTAGTTGTTATTTAGCTGCTCTGTATGTGCAGTCTGGTTTTTGAGAAGAAAAAAAACATTATATTATATTTCCTTAACTTGGCAACTAGGGAAGCCGAATCAAATGGTTGTTTGGTGTTAAACCTACGTGATGGACTAAGAGAGACAGTTTGCAGATGGAAACCTAGAACAATAAGGCATTAAATATAAATGACAACGGTCTGGAGTCAGTGTTGGAATTAATCAAAACACCCATACTTCCTGGTAAGTGCAGAGTACCACAGACACTTCGAGCTAGAAAAGTTGAGCTAGCTTTTGTAAAGCAATGCTTCCAGTGATACAGTAAGACCAGGGGCAGAGAACCCAGCAGCCCCTGGGGGGAACCCTGACGCAGGATTTAGAACCTGAATAAATCATGCAACGTTGCTGTATCATCTGTGTCCTGATCAATCTCCAGCGATCAATAGAGCCGTCTCTCCAGCCGCGAGAGCCGAGGATGAGCCGGGCAACCAGACACCTGAGCAGCTCATTAGCATCCAGAGAATGATTATCATCCAGAAAGTGTAGCGAGGGGAACAAGGGATAAAGGTGGGGGGCAACAAGGGGGCTATGGAAGAGGATGGGATAGAAAATTTGGCGGGGGGCAGGGGACAGGCGGGGGGCTTGGGGCAGGGAGGGGGACTGGAGGCCGGGGCAGGGAGGTGGGCTGGGAACACAGGAGTGGGGCTGGGTGCCGGGTAGGGGGTCTAGGGACATAGAGGGGTAAACAGCATAAACATTGCAGAACAGTCACCCAATAATAGGATTCTGACACCAGCAATGAGAGAAGCAGAGATCAATTTTACACAATTTTGCTAGTTCCTTTCATCAAGCATCTGCTGTGTACAAACCATGTGATGAAGCTGCTTCTGCTTCTGTTTTTTTTTACTTACAATGAACAATACACCACTCTTGTTCAAACAGTCGGTTCTTAGAAAAACGAATTCAGCCAGAGAGCATGCTGTTTGGCTATCTGACATGACAATTTTGTTTGGAGAGACAAATAAAGTAATAACCAGCTAAGAAAGTATGAAGTGCATGGCTCTTTGAATAAGGGTTGTGGTACTTGGTTGATTATTTCATGGTGTGTCTGACGGTGGAGTGTGTCTTTAGACAGCAAGCTATTGAGCCAGAGAGGCCTCCTGTCTCCACATTAAATCCCGTTGTTAGAAGTGCTTCTACCCATTAAACAATATTTAAATGAAAAGAACAGGCTGTGATTTACAACATACATCAGAGTTAACACGAAAGATGCGCTCTCTTTCTGTGGAAATATCAAAACAAACATTGGATGACAGTGTCCTGGCTAGCTAGATGTCCAGCACATACATTTTTTATGTAACATAACTACAAAAGTCCCTATAATCACAGAACTACATTTAGAGAGCAAAAGGTAACCCAACTTACACAAAAAAAATACAAAATCCACCAAAGCAAAATTGGATTTCATATGAGCAATGAAAAAAAGGGGGTTGAAATATTACAGATATGTTTGAATGTGAATTCATAGTATGCCTTTTGACGTATTGTGCCATTAATTAGATCAGTGGAAAACGTAATGATGTGTGACCTGTCCCTGGTTCCTTCCTTCACCCACAAACCGGGGACATTTAGCTGTCACTGTGGACAATTATCTCCCAGGTACTCCCCACTGTGTCCGATAATAATACTTAATTACCAAAGAGTAGGAAACACAGGAGGAGTCCCTCCACCTTCACTCTCTCTACCTCTCTCCCCGTCTCTCCACCTTTCTACCTCTCTCTACACATTTCTCGTTCTCCCCTCGTCACCCTCTCCTGGTTGGACTGCAGCTCTCAGGCAGGATGTGCAGGGGAGTCAATCACGTCCACTCCAACAGCTCGTCCTCTCTCCTCCCCCACTCAGCCGCACAGTGGGGGCCTGGAGGCTGAGGCAGGTTAGACTGGTTGTAATCAGGCCAGTCATCAGCGAGAAGCTTTCAGGGGACATCGGGTCAGGTTGTCAGTGGAGAGTGGAGGATGAGGCCCATCTGCCTCCCTAGCCTCTAAACCACTCTCAAGTACAGTAGCATAGCAAAGAGCAGAAGGGGGGTGGGAGGGCTAGCCAGACGCTGCCAATATGTTTACTACGTTCATACTACGAGTCAAAACTCGTAGTATGAAAAAACTGTGAAGTCTGAGCACATTCAGCACATGCACAACTAGAGGGTTACGGAAAAAACACCAGAAAAGACACATGCTAATCCCTCACAATTACATACATCATCATGTATTGTAGGACGTTTATGATGTACATGACGTCTACTGAAGAGGCAAGTGAACACTGCTGAGGGGGAATTGTTATGTTGATTAGTCACCATGACTACCACAAGGAAGAAACAGCTAAAATACCCGCCACAGAGGAAATGAACTCTGCTGGTGGCCAGAGAGAAAAACAGCATGTTTTTTGGTTGTTTTATTTATTTGCCTTCTATCATTTCAATTTACAGAACATACTATCTCCCCCACTCCAACTTTGATCACATATTTACAGGAACAATAGAGACAGCGCTAGCTGCAGCTGTGTGTCCCCATGTTGCAGTCTGAGAGAGAGAACATCTCCCTAGAACAACATCTGCAGACAACAGCAGACGTACAGGCAATAAAGGAATAGAGGGCCCTCACAGGAGTACACTGGAACATACAGTTCACTGTGGCAATATTCATCTAAGGCCTTTCTAAAGGTCATTCAGTTCACACCTTGGTCCATGGGGTGCCCTAGTTCCTAAGCAATTTGTCATCGACCATGCAACTGAAATGACATTTGTCATCTTCTGCTTTGTTTAATGTCTTATTTGCTCTGTAAATTAATGTCTGTACATCAATATCTGGAATAAAACACATTGTAACAATCTATTCCCAGTTTTCCCCCTTCTGTCTGGACCCTGGAGCCTGTCACATTCCTAGGTAAGAAGAGAGACATTCTGATGGTCTTTGCTCATGATCAATCCTTGTGAAATGTCAGACACCAAGGACCCAGTGCAGAACAATGGCATAGACGCGCACTAAATGACTTGAATCACTCGTCAATTACCCCGAGACTGTGAAGGACGCACAAAAGCTGGTCTAATTACATTTAATCTTCACACTAGATGTAAAACAGGAGGTTAACATAATATCACTTAACCATCTTCACGGTTCAATGCCACCAAATGACTGGGCTAATGAAAGCCAGACTGCTTCACTAACACCCCCTGACTGGTCATTTTTGGTGAGACGAGGCTCTCTGGAAAAATCCAATTTTCCGTGAGCTTGGTTTCTTTTTTTAATGTCTGTTCACTTGTCATGTCACACGTTGAGATTATTTTTGCCATTTCAGCTGCTACCTTCTAAATCCATCACAACAGGTACAATAGTTGGATAAGGTAACCCGATTCTGCATGAGCTCCCCTTTAGTGCCAGGGACTTGAGGGAAGATAACTCTTTGAACTGAATGACTAAATTGTAAGACTTATACTTACACAACCAGAATTACTATTCTCAAGTGAAAAAAACACATCAAACTTGACATTTAAGTCTCTGAAATCGCAAAACCTTCTCAAAACCCCAAAACGATCACAACATCAATGTCAATAAGACTATACTCAGACCTTAGAAGTACAGATACACTCAATACGAAAGCATTCCATAATGGGTACACAAGCTATACCTGCAGTATGGGGTATTTATTGTGAGATCTTAGACAGGACTCTAGCTCTGGTATAATATGTACACCACACAAGTCACATTCCCCTGCCAAAAAATCAATAGATATGTACCAGCTTTGGAAATTACAGGAAACATTGGTGACAGCAGATTCAGCCGCTGTTATGTCTTTTACTAATGGCCATATCAAAGTAATGGATTATACGGGAGTTCCTGGGGCTGTAGGGTGTAATGGAGGACAGGTAATGGGAGCTTGGGCAGAGTGTGACAGACAAAAAGCACCATCCTCTTCCAGATTACACCAGACACAACACTGCCAAATAATGTCAGACTATATGTACACCCCTGCAACACACTTCAGACATACAGCAGAAAACGAATTTGCACATAATATGGAGCACATTGAGGTACAGATGACCAATATGAAAGGAGATTTGTCACGTGACACTGACAAGTAATGTTGTAAAATACAGAGACATACAGTATATAAAAGGGGGGGGGGATTATGGTTTGATGTCTTCTTGAGACACTCCATAGCTTGGTGCTGTCAGTACAGCTTGTTATATTCAGACAATTACTCTGACACTGTTTACAAAGACCTTAGCTGAGAAAGGAGATTCAGAGAACCAGGGGCACTGCAAGGCATCCAACACAAATGTTGAAGAAAGCATACTCAGATATAAAATCTTAAAGTTATGCCAGGATGTTTGTGAATACGTGACTTGCCTCAAGGTGAGCATTATGAAAGCTGCCCATGCCAACAACAGTTTAATACACACAACTACTTGGGGCAAAAAAATAATCTTCTACTAAGCATCCTATTACAGTAACAGTGGAGTCATTGATCAAATGTAGAAAATATTGTTGAACCAGATCAGTACAGTACCTGCTACCCTGTACTGCCTATTCCATTTAGAAACAAATAATCACCCTGAACTGACCTATCTAAAACGTATTGTTTACTGATCAAAACAAACCTAAACTTCCCCTGATTAACCCCAACACTGTCTAAAGGGGGACTCCACTTTATTTAAGTCTTATATTCGCATCTAATCCTTTGGGCTTATGTTTCATACGTTCTTATCTCTGCTAAGGGACCAGCCTGGCTGACCTATGCGGTTTCCCGCTCTCCAGGGAATCCTGTTTCAGCAAGGCAAACATAAGAGGGGCTGCAGGAGGGGTTGTAGGTTAACTTTAGCTTTAGATTAGCTGCAGGAGTTGAGGTTTCTGGGACTGAACTGTCACTGATTACTAAAATACACTGGAGTGGATATTCTCCAAGCACTCAATCTTTTTCAAGAGTGTTATCAGAGTAGGAGTGTGAAACAAATTATTCCACAAAAACTGTATTGAATGTTGTTTATTTTGGTGAGTTACATTGCTTATGTCTTTACTGTCTGGGCACACTTAATTGTGTGTTTTTGGAGATAACAAGTCTGGGTCTTTTTATGGATCAAGGTATTGAATAGTGAAATAACATTGTCTACCTACTTAATGGAACAGCCAGACTTCGTAGCTCAAGTGCAGTATTGTAAGTTAAAGAAAAATGATAAAAAAGCAGTGTGGAAAAACATGCTGTTTACTCCCCAACAAGACTTACATATGAATAACACAAACTCGGTTATCTTCCAGATAGCTGCAGCATCCGGTTTCGACATCCTTATTAACAGGTACTGAGGTCTTGTCTGTTCCGACTGCTGCTGTTGTATGTTAACTTGTGTTTACGGTTGCCTTATCCTTCCTTCATCATTTGTTGTGCCACACTATCGACAGAAAATTAAAGATAAATGTGTTCTTTAGCCTTACCTTCGGCATTAACCTCTCCCATAATTCAACCAACATTGCTTAAAGCCAACCGGGCACGAGGTAGGAATACTAATCACTCTCAGAGGGCCTAATGGCTTTGAAGTGGGCTCAAAAAGAGGGAAAAGCCCTGTACTGACTTGTTTTTGCGAGACCTAAATGGACACAAACAGGCCAACAGACAACCCAAATGCAGTGTTTTGTCCCCTGGAAAACAAGGTAAAGTACCATTTGTCATCCTGACAGATTCAGACAGTTGGACCGTGTCATAGGGAATCTTTTATTGTTCATCTCTGTCACTCAGAGGTAAGGTGGAGTGATTTGTAGTTCCTATAAATGAATACCAATAATGCTACATAAGAATGTAGCAAACAAGACTTCGAAATCCATTATCTCATGATCCACTATTGATGTATAATTAGACCCATATTCTACATAGCAATGTTATATGAAAAAATAAAACACATGGTAGATACAACTTTTAAGAGAAGCAGTATCGCGTTCCTTGACCACTATCGTAATCACAGCTGCAGCACAGATCATGTCCTGACCCAGCGACCTCCAGGCGACCTGCCTTGGTGTCAAATAGAAATGACTCTAATGCTCATGATGAATGGGGTGGCTGATTTGACCCCATAATATCCACAGGACTCCAATCAGGTCCAAACAGACCAGAGAAAGACCCTGTTACCAGATGCCAAGATACACAATCCAGCTGAAAGCTACCAACCCTACGCTGGCCATCAGGGATTCTTTCTCCAGCTACACTATGAGTTATGGATGCTATTTTCTCTTGTTCCTCACCACAGGGAAGACTGGGCTGGAAGATGGGGGGGAAACGAGCAGAATAAGAATGTGCCAGGCCTCTATGTGACGAACTGGTAACACTGTCTCCTGTTACACATTACTGATGCAAACATCAGCCACAAAGCAGCTTTGCTTGTAGTCTCTTGAATACTATGGTGCTTCCCAACTGCCATGCCTTTATTTCTACCCCCAAAACCACCCCACCCCGTAGAGAAAATTGACCATGTCAAAATGACGTGTTAGATATCCATAACTGAGTAAAGGTGGGCGGGCGGAATAAGGTGAATAGTGCAAGAGGTATTCACCTTATTCCGCCCCGCCCACCTGTTTTAGTTCCGTTGTATCCTGTTTGCCGGGGATATCATTCAATTCAATGGAGAACTGCCGAAAAGTCCCGCTGCTAAAACATTATATAAGGTTGGTGGATTTGTGCCAGTTGTGCTATGTTCGTGTGCTACAACAAGTCACCAATACACCCTTTCACTGGATGGCTTGAAAACGACTTTACGTGTTTATATAATTCGTTTGCCGGTCAGATCGCTGCTCTGCTCTGCTGGTATAAGTAGGCGTTACATTAGCCACAAACATAAGATGTTCTAACGATTTCACTGCAGGGCATATTTGCAATACCTTGTTTGAAAGCTTAAGCTTGCTATTAGCCATAAACTGCAAATGTATGAGTGACAAATTACACAAATTGTGCTGTAATAATAAATAGTAACAACTTTTTCATCGAGGGTCTTTTGTAGAAGCTTTATTCAACGTGTTGAAACTTACATGAGTGCACTACTAATGCACTAGTCCTAGTAATCTTCCCTCGTATCTAATGGCAATTAGAAAGACGCATCTATTAACTAATTTGATTGCTGCGTTGTTTCAAAAGCTTTACATTACATTTAGATGCACTCGGACCTCTTCTTTCCATGGTCAAAACTATCAAAAGACAGGGTCTGATTTCGTTTTCTCCAGTTGTTATGGCAGCCACTAACTGCACAGTTGACGCTGTGCATCTTTATTAGCCTTAAATGTGTACCAAAGCCTGTTTAAGACGTTCTCTTATAGTAGCCTACTGTTTTAAAGCGGAAAGTATACAAACAGGAAATGAGAATACGCGGATGGCCGCGCCCATCGCGACTTCCGGAATAAGGTGAATAAGGGAAATGAGAAGAGAACCCTGTTTCATTCTACACTTCACTCTTTGTATTTTCAAGTGTAAATGAGCAGATACAATTGTATTATTTTAATCTATGCAATCTTTATAAATAGGCTAATAGTAGCCCGATGCATAATTATTTGAAATGTACAGAAATATTAGTTGTAAAATGTAAGTAATAAAGCGGACCCATCTGCGACAGACGCAAGCACACCTCACAATTTCCTAGGAAATTGTACCCTCTTCGTATTTATTTTTGGTGGTAGCCTTTTCAACTACTCTAGCTCAGTTGTTTAGAATACATCTGCCTAGCCTGATTGAAAACTACAGTTACACACATTGAGTGCAGGGGCAGAGTGCGCTCAGGTAAGTAGGTAGACAGACAGGTAGCACGTGCAATCATTAGTCAGGGTACGGCCTTATGATTGGTTGTGTTTATTACAGTCTTGCAAGACCCACAGATGTCGGATAGATTTCATATAAACATTATATTACTTTCAAAATGTGAAGTTTATTTAGGCTAATAAGACAAAAAGTGCTCCTCCAACACATCCTTTAAGGCTGAGATCACATATTTCTGAAAACAGAAAGCTCCTTGCCGTATTTCTATCTGAGTCATACCAGTGGTCAGGAGAACATACGGGAGGACATCCTAAATCTTGTTGTCATTAGCACACAAAAAGAGCACTAATAATAAGACTGACCTTCACACCGATGTTTTTAGGAGGAGAACCTACAATTTGCAAGTCAAGGTCTTAACGCCAGATAAGCAAGCGCTGCATTTTAATCCCCTCTCTGCTGACTCCAGCATCTGGTTAAATAACTGCCTTTTCACCTCTCCTCTTTGTAGTGGGGATTTCTGTTACGTTCCTGCTTTCGTCTCCACATCCCCTAGACTTCAGATCCATCTATTGTATAAGGAACATTGTGGCAGACTTAAGCTCCTTCTCCGGATCGCCTTCCCAGCCTAGCTGCAGCAGCATATTCCTGTATATGGCCTTCACAGATCCTTATTTCTGCTAAAACCAGATTATAGAAACTTTATTTTTATGTTTCTCTCCTTCCAACCCCTTGGTCGGTACAAAAGCTACTCTTGGTCAGTTATGGTTACATTTTAAAAACCAATTAACTTTTTTTTTCTACGCTGGTGAGCTTTGAACATCAACTTTCCCCTACAATTGGTGCTTAAGGTTTCCAAGGCAACACGCATGGAGATGCTCCTGCCGCTTGCCAACTTGGTCGATTCAAACTCCAGCTCTTCATCCAGGTTAATTACATATTAAAGATAAAAGAGACCAAGCAGCAATGGTCAAAAAACACCATGAGAAGTGGGCGGATTTCTATAATGAAGCTCATTATTCTTCTGCCCATGTGTCTCCAAACCAATGTGAGTGGGGTACGTTTTATAAATAGGCATGCAGCCAACGTCTGACTAACAGGCGATATCTTAAATCAAAGCCCCTTCAACACTACGTCAGAGGGATCACAAGACGTGTCTACGTGTGACAGCTTCTTTGCTCCTTCCTTGGGTTGTGTCACGGAGATATCTTTCAGCCGGAGGGTAGAGCATCAATTGGAGCTGGATTATGCAAAGTGGATGATCTGAGTGACAGAAGAAAGCTCTCCCATCAGGCCCATGATCTGCATCGTATGGAGAGTCCATGTCAGGAACTAGCATCCATCCCAAAGACTAGGTAAACAGTAAGACGGTTCTTCCTAGATTTATCAGGTCTGATAATGTGCATTTTAGTGTTGGTGTATGTGTCAGCGTAAACTTAACTCCTTTGTTAATGCTTACGTGTGTGTGTGTGTGCACACATGTACCGACACTCGTGTGTGTTCACGCGTGTGTAAAATAGTAAGAGTGGGTGTAACTGAGAGTTACTGACGCCCCCCGATGCCAAACCCTGTTTTAAGGAAGACGTGATGCACCAGAGTGCGAATATTATGCAAGCACCAAAACCTAGGTGTTTTTTATCTTTTAGTGTAGCGCTGGAGATCAGGCCGTATTGACCTTTCTTCCAGATGGCATTACAGTGTTCCGCTTCTGCAGGCATGTTGAAGATGATGGTGAGAAGCTGTGGGCCCTGGCGATTGGCATACTCATCTTCCTCTCTGCAATGAGTTTGACACAGAGCGCCACCCTCCCTCGGTACATCTGCACAGAGGTTTGCTTATGTAAAAAAGAGCACTGCTAAGGTTGGTCCGTCTGCTGCATTACCGTTACCATCCCTCTGAAAAGGGTTAGGGAGATGTTCAACAGGGGAATTAGAATATAACAAAAATAACTACTGTGTGTGTACAAATACACCAGAAAGACAATCGGTTGGGGGATGAGGTGGGGGACC
Organism: Mallotus villosus; assembly: GCA_903064625.1. Taxonomy (NCBI): domain Eukaryota; kingdom Metazoa; phylum Chordata; class Actinopteri; order Osmeriformes; family Salangidae; genus Mallotus; species Mallotus villosus. The sequence goes on along the minus strand of CAEFZP010004629.1, from coordinate 198,213 downwards.
GTAATGAGACCAAACACAGCCTCCTATAATTCCTATGGTTTTGCCATCACTCACACCATGGCTGGCTCCAGTATACTTGACACTGGAAGCTATAACTGCAGGGGAGGAAAGGTGGGAACATTTCAGTCTGTGGGGAATGAATGATCGCTGTGGAGCTCGGTGGATCTATAATCATCATCCCACAGAATACATGGGAACACTTTCAGCAACGCTTACAGAACATCATTTAGTATAGGGGGAATGAGAAAGCAATTAACATTTTAAAGAGGAGCTCAGCTCATTGGTACTGAGGATGGAGCCATGCCTCCTGCGTGCTTGGCCACTCCACAGACAAGGTCCTGACTGAAACAGATCAACAAACGCGGGGAGATGGCATTTCATGTCGACAAGTGAAGCAACAGCCCATCCATATTCTAAAACACAGTATTTTAGGTTGTTAGTCGCATCATGGATGTTAGTCCTGTTAAATGAAAAATGTTTGGGGTAGTTGGGAGCTCCTAGCAGAAAATCACATATATATCAGTGCAAATGTGTATATTACTGGAAGATAATTACATGGTTTACTCGTGGAATTGGTGAGAGGGACTTGTGTGCCGCTGTTTACAGCGAGTTCTATAGACTATTACTTGGAGAAAATTGACTTTTATACCCTTAAGGAACACCGGTCCATGAAGAATGTGTCACGACCTGTGAGGACAAACACGAGAGGTAAAGAACACATTCTCACAACATCACATCATATCCATGCCTCACAAAACAGTCCTCTACTACCACATTCTATATCAAATGTTCACAATGAAACAAAAACATATAACTTTAAATCAGCATAATATGACATACTATACATATAAACTGCACTCCATTATTGTAGTGCTGGTGGAAGCTGTCGTACACAGTGAACTGAAGCAATTATAATGACTGGACTATGCCAGTGGACAGATCCCAGTCACTTTGGAGGAAGTTTCTCCAGAGGAAGACTACCCAGCCTCTGTCTCCCTGTTGTCCTTCCAGCCACTGGTGAAGGACGCTCCCTTGGCCCTGACTACACAATCAATCAGCCTCCTGCAAAGATGTAGGGAGGGAGGGGCCCTGTCCCTGTCAGGACAAGTCACTGCAGAGCGCTTCCCATGACAGACTCTGAACCCGTCATAAACGTGCTTCTCAGACAGAACTGCTTCTATGTACAGCAGCGGAGGAGAGTTCTAATTTAATTTCTGAAAACAACGTTAGCAGAAAATAGCTTCTTTTGAGGAAATAAGTAAAGAAAGTGTAAAAGGTCCGAAAGTTTGTCGCAGTTGTGCGATCAAGTTTGCATCCTACATCCTTACAACCTTTTGTATAAACTGACACTATTATTTTTTCATGCACAGTTATATATATAAAAATGAAATGTATTCACAAGTGAGTGGAAAAAGCCACCCTGACAGCTCTTAGCATGTGAGGTTGGGTCCCAGATGTCCAGGAGTAGAGGTGCCTGTAGTACTGTAGGTAAGGATGTGATGGAAAAACCTCCATTGGGAAAACAAGCCATGGGGCTAGATGTTGCCATGGAGGTATGCACGAGACAGGGGAACAAAGGAACATTTACAGAGTGAGAGTGGGTGCTTTTAGTGCTATTTCTGTCCTGGATGAATCCAGGTGAGTGATGAGAGGCTGTTGCTTGTCTGCTTTACTCAGCCTCAGGCGCTTATATGCTCACCATCTCCCCCCATTTGCTCTACCAAACAGATGAATTCCTTTGTCAGAAACCAGACAGTTTGCTATGAAACTTTTACTGAACATTCTGTGGTAGAATAATGTGCTTTAAAACAGATACATGTGTTTCAGAGGGTGTAAATAGAATGTTGATGCTCTGCAGTATTTTAACACCAGGTTTCTGTTTCTGAAGCTACTCCAGTGTCAATACTATATTTTGATGGATGAGATGCTGATGTCCAAATAACATTCTCATATGTGATACTGATTCAACCATGTTTTTCGTTATCTCTATAGTAATGACAGGAATCTCTGTCTGTCTGTTTGCCTGTTTGTTTGTGTATTTGGGGGCCGGGCAGCGATGCTACGGAGCCACCTTAAGTGTTTCTACCTTTTCATATTATTGGGTGTGCTTGCCTTGATTAATCGTAAAATGGATTCTACGATCTACTTAGGGTTACGATGGTTAGGAAACGCAGGCAGCCCAGGTTAGTGCTGACTGCTGGCATAACATTGAATCAGCTGCTTTCAAAGAGGTTTCTTATGGATGAATTGCTGGCTAGCTAATAGAACTAGAGAGCATACAATTTCTGGGGAAATTGTGAGGTTGTGCCTGCCTGCTTGTCCGTCCCTTTAAGTTTTTCCCTTCTAGTGATATTTTCAAGCATTTAGCCTACTCACAGTCTATTGCATAATAATTCATTAAGAACACCCTTGGAAAGAAGCTACTGTTATCACTGGAAATATTTCAGATGGAATCGCGATTCAAACAGTAGCTCTATGTCTGCTAACTTATGACATGTCCCCAAAAACGTAAGTAAGCTTGACATTTATTTAGTGGAAAATCGCTCATGCATAAAAAGCTCAATAGCGATCATTGTCAGTAATAACGCAAAATGCGATATAGCCCTTTGTGGAGAAGCTGCCCCGGTAAATTGTATACTACAGTGTTCGAGTCTTGGTTGCGATCGTTGGTTGAACGTTCCGTTGTACGGTTTAGGCTGAAATTAAATATTGCTTTCATGAACAGATTGACGGCTGTGTCAATGAAGTTCGGGTTAGTAGTCAGACAGTTTCACCTATTGAAATACTTTTGATTTAAGGGAGTGCCGAACATGTTCTGTCGCCGTTTGACTCCCTACTGTAAACAGCTGTGGATGTTTTTGTTAGCTACACAGTGTCTCGCGTAGGCTACAGCGTTGCAGTACTGGTTTGAAATCACAGGTAATGATTATTTCACCAACAAATCGTTTACTTGTAATCTAATGTCATAATAAATCGTACAACGAAAATGTATTTGTGAGTAATGTTTATTTTAACGATTGAAAACAGATGCAGCCTAGACCGCTGTAGTATGTGTTGCCCGGGCAACATAGGCTAATGTCATGATGCTAATGCTTCAGTGAAATAGTAGACTACCGTTTCCGAAAGTCGATGTAGTTCCTCAATAATATTAGCTTATATTGTACATTACACTTAACAATTGTGTTTCATATCACAAAGTAACATTAGTAAATAGTTATCACCCTGGCCTCTTTGCTTGTGGCGTTTCTGCAGCTGCCTTGCAGTATCGTTAAAGCTATAGTTAGCCTATAGCTATCTCCCAGAAGTTAATAACAAGCTGCAAAACTAATGTTAGGCTAGAGGTAGTCACGCGTGTTTCGTGACGTTAGTAGCGTCAGTGACTGTGGCTAGCAAGTTAGCCAGGTAAATAAAAAGACAAGCAACTCAATGGCTACCAACTTTTGACATGACGTTTTCTAAGTAATCAAAATATTGACGGATGCTAGGGGGGCGGCACGATACCATCCTTGCTGTGCTGCAACAGTCTTCTATGCACGTCGTATCTAATGCGTCGTTGCTAACATGTGCCGACGCTGTGACGTAGGCTATTATAACTGAGTAGTCTACCCTTTGCCGACAAAATCAACTTTATGCCACAAAAACGTTGTATGGTCCTAAACTGTGCAATGGAACGTACATAAAAGTAATAGCATATCAATCGCTAGCAAGACGAAACTTTTGACACGCAGTTTTTCTATGTAGTCCAAATATTGACAGAGGATTAGGGGGGCTAAAATAAATAATAATAAATATATGTGAGATAACAAAGGTTGGCTCTGGCGAAGCCTGAGCACACCCAACTATATGAAGTGGATACTTTCAGTATAGATAAGTGAATTTTGTTACATAAATTATTTACAACAACATTATAATCACAAGCTGCATCACCGATATGGGCACTATTCCTACCACTTTAGCCTTCTTGGTCGGTTTCTTGAGGCATGGATATAGCGATACACAAACGGGCATATGACAATAACAATGTTTTTACAAATGTTGTCTCCTTGGGCAGTTGTCGTGTCTTTATATATGCAAATGCTCTACAGAAAATACTAGAGTATTTTACAGCATTGCATAGTACAAAGGAAAAAATACAAACATGAATGTAAACACCCCTTAGGCAGAACTGTACATGACAGCGCTTGATGGTGAATTAAGCCTAGAATTATGACAACTGGCTCAACCATTGTGCATGTAATGACTTCTGTTATGAACTAAATGTCTAGATGTTTGTGGTAAGCCAATTTAACAGAGAACCAATACATTTTGGTCAACATAACATAATAAAATAATATCAGGAAACGGCAGACAAATGGCTACATAATAATTTGCATGAATGTACCACAGCATTGTTTAAAATAATGAGAAATGATGCTTTTATGATGTGCATAAGTGACTAAAATATATGTTGCGGAGATAACTTCTACTAGATTACAGATCATTTAACTTGTGATCTGAGAAATATAGGTACCGACTGAGAGGAACTAATCTATAATTCCAGAAATCTGTGTGTCCCTGACATCATCGCATGTAGGCACTGTACCCTATCTATAATTCCAGGAATCTGTGTGTGCCACCAGTTCTATCATGGGCACTATGTATAGTTCAAGTAATCTGTATTTTTGTGTTTCACTGACTTAATCACCGACTGCATCACGGGCAGTGTGCACTAGTTATACTAATGAAAAACTAAAGGTTTACCTTTAATAACAACATGAAGATACAACTAACAGGGTAAGGCACAACATTGCAGGAAACGGCATGAATAAATGGTAAAATTACCGCAAACAGAATTAAGTTGTCATCAATAAGTGAAGCTTAAACTGTTTTCTTAGTTTTACATTTACATTACATCATTCATTTAGCATGCGCTTTATCCAAAGCAACTTACAAGAAAGAGCTTTACAAAAATTCATAGGTCAATGATCATAAACAATGAGATTATGGCTGCCCCCAAACATTGCGGATAGCCAAAACATGAAGCATACATTGTGAAAAGCAAATAAGTGCCAATAGGTAGAAAAACAATAATATAATTCACAGCGAGTACAAGTAGTTAAATCAGTTACAACTAACCAACAAGTGCGTCTTTAGCCTTTTCTTGAAGGTGGAGAGACAGTCAGTATCTGTCAGTCTCCCCAGAGATGATTCCACCATTGGGGGGCCAGACAGGAGAAGACCTTGGGTTGGGAGCGGGCGCTCTTGAGAGGTGGGACCACCAGATGGTTGTCAGAAGAAGACCGTAGGTGGCGGGTGGGGGTGTAAGGCTGGCGAGAGACTGGATGTAGTCAGGTGCAGTCCCGTTCACCGCTCGGAAGGTCAGTACCAGGGTCTTGAATCTGATGCGGGCTGTGATGGGTAGCCAGTGGAGGGAGATGAGGAGCTGGGTAACATGGGAGCGTCTGGAGAGGTTGAAGATCAGGCGTGCTGCTGCGTTCTGTATCCTCTGGAGAGGGTGGGTTGCGGATGCTGGGAGACTGGCGAGAAGCGAGTTGCAGTAGTCCAACTTGGAATGGACAAGTGCTTGGACTAGCAGTTGGGTGGAATGCTCAGACAGGTATCTCCTTATCTTCCGGATGTTGTAGAGCAGGGGTGGACAACTCATTTTCCCGAAGGGCCACATGAGAAATTGGGACCGTTGTGGCGGGCCGGACCAATAGGCTGAAATTAATTCAGATCAATATCTATTTTATGACTTTATAAAAAAAAGGAGAAGATTGTGCAGGCCTGGTTGGCAGGGGACGGAGAGTGACGCAGTTAATGTGGATATCAGGGTGTTGGTGGCAGTGTTGGTGGGGTGAGTTGTGAACCCGTCAATGGGAGGGAGGGAGGATGTTACAATGGAGGAGAAATGGGAGAAGGGTTGGGAACGGAGATTGCGGCGGAAAGTTACAAGGGGTGGGGAGGCAGGAGGAGTTGAAGGGAGAGAGACAGAGAACTGGATAAAGAAGTGATCAGTGATCAGTTGCAGAGGTTAAGTCAGTGATACAGTTACGTGTCAGGATGAGGTCGAGCTGTTTTCCTGCCTTGTGGCTCGTCGGTGTGTTCAACAGCGTCAGGTCGAAGAAAGTCAGGAGAGACATGAAGTCGACGGCCTGCGTTCCTTCGAGGTGGATGTTGAAGTCCCCAAGGATCATCAGCGGGGTTTCATATACAGGAGGCATGCCTACTATGCAGGTAACCTTTGCTACATAGCTGACAGGTAATCATTTCTAATTGGGAGGGGGCCAGAAGTGTTTTGTTCCCTTTAGTCTCCTCCATGTTCCTCAAATGATGGGTGGACAGTAAGCTATTACAGTTTTTTCCAATCGCTATGACGGTTTTTTCCATACCTTTAACACGTTTCCTAAACTCTTAACACAGTTAGCACAACATCCGCCTGTGTTGGCTATACAATTAACACTTTTCTTGTTGCTTTGACACAAAATGCATAGAGTAAACACAAATTTAAAATGCTTAAACTTCTTTTACACACAAGCTCAACAAAGACCAAAACAATCGATTTTCACTGCCCAATTTACCATTGCTTTCACACTGTATGCCAAAACAGATAACATCATGTTCAAAACCTAACTTATTGGCTAAAGTCAAAGTAAACGACCGTTCATATTGTGAATTGAAACACAAATATATCCTCTGTATTTTACGTATTCCATTGCTACTGAGAAAAAGCTGGTTGAAGTTATGCAAATACTATAAATCACAGTAGATTCCCAACTAGGAAACACTCAGGTGTTGAGGTTACCTATTTCAATGGCCATATAGTATACAGTAACGAGGACCTCTTTAGGCTAATCTTGTGTGGAAAAATAACCATATAGAGCAACACAAAGAAAGTAAGAATACAGTAATGCTGCACGAGGGAGAGTACGGTAAGACAAGTACCAGGACCAGGGAGAGGAGTGGGACAAGGGCAAGGGAGAGGAGTGGGGCAAGGGAGAGAGAGAGGAGTTAGAATGTGTGGTGGCCCTCAAAGAAGGGCCAGGGCTAGGGTAATACTGTAAATGGCAGCTATATACCTGTAAGACCCCTTGTTGTAAAATTACAATGTCACCTTTAGCTCTTTACTGTAATTGCTCATTTCTTTTTTTCGAAAGACCACATTTATCCAATAGCATTGCAAGACAAGACAATGTGTTTTTTGGAGAGCTAAAGGTGATTTTGACATTTTACGTAGATCGGGTCTTACAGGGATATCGCACATTTACTGTATTGCAGTATGGTCCTGTTGCAAATGAAGCCTTTACTGCAGCAATTATGTTTCTGTCTTCTTTTTTTCAATACAGTAAACGTACATTCTCTAAAGCTACTCTGAGATGGGTCATTCATTTTTTGTTCAGAATTTCTGCAGCAAAGAAACAAATTGCATTTCATAACTAAACCCAACAAAACAAAAATGTAGAGGCTTCAAAAGAAACTGCATTGCAAACACAATCTATAGTCCATATACTGTGAGACCTGACACATATAGATGAATGCAGTTTCTGTAATTCCATCTGATGTTAGTGTTTTTATGACATTGTTACAGTAGACGACATGTGCAAACGCGCTGCAAATTAAGAATACACATGCAAATAGACAAAACACAAGCAAATTAAGAAAACATCTTCATTAATTTGACAACTCATGCGCTGCATTCAGCAAACGCGCTGCAAATACACAAAACACAACCAAATACATAAACGCGCTGCAACAGATAACGTGTGTTAGTGTTTGCTAGACATGGTGTCAGTTTATAATGAGTGATTTTGAGCATGAAATTAACAGGTGGTAATATAATGGCTCTGATCTCGCTACTGATGTTTTTTCTATTGTGGCTGTGCACATTTTTTCCACACTATCAGGATTCCATCTGTAAGCGCAAACAATGCCAAGATGGGCCAGCGTCGAGTTTATTTGTTTCACGTTTGTTCTCTATTCCCAGTGGGTAATAGTTTGCACAGAAGTGTCATTGACTAAAACAGACAAACATTTAAGCTGAGAGGTGCCCTGACTGTAAAATAGTCTCGGAAACAGGCAGTATTGATTACTTGTCCTGGGTACACAAGCAGAGGAACAGGAGGAGAGTACCATCTTTATCTCTGCTTTCTATCGCCAACGTGACTGATAGGCGTGCAGAGAAGGCTGGGGGTTAAACATTTTTTTCCAGCACATACATGGATGGCTTTAGACCAGCACCATTGTGCCCCTCACACTGCCTGCCAGACCTTAAAGCCCATACTTACAGTCTTTAACAAATGGGCTGATGCTATCTGGCTCTACAATACAGCGACTTCAAGAAAAAGCAATTCAGAGAGACATTCGGTATTTATAAATGTCAACTCAAGTAAAAGCTCCGGGTTCCAGGTTGTGAAACTTTTGTAATTAAAGGTCAGCATTGGTGATAAAACAATTGTATTCTAGGATTCTTTCATTGCTGCTATTGTTTTTTTTGTTTTTATTGCCAACGTTGGACTTGAGGAAAAGGGATAGCGCTAATATGAATAACAGGAAGAATAGAGGGGCTGTTTCATGTTTTAGGAAAACCTTTGTAAGAGATAGGCTGGTGGCTCTGACAGTCTGGACTGTAAATCAATTTGGGGAAGATGATAGATTTGCTATGGGCTCGGGAGTTCTGACAGAAACCTCAAGGAAATGTCAACAAGCCGAAATGAGCACTTGAGAGGTTGTCCAGGTGGAAACATCAATCCGTAGATTTTTTTCTTTTTAAATACACTATATACTGTTGGTATACAGTGTTTATTTAATGATCTTCTGTGACAAAAAGAACAACATATTTCTGGGGAGCTTTTTATGCTGTCTAAGAACTAAATAGGATTTGGATCTGGAGAGCCTGTAACCTATATACTGTAATTTCAGTTTGTGTACTTAGCCATAGTTGAACTTAGGCCAGCAAAGGATATGACACCTCAGAATACATACTTAGCATACTGTAAGGACCCTCTGACAATCCTGATAAAAATCAATGCAACAATAACTTAACTAGGGAGAGCAGGGGCTTACAAGTGCCTGGATCCTCTCAACATGAAATCTTGTCTGGTGCCCATGAAGCCCTCCCCAGGACATCTCAAAGGCTGTCAGATGCTCCCAGGGAACTCTTGAGAGAGGAACTGTTATGCACACGCCTAGTGGCAGGGTAGAGAGGAGGTTTAGAGGCCTTTCTCTCTGGTAACTTTTAATGTAACACTTTAGTGGCGCGGCGGCCTTGCACCTGGTGGTGATTGGGGAAGGGGAGTGATACTCTCCCGATTGGAGACCCGCTGATTAAGGGGAGGGGTTTATTGTTTTTAAACTCCCGGATGGCGGTAGCAAGGGGGAACCTCCGAAGTGGTCATAGCTACCTCCACCTTGAGATCGACCGGTTGTCCCCGACTTCCTACCACCCATACTCTCTTGGCGTGCCACCGCGCCTTGCACTGTAAGGGATCCACCAAACCTAAACGACCACCAACTGCGTGGGCTGTCCAGGAGACGGGGAGGGAGTAGCCTGTACGTGGCAAGCGGGTAAGAGACCTTTTCCTTACTTTTACCACCGGTCGGGGCCCGCCGCTGTTAGCGCTGTGTTTTAGCCTTATTTGGTTCACCTAGACGAACGACGACCGTAACAATTGGGGGCTCGTCCGAAACGTAATGCCGAACTGTTGGGGATAATTATATTAGCTAGCAGGGAGGGCGTTTGAGTGACGGAGTGCGTTGTGTTAGAGACAGCTGTTGTTGTGTTGGGCTTGTTGTTAGGTAGCGGATCTACTTTGCACTTTGCGAAGTCAGGAGCTGTGAGACGAGTGTTAGCTAGTGTTGGTAGCCTAGCTGAATTGTTGGTTTGTTGACAGCAGTTGCTGTGCATGGTGAACTGGAGGTGGTAGCTAAGCTAGCCAGTGTGGTGTTGACGTTTTTGGCTATTTACCGCTGTCATGTCGAATGGTGTGCAGGGAGATGATCTAGGTGGGGGGATGGCGTTGCCCTCCCGCCGAGAGCTCCGGCAGCTTACAAAAGCTCACATGCTGCAGTTGGCGGCAGAGCAGGAGGTCGAAGTGCCGGAAGGTACCCTGAGACCCGCTCTGGCCAAACTCCTTATTAGCACACTGGAGTTGGAGGAGTTGTGGGCTGAGGAGGAGCGAGACAAGAACCTTCAGGCAGAAAGGGAGGAGCGGCAGATGAATCTGTCGGCCCAGTTGGAGTTGGCCCGGTTGAAGGCCAACCGTGGGGGGGGCCCTTATGAGCCCCGTTTTGATGTTCGTTCAGCCCTACCTCTGATGCCCATTTTCTCAGAGGAGGATGTGGATACTTTTTTTGAGGCTTTCGAGGTTGTGGCTCGGGAGTGTGAGTGGCCTGAAGCTAAGTGGCCTCTGCTGGTGCAGAGTGTGCTGAAGGGCAAAGCACAAGTGGCTTTTGCAGCTTTGGATCCTCGCCTGGGGTTGGAGTATGAGGCCTTGAAGAAGGCTGTTCTGACTGCCTATGGTGGCGTTCCAGAGGCCTACCGGCAGCAGTTTCGCTCCGCGAGACGGAAGGAGTGTGAGTCTCACCTAGACCTGTCCAGGAAGTTAGGGGTAGCGTGTGATCGCTGGTTGAAGGCTACTGAAACGTATGATTTCGTACAACTAAGAGAATTGATTCTGCTGGAGCAGTTTAAGACCTGTGTCTCCAGGGCGGTGGAGATGTACCTCAGTGAGCAGAAGGTGGCTACACTCCAGGAGGCTGCTCGGGCCGCAGATGCCTATGACATCATCCATGGCGGGCTCACCGGTTCGGGTTTCCTTGCCCAGGAACGGGGGCGTGGCAGGGAGGCGCTAGTGGAAGGCAGCCCAGCTGGGGGTTTTGCCCAGCGGTCCGGGGTGGAGAGAGAGGGGAAGTCTCGCTTCACCGTAGTGTGTCATCACTGCAACGGACCCGGCCATATTAAGTCCCACTGCCCGCTCCTTCAGAGGGACCGGGAGATAATCTGCCACGGGTGTAGGCGACCAGGTCACGTGCAGTCCCAGTGTCCCCAGCGTGGTCAGTGGGAAAGCCAGGCCAAGGTGGTGGCATTGGTGGCCGCCCTGACCCAAGGCCCTGACGGGTTAGGCTATGGGGGCCCCAGAGAGGTACCCCTGTCTCTCCCGGCCAGCTACAAGCCGTTCACCTCTAGGGGGACGGTGTCTGTGACCCGAGGGGGAGAGGAGGGGCCGATCACCATTCTGAGGGATACTGGTGCGGCTCAATCTCTCATACTCCAGGGAGTGTTGGAGCTATCCGGTGCTGCCTCCACCCGGTCTGCCCTAGTTAAAGGTCTAGGGGGGCAGTATGACCGTGTGCCCCTGCACCGGGTGTCGTTGAAATCTGACATAGTGATGGGAGAAGTCACGGTGGGGGTGGTGCCCACTCTGCCAGTTCCAGGCATTAGCCTTGTACTTGGTAATGACCTGGCGGGTTCCCAGGTGTGGGGGACCCCTCTTGTGGTTTCCCCTCCACTGGAAGTCCCAGATGTGCCGCCGCTGGTGCGAGAACGTCTTGAGGTGGGGACTGGACAAATGACTGTGGGTGTGGTGCCCACGCTGCCCGTTCCAGGCACTAGCCTTTTATTAGGCAAGGATTTGGCAGGTTTCCAAGTAGGTGTGACCCCTGTTGTGGTTTTCACTCCACTGGAAGTCCCAGAAGCGCCGCCGCTGGGGCGAGAACGTCCTGAGGGGGTGACTCAGACCCAGAGAGCCGAAGCCCACGCTGCTCCGGTACTGCCTCTGGTTGAGGAGACGCCGGGGGTTTCGCCCTCTGCTGAGGAGGAGGACCTGGTCAGTCTGGCGGACACAGTGTTTGCTCAGGCTGTGGGTGAGCATCCGTGTTCAGTAACGGAAGACCCTAGTCCTCCTCTGGCTCTAGTGTGGGATACCACCATCTCCCGGGAGTCTTTAATTAACGAAGGTCGGGTGATCGCGGAGGGGGTTGGCCCTCTGCCCCGAACCAGGAAAGAGCCGGACTATTTGGTGACCAGTGAGGATGTGGCCAAGCGGTTTCCAGAAGCGGTCCCCATACATGGCATCTGGGCGCCGACGGTCATGGAGTCCTTTTCACTTGTGGGGCTGCCCAAAGAGGTTCAGTCGGAGGGAGCCACCAGTGTCACCTCTGGAGGGTTCCAGGAGGTCAGGTGTGAGTTTGGGCTCCCACTGGTACTAGCCTCTGCCGATCACCCTGAGTTACAGGGGGCTCGTGAGAGGGGCCATCCGACCTTTCCAATGCGCATCTTTGGGGTGGAGTGCCCCAAGGACTGGGATGTGGCCATGCTTGGTCTTGTGTTTGCGAGACGGGATGTCCTGAACGTGGGAGGTGCCTATTGTGCTATTGTATGGGCCTACCCGGCGGTGTTCAGGGATCCTGTGGTGATGCCCATTGATGACGGTGGTTGAGGTGGAGATAGAACTCCCTTGGCCATGGTTTCTGGGATCCCCAGACTTGTCGGACGTGATTTTTACCCGGACTGTGGTAAAATACTGCTACTGTATTGTGACATGTTTTATTGGACTCCTCTAGAGGTGGGGGAGTGAAAATGCGAAAAGTAAAAAAAAATATTGGTGTTGTAGGATTATTTTGTTGTCCTTTTCTCTTGAGGGGGGGGAGGACTGTTATGCGCACGCCTAGTGGCAGGGTAGAGAGGAGGTTTAGAGGCCTTTCTCTCTGGTAACTTTTAATGTAACACTTTAGTGGCGCGGCGGCCTTGCACCTGGTGGTGATAGGGGAAGGGGAGTGATACTCTCCCGATTGGAGACCCGCTGATTAAGGGGAGGGGTTTATTGTTTTTAAACTCCCGGATGGCGGTAGCAAGGGGGAACCTCCGAAGTGGTCATAGCTACCTCCACCTTGAGATCGACCGGTTGTCCCCGACTTCCTACCACCCACACTCTCTTGGCGTGCCACCGCGCCTTGCACTGTAAGGGATCCACCAAACCTAAACGACCACCAACTGCGTGGGCTGTCCAGGAGACGGGGAGGGAGTAGCCTGTACGTGGCAAGCGGGTAAGAGACCTTTTCCTTACTTTTACCACCGGTCGGGGCCCGCCGCTGTTAGCGCTGTGTTTTAGCCTTATTTGGTTCACCTAGACGAACGACGACCGTAACAGGAACACATCAATTTGCAAAAGGGGACCATCAGGAGAATAAGAAAAATGAATGGCCTGGAGAGCATCGCATGAGACACCTGTTTCCACTTGAGCAACATGCTGACAGGTAGAGAGAGTTGGCCTCCTCTCAGTAGAAAAAACACCCTTTCAATTGTCCACATCATGACAGAGAGCAAACAGCCAGACTGGGAGAGGAAACTATGAAACTTCAGTTGTTGTGTTTCCAAACGGCTAAATGAACACTAATAAATTAGTCCACATGTTGGACAAGTCAGACAGGTTAATTGCTCAGAACGCACTGTGTGCCAAAAGGGCAATGTAACCTTGGTCACTGTTTACAGCTCATAAAAATGAACATTAACATTTTGTATGAAACACCTTCAAGACAAATGGACTCACTATATAATATATTAGATATTGTTTTAGGTGCCCCTCTGTGATAATTATATATTATATCCTAGGTGGCTGCCTGGGAGTTGATAAAACAGGAAAACATTGTCTCAGCTAATAAAGATACTCCTCTGTTCCCCTGGTCTGAATATTGTGTTACAAACAATAATCCATGGAACAGTCTATCTACTGTGTTTTTTCTACACCACTATTGACACATTATGTAAAATACCTTCATTGATTCACTTCTCTGGGCTATAATATGAAATTACTCTTTTTAAAAGCACTAATTAAAAAAACTGGGGTTGATTGATCATAGGACTATTTTATCATGTGGCCTGAGATCAATTTACTGTTTACTGGACCACATAAATTACCACAATTAAACACATGAAACACGCTTTGCATGCGTCATTAGTACACATGATCAATATGATTATTATAAACACAGATAAAATCGCATTATAGAAGCAAGCTGGTCAGAACAAATAATACATAATTACTGTTAGATTATTATGTAATATCTTTGTTTTCAACACAACCCTAGGTTCATTTCTACAGATTGTTATCAGTTAGAACAAACATACTGTATCAGTTTTGACTGAAAGAAAACAGCTCCGATGGGGTTTGCCAACAGAGACACTTAAAAAAAAACAGCATTAAATCTCGGGGTTATGCACTTCTCACAACAATGCCACAGTTTGTTATTACTTGGAGCCAAAGGACTCTGATTAATCATAATATTCATGAGACTCTGACGACAGAGGAGGAGTGACCTTGACTTCTTCCCTCAACGAGCTTATGCACGCCCCGGAGTCAGAGAATATCAAAGGGGACACACTCCTGGAGATCTGGGCCAGAGACATGAGCCCCATCCGTCACACGGCCGTAGGCTGAACCAACACTTAGAGAGGCTGCACTGTACTCACAGAGACGGGAAAAAAGCCAGGCATTTCTTGGGCTTCTTAACTCAACGTATTATTCTAAGTGAGTAAAGCTGTGTTGCTTTAGACTGAAAAACTGTGAGGGGGGAAAGTTCAGGCCAACTTCTATGATATGTAAATTGTATTTGATAAAAGAAAAACTTTAAGAAGCTGGTAAATAGGCCCTATTGTAAAATAAACTTGCCTGGTGAACCAGATTGACCTGGGCAGTCATGCTACCAAAGAATTTACTTGGTTTATCGAGGCTTTAAGGTATAGCTGTTTTAGATCAAGAAATGTAGACCCATTTTACAATTAAGTAGCAATATCATCTGAAAGCTTGTTTTCCAAGTAGCCACAATGCTTGGCATAAATTGGAAGGATTATCAGAATGTTGTCTGGGCCATATTCCAAATATAGCCTACTGGACAACAGTTGACACAATCGATTGGAAAAACACTTTGCTTGTGCACCATCACTGCCTCTTCTCAGGGGTTCAATAGGGCCTACAATTTAACAGGTGACTGATGAAGATCAAACATCCAAAGCCATAAACTAGGCCTCCGATGTGTCGTTCTGAACAGGGCCGGCCCAAGCCTTTAAGGGGATTTGGGGGCCCCTCGGCGTCGCCAATTATTATAATTTTTTCTTAATTACCCTGTTTATTCGATTAAACTTCGATTTATTACACATTGTTCATTTTTGGTGCGCCGTTTATTTGAAGGCGGCGTTTATTTGAGGGTGAAGTTTAGTCTTAGAAATATGGTATTCTAGGCTCTCTGCGCTAGCTAGATAGTTTGAACAGTACGGTCTTCTAAATCACCGATTAAGCAACAAGCAAATGTCAACGTTAGTTAGACTAGCTAGCTTTGCTTTTTGTTAACGCTGATTTGCAAGGAATGTAAGAACGGCTAGATAGCGAAAACACCTAGACTACCTACTGTAGCCTGTAAACTAGTTTAGCTTGCTAACGCAAGAGCACCTGCTTCTCCAGTTCTTTCTATTCTAATCTAGACAGGCGTTAGCAATAGGCTAGACTGCTATTCGTTTTCTGGCAGTTTCGTAAACTTCCCTTCTAATCCCGGCTAACAGCTAGTCTCTAGGTAGGTGATATTTGAAACGCATACAGCAGTGGACCCCGAGTACAACACGAGAACGTTCATCATAATGACATGCTGCTACAAGGTATTTCAGGACATGCTGCTCCTACCGTATTTCTGGGGCGGCGTTTATCACACAATGTTCATTTTTGGTGCGGCGTTTAATCGAGGGCAGCGTTTAATCGAAGAAACACGGTACATTAAAGGGGTGATTGACTGGGTTTTTTGAGTATTTTACACTGTTCCTTAAGGTATCCGAAATGTAACATTGGTTTGGCTGAAAATGGCCCGGGTGCTGTTCTATGCCCTCTATTACATCCAGCATTTTTTTCCCCGGGAAAAAACGCTAGCTTTTTCCCTTATATCATTGGTATTTAGATGAGCTGTGCGCTGATTGGTTGGTTTACAACGAGTGAAGCTGCGGAGCAAAGACGGCTAACAGCACTCGCTGAAACAAGAAGGTGGCGACTTGAAATAAAAACGTACAAATAAATCTATTGTGTCTACTCAACACTGTTTTCAACAGATTGACTAGATATAATTTGAAATGATTACGGTAGTTTCCACGTCTGTTGTCGAAGCAAACAGAATCGCCTTAGGTGGGTAACGTTAGCACTACAGCTTAGCAAACAAACTATCGTGATTCAACACAGCTTCAGTTAGCTCTAGCTATCTTACTGAAAAATAGATCTGGACAAACATGCACCTGAATTGAAGATTTACATAACAACACGGGTTATTTATTTGAATGAAACATAGTCAGTAACATGAAATAACGTAAATCCCATTGCCAATAAACTAGGCTAAATCATAACACATTCATGCTCTTGCGTTAGCAAGTTAAACTGGTTTACATGCCTACAGTATGTGAGAGGATATGTGTTTTCCCTATCTAGCTGTTCTTACATTCCTTGCAAATCACAGATGAAAAACAGATGAGCTTGCCCAGCTAACACAGTTACGTTGCCCTTCCGTTGCCGCAACGTCATTCGCTGACCAAACTTTCGTCGCCGCAACGTCTTTTGGCGAGGTTGCGGCAACGTGAGAAGTGAAAGACACCCTGAGGTAACGGCAACGTCATTTGGTGACATTGCCAGACCCAGTCCATAACCGCAACGTTGTCGCGACGTCATTTTTCCGACGTTGCGGCAACGTGAGAAGTGAAAAACGCCCTGAGGTAACGGCAACTTCATTTTGTGACGTTGCCAGTCCGTAACCGCGACCTCCTAGCAACGTAATTTTGTGACGTTGCCAGTCCATAACTGCAACGTTAATTAAGTAACCTATATTTCTCATTTCTAGGCTACTGCTTATATTGGGGCGGTTCATATGCAGACCTAATTTGCCCAAAATACTTCTTGTTCTTGTATTTAATAGGCTAGCCTACATGGTAGCCAACTTTAGGACTATGTTGTGTGTAGCCTAACTATGTGTGATGTGTAGCCTAACTCAAGCTAATCATAAACGAGGCAGCATTTCCATGTAACATTCAGTCATTTTATTTCAAACAAAGTGCCAAACAGTGAATTAAAATCTTCTGCCAGTCTCCGCTACAGGTCCTGTCTGTTGGCCCTGACAATGAAGCACAAAATAAGTTAGTGACCTATCAACATAATTTGTCACATAGCCATGTGAAAGGTTGGATATGGAAGCTGCAATCATGATTCATTTACCTGGCTTGTTTTGAATGGGCTGCGTTTGGGCCACCTGTCGGTCCATCACTTGCACCTCTTCAGTGTGTCTGCCCTGTAGTCGCCTGCATAGGAGAGCCTCTTGCTGGTTCTCCTCCAATGTCTCCATCTTCCGGAGCATAACCTGTAATGTGTCTGTCATTAATGACAAGTAAAACAAGTTAACAAGAGTTTGCATTATTGGCATACACTGTGGTTCTTTTAGATTAGCTGTAATATTGCTGTAAATATTGCTGTTTTTACCTTGAATTGTTGTATACAAAGCATTAGTATGACAACATTTGTTGTTTTGACAAATATGTATCCCCCCCACCACGATCAGAACAATTTAGGTATGCCTTACAATGAGTTGACAATGCTATTGAAAAGCTTTGAGTATTTTTTGGAGGGTCTTATATTTGCACTTGCCTGGCTGCCAGCTGTTTTCCTGGACCCCCATGGGTTCCCCTCCACCAGACCAGAGTTGACTCCTACATCTGGTGATGCAAAAGTTTCAAGTCATGCATTTGCTTCAAAACATAGCCTTTAGGGTTGCCATGGCTCATACAATTATTGTCACTGTTATAAACGGTCATTCATTACCCTCATTTCCCAGGGACACGTGCTAACAGTCTGGGGTGTCTTTGAAGAACTTCTCGACTGGATGCGACGAATTAGCACTGCATGAAACTGTAAAGGAGCAAGAGGCAAACCAATTACTTGAACAATTCGAGCTAAACTTGCCTCTATGTAGCCTTTTGCATTACCTAGCTAGATTAAAACAATATGGCACTAGCTAAATTAGCTAAGCAGAGCTAGCATTGTGAGGAGTATCGGCCAACTTGGCATGTGTTAGCTAATGTAACGCTAATGTTATGCTAACTATTCTAACTATAATAATATAGAAGCATTTTGTAACTCAATTAATTAAGTTGATTTTGAATTAGACGGCTCAAACATTATAAAGTCCTTACTAAAGACCGACAACGCAGTTTTATATAGGTATAAGCCTATTGTGCATTCTGTGTGGCCGACCGTCTGGCCACGCGCCATAGCTACAAAGTTTAAGAAAAATGAGGGCTAAGCTATTTTGGAACAAGTTTTTCTAACAGTTCTGAACGTTTATGTTTACTGATTCTTTTAAGGGTGATTTGTGAGACGCTAAACTTTGATATATGCATTTCAACATAACTTTCTGGAGGCTCTACCTTTGTTATTTTACCTCTAGAGCTAAAGCTATGTAGCTAGCTAGCGAAATCCTAACAGTGTGTAGAAATAAAATATATATTACTATGCAATTGCTGTAGTTGCTTTCACAGACAGATTCTGATCTATTCCTCAATTATAAGACAAGATAGCCTATATTCGTCCCAAAATGGGGACATTCGGGATAGGTTTGCTAAGGAAGAACTGTAATATTCTGTGATGACATGTCTTTGGAAATGAAACTTTTATAAGAGTCGCTTTTCATTTTGATCACATTTAACACTTTTATTACAAAATTATTAGGCTCATCATCATCATCATATGCAGTCGGTCGTTTCCGATTATAACTGACTTCTGGGTTTTCGAATCATCGTTCGCCATGTGGGACGGTCCTGGGCAAGGGTGTACCAGCTATCCACATCAATTTCCTTCTGTTTCAAGTGCCGCTTCACTGTATCCTTGAATCGCAGCTTTGGACGCCCTCGATTTCTGCTGCCTGTTGTTAGTTGTGAGAAGAGGATTTGTTTGGGTAGCCTTTTGCTGTCCATTCGAGCAACATGACCCACCCATCTCAAATTCTTCTGTATCAGCAGGTCATACATAGTAGGCAATCCTGCTTTCTGGAGGATCTCAGTGTTTTTCCGATAGTGCCACCATTTCACGTTCATAATACACCGCAAGTGCTTCATCATGAAAGTGTTGAGTTTATGCACTTGTGCTTTATATAACGTCCATGCCTCTGCACCATAGAGTAGGGTAGACAAAACAATTGCTCTATACACCTGGCACTTCACCTTGATGGAAACATTTTTATTTCTCCACAATCTCTCACTAAGTCTACCGAAGCTAGCTGACGCCTTAGCCATTCGTGATTGGAGCTCAGTGTCGAGTTTTGCATCCGGTGTCACTGTGCTACCAAGGTAGGTGAACCTTGTGACATTTTCCAAACTATGATCATTTATCTTTACATCCCCAGGTGGGTTCGGGTTCAGCCTGCATGGTTGGTGTAAGACTTCAGTTTTTCGCATATTAATTTGTAGTCCGAAGGCTTTGGCTGCTTGGGCGAATAGTGTTGTGATTTCTTGGATGTCCTCGAGACTATGGGCAATAAGCGCAGTATCATCCGCAAACATGAGCTCTCGCACCAGCTGTTGCTGCGTCTTAGTCTTAGCTTTAAATTGACTGAGATTGAAGAGATCAGCACCAGGTCTTGTTTGGATATAGACGCCCTTCTGGTTTGCCCTGTAAGCATGGTCGAGTACCGCCGACAGGTATATGCTAAATAGAGATGGAGCCAACACACAACCCTGCTTCACTCCATTGTTCACTAAAAAGGACTCTGAAGATTTTCCTCTAGTGTTCACATGTGCTGTCATACCCTCGTGAAATTGTTTTACCATATCCACAAAGTGTCCATAGGCCCGCCCGTGATACAGTGTCAAATGCTTTTTTTAAGTCGATGAACACCACATACAGTGGCCTATTCTGTTCGAAGCATTTCTCCTGCACCTGACGGAGGGAGAATATCATGTCCACAGTGCTTCGTTCCTGGCGGAATCCGCATTGCGTTTCAGGGAGCAGGCCATCCTCCAGGTGTTGTATGAGGCGGTTGAGAATGATCCTGGCCAGCACTTTACCAGCAACTGACAGCAGAGATATCCCTCTATAGTTCCCACAATCTGAGCGGTCTCCTTTTTTGTAGATAGTAATCATGCTAGCGTTTTTCCAGTCAGGTGGAATGACTGTTTCATGCCACATATCTAGAATTAGATTCCAGAGTGTCTCCGTGAGAAGTGAACCTCCGTGTTTGAAGATCTCTCCAGGTATATGATCCATGCCAGGAGCCTTACCATCGGACAACTGTCCAATAGCTGTTTGTACTTCATCAAGGACCGGCTCTACGTCCAGCCAATCCACTTTGGGCCTTCGGGGTATCTGGCTGATGGTTTCTAGGGAGACATCCCCCGTGTCGTTTAGCAGTAGATTGAAATGCTCTGCCCATCGGTCAAGGATTAGTTTGTCTTCTGTAATCACGGTCTGCCCGTCTGTAGCTTTTAGTTGGGATGTTGCATTGGTCTTGGGCCCCCATACCTCCTTCATTCCATTGTAGAAGCTATGCATATTGTTTGTATCGGCATGGTGTTGGAGTTGCTTCGCTTTATCTTCCCACCATTTGGATTTCATCTCCCTCGTTCTCTTCTGGAGTTCCCTACTGGCATCTTGGAACTTTTTCGTTTTGGATCTTGTTTTATTCCCGGACAGCAGATTGCTAAATGCTGTATTCTTCGCTGTTATGAGGCTTTGGATTTCTTCGTCGTTTTCATCAAACCAGTCCTGGATTTTCTTTGTTGATTTTCCCAGGACCCTTTCTGCTGTTGCTAGGATGGTTTCTTTCAGTGAAGTCCAATTCTCATTAATGTTAGAATGTGTAGGTGGGTTATCTTGGATTGCTCTGGTCATCTCTTCTTCAAGTTCGGTCTTGTTTTGAATGTCCTTGAGAGCTCGCACATTAAGATTGCTGGGTTTGGTCGATGCGTGTTTGCTGTAGGTCTTTCTCAGCGCCAGGGAGAACCTGGCTCTCAGCAGCTGGTGATCGGTGTTACAGTTTGCACCTCTCATGGCACATGTTGACCTCACATCAGATTTATCTCTCTGTCGAGTTATGATAAAGTCTATTTGATGCCAGTGTTTTGATCTTGGATGCATCCAGGTTGATTTTTTGTTCTCAGATGTTTTAAAGAGGGTATTGGTGATTATCAGTTTGTTTTCAGTACAGAATGCCAGTAGTTTTTCTCCATTAGAGTTGATCTTGCCCATAACAAAACTACCCAAAGCTTCGTTCCAGGCAATGTTGTCAGCTCCAACCCGTGCATTCATGTCACCCATTATTATGAGCTTGTCTGATGATGGTATTTGGTTGACCAGGTGCTGCAGTTGTTGGTAGAATTCATCCTTTTCCTCTTCCGGGTAGCTCATAGTAGGGGCATACGCACCGATAAGAGTCAGGTTGTTGTTGTTGTCAAGGGGGATGCGCAGTGTTATCAGTCGTTCATTTATTGGTGATGGAGCCTGCTCTAGCCTTCTGCTGATCTCGGTTTTGATGGCAAATCCGACTCCATGATTTCTCCTCTGTCCTGCAGCCTTACCGCTCCAATAGAAGGTGTAGCCCGCCAGATCCTCCACTAGAGCTCCGCTCTCAAGAAAACGTGTCTCACTGAGTGCTGCTACATCAATATTGTACCTGCCCAGCTCACGGGCAACAATAGCTGTCTGTCTCTCCGGACGATCTGTCCGGTCCGTTCTGTCAAGCAATGTTCGTACGTTCCATTCTCCAAGTGTGAGTTTGGTCTGTTTCTTTCCTAGCATATTTTTCACTCCCAGCGGATATGACTGGATAGCACGGACCTTGTTTACCCGGGCGACGTCCGAGCCGGTATGTGCTCTTTGATGATTCATTATTCCATAGGTCTGCTGGCAAGATTTAAAGAGTTTGCAGGCTTTTGCCGGTTACCAGCAACTCTGGGCGTGTTTAAGTACGATCTGCTGGCAAGGACTGGCCGAGACGAGCAGTACTTTTACACGCTGCAGTGGATGGCCGAAGAATATGTGTGACAATCAGGTCCCCCTGTCTCCGATCAGCATCACCAGAGTACTAAGAGGGCACTCCCTCTTCACACCTGCAAACAATCTAACCAATCAGTCCACTCCCTTCTGCTCTGTATTTAAGCCAGTCACTCCCTTCACTCTGTGCTGAGTCTTGTTAAACATTCAAGTAAAACATTTCTATGCCATATCCGATAGACCCTGTGATCAACTGACCTTGTTTCTGCCCCCGACTTCGTATCTGCTTCACCTGAACTATTCCAGACGCCGTGATCCAGACCCCTGCCTGTCCTGTGGAACCTGACCAAGCCTTGCCTGCATTGCCCAGTCCGCCCCTGTTTGACCTACGCCTGTGACCCGACTACTGCTTTGGATTTCCTCTCTGGCTCTGATATCCGTGTATGACCCCTGCTTGTCCGACTACCCCGTAATAAACCCGCTCTTGGATCCACTACCTGTTGTCTTGGGAGTCTGTCCGTTACAATATGAGAGTACTCATGGT
This sequence comes from Mallotus villosus, assembly GCA_903064625.1. Classification (NCBI taxonomy): domain Eukaryota; kingdom Metazoa; phylum Chordata; class Actinopteri; order Osmeriformes; family Salangidae; genus Mallotus; species Mallotus villosus. Next base: position 175,692 of record CAEFZP010004629.1, on the reverse strand, counting down.
TTCTCGCCCTTGAATGCAACCACGGTGCAACATCGATCCCTGATTATTTAGCCAAATAAATTGTTTCCAGCGGTTACCACGAGGAGGTATAATCAAAGTCTTGAAGATGAAGATTTCATCAGTCATCTCCCTGTGTGTTAGGTGGTTGGTGCGCGAGCACAGGGAGATGACTGATGAAATCTTCATCTTCAAGACTTTGATTATACCTCCTCGTGGTAACCGCTGGAAACAATTTATTAGGCTACATCACCAATTAATTGCTTTTGTAGCCTTAGTTTTAGTTTAGTTTAGTTTTATTCGTGCAGATAAACAAGATTAAAATGGCAAGAAGGTGCGCATAAACATACATAAATGCACGGGTGGGACAAAAGAAACCCCGAAGGGCTTATAAGGGATGTCCACCTGATATTAAAATACAATAAGGTAAAGAAAAAAAGTAAAAGAAAAAAAGACAAACAAAAAAATTAAATTAAATAGCTAAAACAACTACAAAGTCATGTTACAAAAATTAAAATACATTTAAGTACATATAGTAAAAAGCAAAGTAAACAAGCAAAAAGACAATATAACATACATTCAGTTTCACAAAGTATCGTAAGCTTTTAAAATGAGGTACATTTTAAGATGTTTTTTGAAAGTAACTAAAGATGAGTGTTTACGTAGAGTAACAGGAAAGCTGTTCCAAATGACTGGACCTCTATCCCTAATTGAAAACTGTCCAAGATTTGTTCTGTAAAATTGACGGTGAAGGAGATCTACAGATCTGGTCTGATGACTATGGATCTGTGACCTGGTTATAAAAAAACTGTTAAAAGAAGAGGGAAGTAAATTATTGAAAAACTGGAAAACAAAAGTGCCAATCTGAAGAGTATTCACATCATATATGCTTAACAACTTCAGACTTTGAAATAACGGAGCACTATGAGCGTCCCAACTGGAGTTGGTTACAGTTCTAACAAACTTTTTCTGTAACATAAAAATCGAATCTAGACTGGTTTTGTATGTGCTTGCCCATACTATACTGCCGTGCAAAGGCAAAAGACCGTAACTCACCGATGTGTTGAACTGAGAAAAACGAATTCAAAGTTTTTGTACTTTCAAAGTGTTGTCCTGCCAAATGTATTTTAGGTAGGACACTGGAAATCTAACAGTTTGATGTTTTAGTGATTACACATTATCTAAATGATCTACATTAGAAAATGATGATCTTAAACTGCACTTTTGACCGCTATTTAGAAGTTACGGTAGTATACTATAGCCTATAGTCAGTGGTCATGCCAAGGCAAAATACCGTAACTTCCGTTTCTCCGCTTGCTTAGCGTTAGTTGCTTATCACGATATAAACTCGGTAAATTATAAACCTATGTAACATACAGATGGTTGGCTGTCACAAGACTCGTGTTTTTGATTGAACTGTCAGGGTAGGATACTCACAAACAACTCATGTTTGGGATGTTTTGTGTTAAACGCCAGCGAGTAGGCTAGGCTAATGCTAGGTTTGATTGTTGTTGCTATAGTTACCTATTAGTTAAAGTGAAACCGTGACTCAATTTGAACGTTTTTGAGTGCCTAAAACAAAGGCAAAACACCGTAACCTGATGATACGGTATTCTGCCTTGGTTTCTCAAAGCCAAAGCAGGCTTGGAAAATGAAAAAAAGCAATTTTCGAAAAAGTTGAAGTTACTGTCTTTTGCCTTTGCACGGCAGTATATTTCCATAGGATATAAAGGGATAAATAAGGCAGTAATATAAATCCATACAAATTTTTCTTGACAGCACGGGTCTTACTCGTCGTATAACCCCAATGTTTCTCGCTAATTTATTGGACACCTGTGATATGTCTTTTTTCCAATTGAGCTTATTGTCAATAAATACCCCTAAGAACTTAACATGGGAAACATTTTCGAGTGCATTGTTCGCCATAAAAATTGGCTGGATATGATCAGATAGAATAATATTTTTAGGCTTGAATATCATATAAGCACACTTCTCTACATTAAGGGATAATTTGTTGAATTTGAACCAGTTATACAACCGATCAAGTACGCTATTCATTCGATCTATCAACTTGTGTTCATCTTTATCGGTAATGAAAATATTTGTGTCATCGGCATACAAAATAAAAAGAGCTTCTTCAGATATTAAATGCAAATCATTTATGTAAATAAGGAATAAAAGAGGTCCAAGTATGGAGCCTTGAGGAACTCCACACTCTAGATGACTGTAAGTCGAGTTAGCTCCATTCCATACTTCATACTGTTTCCTGTTGAACAGATAACTTTTAACCTTTTCCGGCCGGAGGCAAAATTCCGAACATTCCATATGCTGCCGAAATATGATTATCATATTCATATTCATATTTTATGAATTTTCATATTAAATCATACACCTAAACGGGTTATACCATATTGAAGAAGAGAACTAGGGGATTTTTATGATGTGAATAAATATATGATTACTTAAGGCAAATCATATTTTATTAAGGTGATTTCAGGCAGCCATTTTTTACAAAAACTTCTCCATCCACCATACCTCATCAGACAACTTACATTTTGACGACTTTAATTACAAGATGGAGGAAAACTTTGACTAGGTGGAATATCCACAAATCTGTGGGCAATGTACATCCGGAAACAGATTAGAAATATCTTATTTTGATTAAAAGCTATGACCATTCTAGTGACTAGTGGTAACATGGGGAAAACCGGAATTCTCCTCCCCCAAAAGTAGCTAGCGCTATGCCTGGCTACTCCTCTCGATAACTAAAAAACGTTCTACTGTCTTCCACAATCGACCGAATTGGCCAAACAAGATATCAAAATGTAGCTTATAGTTTACATAATCTAGCTAGTTAATGTTGTTTTTCCAAGTTTCACAGAAATATGCTAAAGTTGAGGCTAAACAGCGCTACTATCGTCATACTACCCTTCCTGCCGGACAAGTATTTCTCTCGTCAAAATAACTCCCGTCACTCCCACAAACAAATTCTTCGTAAGTAAAAAGTTTAGACTTTTAATTGACAATATTCACAACACATATTAAGACACTTGTCTTTAATCATAATATCGTCTCCGATTTCAATTCGAAGCTGTAAATCTCACGCTGTAGGCAGTCTTCCATGATCTCCGCTCTAGCTCCGCCTCGGAAAACAATGGCTGCCGTTGCAGACGATACAGGAAAATCCTCCTCCCACTAACCCCTTAACCAATGGTATGTGCTTTTAGCTTAACTTGTCATGAGTATCCAGAAGTTTTCAGAATTAAAATTGGTGATTGGACGGCAAAGCTATTAAGGCGGGAACCATGGGCATTTAAATGCCCATATTTGAATGGTCCGGCTGGATGGGGCTCAGTCCCAGAAACCCCATGAGCCTGAAACTTAGTTAATAATATATTCGGATCAACGGTATCAAAAGCCTTAGACAAATCAATGAATACTCCAATTGTGAGTTCCTTGTTGTCTAAAGCTGTAGATGTTCTGTTAACTAATTGGACCAGGGCCATAGAGGTAGAATGTTTGGCACAGAAACCAAACTGATAATCATACAATAAATTATTGTCTTTAAGATGTGTAATTAATCTATTATATACAATTTTTTCGAGAATTTTGGAGAAGCAAGGTAATAAAGAAATTGGTCTATAATTTGAAAATATTGATGGATCCCCATTTTTAAATATGGGAATAACCTTAGCCCATTTCAGTTGGTCTGGTACTACACCTGTTTGAAGAGAACAGTTAAAAACATGACACAGTGGTTTTACAATGGTGGGGAGACACTGCTTCACTAATTTCATTTTGAGATCATCATAACCAGCACTTGTTGACTTTAGACTTGATACAATATCCCATATTTCTTTTTCATTCACAGGAGAAAAATTAAACATTGGTTGACTGGAAGGAGGTCCTGTACCGTGAGAATAAAGTGGTGTTAGAGGGATTTTTGCAGCCAAAGCGGGACCAATATTGACAAAATAATGATTGAATTCTTCAGCAATTTCCATGGGATCCTCAATACTAGAATCGTTATTATAAAATATGCTCTGAGAATTAATTTTTGATGAGGGTTTGTTAATAACTTCATTAATGAAGGCCCATGTCTTTTTCATATCATTTTTAAATGTATTCAATTTCTGTTGGTAATGATTTCTCTTTGATTTTCTCAACATATGGTTGAGTTTATTTCTGTACTTTGAATACATATTAAAGTTCAGGGGAGAGGGATTTGTCAGATAGTCTTTGTATAGTTTCTGTTTTTTTTATATGCTTTTTTTTAGCTCTTTGGTCAGCCAAGATTTGTGAGTTTTGGGTTTGATGGATTGTTTTTCCAATGGAAAGGATTAATTGAAAATGCCAAAGAATTCATCACTAAAACTAGAGTATGCTTTCAACAAATCATAAGTTGATAAAGTTGAATTCCATTGATTACTAGATAAATTATTTTCAAATTTCTTCACATTAGACATCCTGAAGTTCCTTAACAACACTTTGGTAATATCTTACCTATTTCATTGGAGTGATAAACTGTAAAAATAGGAAGATGGTCTGATATGTCAGTATATAATATACCAGATAATCCTTTTTTATTTGTATGGTTGGTAATGATGTTGTCAATTATAGATTTACTTGATGAAGTTATTCTAGTGGCTTGTGATATAAGGGGAAAGAAAGCATTAGCAAATAATGTGTTCAAAAATGTTTCTGAATTGGCGTGAAGTAAGTTTATGTTAAAATCCCCTAGTATGAAACACGGCTTCTTTTCTTTCTCAATGGAATTCAAAAGCTTGTCCAGATTATCAACAAAGGAGTTCACATTTCCATTTGGTGGTCTGTAAACACAGCCAATAATAGTACGGCCAGAAAAACATGGTGCATTCACTGCCTCAATGAAGATTGATTCAACAAGAGAATTTATGTTGGCAATATCAATTGATAGATCTTCTCGCAGGATGTATTTGATAGAATTTTTCACATAGAGCGATACACCGCCCCCTGGTCTATCTTTTCTATGGTGATAGAGATGATCATAGCCGTTTATGGAATAAAAAGACACTTTAGAATCATTTAACCAAGTTTCAGTAAAACCCATTATTGATAAATGAAGAGGTAATAATGTAAGATAGTCAGTTAGAGACTCAAAGTGCTTTGGTAAACTTCTTACATTCAAATGAAATCGTGTGAAGGAATTTAAGTCTTTTATATTTTTTTCTACACAGACTGATTTTAAAGAGTCTTCAGTAAAATAATTACATGAGTTTAATGTGTTCTCAGAGTCAATGGTGTCGCTATCAGGGTCAGCATGTAAGAAGGGAGAGATATCTCGGTTGTTGGTCACCATAATAAAAGAATCACTGTTAAAATTAGTTTGGAGCGAATTAACAACATTTTAAGTTGGGCAAGGTGTTATGACTCGAGGTGGGTGAACAATCAGCTGGTCGTAGCGAAGATAGGCCACCATTCCCCTGTCCCGTGCTTCTTTGAGCTGTGGCCACAGTTCAGAGCGTTTCTGTCGCACACGTTCAGTGAAGTCCTCATTGACATAGATTTTAGATACTTTGAGCTTACTTCCTCTTCTCAGGATTTCTTCCTTATCTTTGAATCTCAAAAGTTTCATAAAAATTGTTCTAGGCCTGTTGGACTATATTTTCCATTGCGCCGTGCACATTCAATCTCAATTAGTTTAGGGTCAAGATCGAGCTTCTCAGCCAGCATTTGTTTTGCTTTAGCTTCTGTGGCTTGCCATGTCTCATTCCTCTCCTCGGGTACTCCATCAATGAGGATGTTATTTCTCCGTGATTGACTGTCCAGATATTCAGATGTATTAGTGATTTTGTCCATAGAGGGTTGTACCAGAAGACACTGGTTTGATAGTTTGCTAAGGGCAGCAGAGTTATCAGACAGCTTTTTGTGGAAATCATCCATGTCCTTTTGCGAGTATTGCAAACTGTTTTTGATATCCTGTACATCTTTTAAAATGTTGTCAACTCTTAGGGTGGTGGCATCGACAAACATTTTGACAAAAGATTTGTAGTTTCTTTCTTGTTGATTCATCAGATCTTGTTGGGCTTTTTTGGGCCCATGTTGATTGATGTGGATTGATTTGACAGCAACAGTGATTAAATAAACTTTGTACCTGCAGTGCTTGAGTCGGATGCTGAGATCAAGTGGGTTGGTAAAAAGAAGTTGACATGTTTATAGTAAAGAATGAAAGACTAAATTATATTCCCAATTCGGTGAAGTATTTTATTTATTAAAGCTACGTTTCTGCATATGAGAAAACATTCTGGGGGTGAGTTGCACATGAAGCATGCATTGTCTAGCTACATACATGCTGCAACATTTAATAGGCTATTGTGTGTGATTGAAATTAATGTAGACCTACATTACAAAAGCCCAGTTCAGTGTGATCTCTATCTCTGGATAAACCGCTTATAATGCACTCCGTTGTCCTACGACCAAAGAGCGAAGTAACGGCAACGTAACGCAAGGTACCAAACTTAACAGATCCAACCGACCAAGGTACGACGTCACGGCAACCTTGTCCACTGGACCTAAAATTAACGTAACCAGCCGACCAATGTTCGACGTCGCGGCAACGTTGTCCACGGGTCTAAAAATAACGTAACCAGCTGACCAAGGGACAACGTCGCGGCAACGTGGTCCACTGGACCTAAAATTAACGTAACCAGCCGACCAATGTTCGACGTTGTGGCAACGTTGTTCACGGGTCTAAAAATAATGTAACCAGCCGACCAAGGTACGACGTCGCGGCAACCTTGTCCACTGAACCTAAAATTAACGTAACCAGCCGACCAATGTTCGACGTCGCGGCAACGTTGTCCACGGGTCTAAAAATAACGTAACCAGCTGACCAAGGGACAACGTCGCGGCAACGTGGTCCACTGGACCTAAAATTAACGTAACCAGCAGACCAATGTTCAACGTCGCGGCAACGTTGTCCACGGGTCTAAAAATAACGTAACCAGCTGACCAAGGGACAATGTGGTCCACTGGACCTAAAATTAACGTAACCAGCAGACCAATGTTCGACGTCGCGGCAACATTGCCCGCGGGTCTAAAAATAACGTAACCAGCCGACCAAGGGACAACGTCGCGGCAACGTTGTCGATGGCACCAACCAGCAACATTCACTTTATAAAGTTGCTACGACGTCGCGGCAACGTTGCCATAAGGTAACGTCTCGGGTTACCAAATGACCACCTACTAGCAACGTTGCTGCAACGTTGTGTGTTAGCTGGGTTGAGTCTAGTTAACATTGACTAGACGGTTATGGCTGATGTTTGTTTATACCGTAGCATAGAAGATCTCTGTGCAGTTGCGCAAACCATTTCACTAAGGACGGTTTTAAAAACCTGGGAATATGTAAAGCAGGATTTGCTATGAAGCTGTTGCTGAAAAGAGGTGCGTTCCGACCTTAGTTATGTTCATCAGAACCGCAAGCTGTAGTATGATTTTGTTGGTAACAGTTATTAGCAATGCCAACGTATCCTGTATCTAGCACAGCCTTTCTCCAGTTATTTCGAATAGATAATCTAGACAGGCGTCAGTCGTTTTCTGGCAATTTTTGGGGAAACTTCCCTTCTAATGCCGGTGGCTTTTTCCAAAAACTACAGTTTTACAGCTCGAGTTTTTCTTTTTGAGATTTGCATGGGAAATAAGTGTCAATGGACTTTGAGGTTCACTGTATGTTTATTTTACCCACTGAACTATCGTTATTCAACTATGACAAGGTAAAATCGGTTTTGCAATCATTGACCCCTTTAAACTATAATTTAATGTGCTGGGGGCCCTTTTGCGGCCACGGGGGCCCTAAGCAGCCGCTTAGTTTGCTTAGGCCTTCGGCCGGCCCTGGTTCTGACTGACACATGAAGTAGGCTACTAAGAGAGAGCGTCCTTTCACAAGAAGTGTTAATTAATTAATTTCCCAACCTGGCCCTTTCCTGCTCCGCTATAGGCTTTGTGGTGTCATGCACTGGGCAGGTTATTAAGAGGGACCGTTCCTCATTCAAGCCAAGCCATTTATTTTGCGGTGTCTCCAATTCCTGTCAATTTATAGTACTCCAAGGACGGCACCTGATGTCCAGACAGACTACATCAGCCTTTCCCCTGCTCTCCTTTCTGCAACGCCAGCACTGCCTGCCAGGGACATTTAACACAGAATTTACATTATTTATGAGGGTACGTTTGAAACGCTTTTGTTAATTATTTTTAAAATTTCCATAAAGGACCGTAGCAGTCGCCAGTCGGCAACCAACACACCCTGCATATACCCGAGTAGGTCTCTCGTGTCTGAACCGATTGTACTGCTTCCATTATAGCTGATTGATCATGTTTACCTCACCTATGCAGCGGCTTACATTGAGTTTAAATGTGGTTTAAACCAATTTCCGACACTTAAAGCACAATGGTTTCCTTGGTAACTTTTTCCCCATCCAATCATAGGGCATATTGCCTTTGGCTTTCTGCCACTTCCCAGCCCATAAATGGCAGATTAAGTTAAGGGACTTGGGTAGATGTGTTCTAAATAGCTCCAGGCCTCCCTAAAACAACCAGAATAAGGCAAGAACCAAATTATCTTTGTTTGTGCATGGTAATATAACTCACAGTCTTTTCCTGTGCCAAAGAACATACATCAAGACTCAAAATAGACGTTCCTCATATATAAAATATAAAGTTGTACTTTTTGTATACTTTTTGGGGGGTGAAAGGAAGTCTGGTATTCTTTCACTGTGTGCAAACTCAAGCATTATATAACATGCAGGTCAACGCCACAATGTTGTTGACCATTCCCAGGTGTGATTCTTTTTACCATTCCCCTAGTTGCAGTGACTGCCACAATGGATTGGATACTGCCAGGATTTCACTCTCATTCCAATGTCCTTCACCTTCCATGTTGGGCCAGGCAGTGCTTGTAAAAAGGATATTACTGTAAAATGCAATAAATTGCACCCTCTTGGGCATTATTGCTTACTTAACATAAACATCAAAGCTCTAATATTTAATGATCACAATTTACTCTGCTTTGTAGACTAGAAGACACCGAAATATCAGAACAGGACAGACTAATATGTTATATTTAATATGTTTTTAACTAATCTGAATCACCTCAAAGGATAACAGTACTCTCTACATTAAAGTGTTTAAGTATTATTCTCACTACATTGTCAACCATCTTTCACTCGTCACTAGTGAGGATTCTCCACAGCAGAGTGCAGCTAAGACTGCATCAAATTATATTCTATCTTCACATGATTTGATATATGGTGATTCTTTGAAAGGACTGCAACATAGAGAATTATCTGTATTTTTATGTTGCTCTTCAATTTTTGCCAGCAAACCTTTTCCTATTTCAGCATGACATTTACCATTGAAAGGTCACGTCTTTGGCTTAAGTTTCAGGTGAGACTGCAGCAAACAGTAAAGAAAGACACTTAAACCTTTCCTGAACCCTCCCTTGTAACTGTGATGGTGGCGATGTTATGTTACACTTGTAACTGTAATAACAACAACCTTTAACTGCACATCAACATAATTACCTTGCATACTAAGAAACTATACATTCATGAATTCATAATTGATCCGAATGGGTAAACAAAGTTTTGTAAAGTGGTGCCATTGTTACTGGGTAAGAGACATTCATTCATAGAGAGGAGCTACAGGAAAAGCTGTGTCTCAATGCCGCACAGCGACACATCCTGCACCACAAAATGGGGGGGACATCAACACTTTCAAACATTCAAATGAAACCAGACTAGGATCTGAGGTCATTTCCTTGGCAAAACAAGATTAGTAAAGCAAATCCACAGCACAATACGGACAAGGTAGATTACATTCACAAATGGCAGCGTGAGGAGGCTCTCCTCCAAAGCGTTTGAAATAATATTTTCTCTCTTATGTCTGCTCTCGCACAGGAATATTCAGTGGCTCCTTCAGCAGCCATGACAGAATGATTTATTCCCACTTTGTAGCATAGATTGGAGTTTTAATGTATTTAACAAATTGCATCCCATTGTGAATTTGATGCAGGTGGTGTGTACGTGCATTTGCTTGTGTGTGTGTCTGGGCTTTAAACAGTTTGATACTAATACTATTAGATAATGATCCCTGAGGGGCATCTTTTATTTAACCTGCCTGACACAAAGATAAAAACAATCCCACCTACCAACTATCATGACTAAAAGTATTTGGACCAGTATTTATTAAGAAACAAAACTCAGCTCATTTTATGGGTCACTGTCAGTGTCCTTGCCCCATTAATTCCTCAGTCTACCCGGTACCACCTAGAGATGAAACATCCAACCATGCTGTATGTGGCCCTATTAATACATGACACCATCACAGTCACAAAAGCTTGAGAGACCAGATCAACAGAGACCGTTGAAGACCGAATGGTGACCGAAGGAGAAAAGGATGAAGAGAAAGAAAGAGCGATTGAGAGAAAGATGGAGAGAAACAGAGAAAGAAAAAGATGGGGAGAAAGGAAGATTAAACCAGTTCTACACTAAGGAAACATGTTGAAATATATTAATCATACACTGAGAATCTGGAGAGGAGATCAGGTGTTAGATTAACAGAGCCACATAGCTTCCATAGTGTAGCTTCCATACATAATAGCCTGTGTCACCATGAATCACACAGCTAACATGCACAGAATACAATATCTTTTTTTGAGTGGAAGAGTTCTTTTGTTTAGTTTAAAAGGAAATTTAGGAAGGAGATTGTGATGAGATACAAGTAGAGTTGAGTTACAATATCAGATAACAGAGTGTGCAGTAAACTAACCTGATGAAAATTAAGATCAGATGCATCAAATTGCAAGCCTGCCTTCTCTAACCCTCGGTATTGGTTCTAAAAGTGGGACATGTGACGCCTTTTCTTCACCTTGGTGTGAACCAGCTGTGAGGAGAACAAATGTATAAAACTCGTGTTACCATGACCTGACCAAAAAAATGTGTGCATGAAATAAGAACATGTACAATAAAAAACTGTACAATTAATTTATTTTCAGTTTTAACACGTACTATCAATTTAGGAAGACATTCTGAGAAGACAGGAAAAATGTGGTAAAAAAGTATCCCTGTAGTAGACAGTGGAGTCCCTTATTAATCAAGTAAATGACTGCGTATGAGTTGCCCTTTAAAATGCAAGCCAGTCCCCAGGGAAGTGTAGGCTGTTAATATTTAATACATACACGTGTCGCATCACAAATCAATCTGTCCCGCCAATTAGCTCAAATTAATTTAACCGGTGGTCAAGAGCCGCTCCTGTTTATGTGAATTGCTGACATCAGTGCAGTGAAGATTTATTTTGAGTGGTCTGTGTTGAAGAGGGGGAGGTTTCTTGCCACTGGAAAAAGGCATTTATAAAAGGCAAAAAAAGGCATATATATTTACTATATATGCTGCTGTAAAGATGTTTCTGTCGTCCTCAGTTTAACGCAGAGGAAAAACGAGAATACAAATATTTTTTACGTTGGGTCGTCATGGAGACCATAGAGCATGAAGGGGGGGGGGAGTTTTCACCGTCTGTGCAACGGGCCGGTGCGGGTGTGAAACTGATATTTCTAGCCAGCATCGAGGCAGCAGTGTTCCATGAATATACTAGGTGTTCATGGAAAGCAATAAGGTGTCATGATGACTGAGATCCCCCAGCTGTCACTTTATTGGGCAGCCTCCTTTAATAAACCCTGACAATGACCTGCGCCCGCAGCCCAGGGGTCAGAGCAGCCAACATGGCTGCCCTTCACCTCTGCCGCCTCCCAAATATGTAAAGACTGTCTACCATACAGCTCACACACTGATTGAGGGGGTGCAAGGGGGATGTGAGAGGGGGGTCAAACCGAAGTCACAGAGTTGCCTGTGCTACTGTGTGGCTGAAGACAATACATAGTGGGTGACATTTGTAGATTTGTCATCAATAACTGACTACGATGTTAATATACTTTCAGCGACACAAGAGAAAGCTGACCATTTATCTCTACACCATTTCCATCACAGTCTGGATGTGTTGAATTGAGGCTGGCACAGAGAGAGGCAGACAGTGCGACAGTATCAGCCGACAGTCTGAACTATCGCTGCATGAAACTGTTTTTACGCAAGCTCAGGCAACAAAAATGGGAGTAACATTGGAGTTACATAACAACATGTCATCCTGAATTCCCACTCCAAGAATGCTTTTGTCTATCCGTATCCAAACACACACTAGGGCAGGGCAGGGCACCGGGCGCTGCTGGGGCGAGATGGTTTTAGCCTCAGGTGCTGCAGACACGGGTGGGTGAACAGGAGGAGGAGGGTTTTTTGTTGTGGTGCACCTAGTCTTGTCTTGCTTGTCTGAGAAGATTAACCTTTGTGCAGCACCTTTGCGCCATTACAACTCCTCCACTGTCACAGGAAGGCAGGGGAGAGGGCAGAGAGACAGACAGACAGACAAGCAGGCAGACAGACAGACAGACAAAGGGGGGTTTACCCTTGGGTCACCTTTTCCTTGTCTCATCTCCAGGTGTGACCCATGTTACAGCTAGCATGAGCCAGCACACCACTCAAACCAAGCTGTAGCTTGAGGAATACATTCCTAATTGAATTGACCTATTTGTATGAAAGTATTAGTACACGGATATACAGGCAGCAGAATGTCAAGTAATTTGTACACCTGTAAATCTAGTAAACCATTTCCTTATCAAAGTATGACCTTGTTTCCAATGGGCTACTTTATGGGACAGTACACCTTGGCACCTCAGCTAAACGCAAAATAATTGGTTGAATACTGTAGTTCTCTATTCAGGGATGATTTGAGACACAGAATATGAATATCAGAGTTATTAAATGTTTCTTTTTTTAGGTGCTGAGGGACAAGGGGGACACTTTGGAATGATTAGCTGTTCTGTATCTTAGTTCTCCACAGCCTGCAGGCCTATTAGAGCTGATGGATGGCATCAACACTGGCATGGTTGAGGGGCAGCTGCCGTGTTCCACGTTCCAGGCTGGGTTCTAGAACGTTCAACAGATCACCTGCTGTTCCGCCGTTCCGATGGCATCCTGTGTCACAGCTAGGAAGTTTCCAATAAATAAAGACCCCTTCTGGGTCCAGTCTGAAGAACACCAGCTTGACAACATGGGATCTGAATGAGAAGAGACTACAGAGAGAGGGGAAGGGGGGTGGGAGGAGATAATCGACTGATGCAGAGGGAGATAGAAAGGAGAGAGGGAAAGAGGGGAGAGAAATAAGCGCGCAGTAATTCTTTCCCCTTCTTTCATGATTTAAGAACCCCCCCCACACACACCTTCTAATTTAGATAATTAGAATTAATGAAATTACTGGATGCTTCCTAATGAGCTAAATCGGATGCAGGAGTTCTCACCCTGCTTTCTGATGCAGACATGCAGTTATTTAAGCGCATTATACAATATTCAACAGGATGTTGGCAGTGTAGATGTCTTCTGCAATACCAGCCACACAGGAAGATACCTCCAAACTCATCAGTCCCCCAGTCTTCAGGGCGCCCTCCCGTTTTTGCATTTCAAATGCAATCATTGGTAATTTGCACCTACTTTAATATGAGTGGCAGAGGACAGGTGAGGGCAGGCCGGTAAGGGGAAGAGGGACGACCGGCTTCTTCACACAGACAGGGAGTCAACCCTGTGAGTAGGATTGTCATTAGATCCCCCAGCTGAGTCCCAGAGCTCTGTTGTAATGACACACTGGAGACATGTTTTGGAAGATGGGGGGGGCTGCACTGTACAAACAGCCAACAAGCCCTCTCATGCATCCCTATCCACGGACCTTCACAGGATGCATTTAGGTATAAGTTGGGGTTTTTTCAGATAAGAGATGTATGTGCATACTTGCAGCATGAATCAGCCCTATACATCACTGAGCACAGCAGGACTGGTGGTAGAAGGGAATTGTGGGTAGAAGCTCTCTGCTTTGGAACATTGTAATTGCCAGTCGGTGGTTACTAGGCAGCATTTCTATAAGGCTGACACCCTGCATAGAAGTAAGGCCCTGAAAAAGAAGTGCAATAACAACAGCTACATGCCAATATCAAATTGATATCTTACGAAAAGCAGACATGTATGTCAAAGCTTGTGGATACATGGGACTAAAGGAAATAACTGTAGCAAGACCATGAAGAAGACAAGACGAGGACAAACTTCATCCATTTCTGGTATATTTCAATATTCCGTATTGTACTACAGATCATTTCATACCTATCCAGGAGACGACTACAGCTCCTGTCTTATCATGCTGCTTGCTACTCAACAAAAATACATTTTATGACTAAAACATGCTTAGTGGGACACTCGTGTTTGGCTGGAATGCAGATGCTCTGTGCTGCATGGCGAAGAACGGCGTCTGCAGAATACCAGGCACTCCTCATCGGTACAATCTGCAGGTTCCACAACTTAACCTGGAACAGCAAGTGATGTAAATGTGCCTGACTATGACTGCAGAGCAGAAGTCTTAAAACCACGTAATGGCAAAATGAACAGTTGAAAAAACACAATTACCTACTGATGCAGAAAAATTTAACATTGTAAGGAATTGCTGTTGAAATCAAAAAGCAATTGGCAGCGAACAAAAAAATGTCATGGCTCAAGCAAATTAAGCTCCTTACTGTAGCAAAAATGAAGACATAATTTTTTGCATGTTGGTTTAGTTATGTTAGACAACATAATTAATCACTGCAGTCTGGCAGCCAGAGAGAGCAAAAACGGGTTCAACATGGTGACAGAACCTGATCGTGTCCACTGGATTTTCAAAACATACTATGAAGGAAGCAATTGATCATTGCCACCAATGACAGGCCTTGTGACAAGTGCATTGTGTTGCCTTCTAGTATGAAATGTGCTATATAAATAAAGTTAGATTTTATTTGTAATATGTCTTTCATGGCTCCCAACAACCCTACAGTACATTTACCTCTGCACCATACAGAAATACTTGCATGGAAACGCACGTTTTTGATCTCTCTTTTCATGAAGAAAAGCGAGACAGAGTGAGGGAGAGAGGAAAAGAGAAAGTGATACATTCACCCATTAGAGTACTACAACAACATAACTAACAATTGCCCCTGCTGTTGTTCTCGCAGCACCTTGAGACACAGAGACTTTCAAGGTCCGGAAATGCGGCCATGACCACACATTATCTTAGCACTGAGAGAAACTAGCCAGCATCGTAGCTAGAAGAACCACTTCAGCAACGCCACGGTTCACGTAACAGTCTGGAAGGCCAGGATCTCCGCCTCCGTTCTCCGTCTCCGTCATATAAAAATAACAGGTTCTCAGTGTGGTAAAGAGTGTCTGCAATGTAATACATCTCATACATCGATTACTGGAGGGTAGAGCCCAGTGCTTTAACAATAATAGATTTCTCTCCTCACAATGTTTCTGGAAGCATTGATTTTTGACACATCAGCAGCTGCAACCGCACCAATTGGTTTGGGTGGACTCATTCAAAATGTTCTGAAGACTGCAAATGGGAAAAACATTGCTTTTGGGAAAGGTCTGTAATTTTGTAGCTTAAACCGGTCATACAGAGCTTCCAACCATGCAGGCACAGTGCTGCTCTGTGAATGGTGAGTGTTGACACATCAGCTGTGATGATTAAAGCAGCTGGGGAAACATTTATTAGAATCACAAAAGGACAAAAATCCTACAATGACACATTGGCAAACAATTAGAGGTGAGAGTGGTTGGAACCAGCGAGTGTTGGTTAAAATACAGTTAGTTATGTAATCCATCCCTTATTTTGTCTCTCCCAAATTAAGCTGTATTTAAATGACTGCAAAACTCTACTAAATGCGTAGTATGTTAAATTTAGTTGTTATGTTAAAGGTAGTTGTTATGCTGGGTCTTGTTGAAGTGCAGCTATACGGTTTTGAACATAAAATAAAGAGGTATTGAAGTTTTGGGATGGGAGGTGTGTGTGCGAGTTTACCACAGATTAGATTCATAGGTTGTTTTAAAGGTTAGAAACTTGGACATCATGGAATAAAATATTTCAGATATTTTCACTCCAACTGAAATCAAATCAAACAACTCCCTTCAACAGGCAGTTAAATCCAAAATAACCTTTTACTCCCCAAAGCTCTGTGCTGCTGTTCTGAGCCCTGCCGTGATGAGTGAAGCAGCGTCTGTGAATAGTAAGTTCTTGACCTGGAGAAACGTTCCAGATTTCCAAGAAGCCACAGCTGGGGCCAGGCAACCAGCTGGCTTTGGGGTCAACGAGGTCTTGATGTGCAGAATGACCACCAGGGGCAGCAACACCTCATCCGATCACAGTGGAATAATTGGCTGTGCCTTTCATTCCAAACCTTTTGTCAGATCAAATTATACGTTCAATTCTAAATTCTATAATCGTCACTGTTTACATTTTTGATATGTGTGAAACCTGAGTGGTGGAAGAGTGGAGGGACATGTTAATTTATCTTACCACAGCAGAAAGAAAGCTATGGATGAAAAAGCCAAAAACAATAGGGTTAACATTTTCACTAGGAATGTCCACATTGTTTACAATAAGCACAACACACAGGGCCAAATGTGCCTTTCCCCAGATGGCCTAAAACTGTGTATAAAGAAAGAAAGATAGAAGGGGCGAGAGAGAGGGTGTGTAAGTGTATACAAGTTATTGCGTGCATGTGACAGAAGAGGAAGTGTGGTGTGTTTCAGTGTGTCACATCTCCGTCCGGTTGGTGGGTAGCAGTAAAAACAGGGACATCCAAGCCTTATTACTCTCATTACTTACTGCACGCATCGAAGCCAGCTTGAGGAACCTCTAACCATGAAAATAAACTTCCATTTATAGTACATAATCACAAGACATTTGCATGAAAAAAACAATAAAAAAACAGTATTTTTAGGTAAAGAAATGCATGATGAAAGAAATAGCATTATGTAAAACCTGCTTCTCGTATGGACACAAAACAGGTTAAGCAGTCAGCTTTTCTTAGCTTCACAAAAGTATTCCCTCATTGCAGAGAACCCTCAAATTGTACGGAAATAATTACAAGTGTGGAAGAAGTTGTTGTCATTGAAGAAGATTTTTCTCTGTTAGAAATCATAGCAAAATTAGGCTTTACCCCTATTCAACTGCAGCCCTAAGCAGATTATTTTAAACGAAAGGTTCAAAGTCGAAAAGGCTAGTTAGGGGAAATTGAAATCTGTAAAGGTTTGGTATGGCCAGACCTGCTCACAATTAAACACACATACTTATTGAAAAAAAAAGATTTAGCAGAAAATCGAACTTTTTTTTTCTTCCTTTGTTGTTACCATAAACTGTGCCGAATTTGGAAATCCATGCTTAATTCTGCTGGCTATTTGAAGATAATTGTGTATTTAGTCCTTAATGTCCCTTGAGAATTTATATCTTGGCTGAGTCAACACATCACTTAAAATACTGGCAGAAGAGAATAAGAGAGAATTCTGGCATGGAACTTACAGTACACAGACCAAGTCCAAGAGTCCCTATTTCATTCAATTACAGTACATAATTTCAGATTGCAGCAATATGAACTGATGCACATGCTCAAATCCCCACACATGTGGCAGTTACCAAGTTGTATTTCATTAAGCCACACTGTACACGTCTGCCCTCCATCTGAATCTGGCACCGTCGAGTTAGAAAGGGGCTGTTGGGAATTGGAGTGTGTTGTTTTCTGTTCTCTACAATGGAAAACATGGTAAAAGGAACACCAGAGATACACACACAGCTTCCAGCAGTCAAACAGTCCTCACTCCTCAGTGAGCAAAGCAAGCCACTAATTGCTCCGTAGCCGAAGGATAACTTGTATTGAGTCAACAAGCCCCAATCAAAGACAAAGCAACAAGCAGTCCGTTTGGAACCGTAATTATGGCGCAGAGTGAAGTTCGACAACAGAGAAGCGGATGGCAGAAGTGATGGTTTGAGCACAACTAACAACAGCAGAAAGGAGGAAATAACTAAATTGCTGTCATTGGACAGTCGTCATTCTATAGTGTTGCTTGTTCGTCAAAACTTCACGTAATTCCTGTTTAAGAGAGAAAGTTGGACATAAAAGGTCCTCTTCGTTCCTGAAAGCACACCCATTAACCAAAATCGAACCAAAGTGCTCAACAAACTGTTTATTTAGCCAACACTGTGGATTTTTTCCCCTCTTGATGGAGTCTAACATACAACCACCTGCAGAGATAATACTAAAGACTGAAGGCCTGATTGTACTAGATTATACAGCGGAGCTCCAGTCTGACATTGTTGCGTCCTCCTGCCCAACTCTGGTCTCTAAGGTAGCATTCTGCTGGTCCTTGATGATTCCATCTAAGAGCTTCTCCTTCAGAGCATACTCTGTCATCTTGAGCTCAGGTAAAATGTATTTCACCATGTCCCTGTTGATGCTATCCAGGGATTATTTCATTCATCTGTTCCCAGATAACAGTTTTTTAAAACATTACAAGAACCAACAAGTTCAAAGACAGAGGACTCTTCAGTAAAAGGTAAGGAGACCCTGTGAGGAGGTGTTTTGTGCTGAGGATGTCAATGGAAAGATCTTTCTGTTCCAAAGTTTTAAAACACTGGACAACAAACTGATCTAACAATATGATGAGTGTGATGGCAAGTTTGCAGTGCTATCTCTAGGAAACCAGCGCTGGTGAGAACTTTCCACATGTACTCTTTGAACCCTTGAACCCACAGAAAAGATTATTTGCAGATGGAGGGGGCATAAATATCTACGAAAACAATGAAGGCCACCCTGGCTCGCCCAAAAATAGAGAGAACGTATACCAAACAGAAAAGAAGGGATGATGGATATTTCTTATACGAATATGAGATTTATTAAGTATGGAATTTTTCACCCTCTGCTTGTTGGATTGTCCATGGCCGCACAGAAAAAAAAATACATTTGTGGGGAGGAATCTGATTGCTTTGGACAGTTTCCAGGAGAAGGGGAGTTGTGAAACTAGACTTACAATAGGTTCCATCATTGCACACGATCAAAAGAAAGGCTGATTTATTTGGCTGTAGTGTCTTCAATGGTTCCAGAGTTAAACTAATGAAACCAATCCAGTTAGAAATGACATAACATCAAATTGATCAACACCAACTGTAGTTGCAGATATTCTGTTTGAATGAACAGTAAATACCATGACTATGTATTTATACAATCCCTACGTAATTTAGAAGAGCAGTGTAAAACTGAAGAATGACCAACAAATAACTACAGGCATTCAATGTTTAAAAAAGTGAAACCACCAGAGAGGGGAGATGTCTGTGGGACCCCCCAAAAAACAAGCATATGTTTGTGTTGGCGTTGTCACTTCTGATGCAATTAGTGGGATTAAACAGGAGGGCCAATGTGCATGATCAAATTGTCTTTAATATGACAGGCCCATTCATCACACATTGGTGTAATCCTTCCTGTCATCTAGTCTCGGTCTGGTCTGCTGGACGAGCATGGTGGATTTTTTTTTAATCCATTCAAGTGTCGTGCTATTATTTGATCAATTCAGAAGTTTAGTCACAATCTGTGTTCTGAACAAATTAAATGTTCCTACCAAATTTTGTCATCACCTTTAATATAATCTCCCTTTGAGACTGAACCAAACTAACAATAACACAAGGACATATTTTATGTCCTTGTTTTATGTTCGGTAAACTAGAAAACTATACTAAGCAGTAAACTGTAAATAAGTTTACTTAATAAGGAAATAAATAATTTGCCAATACCATGTTACTTTGCTTTGTGCCAAATACAGCTGTCTCTCCCTGATTTCCTTCAATTGGTTGAGTTTCAGTTTCTGGCAAATAAATTAATTCCTAATTTGAAATCTGGCCCAGGTGCCTCACAGCTCCAAATAAACAATGGTTATCAAATCATTCACTCACAATCCTTATATCCTCATTAGGAATATTTACTTTGGCAATAATCATTTTCAATTTCACGCCATTTTAACTTGAAGTTAATTAAAACAAGAACGCTTATTTGCACGGTTCAGCCTTCATCCCTCAACACTCTTCCTCCCTTCACTTCCCTCCCTCCCATCCCACCCCACCCCTTCCTGTCACCTGCACCATAATATGATACAAAAAAGAGAAGATAAATTGAGATCAGCAATTTAACGTTCCCTGTCTCTACTGGAGGTGCATCTGTTGAGAAAAACAAACAAACACAAGATTCTAAATGGCAAAACAACTGTATATTCAGCAGATGAGATCATTTGTTTGACTAATGTGTGGTTTTGTGGTGCATGATACACAGCCCCACCATACGATTCCTCTCTGCTGTCAAATGCTGACCACAGACTGTATGTAAACAAACATTAATTAAGATTGCCTGTGTTCACAATTCCTCGAGCAAGAGTTGGTTTAACAAATTACAAACATTGCTGAGAAAACAAGTCTGAGATCTAAGCAAAATGCAAGAATATGAGGTCTCAGAGTGAAGCAACAAAGAAAAACTCTCCAGCACAGACCCAGCCACAGATACAAGCTCTGCTAATCTGGGAGCCCAGAAAATGTTTTTCCTTCTTCTCCGCAAACAAAGTTTGGACCAGGAGGCTATGCCTGACACTATCAACGTTCCTAGGACGCATGGTTTCAGCCTTGCTTTAATGTCTGATTCATTCCCCACTGTTTGTGATCCCTGGAGTGAGAGTCAGTAAAGCTTTGGTTAAGGCAGCATGGTCGTGTGAGATAATACAGCATGACTCAACAACCTAAACCATTTGAATTAATTATCAAAGGACTGTGAAATGAAGAGTGTGTGTGTGTGTGGGGTGGGGGGGGGGCAAAACAGAGTGAGAAAGAGAGAGAGAAAGATAGTGGGCTATTCTATAGGCTTGTCTGGCCAGCACTATCCTCTAACCAACAGCCATAGCAGGAAATCACCTAAAAGATGAATACGCTTGAAGAAACAAGGAAGAAGTTAACAGCTCCTGGTAACCAGGAAGTCGAGGGCCATCTTACAGACCAAAGCAAGGCTGAACAGCCTTCAGTAAGACGTGAAAACCAACACAACTAAGTTGTCCATCTCTTGAAGACTGCAGAAGTAGTCACCTCCGCTCCTCTGGTACGCTGAGGTGACTACAAGCCCCTGCTGGGGTGTGTACAGGCAGGTAGAGCACCAGCGTGGTCTGTCAGTGTCTTCATTAGAAGGCAGATCCCCCCGCCCCCCACTGACACCCCAGGGACAGATCTTGTTCACAGTGTGTGGGGCGAGGGGTACCTCTTGTGTTCCACCTCACTGGCTACAGAGGCCCTGGCCTCTGATTGATGTTTTTATAAGGAAGACCTTGCACCTCCATCCCCGCAGGGCCGTGCCCGCACTTCCTGCCATCAATCACACGTCATTTCCATCGCAGCGCTCCCTGCCTGACAGGAATACTGTAAAGGTGATCTATGTGTGTGTGTGTGTGTGTGTTAAGTAATTATTAAGTGTCTGGCTGCACTAATAAATCATTCACACCCACTCAACTCTCCTATGCCTCCACCCCCTCTCTCTCTCTCTCTCTCTACCTCTCTCTCTCCCCATTGCTCCTCTTTCTCTGTTTATAATATTTGCTGTTTTCAGACAGAAGAACGAAGCAGAGACTCTGGGGGTCTGGTTCTCTCCATACCCCACATGGAGGGGTGGAGAAATAAGGGGCAGAGGGAGTGGGGGTGGAGGAGCAGGGGAAGGAAGGATAGTGGTGTGCAGAGGTGGAGGGAAGAAGGGGTGGAGAGGCAGGGGGAGGGAGGGAGGGATGAAAAGGTGGAGAGATATGGGAAGGAGGGGTGGAGGGAAGGAGGGGTAGAGGTTTGCAGGGAAGGAAGAAGCTGACTGGGAGGCCTTGGGCTGCCATCGTTGGCGTTAATGAGAAGCCTATCATCAATCAGAGGAGGAAGGGGAGGACTGTGAAGAAGGCCGTGATTACAGACGGAGCAGCGCTGACAGACAGCTCCTCCACTCCCCCACACTTGAGCAATGTAAACACGTGTCAAGGTGACCATGGGTCAGAGGTTGGATCGGAATCGGATGCTGGTTCCAACTTGGCTGTCAGACCAATGGCTGGACAGCAGAATGGATGGAGATTTATGAGAAAGAATACCGAGACTGAAGGTTTGGAGAGAAGGGGCGTTTTGTGTTCGCAGCCCATATGTAAAACATCTGGAGCTCCCAGCGATGGAAATACATGAATAACCAATGCAGGAGTGTAACTCCTCCCTCTGGCAGCATGTCAACAACTATTCACATGTACATCCACTGCAATAAGCGTAAATATATACTTGAGCAGTGTCTTTACAATAAACCAACTGCATGCAGCTAATTAGTCGAGTATGACAGAGCACGATTTTGTAGTTTGTAATTGCTATGTAGTGTGCACTTGATATCTCCGTGTGGCCCGGTGAGGGATGTTTACTTTCGGGTGCTCTTAACTGTGCCGTAAGATCAGTGTGCCTGGCTCCATGTTGTACCTTTTATGAATTGTGATAATAAAGTCTTATTGTTGTACCCCGAGTTTGCCCTCTCCTATATTCAGCTGCGTATTCGTACTAGTCCGAACAGCGACTCTCTACACTCCGTAGCGGAAGCAAGGCTACAATATTACAATATAATTACCATATTCATTCAATAACATGTTGGCAATACTAACTACTTACTAACCGAGAGTGAGGTCATGCCAGGAAATATCGAACTGAGGCTTGAACGTATTGACCGAGCGACAGCAAGGTTGATACGGCAAAGCCGAGGTTTGATATTTCCCGGCATGACCGAAACGGCATTTTGAGCCCTTTTCATTTTGTAAATGAAAATAAATGGTAGGTTAATTGTAGCTAGCTCTCAAGTCTTCTCACGGTGTGTTTCAGGTGTTGTCTAGCAACAAATTACTTTTGATAGAAAGAGGACAACACGGTTCTGCTAAAATGGCTTTAATTCCAACACAAAAAACGACTCTTTTAGAAAGTTAAAAATGTATTTGTTGCTGTTGATGTCTTCAGTATTGTCTAGATAGTTAACTCCTCGATATCGCTCATTTTTAAGATGACGTCAGAGCAGGTCAATAATAATCCGTATCAGACCGCGGACCGGCGATGAGGTCAATACGCGGCTGGCATGACTACCCATTAATCAGAACGCACATACTGTTGCCATATAATAAACAAAAATATTGACTGTATGGCAGGGAATATCACACACAAACACAGCGCGCGAGTGCCAAGTGCACAATACAGAAGCTGGACGAATTACCCCAGAGTGTAGCTACCGCGTAGTGTGAAAGTGCAAGAAAGGTAAGTTAGCTAGCTAATACCAAACAAAAATTGATAATATAATTTAGATCTATAATATTTTTGTCACGATTGTATTTGTAATTAGCCTGGTCCTAACCAGACTCTCGTACATATTTCATTTGTACGGAGGGTCTGGCTCCGCTCCATTGACAAACGTTGTCTTCCTTGTAGGCAGGTACTCTGTTGAAGTTTAAAACTATTGGATCTGCCCAGAGCCACTCTGATCTGCCATAACCAATAGCTAGCGTTCGCCTTAGCCAACTCCTCCACCACTACTGTAAAGGAGCTTGCTGCTGTAGCTGGAAAATCAAACTTTTCCCGAACCCCGTGGGGAGAAGGGCCACAACATCATTGCCACCAAGAAAACTCAGCAACACTTGTTCTTGTTCCGGCTTTAGTTTCTGTATATTCGGCACTGTTGCCACAACAAACCGAATGGCTTCGCTCGCATCTTTCTCCGCCGCCATTACGGAACTACAACACAAACTAGCGCACAACATCAACTTTATCGTTCTCAGCCACTCCCTCTGTTTGCTGATTGGGCCAAATAGAAAATCTATTTCCAAGATCTGAAATGCGTACCGAAGATCCAGACCCAGAACAGAAGCAAAATTGAGCGGAAGTACGTGGGTGAGCAGAGCCAGGCTAATTTGTAATGGCAATTAGCCGTAGAATATTCACAAGAATGTTAATGATAGAAGCACACGTCTGTGCTGTACTGGGTACCCTTTACGCCCTGGAGAAGAAATTAGAAGAAGTTGACCCCCCCGATTGTCATTGTATAATTCGTACTCTGATGTGAGGTTAGGATTGCCAACTGTCCTGTATTAGCCGGGACGTCCATTATATTGGGCCTAATTAATTTGTCACCCTACATGACCTCCCTTGTCCCATTTATTGACTGCTACGCAGTGCTTGAAGTGGGAACAAAAAGGTGCCGGTACTCTCTTTCATTGGCAAATCATTATGAAGTTAGATATTACTGATACAACAATAATTTATTGTTATTTATTAACAACATGAATGCATAGCCGTGGGAACATATTTTATAGGTGGGGGGGTGGCTTAATGTTGCGGGGCGGCAGGGACGTTCTGGGAGTAAAAATAGGGCCTGGACTTCGATCCACACCGGCCCACCAGAACCGGCCCCAGTATACGGATTTTCAAGCATTTTAAATTCTCATGCTGTCAGGGGGTGCTGCAACACCCTCAGCACCCCTAGTTACCGCGGCCATGCTTAAATGTATGTATTTATTTAAACAAGTTTGAAGCTTATGATTCGTACCCGATGTTTCTGGTTGAACTTGGACCTCTGTTGACATGTCGGGCTCTGGCACACGCGTTCTTTTAGAACCTTTCTGAAGCCAGGCTAACATAACGACTTACAAACTCAGAAACTAAACACTCTTTTTTAGTTTCTAGGTTTTTCAAACTAGCGTCCATGGAGAAGCAAACTTCTGATAGGGTGGGCCGACTGCTTGCCTTTACGTGATTCCTCAAGATCGGAGGTTACATTACATTTTACATGTATTCATTTAGCAGACGCTTTTATCCAAAGCGACTTCCAAGAGAGAGCTTTACAATAGTGCATAGGTCACTGATCATAACAACGAGATATCCCCAACATTGCAAGTAGTCAAACATGGATCGTACATTGTGAAAAAACCAACAATAAGTGCCAAAGGGAAGAATCATAAGAGCATGGAGTTAAACAAGTTACAATTGAACAACATGAACCTTAAAAGTGCACGAGTGTACCTGTGGAAGAGCAAACAACAGTTTAATCAGTTACAGCTAACCAGCAAGAGCAGCAGGTCTCTAAGTAAGAGTCCTTCTGATCCTGGGAGAAACTAACATCATGTCCAGCAGATCTTTCCTAGGTACCGTTGTATTCCCGGAACAAGTGCGTCTTGAGCCTATTCTTGAAGGTGGGGAGACAGTCAGTGTCTCTGAAGTGGGGAGTTGATTCCACCACTGGGGGGCCAGACAGGGGAAGAGCTTGTGTTGGGACCGGGCGGTCTTGAGCGGTGGGACCACCAGACGGTTGTCAGAGGAGGACCGAAGGTGGCGGGAGGGGGTGTAGGGCTGGAGGAGAGACTTGATGTAGTCGGGTGCAGTCCCATTCACCGCTCTGAAGGTCAGTACCAGGGTCTTGAATCTGATACGGCCATGACGGGCAGCCAGTGAAGGGAGACGAGGAGCGGGGTAACATGGGAGCGTCTGGGTAGGTTGAAGACCAGACGGCCGCTGCGTTCTGAATCCTCTGGAGAGGGCGGGTTGCGCATTCTGGGAGCCCGGCGAGCAGCGAGTTGCAGTAGTCCAACTTGGAGAGGACAAGTGCCTGGACCAGCAGCTGGGTGGAGTGCTCAGACAGGTATCTCCTGATCTTCCGGATGTTGTAGAGGGTGAATCTACACGACCGGGAGACAGCAGCGATGTGGGCTGTGAGGGAGAGCTCGTCATCCATGGTAACCCCGAGGTTCCTGGCAGAGGACGAAGGGGTCACCGTCGCCGATCCCAGGGTGATTGAGAGGTCATGGAAGATGGACGGTTTGGCCGGGATGATGAGGAGTTCGGTTTTGGCGAGGTTCAGCTGGAGGTGGTGCTTGGTCATCCAGGCAGAGATGTCTGTGAGGCAGGCCTCAATCCTGGCTGAGATCCCCGGATCGGTCGGGGGGAACGACAGGTAGAGCTGGGTGTCGTCAGCGTAGCAGTGGTAGGAGAAGCCATGGGAGGTGATGATTGGTCCAAGCGAGGTGGTGTACAGGGAGAAGAGGAGGGGTCCAAGGACGGAGCCCTGTGGGACGCCAGTGGAGAACTGGCGGGGGTCAGACACATCGCCTCCCCAGGAGACCTGGTAGGATCTTCCCGACAGGTAGGACGAGATCCACTGAAGTGCAGTGCCAGTGATGCCCATCTCGGAGAGTCTGGCGAGCAGGATCTGATGGTTAACCGTATCAAATGCTGCAGAGAGGTCCAGCAGAATGATGACGGATGACCTCGAGGCCGCTCTGGCAGACTGGAGGGCCGTGGTGACCGACAGGAGGGCAGTTTCAGTGGAGTGGCCCGTCTTGAAGCCCGATTGGTGGGGGTCAAGCAGGTTGTTCTGAGTGAGAAAGTTTGACAGTTGGTTAGATACGACGCGTACAGTCTTTACCTATAGGACCAGTGAAAAGTACAGAGTAATAACCAGGACGTTAGTAATTAGTTAATGGGTAAATACTTTGAATTATCTCAGTATTTACCACCTTGCTACCAATCTGTAATACCCAATAATACAGAAAACATACCCAGTAAAGACCAGCATGTTAGTATTTAGTTAATGGGTAAATACTTCGAATTATCTAGGTATTTACCACCTTGGTACCAATCGGTAATACCAAATAAAACACAAAACATACCCTTTACATTCTATGTAAATACCTAGTACTTAAGGGACTGTAAAAGGAAGGGTTACCCATGTATTTGCTTACATCAAGAAAAGTTGCCTGGAACTGTGTTTGCGGGTACGAACAGAGCACAAGCACAAACATGAGCCGATCACTGATTTACCTGCTGTGGTCGCAAGGTCACCGGTGCCTGTCGTGGTGACAAATGAGAACCCTGTGGTTTGGGCCTGGTTGGTTCAGGGGTCTCCTGAAGCAGCTGACAGGTACAGGCAGGCCAGAAGGGCTGCAGCTGGGGTGGTTGCGGATGTTAAAACTCGGGCATGGAAGGAGTTTGGGGAGGCCATGGAGAAGGACTTTCGGTTGGCCTCAAGGAGGTTCTGGCAAACCATCCGACAGCTCAGGAAGGGAAAACAGGGCCTACCCCAGGCTGTTCTCAGTGGGGGTGGGGAGCTGCTGACCTGGAGGGAGGATATCATTGGACGGTGGAAAGAGCACTTTGAGGAACTCCTAAACCCGACCAACAGCGCCTGAAAACTTTGGGGTGGTTGCCCCCATATTCCTGGCAGAGGCCGCCCAGGTAGTCAAAAAGCTTATTGGTGGCAAGGCGCCAGGGGTGGATGAGATCCGCCCTGAGATGCTGAAGGCCCTGGACATTGTTGGGCTTTCTTGGCTGACATCGCCTTTTCAATGTTGCGTGGGGGTCGGGAACAGTGTCCGTGGACTGGCAGACCGGGGTGGTGATTACCATTTTCAAAAAGGGGGACCGGAGAGTGTGCTCGAACTATTGTGGTATTACAATACTCAGCCTCCCGGGGAAAGCTTATGCCAGGGTGCTGGAAAGGAGGCTTCGACCGCTTGTTAAACCTCAGATTCAAGACAAACAGTGCAGATTCCGTCCTGGTCGTAGAACAGTGGACCAGCTCTTTACCCTTGCAAGACTACTGGAGGGGTCATGGGAGTTTGCAGAACCAGTCTACATGTGCTTTGTGGACTTAGAGAAGGCTTTCGACCGGGTCCCTCAGGGGTTTTTGTGGGGGGTGCTGCGGGAGTATGAGGTGCCGGACTTGTTGCAACGGGCTATCCGGTCTTTGTACGCCTGCAGTAAGAGCTGTGTTCGTATTCTCGGCATTAAATCAGACACATTCCCAGGGGTGCCCTTTATCACCGGTCCTGTTTGTGACTTTCATGCTACAGGATACAAACTCTGGGTCATGACCAAAAGTACAAGGTTGCGGATAAAAGCGGAAAAAATGAGTTTCCTCCGTAGGGTGGCCGGGCTCAGCCTTAGAGATAGGGTAAGGAGCTCGGTCATCAAGGGGGAGCTTGGAGTTGAGCCGCTACTCCTTCGTTTAGAAAGGAGTCAGCTGAGGTTGTTCGGGCATTTAATTCGTATGCCTCCTGGACGCATCCCATTAGAGGTTTTCCAAGCACGTCCAACTGGGAAGAGACCCCGGGGAAGACCCAGGACACGCTGGAGGGATTATATCTCCAAACTGGCCTGGGAATGCCTCGGGATCCCCCAGAATGAGATGGAAAATGTTGCGGTTGAGAGGGAAGTCTGGGTCAGCCTGCTGGGCCTGCTGCCACTGCGACCTGAAAAATTGGACCTTCGGAGCCGGATCTTCAACTTCGGAGCCGGATCTTTCCTTCATCCAGGAAGAACTGAAATCGTGCACAATTAATTAGTAGCTTTCTACTAATTATCTGACCTACATTTGAATTTGCTTTAAAATATCGTTATCCAAATTTTGTTTTATGGAATCCATGTTTAGATAGTTAAAACTGCTCTTAGAATAAGGCCACGTTTACACATAGCCGTGTATTTACAGAAACAAATATTTCTGCACCTCCGTTTAAAAAAAAACGTTGTACACACAAGATCGTTTAAAAAAATGTTTCTGTTTACATGAACCCGCATAAATACGCCCCCAGCGCCATCATAGGTATGCCAAACCTGTAGGCGGCAGTGTAATGTGAAGGATAAAGCCATGCAAACCAATCAGAATTCTCAAAATCAACAACAACTATGAATAACATGATCGACTTCCTTTACCTTTCAGGCGCGAGGTTCATTTGTTTGAATGATTCACAAATAAATGTAACGCGAAGCACAAATGTATTTTGTGATTCACAAATGTAAAGCAATTCACAAATAAATGACCCCATCCCCATTACATTACTACAAACAGGACGCTCACGTGACGTGATTAATTTTTGGTCGCATACTGTGACGTTTGAGAACCTTAAACCAGAGAATGTCTAATGTAAGGACAGAGAATGTCTAATGTAAAGAGAACTC
Source organism: Mallotus villosus (assembly GCA_903064625.1). Lineage (NCBI taxonomy): Eukaryota > Metazoa > Chordata > Actinopteri > Osmeriformes > Salangidae > Mallotus > Mallotus villosus. The sequence goes on along the minus strand of CAEFZP010004629.1, from coordinate 146,745 downwards.
CCACTCTCGGGATACTTCTGGGTTCTGAACTGGTTGCAGTTCCACACTAGTTCCATATGATGGCGCTAACGGTCGAGTGCAGAATGAATGGAGGTCTATGGAGCTATACCCCTAAAAAAACACTTTTCAAAATCTTTATCTTTTGCACCGTTCCCCACTCGGCTTCTACGTAAGTTTGCATGCTGCACTTTTTCAGGCAATAATCAGCGCGCTCGGATGAATTGCATGTTAAACAAATTTGCATGTTTTATTTGTAGTAGCCTACATTGTAAGAGATAATACATGATAACCAATCAGGCATTTTGTATTATATCGGCATTCTGTAACAACAGGACTTAGCTTATTTTATAGAGGCTGAATCTGGAATGTCCAGCAGCTACATGAGTCAGATCGGGAAAATGTTATTAGCCTACATTTATCTTTGTCTAGTTGTCAATCTTGTATTGTATTTCTTTAATATTATCTTTTAAAACAGTGAGGTAAAATATCACACAAAAACATTGTGACATTTATAGAAAAAAAAACGTTAAAATTTCGATTAGTCGATTTTCAGACGTTTTAGTCGAGTCTTGGTCGACCAAAGAAAATCTTAGTCGGGGACAGCCCTACAGAACACTGCTTGTGCCACCTATTTTGCCCCCGGGACTTTTATTGTGAAGGCTCCACAGATACATAGCATGTTGGGTATTAGCATTTGCAGTAGGGGTGGGCGATACTGCAAAATTTGGTATTGATCCGATACCATGTAAATACAGGGCCAGTATTGCCGATTCCGATACTTTTTACTTTGAAAAGCAGCTGATCTACTTTTGTGTAGGGGAAAGCAATGCCTCATAAATTATGAAGTCAATGCATCATCAATATGCTAATTTGAATGAACATAGAAAATGATTATGTAATTATTATAACACTTTTTATGTTTATGGTATGCACCTGCCCACCAAAGTAAATTCTTTGTTTGTGTACACTTACTTGGCGATTAAACACATTTCTGATTCTGATTATTCCGATTTGCATTTTCATGATCATTGAATGCTTTAATTATGTTTTCCTTTAATTAGTTGAGAAACTGAGCTTCTCTTTCTCTCTGCCATTATGCAGCCATCAGTGTGCTGCTGACTGAGTCATGTACTGCACGTGCACGCCGGCAACAACTCACAGCATAGCAGGGGAGGTGGGGGAGGGGCAAAGTGAGCTTGAGCGAAGAAAGAGGAGTGGTGTTTGCACAATCACTAAAGAGTTGTGAACTGAATGTAGAGAAGATAAATTTCAACTTAAGTATCGATCTTTTCATGCGAGTCATGCGATCAATACTGATACCAATGTTTGTATCGATGCTATCGATACTTTAGATCGATCCGCCCACCCCTAATTTGCAGCATGACCTTAGCTACAAGGCTAATAAGCTCATTTCAGAGACAGTCAAAGCCAGTTTGACAGCAATGCAAGCACGTGAATCATAGCTTTCCAATGATGTTGTGTAGCAGAAGAATGTGTAGCAGTCTAAAAATATGTCTTTAGTGAGTGCGCAGTAACTTGGGCAGGAGGAGGGCTCGGTTCTGTCATGCGGGTGCTATCGTACCGGTAACAGGTTAATACAGTACAGTTGTACATAGAACGTAGAGGTTGTAAAAAAGCAGCAGGCTGGAGAGAAATGTCTGTTGACCTAAAGTCCTGATTACTCTGTAGGAGATCACCTTCCGGGGATAAGTTTGCAGGGGAGCACATCTGGAGGCAAAATTTGGGGTGACTTAAGGGTTAAACAGGTTTTTGTTTGGTTAAATGAGGTTTATGACTCCCTGATCTGGAGAAAACTGCTTATCACCAAACTTGGAGAGGAAGAGCATTATCAGGGCCTGGTTTAGACTGTCTTAGGAGAACCTGACTGACAGTTTACTGAATGGTTGATTGTTTTAGTGCTGACCAAGTTGACAACAAGTATGCATGTTCGTATCCTGATAATTTCTGTATTGATTTATTTATCACAATATTTGTTTCTATTTGATTTTGTGTGATGAAGGAGATCTGAGATGATGTCCAGGTCTGCCAGTGGATGCATCAGACGTCACTGACCACTCTGCTAAGTCATGATGGGTTTTTAATCCCTATATCATGGGTTTCCCCATTATGTCCATGCATTTACACTACTAGACTATAATGCTGTATAGTCCTATTGATTATTACACTTTTTATTTTAATGAATTATTTAGATTTGACGTATTTTTGATGTTATTGACTGTGTGTAGGTGTGGTTTTGGACTAACACATTTTATTCAGGATAAACAGGAGGGAGATGTTACAAAAGTTAAAGATGTAACTCTTATCCTGTTTAAGAGTGATTGTAAGTGACTGCTAGATATCAGCCTTATGTGTTTGCTTAATGTTTTCTGTTGTTTGTATGACTTCCTTTTAAAGTTTGTACATATAATTACTCATGCATGCCGCTAGGTGGCAGGTGTGTTTATTTGTTGGGTAATTGTTAGATATGCGAGCACGTGTGCCTTTTGTCTGGTTTCTGGTAATAAAAAGGTGAACAGAAATATCCTGCATTGCATTGAAATGGTTAAAGATCTGTTTTGGTTGCTACCTACCTATAATCGTTTACAGTGGTCAGCGGAGTGAAGTATGGAGTTTGTAACATGTATTATTTGTATATTGTTAATGTCCCTCCGTCTCTGTCATTCGCGTGTCTCTCAAATACACACACAGTCACAACATCACACGTTAGCAACGATGCTATGCGATATCAGCAACCCTTCAGCATTAGTATCGTAGCTAAATCTAGGAAAGTTGAGGCTACTTTTCGCTAGACATCTGCTAGACAAGTGCTTCCCCATCGTTCTTTTGGTGAGCACTTGCCCGGCGTCATGGAGCCGACCAGCTAAATAGTTATTTAGCACTAGCGTTGCTACCTGAATGCAAAAATTGTTTACAATATTTTCAGGCTTCAACCAGTGCTGCTCAAGCATTAATACAGGGGTCAAGAGATAGATTCGTTAGGCATTGAAGATGGAGTAGGAGAGGACGACAGCATCCAACATAGCTAATATATTTAATACAAAAATATTAAATATATATTTAATATATACACCCCCTGCCGCAAATTGCTTTCGAATCTGTGGGAAACATTGGTATAGTCAATACTTTCCGTTACTTACAGTTTCAACACTCTGCAACCTCCATGACTTTTTCATAACCCACCTCCTTTTCATGTTATACTCTCTGGCAGTAAATACTGGCGCAGTAAATGGCCTGTATTGCTAGCTCCCATCTCCAGCCTGTTAAGGTCTGGCTGCCTGAACACGCCTTTACTGCAGACCCTGAGGCTACTTTATCAAGATCCACTAAAGCAGCGTCATGACTGGATACTGTGACAATCAGGTCCCCCTGTCTCCGATCAGCATCACCAGAGTACTAAGAGGGCACTCCCTCTTCACACCTGCAAACAATCTAACCAATCAGTCCACTCCCTTCTGCTCTGTATTTAAGCCAGTCACTCCCTTCACTCTGTGCTGAGTCTTGTTAAACATTCAAGTAAAACATTTCTATGCCATATCCGATAGACCCTGTGATCAACTGACCTTGTGTCTGCCCCCGACTTCGTATCTGCTTCACCTGAACTATTCCAGACGCCGTGATCCAGACCCCTGCCTGTCCTGTGGAACCTGACCAAGCCTTGCCTGCATTGCCCAGTCCGCCCCTGTTTGACCTACGCCTGTGACCCGACTACTGCTTTGGATTTCCTCTCTGGCTCTGATATCCGTGTATGACCCCTGCTTGTCCGACTACCCCGTAATAAACCCGCTCTTGGATCCACTACCTGTTGTCTTGGGAGTCTGTCCGTTACAGATACACAGCAATGGAGGCATTTCTAATTCAAACAAGTATCTAAATTACTTTTCTTATTTAATAAGTTAGGGTAATCCAATATAATTGTGTGTTTAAATATTTAGTATTGGCCATACAGCAGCATTTGGTTTCCTTTGTCCACATCTCGGGAGAGCACTGGTAATTAAGTCATCAGCCTTCTCCCGCAGTTGGAAATAAAGAAGAATAAACATCTATGGTAGTGTCAGGTCTGAGGTTAGTAATATGACAACATTGTTTTGTTCATACTGTAAAATACATCACCTAAGGGTGATGGTGAAAATAGAACCTTCACAGAAGCAACTAAAACTAGAGAGGGCACAATTTCTGGGGAAATTGTAGGGTGTGCTCACTGGCGTCGGTTGCAGATGGGTCCGTCCCCTTAAGTGTTTCTCTTCTAGTGACATCATACTCATATTGCATTATTCATTCAGAACCCCCTTTGAAACAAGCTACTGTAATAACATTGTCACCGGGAGTATTTCAGATGGAATCGCGATTCAAACAGTACCATCTGCTAGCTGAAAATATGCCCACAAAAATGTAAAAGCTTGAAATGTATTTAGGTGAAAAGGGCTAATTCAAAAGAAGTTTGCTAAGAGCAAGCTAGCTGCTGTTGCTAGCCAAACTTCACTGAGTGGATTGTTTGAATGTGCCGGAAATTTATTTTGACCTAAAGTTTAGGCTGTGGCATTGAAGACAGCGACGCATAAGCTTGAGTTTAAATACATTATTTAATGTGACATTACTTACTGGACATGCAAGTCTTGATTTGCTTAAATGTACAATGCTGCGGACGTCTTAAATGTATGATGCTGCTAGTACACCACGGCACAATACGATACTCGCTGTGCAACAGCACATCTATGCACGTTGTATCCATGCGTCGTTGCTAACGTGTGCTGACGCTGTGACGTTGGCACCACTGAGTACCCTTTATTGACACAAGGCACTTTTTTGCCACAAAAACTATAAGTTAAGCCTAAACCGTGCAACCGAACTTAAATAAAAATACAAGCAACTCAATCGCTACCAAGACTAAACTTTTGACACCTAGGGGTGGGAAAATATAGCCTGGTCCTAACCAGACTCGTACATTTCATTTGTACAGAGTCTGGCCTCGCTCCATTGACGAGTGTTGACTTCCTTGTAGGCGGGTACTTTGTTGAAGTTTAAAACTAATGGATCTGCCTAGAGCCACTGTGATCTGCCATAACCAATCGCTAGCGTTCGCCTTAGCCAATTCCTTCACCACTACTGTAACAGAGCTAGCTGCCTTAGCTGGAAAATCAAACTGTCCCCGAACCCTGTAGGGAGGGGGGGGGGCACAACATCATGAACACCAACAAAACTTGTTCTTGCTCCGGCTTTAGCTTATGGTTATTCGGCAGCGTTGCCGCAACGGTCGAATGTGGCTTCGCTCGCATCTTTCTCCGCCGCCATTACCGAACTACAACACAAACTAGTGTACGACATCAATGTCATCGTTCTCAGCTACTCCCTATGTTTGCTGATTGGCCCTGTAGAAAATCAACTTGAAAGATCAGAAATGCGTGCCTAAATGCCAGACCTAGTACAGAAGCAAAATCTAAATTGAGCGGAAGTACGTAGGAGGGCAGAGCCAGGCTAGGGAAAATAAATAATAATTAATAAATATATATGTGAGAGAACAATGGTTGTGCTTGCCTCGTGTGACCACAAGAATCAATAAGTATGAAAAACCTATTAGTTCCACAGTTCATTCCACTAAATAAACTGACCATCCGTCTCAAACAAAACATACACCAGGAGCACGCATTGACACATAGCGTGCTGATATTTGTCTGAAATACACCACACAGTTCTCAAAGGAAGGCTGAACTCCACCAGGAGTCTGCCAATCCATCTGCTGCGAAGCTTGTTGGGCTCTCAGCCCCCTAAAGAGAATGGAGCAGATTCAGTTTCAGGCTCTCATCAGATGTCTGTCTAGTTCTGAATGTACGGGCCCACCCGTCTTCAGAGGATGCAACTGTTAGCTCAGGATCTAATGAATTCACCACAGATAGAGAAACAGACCTACAGACAAACAGAGACAGATAGATAGACAGACAGACCTAGAGACAGACAGACAGTCAGAGGAACAGACCGTCTGAGGAACAGACAGATAGTCAGAGGGACCGACAGACAGACAAGAACTGAGAGGCCACAACACAAATAAGACTGGGCAGGGAGAGGGACAGGGGGCGGGCACAAGGAAATAAATCCACTTCAGTAGAGATGAGATGAAGGATGCGACACTGTCACAGGTGAATGAATGAACTAGATGAACTCTCCTCTCACCCCCTCTACCTCTGTCATTTCCATGTCCTTCCCTTTGTCCATAGATTAACAGAATACTGCAAATAATTGTTTTTACTTTTGTAAACTTTTCCTGTCCCTGTGGTGGAAATCAGAGATGACTTGGAGATCAAATCATTCAACTCAGAGATGAAATGATTCTGCACTCAAACTGTACCCCAGCTACAGCAGGGAGATGAATCGCTTTATAAATATAACAGTATGCACTGTCACAATCTTTGCCATCATAGTCAATACTCATATTGTGCCCATTACAGACTTTTCTGTCCCCATCTTCCTATTTTTCTTGTCCTCTTCCCCCCCCCCGTGCTTCTCCTCCACCCTTCCTTCATATAACTAGTCGCTGAGTTGTTCTAAGCTCACTTAACCTTTTACTATTATAATATTTGAAACCGTGGGGTCAGCAGCCAGCTGGGCCTCGTGGCGGGAGGAGGATGAGGTCCAGACAGATGTCTTTAGTCACGCCGCAGGCTCTTATACCTGCGCCCACGGCTGGCGCCGCCTTGGCCCAGCACGCCCTGCTCACGCCAGCTCCAGCTCCACCAGGCCTGTTTGATGAAGCGCAAGCCCCAGCGTGGCCCTGATCTTAGGCTGCACCTGCTAATCTCATCGCACAGCAGGCGTCCAGGTCAGAGGGGTTGACAGGATCAGAATCAGTAGCATGGGGGCTCAGGCATGGAGGCTTGCCCACCACAGCCCCCCCGCCGAGGAACACACACGTACACATTTCACACAGCACCTCCTGTACCCATTCTCTCTCTCCCTCCTTTACTCTCTCTCTTCCCCTGAATGTTTCATCCATCCATTCCTCTTTATATACTGACCACACCCCAAAACCCCCCACCCCACCACTTGGCATTAACCACCTATATACATAAATGTCCTGAAGCTGTCCTGTCTTGTGATGCAGAATGTTCTGTCTGGCTCTGCCTCCTCCCCCTTACCCTGGCTGACCTCGGGGGCTGGCAGCCTCACAGCAGACCGGGGCTGGACGACTCAGAATTGCTGATGTGTTTGGGTGAGACCTTGTCCGCCCTCCTGTCTCCATGGCGGCAGTAATGATGACGGCAGCGGAGGGTGCTGTAATGGTGTTTGCCATGCAGCGCAGTATTCTGTGCAGATAAGAGAGAGATATAGTTGCAGGAGTCACTCAACGTGATTAGTGTCCATCAACTAGAATTACAGGGACGAAGCCTCAAAGCTATTGAGGCTTGCTGGTTAGGGTGTGTGTATGTGCGTGTGTGTGTGTTTGCACCTGCTGAAACAGAGTTTGGGTTCTATGACTATGTCTGATGTCATATGTCTGACCTGGGAGTGATGGGTTATTCTAGACATGTACATTTCCCCTCTCTCCTGTTGGGTGTGTGGACCTCATTAGAGCAGCAGTGTTGGCACCACACCCCGACATGAACCAATGTAGACTGCCCAAGGCCTGCCCCATCTGTGCATCTCCCGCACGGCCCAGTCCTGAACAGGCGGCTCCCTCACATTGTAAAATATTCAACATGTTGAAATTGTTTAAAAGCAGTTTGGTGGCATCCTTTGTATTTCACCACATTTAAAAGTAAATTGCTCTCATTACCGCAGAACATTAATTATTAACGTCTTAAGTGAATACGGGGTGCGAGGGGAGAAAGAATCAACACGTACAGTATAGTGCATCGTAATTACATTTGACACATCGCAGCATTAAAACTGCAAGGTCTCCCTTTACAGAAGTGTGGGGTGTGGAGAGAGAGAGCTCAGGAAAGTAATGGGTTTAGATGTGAAGCCACAAGCACTCCATTACTTTAGCAGCACACTAACCTCTTAAATATCAACAAAGGCACATGCATGGGCCTTCCTTATGTGGGTCTCCTTCCAGTCCACACACATAAGGGAGGAGGGGAACCGTAGAAACAAACCCCATTCTTCAGAAATGTAACATTCTGGCCGTGCTGCTACACAGAGATGAGAGAGAAGGCTCAATAGGTTTAGTTTGAGTTGCTGTATAAAACCTTCTGGCCCTGCAAACATATAGTAATATAAATGTTGAGGGTTGCCCAATGATTATTGTTAAAATGATGGTTCAGTAGGTTTAATAACAAAAAGGAAATCAATTTAGGATGGCTATAAATGAAAACGACTGCAAGACACACAATAAGTAACGCAAACATAATTAGACCTTCCCTTTGTTAGTGTGCCTAGTGAAGTAGTTATTGCACCTAACCATAATACAGATTACGGGATAATGTCTTATTAAATCCAAAATTCACCATTGTTCTGAAAATTATTTTCAAGCAAAACACTTACATTTCTGTAACATTTAGATATACAAGTATCAATAATAGTATGACAAACACAGTCACCTTGCTCGCTAAAATACAAATGGAGAAGTGTGAGACAAAGGTTTTTTGTAAACACCCTTTCAGATGGAACTTTCTCAAGTTTAGAGCTTTTTCCCCCGAAAGCCTCACTAAAGTCACTAGTGCCACCTATAGATACAGCACATACAATAAGAGAGCAGGTATCTGATTTTGGGGGCATACATTTCTAACACAGATTACACTCCCTAACACCGGACGTCCAATGCACTTAACAACTGAATAGCTACGACGGTGTAGGAAGTATCGACAAATACAATCTGAAATAAATACAACTGGGAAACAGTCGAGGCATTAATTGGTGTCACACTGGCAAAATATTAAAGAAATAAGTTAACAGTGATAAGAAATGTTTCATCTTTCAACAACCGTTTCTGGAGGAGAGGATGCCTCACTGAATTGCTCCTCCCGAGGTTTCTTCCATTTTTTCTCTTGCATTGAGTTTTTCTGGGAGTTTTTCCTTGTCTTCCTTGAGGGTTTAGGTTGGTTGAGGGGCAGTTTTATGGGCGTATGTGAAGCCCTCTGTGACATGCTTGCGTGTAAAAAGGGCCATACAAATACATTTTGATTTGATTTTTGAAATGTTCAAATAAATTCACAATGCTCCTTGTAAGGATAACAACCACTAAAATCATTACAAAAACCGTATCCAGGGGTTGGAACATTTAGATCAACAACATTAACAAAGTAACTGACCGCCGAGACATCAAACCCAAAAGGAATTAATTTCACTGTCAAAAGTAATGCAATTCATTACCCTGAACTAATGTGGTACACTCTTCAGAACAGACCAGCAATATCCTTAGATATTTCCCTAGTTTCCAGTGTGGAGCAGAAAGCTGCTTGCTAACCCTGCAGAGTCACTGTGTGGGACTTCTGCTCATTTTGGAGAATAACTAGTCCATTTGGGCCAGTGTTGCTAGAACCATATTAGCAGCTTCTTCCTCCACAGCTGATGTGAGACAGCCTATGTCTAGCTGCAGACTGCCTCTCCCTGAGCCTGGCTGAGAGCTGCTGGTCCTCAGGGAGGTCCTGACACCGTAGATCTCTCACCATTAAGCCTGTCAGCCTATCTCCATGATCACACACAGCCTCACAAACACACAACCCACACACCTACACAAAACCTCAAACACACATACACATTAGCCCACAAACACATACCACACACAGGACCCCACAAATACACAGCAAACATGCAGTACACAACACAACAAACACAACGCACAACGACGGTGTCAACTCACCTCGCTCTGCAAACAAGCGCAGGAAGACATCATCATGCCAAAACACAGCTCATTAAACACTATTAGCCAGTGATTTCAGCTAATTGAATACCCTCTACTCCTCTGGTTAGCAAACAGCTTTAGGGTCACAGTGAAAGATAAAGAAAAAACTGGCAATGAAGCTGGGGCCCTCACCCTAATGGTGCTTGTGGGACAGACACAGAGATAATGTGCCTCTCCCAGCTGTGATCAGAAACCAGGACTAGAATTGAACTATTTAAAAAGACAACACAAATGGTGCTGGAGGGTCAGTAGTTAATATGTTTTAGAAAAAATACATCTTCATTTTGACTCATATAGTCCTCACTGAAATCCCCTCAACAAGAATATCAAATCATTAACTTGTAAAGGTGAAGAGACACACTTTTTTTATTCAGAAATGAAACTTACACTTGTAGGGGGGTAAATGTTGGCCAAACAACCAAAACGAATTCCCCTATGGTTTAAAGGAAGATGGGGAAACTGAACAGTGTATTAACATTAACCAAATAATGGCAATACAAATATAATTAGTTGTTTGACTCTATGGGTTAAATCTGAGCAAGAATGGTCAAAGTAAGGTTAAATGAAATGTACAGTTAATAACATTGGAAATGAATGAAATCAATTACAAGGCCAACATGTTACAAAATGAAGGTTAACTTTTACCTACTCTACTATGATTATTGTAAACCAGAGAGAGAAAGCAAGAGGTGAGGAAGGAGAAGGACAAGCCAGAGCTGAGAAGGTCAAGAGAGATCAAGAATCCACAGAACAATGCTTCACAATTCCCTACAAGAACACAAGAACAACCAATCACACCACATCTTGACCCTTACTTATCAACATATGACTAGCAATGCTACAGTAAGTTACACAATGAAGTGTGAGACCCATCAAGTAGAGACCCCGTCCAGCAACTCCAGATTTGAGCATATGAGAGGTGGGGTCAGGGGGACACCCAGCTTACACACTATAGCAAGCTATAATTATTTCCATTTATTATGACTAAAGGAATTGTGATGATGCACTTAATGTTCAGCCAAATATATCTTCAAACAAGAGCATACTGACCTTAGTGGAAAGCATTAGAGATAAAGTACGTATGGTATCGGTAATCATATCGGTAAAGTTGAACTGTAAACACTGAAACTTTTAGGAATGAGTGTTGTGCATAACGGTAGAAGTATGGGGTTTGTAGAAGGTGATAAGATATTTTGGTCATTATGATCTAAGGGCAATGCACACCCCACAGCCTCTGCTGCATCTAGCTCTGGGCCCAGAGACTCTTTCATAATGACCACTGCACTCCAGCCAGGCATCAGAGACTGTCTGATGGGATGCATTTTTCAGTCTACCTGACATACAGGTTTAAATGACGCCATTCACATGCCGGTTTGAAAAGCTGCTGTCTGGTGCGCGCTTTCTTCCAGACGCCTTCATAAATCAGGGCGAGTCTGTGTGGCGTCAGACTAAATGGAGACAAAACAGAAGATTAATATGGCTCAAGGTTCTGATAAAGGTCAATTTGGTAAAAGTATGCATCCGTTTGAAGCAATTACCACCAGCGATCTGGCTGTACCTGCAGCATTAGGGTTGCCATGGATACGTGCCGTGCTAGACACGGGAACGCTCCCCCTGCATGACAACATCGTAAATGTATTCATTACGCTCTTTACCAGTGGGCTAAAGCAAACACGCAATACATCTGTCCTAAAAACTCAAAGACACTGCCAGTAGGCTGGAGAGACGATGGACCTCCATCTTATTCATTATCTGCGAAATACTCCTGGAATTCTTAAGCTCACATGTGTGTGGGGGAGTTATATTAGCTGTGGATCTCTACAGCTATCCCAAGAAAGAATAATATTGTTTACGATGTGTGGAAAGTAGGCCTACCTAGCTATAGAAATATGGTTAAAATAGGCATCCATAAAAGGTAGATATTTTCTTCATTCTGGGATCATTAAGTTGTAGTTTGGCCCTTCCCAAAGACAAATATGAATGCCGACAGTTGTGATTCTGTATATTGCACAAATATGGAGCGTTTCAGGAGTACTTTTTCTTTGTGCTGATGCCTTGAATTTCACTGGTGTGACAGTGCCTGAAAGACCTAAATAAAAATGTACTATTTCGTTGCTAGAGTTACTTATACAGTAAGGCAAATGAGCCCACCATCACATGCACATCCAGATGTCCATCCTAATAAGTAGAAGAAAAGGTTTAGTGGTGTCCTCGTGTGTGAATGAGTGATTCAGCGTTTACCATATGTCAATTAGGCTTGCTTGATGAGCACAGCATGACCACCAAAGAAGATTAATCTGGAGACCAATTACTCTTCTACAGGCTAGAAGGTTAGAGAGAGAGCAGAAGAAGACGAGCATTTGCAGAAGGACTTTTAGGCTACATACGGAAATTTTAAATAACAAATTTCTGCACACATCGTCCACCTTAAGGCGGTAAAGTAACACTGCGGGCTTAAGAGCAGGAGTCTTGTGTATCTGCCTCAGGAAGCTTTACTAATTGACAAACACAATGAATCTATAGTTGGAATCAAAACTCAATTTTCATTTAACTCCTTTAAAGATCCTGTAAAGTGGAATTGAAAATTAGTTTTAAGTTCATCACACCACAGAAGAATGTGTTGTTTACTACCCATCCAAATTCGAATGAAAAAAACCCACAGACAAGTATGTTATATTAGGCTTTGAAATCTTAAGAAAAATCTGCAGTCTTTTCTGCTTGAGACTGGGGCGACACGCCTGAAGGAGCTGAATCTCCGCCTCCTTAAATGTATTGAATTTAGCAACACTAGCTAAATCAATTGCAGATATCAGAACAGACCTACCTGCAGTCTCTAAGTGTTTTATGTATTAATTACTTTGTCAAAGTTTTTGCGCTTTGCACATGCTTTCAGGAACTAATTTCACGTGTATATAATGTACTGAGAAGCAACTCATGGAATTTACAGGATGCTTTACAGGATCTTTAAGATTTAAACCATGTTGAAGTTAAAATGTTCTGTGCAATAAATTATTCGGCATCAATTCTACATCTGTAGCCTATGTATTGCATCTAGACGGAAATCTTTGCTGGCAGCCAAAGGGTTTAATGTTTTTTGTTGGTTGTTGCATTAATTTACTAAACATTTTAGAGGATTTTCTTGTTTTCAACATAAAGAAACATAGTAAAAATAAGTTTAAACTATGTTTCTTTTTAATTAGATCATCAAAAGCTCTTCATGATGTTTGTGACTAATTAAACTGAATTAAGCGTTTAGTCACATCTGAAACCGTTACCCTCTTAGGAGAATTATTGGTGGTGACAGTTAACACATTTTTCATCATCTAAGACCCTGTTTTCATTAACATGATTCACCAGTGCTGCAATTCAACAGATATTACTACCTCAATATGACAATCAGATTGATGATATAAAACCTAATCTTTCTAAAGATTTCTCGACACAGTGACAACACCTCCAGAATGAACTGAGTTTTAATTAAAGCCTAGACACAAGAGCTAAGGATCAAGTCTTCACAATGCATTGCCTTGTCAGAAGCCGCTTAGGAGGCAGAGAGAGATCTGTGAGGTTATTTACACCAAGGTGGAAGTTAATCTGTAGTAATACTCTTAGATCTCTAATCAAATAGAGAGAGATTGTAAATATTACTCCAGAGTAATCTACCTTTTCTTGTGCACTGAAGAGTCAGGTGAAGGTGAAGGTGCAGACCAACACCTGTCCATCTTAACAGAAACCATGATAAGAACATCCACAACATGTACACCATGTTGTTATGTCATTAGTCTTTCATTGTGGTTGGAGAAATGTTCACTGTTATTCCTGTTCAATGGTGCTGTGACAGTGCAATTTCCCCTCTGGGAACTGGGATCTATATATCTATTTCTGACTGTAGGCACCTTATTAATAACAATATGACTGTGGATTCACCAGAGACACCTTAACCATTGACTGATGTATCTGTTGAAAATAATGCCAATACAAATAGGATTCGTTTTTTGACCCCCCCCGACCCCCCCCACCACGGCAAAATCAACATAGAGGAAACACTGCTATTATTTCTGCAACTTCCATCCAAAGCATACTTTATCCTTAACAATACGTATGATCTCCAGTTGGACAGGTGGTCTCAAAGTGATGTGAACTGCTTTAGAAATACCAGTAAGAAATGGACTTCAAAGAGAATATATTTCAAGCTTTGATGTCTAGTTAAAGACTTTATCGAGAAAAAAGCTAAAAACATACACCGAGTTGATTCAAAAAGGTATCTAGTCCAATGCTTGTTATTCTGCTCTCATAAAAGAACAATGGAAGTTACTATAGTTTCCATATTCAACCACAACTTTCTGAAAACAGAAAATTGGTCATGGGAACATTTTTGGGCACATCGACTGAGAGACTCTTGTCTGCATATTTCTTGGATTGCCAGGGTCTGACATATAGCTCTAGAATGCCTTAGGAGACTCTGCTGAAGGGATTAAGTTCAAAGTCAGGCGGGACAATTACTCACAGACTCTAAGTCTTGGGCTGGGCAGGGGGTATTCTGAGAGCGTCAAGCCTTCACCATGTCCAACAGGCAGGGAGAGGAGCAGCCGTACAGATTCTTCAGGTCACGTGGTTTGCATTGCCTGCCTCCCTCAAGGGTTGTGTTCACCAGGTCTTGTGGGTTATACACCTTGTCTGCGGGGTTATACACACAGTCTGTCAGTTCATATACTCTATCTTCAGGATCAGACAAGGTCCAGATTCTATATTGCATGCTGTCTGCTCCGATGCTTGAACCGGATTGTTGTTGCAGAAGGTTACTGCAGGTAAGGGTCTCACCTTTGATGACCTCTCCTTAAGTCTGTTATCATGGTGGAACTGGTTGTCATGTTGATGCAATAATAGAGGAAGAAGCAGAAAGAGTTACAGAAGGCCATGGTGCACAAGCAACATCTAAAAAACAGAAGAACTGCACTTGACCATGTGTACCAGACCATGAAGGGAGGTCTTGTCAGCAAGCCCCTGCAGATAATTACACATTTGCTTCTTCTCGATTTTCAATGCAATAATGGTTTAATTGGTCTATTTAACTACACTCAAGTAGTGAACTTCTCATTCCACTGCTCATCAACCATTAGAATTGTTGTGATTGAACTGGGTTTTGTACTGTATATTTTAGGTATCGAAGAGGCTGGATAACAATGTTCCAACCAACAACTGAATATAAGACTACAAATGGGACATATTTCAGTAAAATGCATTGCCCTTCCAACTAACACACACATTTACTGTCCCATGATCAATTGTATCACAACAGGAAAAGGAGTTCAAAATCTCCACAGATTATCAACAAGCAAATGCGTAAACATGTTCTTGTTTTGTGCTGAGAGCTGTTAAAGTTAATTCTTTTTTTTGCACAACAAGAGTTAAGAAGAAGACTCAGTGCTCGATTGACAAAGAGCATTCATGGTTCATATTAGGCGTACCTCTTCAAAACTAAACTTTGTGTCTTTGAACAAATGATAGCCATCCTTGAGAAAATACAATCTTATAGTTTGTTGCTTTCCAATTATGCTAGGTACCACTTTAAAACAATTCAATGACAAACTGGAACGAATGAGCCTATGAATCACAAGATGGCCATTGTTGATGGATAATGAACAGATATTTCAATGTTTTTATCTTCAGTGCACCAGGAGATCAGTAATGCACAAACCATTGGGCTCGCACTCAACCAAGCTCTCCTCTAAAACTATGAGTGTATCTCACTGGAGGGAGTGAGATACACTGCTGGTTTTGGGCTAAGACAAGCCAAAACCCTGCATGTTTTTTTAAGTCATCCAGCACCAACACTCCACAACCAGCCTCCATCTGATGTGAGAGCCAAAGCTCAGTGGGTCTTGTCTACTTTTTGTCCCATATCTGGTAGCCATCACACACTCAGGAAGCACACATTCAGTGCCACTTGCATTCTGCAAAGATGATGAAGGTGTCCTTGGCTCTAGAGCTTGTGTAATTCCTGTCAAAAGATTATACCTTAACAGCCAGGTTTGCACGTACATCTAATGTTTTATGTACAAAAATAAATCCTATAGATTATGAGTAACCTAAATACTATATAAGTATACATGTATTTTCCGATCATAAACCACCAAATGTATCAAAGGAAAAATGTCATCTACTTTTGTAATCCAAACAAAAACAACAAAACTGTTCACAACACCCTCTCTTCCTAAAAACGAAATGAAAACAGAATTGATCCAATGTTGACGTAGTTTGCTTCAATTTAACTCCACAACCTTCAATTTTTCTCCTGTGTGTGTACAGGTAACCAAGCTCTCTGCCTCGCGCCAAGTAAGTCTACAACTGCCATGGGTATAGTGGCCAGGAAATGTCGAACAGAAGCAACACTTTAATGGAAACCGTGCTCAAGCCTGGATAGCCTATATACAGCGACTGATCATAATATCTGCGGGAGGAAGATTGATGTTTGAGTATGTGTAGCAGACAGCATAGTCCATCTTGATAATACAGGGAGTCGGGAACATGGGAACGCCAACAAGATTTGACTGTTGGACCCTGGTCATTGTTCTGGTCAGCTCAGGGTCCTGAATAAATTATACTTTTCTTTTCTTGGATGTTCTTAGTCTCTGTTGCTGTAGATTCAAGTCTGTGTATTAAGCAGTGATCATAAATACTGGACACCCTTAGGGACAACCTTAGTGGTGCCTGAACCTCTTCATCAAGACAAAGTACATTTGTCAATTATACAAAAATATTTACACAAGTCCAAGTGTTTCAGTATAAAATAGCTGTCATGAAAGATAGGAAACGGCAATCCTCATTGCATCCAAATGGAAAATAATCAATATCTAGTATATATTTATAGAGAGTGATGCTCTGTTTGATATTTTTATGTATTTTGTGCTGGGTAGACAACCCTAGATCGGTAGAAGCGTGGCGCTGTTTGAGTAATGGACCAGGATATACTACATTTGGTTATAAGTTTTAATTAAATTAAATTAAAAAGAAAAGCCCTGGAAAGAAATGCAGACTCGGTGGTAGAAGGAGCGACAGTGAGGAGGCTGAAGACTGCCAGACATAAACTCACTTCAGAACTGGGCGAACATGAAAACCAGGGCACTGCTGGATATAACTTATAGTATGTAGGCCTACTAGCTACACTGTCTAACTTGGTCAGCATAAGGTATTTTATCTAGAAACGCATCAGTCAAAGTTGGAGGGTTTGACTGGTCTACAGGGTGATACGTGGGGCAGTGCTTCGAAAGCTCCTGTGAAAACCATTGAACAGTACAAACTTGGTCTACTATATCGGAATACATTAAATATATCAAATATTGTTGTTGTTGTTTGGTAATCTTCGCCTGTTTGTTTAAAATTGTTACATTCCCACTGACACTAAAATCACAGACTTCATTGTATGTTCATTTAAAAACGATAATGATTTCTTAATTGGAGTCAATTTTGAGTTTTCTCGTCGTAGTCAGAAATTACCCAATGCTCGCTGAGCAGAAACATCAGGCTTTTCTTTTGACTCGTTATCATCAGAGATAAGACAAAAAAATCTTTGTGTAATTTGCTTCCCTAAATTATGAGACCCGGCTAATTAATATTTCCATGTGTATCGAGGGTAATGAATGATTAGTTATTTTTCTCCTGCAAAGATATTCCCAGCAGAGTTAAACTGATTGCAGTAGCCTATGTCTGCACGAGGAAAAATACACGTTTTTAGAAATTACGTTTATTTGGGCTCATGATTCCAAAATACTTTATATAAAGACTATAGTGCACTATTAAAACAATAACAAGACACACAGTTAAGCACATGTTCTGCTCAACAAGCTCCGCGATGACCGGATACCACTTAGACAAATGGTGGTGCTGTGGAGGTCTGTGGACCGTTAGCCTACACAATGCCTTATAACAGGGGAGATAACCTTGGACTTAATGTCAAAATCAGCATCTGAAAGAACTGAGTAGACTGGGAGACTGAAGTATATCCATGTGGAGTAAATATTTCGTATTCTCTCTTTATTTGAAAAGCTTTTTTTGTTGTTTACAGGACTATGTAATAACATGAGGCTTTACCGTTTTTTACCTTCTCAGCCAAGGTAACAATAAACACAGCCCTCTGATTAACAACTGTGAACGAAATTACTTTAGGGCATTCAGCAACTTGGAAATCTGCCATTATTTGTGACATATGTGAGGGGAGAAATCCCCAACCTGAAGCTGACAGGACAGTAAGTCATGTAGCGAACGCTAGTGGCCCTGAGCGTCCAGCCACCTATCTAAACTTTAATGTTTTGCTTTGTTTAGCCCATGCTCCTATAAACATAAACATTTGTCTTATAACAAGCATACAAAAAAATGACAAACTACACAGTGATACAGAAAGCCTAAACTACTGTATTAGCAGTGTCAACATGTTTTATGTTGGAAATGTACCCACCATGCCTTGGGAGACACTGTTTACAAATACATAAGCTTGTCTTGCTCCTTTTGATATTCTGTCATTAGGCAGAAAAAAGCACAAACATGTACAACAGTACCACCAACAAATGACTTCAGGGCCTTTGAAAAGTTTGCCATGCATGGAGACAACTCTCTCGTGTTATTAATATACAAACTCCCACTTAATCTTCATTTAGGATACAACAAAGAGCCCAATAAAAGGACTACAACGACAATTAATATCAAACAGACTCCCATCCATGTACATTTGGAAAAGGAAAACTCTAAAACAGTCCAACTCTAAATTCAAACATTTCCCCACTCTGTCTATTCATCCTGAATCCTTGTGGGACATGTATTCACAATCATTAAATCTTATATAAAAAAAGAGAGGAAGATATCTGCTCTCAAGAGAAACATCTTAGACGAACAGGAGCAAAATTGATAAATAAGACTAACATCTCCTATGGGGACTGATGGTTGCTGCTCAACCTTGAAAATCGTTTGACAGCCTTGCTAAGTGAGCAGTGGCTATGGGATAGGAAGTTAGCATGGCAAAGCTGGAGAAAGACATTTCAGAAAATAATAAAATGCTTTGCCGAGTCGTGTTAGAAGTCTTCATGTTAGAAGATGTTTGACTTGAGAAGTGCTGCAAACGGTGATGTTTTAAAATCGAATCCTTTTTTTATAGTCTTGTAGACATTTGCAGAGCTCTGCATTGGCATTTGTCAGTTTGCTTTTAACATTACAGTGGATCTTAAAACACTGACTACATATAAGTATACATATTAGTATAATATAGTATAATATGTATAAGTATACATATTAGTATACCCCCCCCCCACAACCTTTTGGGATTGTCCTACTTTTTGACCCTTTGTCCTCCTTTTCAGCTTCTGGTCACCCTACTTGTGCTTCTGGTTGTGTACAGAAATTACAATACAGCAGAAAGTTAGCTTCAGGTCCCTTTAAAGTCCTGCACCAAGAGACAAGATTATTCCACACACTTAAATCAGCAGAGAACACACATGTTGCCTATTGCAGACTCAAAGTTCAAAAACAACAATGGCAATCTAAAGTACATTTTGTGACATTTGTCCATGATCATGGTTCACTTGCTGGAACTATCCATTTGGGGAAGCTACTTGAAATGGTTGAACATGAGACAGGAATTCTATTTAAAGTCAACATTTTAGCCCTATTGTACAGTTATTCCTACACAAACCTGCTTTGGAAGCATAATATTCCCCTTTGTTCACAAATATAGTCAACCTACTCATTTGTGTATAGGTCTCCCCCATTCCTCTCTATAGTAGTAGAGTTTAATCCACCCCAGACACAAGTGTTTAAGCCTCTGTCGTTTCTTTTAACAAACAGTTCACCTATGGAGGCTCTCCATGTTAAATATCACCATTAACTTTACTGGGCTATTCTGGTTATTGGTCATTACCAAGTTTCACAAGTATTATTTTTTTAATTTATAAACAGCATTTTGTAAACCCACCCACCCTACCCATCCTAGCCGACCACCCTACACATCCTAGCCGACCACCCTACACATCCTATTCATCCTACCCACCGTACCCATCTTACCCACCCTTTCCACCTACCCACCAAACTACCTACCTACTCTCTTTCTCCTTTTAATGCAGTCAGTGTCCTCGGTGTTCATTTAAAATCCATCAAATTAATTATTCAAGGGTATTATTTCCTACATTCAATCAATTTCCTGCATCAGTGATGCTGATAATGGGCCCCAGGAGAGTTTAGGGCGGCTTGCATTCACCTCTCGATCTTGTAACACATCGCCGTCATAACATGACCAGCCACTCATTCAACACACACACATCAATATTTCGCTAAACTAGCATTATTAGAAGTTATGTATTTTACCGAATTATGGCTCCATGATGATAGTGTCACCGAGAAACATTGGTAACCCTTCCTTTTACAGTCCCTTACTAGGTATTTACGTATAAAATAAAGGGTAAGTTTTGTGTATTATTGGGTATTAACGATTGGTACCAAGCTGGTAAATACAGAGATAATTCTACCCATTAACTAAATACTAACACGCTGGGTAATTTTCACTGGTCATAATTAGGTAAAGACAGAAAACAAAACTTTTGTATTTAGTATTTACCTGGAAACTTATCAATATTACTATTTAAATACCGCTGGTAATAAGTTGGTAACTACAGGAGATATGGTACATTATAACATGTTATTGGGTAAATACCACTGCTACTACGTAGGTAAAGACGGCCAAGCTCCAGCAGAATTACTAAGAAAAACTCTACTATTCAGGGTTTTTCCTGGGTCAAAATGGGTCTTCGGTGCTCAAAAAATAAAAGACAGTGTGTTACTGTGTCACCTTATTATCTAAGCGGGTTTTTTAACCATTTCGTAAATAATGGGCCCTATAAAAATAGGCCCTATACTTTGATCCAGAATGGCCCACCAGAATCGGCCCCCGTTACGTCACCATAGCTAACCTGCATGCACATTCTGTTTTGATGTGATGCTAGTTCGGGAGTTCCATATGTAATGCGAGCATTTTCTTTAGCGCAAAATGTACTGTAGTTAGCTAGATCATTCTTTAACTCTATTATATTTATATAATTGTGTGATTATGATGTAATGTATATTCTAGATATTGTCTTGTAGTTCAGGGTCCAGAGAATGTTGTCCACCGCTATCGTGTTCGGCGCACTCGGAGCATGACCCTCAGCTGACGAAAACTAATGTCAGTCAACAAGAACACAATAGCTTTGACTGCCATCATTGGGGAAAATGCCATGGAAACAGTGCTTTCATTTAAAATATTGTTACAATCTACAGAATGAAGTGTTTTTCTTAGTAACATTGCAAAAAACCATAATCCATGTTTGTGTTTGTCCGGATTTGAGCATTGGCGAAACTGAAGGTGTCAGAATAAATACAAAACACGGGTCAAAGTTGTCGTGTGTGAGTCTGGCCAATCATGAAATAGCTGTATCGTCATTAGAACCCGTGCAGTTGCTCTTGAGAAAATGCACTCAGCTACACAGCCGGCTGTTCTCGAATCGGTCTCATGGTACTTTGATTGATACGTCACAGTGACCTAGCCTCGGCGCCGTCTCAAGTCGGACAAAAATTCTAACCAAAATTCACTGCATGAAGTTCAACACACCTTGATCTTTGCTGCTCTTAGTGCCAAAGTGGAGTTCTGACACGTAGGTTTGAAGGAGGTCTTTTGGCATCTGAAAGCCTACGCGAGTGGTAAATTGTGACAGTGGGCAGGAAAGGCCTAAAAGGAGGAAAAAAGGGCGAAAAGGAGGACACGCAACAGCGGTCCGGACCAACGGCTAGAAAACCGGACATGTCCCTACGCACTTGATACGGGAACAATGATACCAAGTAATGCACGAATAGGCGATCTTACAGCATGTTGCGGGAAAAGTTCGATTTTCCAGCTACGGCAGCTAGCTCCGTTACAGTAGTGGTGAAGGAGTTGGCTAAGGCGAACGCTAGCTATTGGTTATGGCAGATCAGAGTGGCTCTGGGCAGATCCAATAGTTTTAAACTTCAACAGAGTACCCGTCTACAAGGAAGTCAACGTTTGTCAATGGAGCGAGGCCAGACTCTCTTTACAAATGAAATGTACAGAAAAAAACATACTGTAACAGAGCTAGCTGCCGTAGCTGGAAAATCAAACTTTTCCCGAACCCCGTGGGGAGAAGGGTCACAACATCATTGCCACCAAGAAAACTCAGCAACACTTGTTCTTGCTCCGGCTTTAGTTTCTGGATATTTGGCAGTGTTGCCACAACGGACCGAATGGCTTCGCTCGCATCTTTCTCTGCCGCCATTACGGATCTACAACACAAACTAGCGCACAACATCAACGTTATCGTTCTCAGCCACTCCCTCTGTTCGCTGATTGGCCCAAATAGAAAATCTATTTCCAAGATCTGAAATGCCTACCGAAAGCCCAGACCTAGTACAGAAGCAAAATCAAAATTGAGCGGAAGTACGTAGGTGGGCAGAGCCAGGCTAACATTTTGTAGGAGTAGGGAAAAAACGTTTTTTCATTCATTCAAAATGATGGCGGCCGCATCAATTCAGCTGGTATCACAAGTTAACATGTGTCAGACACGGAATTGCCCGCTAGCGGTTAGCAGTGGCGGAACCAGACTTTTATATATGGGGTGGCCAAGGGGTGGCCAGGGCTACTTCAGGGGGTCCACAGACCAAGACTGAAAATGTGTGTGTAACCTTAGCCTGGAATCTAAGCAGTGTCAATTATTCATATGATTGCTGATGAGAAATATAAATTCAAATTCACTTAAGCCTGAGTTCTTCAGTGTGGCCTAGTATAGTCGACTAGGGTTACTTTAATCAAATTCTACATTTACTATGAATAGACTGTGTCTGTACATCTGAATTGCAACTCATTTCTTTCTTACACACACTGTACTGTAGGCTACTCACAAACTGGAGATACTTTGGTCACTCTGTTTTCATAAATATATAATCTGGGTCTAACCAGGTTAGAGGTTAGATCCTTCTTTTACATTAAAACATAACTACCGGTATTAGTGTATACTCACACAAAAAATGCCACAGCCATCAAAACAAGAACACTCATGAATCAACAACTAACATTTAAAAGTGAGGCTCTGAGGTATTGGGATGGTGCAAGGACTGGGGTCTATTTCCGCCTGATCCTGTTTGCTCAGCTTTTTGAAGAAGTCTGCTATCTCACCCCTTCTTTTAATGTTTGAAGTGAACCCTAAGCAAAAAAATTACATGTAGGCCTACACATCCAATTAGAGTCCAATCTCAATCTTAAACATGTCCCCATTATTATCTTCAATCAACTACCAGCCTTTAAGTTACTAGATCATGGCTAGCCCTACTCTGAAATATGTATTTCAAACAGGCATTATACAGTAGCAAACAGGGTAGCTATCTGACTGCAGTGTTAATCTTTTGTAACGGTAATAGATTGATGAGGCATCTCATCAAGGAATCTTAGCAGTTTAAGTACAAAAATAGTGTAGCGACCCACACAGAAAGACGTGTGTTATATGTTAGGCTGTTAGTTGGTTGTTTACCAGTAGTGTTCGCGGAGTCCGACATGCCAATCAACCTGCTGTCGGGGGTTGGCGCATTCGAAGTTAAGACCAGGGCTGTGTCTACTACCGCGCACTTCGAGCACTTACTTTCAGTGCTTAGGGCGCTTATGTTGAGACACCATCAGAATTCAGTGCACTGAAAGTACCCGGATGATGCACTGCAAACGGTCAAAAAACGACGATGGACACTACTCGCCCTAAACGGGCACCATCTTGGGTACGTAGCGGAAGAGGAGGAGTCCAGTGACAGAAATACAAGCGGGTTTGTTTCGCGGGTTTAGTTTCTCGGGTGTCGCGAGCAGATTTGCGTGCGTCACTTCCCGCTAAGTGGGTAAGTAGTGTTCCAGTTTAGACAGCACTACTCAGCAACTGAGTGCACTGCAAATGTAAGTGCACTACATTGCAGTGCACTACATTGCAGTGTACTTCGTTAAGTGCGCGGTAGTAGACACAGCCCAGGTTTAGCGTCTGTTCTTTCTGTTACGTCTGGGTTTCACAAGAGACGGGCTGTGTCTACTACCGCGCACTTGTGCACTTACTTTCAGTGCTTAGGGCGCTTACGCTGAGAAATCATCAGAATTCAGTGCACTGAAAGTACCCGGATGATGCACTGCAAACGGTCAAAAAATGAAGTGTCCGACGATGGACATTACTCGCCCTAAACGGGCGCCATCTTGGCTCCTCCTCTTCCGCTACGTAGCTAAGATGGCGCCCGTTTAGGGCGAGTAGTGTCCATCGTCGGACACTTCATTTTTGGACCTATGGCAGTGCATCATCCGGGTACTTTCAGTGCACTGAATTATTTTGGTTTGTCAGCGTAAGCGCCCCTAAGCACTGAAAGTAAGTGCTCGAAGTGCACAAGTGCGCGGTAGTAGACACAGCCACAGCCACGGTCTTTTCTTTTATTTAGCGTGGGCTAAGGCTAAATAAGCGTAAATATGCCTGGACGATTGTTCCTTTCTGACCTAGTCATTACAATAGATTTCAAATGGCGAAATAAAAGCCTACTGTTGTTGTTTTAAAAGTGTGCTATCCTAAATGAAAACGAAAAAAACTAAATTGAATCAACTATACCACAATAGGGACTGCGCTGTTAGCTTAAGGTAGTGCTAAGTGCTAAACAAAAACAGAGACATCTCATAATGAATCTGTTATGGCACCAAATTGCCAATATGCATCTTTTTCTATGGCTCTGGGGCCCAGCAACTCAACTTTCATAACATTTTGTTCAGGAAGCCTCAACCCCAATGCTAAACCTTAAAACGATAACTATAATATGATGCTGTTGTCTTCCGCGCAGACGCTGGCGTAGTGATTTGTGACTGGTGAACTGTGGAAATATCCTAATTCTCGATTGAAAAAATGCGCTGCCAGATGTCAAAAGAAACGCTTCTTTTAACAAGATAAATTAAATGTCAATCAGCATTTTTGGGGTGGCACCTGGGCAACCCCTCTGGCTCCGCGACTGGCGGTTAGATGACACAACCTTTTGTGGACCTCTTTGGAACACGGTCCCGAGCACCTGTACCAAGTTTGATGTCAATTCAGCAAATGTTTCCTGAGATATGATCTCACTTCCTGTTGTGGCGGCTTTATCGCCGACTTTGATCAGTTTTACCGGAAAAACAGTTTTGAAAATCAAAAACCTTGTGAAAACGTTTGTGAGGCTTGAACTGAAGATAATTGGTGCCAAATGTGTGCTTATTGCAGCGCCACCAACAGGTGAAATGGCATGACCTATTGGACCTCTTTAGAACAGGGTCCCTAGTCCTTATACCAAATTTGGTGTCAATGCAGTAAAGAGGTGCTGAGATATGACCTCACTTCTTTTATGGTGGCTTGGTTGACGACTTTCATTGGCTGTTCCAGTCAAAAGGTTTAGAAAATCAAGTCTGATCATGTGATGTCTTTTGTGAGGCTTGGTCTGAAGATTATATGTGCCAAATTTGGTGAAGATTGGACAACTTTATAGGAGGAGAGTCATTGTGACCCGAAGGCAGCACAAGGGTTAAATCAGGGCTGCCAACTTTAAAAAAAACCTTGGCGTGAGATTTGGTAGCTGGTAGAGTCATCATTGACAGGGGGAGCTGCGCAATTCTATATTATCGATATTATACACTACTATCTGGGTGGGACCCATTTTCAGCCTGGCAGTGTAATGGAGAAAGCCAGTCCATCCCCTACCAGGGGCCGAGCCATACGTCGAAAAATCGGGGTTTAACCCGAACCTAGGAACTAGACATGGTTTTGAGGCGAGGTGAAATCCGAACTTCATATGAATGCGAGCGCGAATGCGAGCGCTATTTTTTGCATTAATTTCAGTGCAAAATTGTTTTTTGAGCTTTCTGTAGGCTAATATAAACATTTTGTTGGACTCATATTGTAATATTCTCCGGAAATTATAACCCAAATTTGATTTGGACCTGAAAGATTTAGGGCTTTTGAGAAAACATATTTTTCCCTTGCAGGATTTATGAAGTGACAGATCTTTCTTTTTTACCTGCCTTTTTCAGTTCCTCCTGGCATCTTTTCCCCATCCATTTTATTATTTTCGCATCAGCTTAATCTTGCTAACTCCACAACAAAAAATGATTGTTTAGGGTTGTCTCCGTGGCAACAACTGTACACGAACTTGTGTTTGAGAAAGAGAGGGCGACAACTGAAAACGGCACTTTTTAATGCACGGTCTGATGCACCGTGAATTCTCCCGAAGGAACGAACGCGCTTCGGCCCAAAATCTGATAATTTTTTGGGGCGTGAGAAATTGGTTGTGTGGCGTGAGAACGTGTGAAAACATGCAAAAGCGTGTATCACACGGCGAAACCGTGAGAGTTGGCAGCTCTGGTTAAATAAGACAAACAAATCAACAGTTATTGGTCAACACACAATCCTGCCTATTGTAGTGCCCCCTAGATGTCAAATGACACTACCCGTCTCAGACCTCTTCATAAGAGGGCCCTGAGTCCATACACCAAGTTTTGAGTCAATGCCTCAAAGACAGGCTAAGATATGACCTCACTTCCCATTTTCGGGATCAGTTGCTCAGTTTGATTGGCTGTAACTAACAAACAGTTGCAAAAATCTAAATGCCATGTGATGTAGATTGTGGGGCTTTGTATGAAGATGATATGTGCCAAATTTGGTGAAGATTGGACAAACTGGACAGGAGAGGTAGCGAAAAAACGTTACATTCATCCATTCCAAAAAAATGGCGGCCACATCAATTTGATTGGCTGTAACTAACAAACGGTTGTGAAAATCAAAAATCCATTCGTCTGACTGATAAACTTTTGTGAGGCTTGGTCTAAAGATAATCTGTGGCATTTTTGAAGAAGATTCGATAAGAATTGTAGGAGGAGTAGCAAAAAATTAAACTTGGTGAAATTAATGCGGGTTCTGCGGTCCCAAAGAGCGTGCCAAATTTCACAACTTCTGACAATGTGGTTCTAGGGGCTGCCATAGACTCCCATGGCAGAAGAAGATGTATAACTAGAGAGCATACAATTTCTGGGGAAATTGTGAGGGTGTGCTTGCTTGCGTCGGTTCCAGGTGGGTCCGTCCCTTTAAGTTTTTCGCCTAGTGATATTTTCAAGCATTTAGCCTACTCATATTGCATAATTCATTAAGAACACTCTTTGAAACAAGCGAACCCCCTTTGAAACAAGCTACTGTAACAACGTTGTCACTGGCAATATTTCAGATGGAATCGCGATTCAAACAGTAGGTCTACCCCCAAAACGTAAATAAGTTTGACATTAATTTAGGGGGAAATGGCTAATTCAAAATAAGTTTGCTAGAGGCAAGCTGGCTGCTGATTGTTTGAAAGCTCCGGAATGAGGACAGTACTACACACTGCCAGTAGGCGACCGAGTCTGACTCTGACTGAGGCTAACGTCAAAACAAGATGCGGTCTCACTGAAATTCCAAGTTTCACACAAATCACAAAAATATGCTGACTTCGCAATAATCGCCATATCTTAAGCTAAAGAATTTGAGTGAGACAGCGTTGCATAGATATATATATCTATGGTGTGTACTGTCTTCGATGCCACAGCTAAACTTTATGTCAAAAGAAACATTCTCATTTCTGGCGCCAATGTCAAACTTGTGTACGTTTTGGGGGGCATATTTTTGTATCCACCACCTGGCTGTCTTCACAATAGTCATATCGTCATAACATTGCCCTCCTTCTGTTTATTGGTTTAGAATTGACCGAACTATCAAATAACAAAAATACTAACATGACGCTTTCTAGCATCGCTGCCGCCTAAGACTAGGCGGTCTCACGGGCGACCCGGACTCGCTCAAATGACAAAGACTTTCACGACCTAAATCAAAAATCCGAGATTTCAGTTCCACTCGAAATCGCTTTCTCAACAAAGCCAAATGGTTGGCATTTTTTGAGGGTGGTATTTTACACTCATAATCCAAACTCCAATGTGCGTGGTAGAACGTCTCTATCACGTTGTATCCATGCGTCGTTGCTAACGTGATTAGGCGTAGTGACGTTGGCTAGAACTGAGTACCGTTCGGTGACAAAATACACTTTTCGCCACAAAAATGTTGCATCCTCCTAAACTGTGCGACGGAACGTAAATCCAAATACAAGCAACTCAATCGGGACCAAGACGAAACTTTTGACACCAACGTTTTCTATGTAGTCCAAATATTGACCGAGGCTTAGGGGGGCAAAAAGAAACATGAATAAATATATATGTGAGATAACAAAGGATGTGCCCTTGCCGAAGGCAAAGCACACCCAATAATAATAAGAAAAGGTAGTAACACTTGAGGTGGCTTCACCGCATGGCCACCAATGAATTACGAGGACTAGCAGCAGCAGGCAGGAACACTGTAGAATCACTGGGAGGGAAACCGCCAAAGCCATAATTGCATATGATGTGAATCTAAACAGTGAGGAGCAAAGCCAGTGGTGAACATCCCTCAGCTAAACCACCTTGACTCTCAGTGGCAACTCATTACATTTCAAGCACATCTCTTCACTAACGATACAGAAGGCTTATACTGGGGTTCAAATTATATAAACATTGAGAATTTGCACTCTCTTTTTTGCCAAGTAATCAGGTCATGTGAGGTCCTCAGCTTCATAGAACTAAACTAATCTTATATGCAATAAGATAAAGAAGGATAAATATGCATGTGCTGGTGAGCTAGTGATTAACACAACCTGGGAAGAGGCCAAATAAACCTTTAAGATCTCAAAGAAATAAACACCCAGAAAGGAAGCAGTCAGCAGCTGGGGATATATGCTAATTGTTGCAATGCGGAAGAATCCAGGGGCTCTGACAAACTGAGATGAGATTACACTGCTGTTTGGAGTTTGATAGGATGGAGGTTTTTAGTTTTTGATGCAAAATCTCTAACAATTTATCCCTTCTTTACCCAAAACATTACCCCTAAACCATTAAAGCCCTCATGTAATATGGAGCGTGTACATATATGCAGTGCTTCCTCATGGCATCTGACCTCGGTCTTAGTTGTAGGCCTACAGTATATGCACACCAGTTTGGATTGACATTTGTATAATTATGCTTGAGTTTGACACGTAATTTTGCAAATGTTAATTTAATTCCATTGTATTAATGTTGCAGTTCAGGCAAACTTAATTCCGGCCTTATCAGTGCATTAGTGTTTCCATGGGACTAATAAACATCAACATACAAAATCTTGCTGAAAGTAAAATGCTTTCATTTCAGCAAAACTAATCAACAGGAGTGGAACTCACAACAAAATCATATGCACTTTAATATGGTTTGCATTAAGAGGTGATAGTGCAAAAAGCATTTTCTTTCCACTGACATTAGCGTCCGTTAATAGTGTTAATACGAGGACAATCATTTGCAATGTCAATCCCCCCCAAATGATGCCTTTCATAACTAAATGTTTACTGTAAATTAATGCGCCAAATGATTCAAACGTCTTATTATCGCCTGCTGATTATTTGAGGGTTTAATAAACAATGCATATAGCAATGTGCTTGCGAGAATAACAGATTGTGTATTCCATACAACTCGCACTAATGGAATACCATTTTTATCAACATGGTGTGGTGAGAGTGTTTAATTTAGAGAGCAAACCTCAATTTCTTAAAATCACTGTGGAATTATATGCACGTGGGAGGAGGGCGGGGGTGGAGGGGGTGCGAGCTGTACAAGGAAAGAATAAAAGTGTGTATAAGAGAGATGACAGAGAGAGAGGAGTGGAAGATAGAGAGGTGAGTAAAAAAGCAAGATGAATCAGAAATTGCTTTATACAAAAGGATTCATTAAAAACACCTTTGGTCCATTTTCATTCAAATAGGAGCTCTGTTATAAGGATTGGTTGATGGTGACAGTGGAGGTGGTGGTGAGGAGAGCTCACCTGAAATACTTCACATTATCATCCACCTGGATGTATATTTGCATCTGAGGCGGTACAATTTATTTACCCTTTCTTAACAAAAACAAAACAATGTTTTGCTGGGTGCATTCAGTCCAAAATCGATTAACAGCACTTCAGTAGTCTGTCTCTGATAAGAGTAGCACAGTGATAATGAGGCGAAGGCAAAACCATCTATGATTTCACTGTGTTTGAGCAGTAAACTGACACAACACCAAGACACGTCTTAGGAGAGGAAATGGTAAGCTGCTTTTGAATACCAACCACCGCCTCCCACAATTGAAAGCATATCAATGCAAAAAGCATCCTGAAGGCATATAATATCACAATAAAAAGAAGAAAATATCAAAGCATAACATTAAAAACCACTAATTATGACAAGTAATGATATAAAAATACATAAAAGAATATGTTCATTGGCATGTTTATTAGGGATACGATCACTGCTTCATTGGTTGGCAGTAGAAATGTGTGCAACATTTTATATGAATTATTAATTATGCGATTTCATGACCTAACAAAGTCAGTGATTCAAATATGTTATTAAATAAAGACACAACAAAGTTTTGCTCAAATACAGTCTTCCTAATCAGAGGCACACACACATCCGAAACAGCACCTGGCTGCCCTTGAATGAATGGACATAGTGCCCTCTAGTGGAACAAAACCACATCCAACGCACATTGTTAATTAACGATTAAGAGAAGTTGCCAAAGGTGCTTGCCAAAAGGTTGTAAAATTGTAAAACCCCTGAAGGTGGTTTAATAGTCTAAACAATAAAATACACAAGAGTCTGCTTTTATGAAGAGATTTCAGAGAGGCAGTTTCCAGTAACATAAATCTCACGTATTCGCCGTGAGACCCACGCATTTAGCCATTTCTCACGCATCACCTTGTATTTCTTAAGCTGAGAAATTCTTTCTCACACTGAAAAGTAAGGGTAACTTGTCCCGGTACAATTAATGGACAAGGCACAGGAATACGGAGGTAAGTTTTCTGCTGAGTTGAGAGCTATCTGCCAATCAGAACAAACTGTTTGAACAAACTGTTTACGAACAAACGGTGAAGAAGCTTGGAAGTAGAAACTGGTCAGGCATGTTGAATCTCTAATTTGTTGAACATCAACGTTACTTTATAGCTGTTTCAGTTTCCAAAATAGTCACGCTGCTTCCGGTTCTAACATCGTACGCGGAAACACTGATTCGGAGGACGGGGAGCTGAGATTTGTTGAGGGAACATTACTATAGTTTGACAACACATCAATACAACACTTACCATACTGAACCTGTCTGACAGCTGCTGCCAGCAAAGCAGAAACATACATCACCTTGGACAGGAGGTTTCGGCAATACGCACAGAATGCGCAAATGAGACCGCAATGGAAACGATGCGAATAATCACCCTGCCATGCCCTATAAATGTGACAGGCTGATATTAGGCTATGAAATTAATAGCATCCCATCTACATCACCCACCATGGCTTTCTTCGGAATGATGGCACGCTGGTCTTATAAATATTGCAGCAGGATACATTTGGACCATCTACCCTATTGCATAAAGCCAAGCCCTATTTTATCCGGGCTAAACTTGGCACGCAGCTAGCAAGAAACTACCATGCATGTTACGTTGCTGAAATCTTAATTACAACATTATGGCATTCTTCTTATGTGACCTGGGCAATTTGAGCTCGGCAACCGCGATCTGCATAACCGCAAACAATGTAACATACATAATAAACATCTTCCGCATGGTAATTACATATTGGTTCGGTGGCCGTGCTGTAGCACAGTGCAGGGTTGTAGCCTACTATGCCGGAGTGTTACATTCTTCCTATAACATTTTCACTTCACCTGTAGCCTCGGTTGCCTACCACGTGTTCAAGCACAGAATATTTCAATCAAGTAGTCTAATTGACTATAGGGCTTGGAACGCTGCAGGCCGCTGACAGGAAGGATATAGGACAAGGTCACGTTCGCAGTTTAACCGTTTGAAAATGAATGTATGTAAATAAATTAATCGATAGGTTACAATCGTAACGGAAACGTTAAGTCCTTTCATAGACGATAATGGAAGAGGCGTTGATCCGGGAAATACTCTCCCTCTGCCTCGACAGGATAGCAGCAGAAGGAAACGCACTTAATACTGAAGTCGGTAAGTTTTATTTTTTTGTTTTCCGGTTTAAGATGAAACTCCAATGTCGTTGTTGGAGGTTTAGGGAGAGACTTGTTGGCAACAGGGCAAAAACTTTATGAAAATGCCATGACTTGTTTGCTGGCAGGCATCCTAGAGAATACCTTGAGTGTTTTGGGTCTTGTGCAGTATAATCATTTTAGACATTCATGTCAGAAATACTGTCAAATGGGATAGAATCCAACTCCTCAAATAATCATTGCAGCACTAGAGGATGTAACATACTGACATAATTTTCTACCTGGGGACTAATAATGATATCCATCGAGCACAAGCCTGTTTGTCCTCAGGACCACATGGTCTTTACTCCTGACTTGCTTGCTTCTCACTGTCCCCACTCGTCCTTCTAGAATTCATTGAGGTGGTGAAGAACTTCGAGGCCACAAGGAAGAAATGGCTCCACGCCGAGCTGGAGCTGAAGAAAAAGAAGGAGCTGTTGGTGAAGTCAGACGTGGCACAGGCTGCTCTGGAGGTCAAGCTCAAGCACGCTCGCAACCAGGTGGACGTGGAGATCAAGAAGCGCCTCAAGGCAGAGGCTGACTTCCAGTACCTGGTACAGCAGACTGGCTGACTTCAAGTGCCTGGTACATTAGGCTAGCAGATGATCAAGCAGGCTCAGAACAATAGCATTGTACACTGGCAGATGGTAGCCTTGTACGCTGGCAGATAATAGCCTTGTATACTGGTAGAGAGACCAGTAGGCTTGCACACTGGTAGACCTGTAGACCAGTGGACCTGTAGAGTGTACATGGGTACCAGTAGGTTCATCACCTGGGAGTTGTTTAAAATAGACCCTAAAAATGCCTTGTATTTCCTATAGACTTCCAATGTGTTTGATTAATTAAATAAGGAGATGCAGTTTTGATATTGGTTAACATGCAGCTTTTCAGCTTGTGTGTTGTGATTAGGGACTAGCACATCCATGTCTTCCTGTGGCTCCACAGCAGAGGCAGATGCAGCTGATGTGTGATATTCTGGTCCATGACAGCAAGTCCAGCGCATGTCTGAATGATGAGCAGAGATCGATGTTGGCCAATTTCAATCCCAGGGCAGCCAATGTTACAATGCACAAGAGTAAACGGTAAGACTTAATATATATATGAGCAAGGAAAATACACTATGTAAATGTATATATCATACAGTACTGTTTATGTATAGATGGATGGATACAGTACTGTATAGAGACTAAACTTGACCCTACAGTCTCTCAGATCATAATCTGTAATTATTTAGTTGTCATATAAACCTTGGTTGATTCAAGTGTAAAGATTGTTTTGTTTCCGGATAGATTATCTGTCATTGATGAGTCCTCGTTCCTGTCCCACTCTGATATTAGCTATGACAGAACAGATGATGACATGGTAAGATAATTATATCAAGATTGACAGCACCAAAACAGATCTGTATTGGTGGGGAACCGGCTGTGGTATGGATGTTAGCTATCAAATGATATTGCATTCATGTTGGTCCTTTGATTTATCAATGGGAATAGGACCTGGACACAACTGTGGTCAAACCACTGAAGTCTAGGGCCAGGGAAAAAAGGGTGAGTAATATCCACATTTTTCAGACAGGAAAACTAAATTACTAAATGGTTTTAGTTTTTATGAGGAATTATTTTAGTTTACATTTGTTTTCCATCTATGTGATTCTTCATTTTCCTTATTTGTATATGTTCTTCCTATAATTCCCAGCGTTCCTCAATGGGACCCATTGCCCTCGCTCCTGGAGGAAAGCGAGTACGAGTGGGAGGCCAGTCAGGAGATCTTCTGGGAGGAAGACCCATAGAAAAGGTGGCTAGAGGTTAAGCAGTGCTTAGCCTACCCTAGGCCTGTCTTGAATAGACACATATCTCATACCTGCAAACTTGTCACTTTTAGGTGAAAATAGCCGTTTTGAATGAAAAAAATGTCATCCACGTGACATCCATCGTGTAGATCCGGAGAGTTTTTATTTTGGGGAGTAGCCTGACGTTGTCATCCTCATAATTCTGGTCAGAATGAGTCTGAACTCTCCGGTAGGCTTTGACTATGTATGGGGCGTGTTTTAAACGAACACAGAAAACAAATGCCTCTTCGTTCAATTGGATAGACCTGATAACTTTTACCAAACCCCGTAGGAAGGACGGCAAAAACATATTTTCCATCGACAAATGCCTTGATTGCGTTTCTCTGTTCCTCTTTCAAAATGAATGCGCTGTCGATGTCTTCTAAATCAGACTCGATGGCAGAATCATAACATCTCAGCTCTCCAGCGGTAGCCATGTTTGTTGAAAACAAATTCAACTTAAGCGCTATTTTGTGACGTGGTTGATTATGTTACTGTTGATCATCTGTCCATCATCGTATAAAGCCCGCCCTGACAATGTTATTGGTCCGAACAGCTCCTGTTCGGAATATAGTGTTTTCCGGTCTGAGCCCCCCCAGACCCAACTTCCCGGCCAAATTATTTTGTGGGGGGGGGAGACTTCGGCGGAAGGCAATGTGTCACCTTTTTCAGCCCTTCAGAGTTTGCAGGTATGATATCTACATAGATGATGTCTTTTTGACCTGCTGGCACAGTAGCTAGGGAGAGAGAAACTACTTTTTGTTATGCTGGGCAACTTGTTTTTGTGTATATAGTAAAAATAAGATTCCACTTTTAAATGGCGGATTTAATTTCTGACCAGATATGAAGTATTTGATAAACACATTTTCCAACCACCGCACTACATTTGATAAACATATACAGTATGTAGATAACTTCAGGCTGCAGCAGTCTTTTCAACTTGTGCCTATAAAAGGCAATCACAGATAACACCATATTCACCTGGTTTCTGTTCCAGCCATATGGAACGAATGGACTGAATTGTTCAAGTTGAAAATAATGGGATATTTGATGGTCCTCCATTGTTTCCAACATTTCCCCCTTTATGTTTTCTCTTCAAATCTTCTGCTAAGATGATTTTGGCTCTCCTGTGAAATAGCTGCCAAGTATTATGGACGTTATTTGAACCAGCTGGAGTGGAACTAAGAGGCCTTTTCACTTGGGGGACGGTTACATGGGCTCAGCTTTTCTATCTTAAACCCTTCAGAGGGTGTACTCAAAGGCGCAGAAAAATGAATTGCCTCTGGGTTACAATAATATATCCGTTTTATCAACAGGCCTTTGTTTGAGGAGGACGCTACCGGCCACTTCGTCAGGGATTTAAGAGACCTCTTAACTCGCCTATTGTTGTCATGCATCCATGACTTCTCAAAGCAAATATTTTACACAGTTGTAATGACCGTCATTTGTTCAATATAGTCAGCGTGTTAGTATCTTATGTCCGCCCCTTAATTTGGGCATGATGTCACTTCCTATGAGATGGTTCATCCATCAGTCCCCAGGCTGTCTACTGGGTCTCATGCTCTGTCTCCAGATCTGCACACCTGCTCTGTCTGGTGGAAACAGTACTGGAGCACAGCCATGCTGCCATCCTCTGAGACTTCCTGTCATTGGATCACAGCCATGCCGTCGTCCTCTGAGACTTCCTGTCCACTCCACAGAAGACATGACTCAGAGTGTAACAAAGGCCAAACTCCTGAGATTTCAGACTCCAGTTATCTGTCTTCAAACTCCAGAAGCGGGAATTAAATAACCAAAACAAGATTACTTAACATGAATCCCTCTTATGCATCTACAGTTACTGTTTTTCTCTCCAAGGAAATGGAGACTACGATTGTAAAGGCGTCTGTCACCACACCGGAGAGCGGCGGTCAGATTCACATGGTGATAGATATCACCCAGGAGACCCCAGAAAAGCCTCCCAGGACATTCCGACAGGAGCACATCTTGCCCTCCATCTGCGGTGAGGCTGGTGTACACCACCCCTGTGGCTCCACCTTGCAACACAATAAAACTTGATTAGCTCCCCCAGGGTGTGCCGGTTACAGAACAAGTGGAACACTTGACGCTTACAAATGCAACACTGAATCATCCATTTTAATAAGCCTCTCCCTACTGCTAATTGCTTGTGCTGATTGTATTTCATTAAAATGTGTTTATTTTTATTTATTGATTTTTAAACCTTGCCCAGACCAAACGTCTGTATGGGTTCCTGATGATGAAACCATGACAGAGACGGACACTGTTATGGAGCTAGAGGAGCAGGGGGAGACCACCACCATCATGGAGCCCAGCCTCACCCCGGTGTTCACTCCCACAGTTGAAAAAACCCTCAGGCACATCTTCCTCTCAAAAACAGTAAGGACCAATGGCTTAGTAGATCAACACCCACTGATTGTAACACTATTGGAACAGACTGGAAGGGTGATGTAATGTGCTTCCATCTGTTATAAGGGTTCTAGCAGGCTGGTTGCATTATGTAACGTGCTTGTTTGTGTGTTGAGGTGATCAGACCAGAGACCTGTGTGCCATGTGGGAAGAGGATCCGGTTTGGGAAGATGGTGTTGAAGTGCAAGGACTGTCGGGTAGTCACCCACCCAGAGTGCAAATATAAGTGTCATGATTGCTGCTCTCCTTCCAGATTTACAGGTCCTCCTGAAATTAAGGTAAATTCAGCTGTTCGACTCAAATACTGCTGTTAATGTGGGGAGCAGAAAAAAAAGATACAGAACATTTCATTGAAATTAAGTAGTGAAGCAGGACTGAATTTTGAAGTGACCTCTCACTTTGTATGTTCCTCTTCAGGATGCATTGGAAAGTTTTGCCCCAGCTACCCAACCCAGAATACCCCTCTTAATAATTCAGTGTGTGAATGAAATTGAGAAGAGAGGATTGGAGGAGGTATGTCCTACTTCTGTATATGAATAGAATGGCCTATGTTTATCCATCACATCAGAGCTTATCCCAAGCCTTTCCCCTCTGGTATCTCAGAGAGGTGTGTACCGAGTTCCTGGAGGGGAGCGCTTGGTGAGGGAGCTGAGGGAGAAGTACATTCATGGAAAGGAACCCCTAATGCTTGCAAAAGTGGATGAGATCCACGTTGTTTGTGGACTACTCAAGGACTTTCTGAGGAAGCTCAAGGAGCCTCTCATCACCTTCAGGCTCCATAAATCTTTCATGGATGCAGCAGGTATGTTGTCTCACTCAAATGGACATCATGAACAAACCACCCCTCTGACTCACACAAAAACACTGCAACTCCCATAGTGCACTGTAAATGCCAGGAGAAACAAGGAGCATACACAGGTGCTGGTCATAAAATTAGAATATTCTCAATTTATAATGCAGATTTCAGGACTTTGCACCTGCACACAGTGCCAAAGCTACCAGTATCTGGTTTAAGGACCATGGTATCCCTGTTCTCGCAAACTCGCCTGACCTTAACCCCATCAAAAATCTATGGGGTATTATGAAGAGGAAGATGAGGGGGTGGGATTTTCCTTAGTTGTCAGTTATAATAATCAAAATTAAAACAAATAAACATTTGAAATATATCAGTCTGTGTGTAATGAATGAATATAATATACACGTTTCACTTTTTGAATGGAATTAGTGAAATAAATCAACTTTTTGATGATATTCTAATATTATGACCAGCACCTATATATAAATGCTTATAATTGAAAATGGTTGTGAATACTACATGGAATGTAACATTTTCAACAGCTGACCAATCAAATAAATGCAAGTAGTACTTTTCTCTGCTGAAAATGTTACATTCCATGTAGTATTCACAACCATTTGAAATTATAAGGCTCATCAGGCTGCTTGGCATGATGGGCTTCTAACAAGCTTCCACCAATCATTAAATGCCTCCCTTTACCTGTGAACATCAATGGCCCTAGGCATGGAAATGAATTTACTTAACCATCGTCCCTAAATGAATGAGGTTATTTCCTCACTGTAATATTTTACAACTCCCTGATGACTTCAGAGACAATCAACACCCAATATTTCTCCCGGCACTCCGTTGTCTCCTTTCAGTAAATTAATTTCAATCTCGACCGTGATCTTGAGCGAAGGGTAAGTGAAAGTACATTAAGGGACAAGTGGGATGGGTTGGCGTGCCTGGAATTATCATATTAATTCTACCTCTGTGGCGCAGAAAACCAGCTTCACTGTCAGGGAGATGTCTTCTTCTTATTGAATTAGAATAGATTTCTCGACGGTGCCTTCCAACCTCATTCTGAAGTGATTCTAGCTAGAGTTGACTTGTATTGTATATATGTGTTCCAGAGATTCCTGATGAGGACCACAGTGCAGCTACCATGTGCCAGACCATAGGGGACCTACCAAAGTCCAACAAAGAGACACTGGCTTTCCTCATGCTGCATCTGCAGAAGTAAAACCAATAGTAGTTACCCCTTCACATGAAACATGATGATAACATTTGAATTTGATCATAAAGTGTAACCCCAATACACTTTAAATACATGTATTTTTTCCTAGAAAAATTCCTTAAGATAATGTCATTCATTGTATTTCTCCACCTCTTCTATAGAGTCATGCAAAGTCCACTTTGCCAGATGGACCAGAACAATTTGGCCCGAGTGTTTGGACCTACTATAGTGGGGCATGGAACCTCCGAACCATCTCCATTGACCATTGTGAGAGACACAAACATCCAACCCAAGGTAGCCACGTCTGGACCCTGTTGTGCCACATGCTAAGGGCCTGAAACAGAAATACCACCAAGAAAAGTATAATACATTAAAATAAGATCAGCATTTCCTGAGGGTTTCAGGTGATCACCTGCATGCTGTCCTTGCCTGCCGAGTACTGGAAGAGCCTGCTCATGAATGAGAGAGACCATGTCATATCCTCTGTTATCGATGCCAACATCAATACTGACCGCCACAGCACAGACCGAGGTAAACAAGCCAGCCACAAACTCATAGGTATTGTAGCTGTGCCAAAATATTCCCAGGTTTGTCATTTTCAAGTTGTGATGTTTGTGTGTTGTAAGGCCCAGATGCTTGATCACTACTTTGTCCACTGTTGTATTATATCTCCAGGTCGTCTGTTTAAACCGTTGACCTCCCCTGAGATAAGTAAATGCCAGAAGACCCCGACCAGTAGCTCTTTAAAGGGCAAGATCAAAACCCTGGGCCATGCCTTTAACAACACGTAAGATGGTTCACACCATCCTCTTTCAAAAGATTAGGTTTCTTTAGACTCGTTCGTAGGTAGCTCCATGCATTAATACATGGACCATGGTTTCCAGTGTACATGTACAGTACTTGCCGCAAATGGCAAAGTAACTCGAAAATATTTTTTTACAAAGACTCCCTTTTCCCCACAGAAACAAGGCAAAGACTGACTCAGGCAAAAAGAAATTCTTCACATCACCATGTTGATGGCATTGTTGTGTTCCTCCTATATATTTTGGTCGTTGTTCAAGTGATTGCCTAGTGTAGCGATCGTTTTATATTGATGCAAATACTGTTAATTTCTTGTATTTGTGCATTTCTTGTCATGTAAAATGTTTGTAGGTCTACGTATGTGTAAGTATGATGTTCAATAGGAAATATAATTGAGTAAGTCTAGGGACAGGGAAGTGAATGTCAGCGATGCACTCGGTAGAACCCACTGTTCCTGAAGCGTCTCCCTTTTCTCTCGAAGTATAGTGTGATGAAGGGTTGGTGACGGGGTGGAATTGTAAACACTCGAGGCACTCTAATCAACGAAAAGCACTCACAATTATGTAAAATAAACTGCATTCATGGAATGAAACAGCCGAAGCCTGATCTTTGAGTACATTGGTGAGGTAGCATGATCTGCACTCTGAAATGTGAAACCCAAGGTTTACGTGGATGTCTCAATTTAACCATGTTGGGGTGCGTTTCTCGAAAGCATCGTAAGCAAGTTGATCATAGAGTCCATCGTACGATGGATCTTAGTTGTGCGGGCCGTTTCCCGAAGCCATCGTAAGCCGCTTGCACACTGCTCAGACAATCCCCAACTAGCCCCAACATTCTAAGTTGGCAGTAGTTGGTTGCAGTCTTTAGAATGTTCAGAAAACCAACTGCCAGTTCCACACTGCCCAGACTGTATCCAATTGTAAACAATTAGACACTTTTGTTGCCTATTTTTTTTTAAGACAAGTTAACAGGTTGCCTTGTTTGACATGGACGAAGTAGAGGGATTAATCAATGTTGTTA
Organism: Mallotus villosus; assembly: GCA_903064625.1. Lineage (NCBI taxonomy): Eukaryota > Metazoa > Chordata > Actinopteri > Osmeriformes > Salangidae > Mallotus > Mallotus villosus. Next base: position 106,636 of record CAEFZP010004629.1, on the reverse strand, counting down.
AAGTAGTCATGGTCTACCTGGCTTTCAAAGCTGTTGGGCGTGTACAGGAGAGACAGCGATCAAGACGAGCCAGGAGGAGACTGTGGAGTAAACCGTGGCTAATGCGACGTGAAAAACAGGGGGCATATCCTAATTTATGCAAAGAGCTAAACTCTGAAGATGCCCCAGCTTTTGCAAACTTTGCCCGTTTTGCGCCTCCAGCTTTTAAGCATCTACTGACAATGGTTACTCCACTCATTGCTAGAAAAAATACAAATTACAGAGACTGCATTTCTCCTGGTGAACGCCTTATGGTTACTTTAAGATTCTTGGCAACAGGTGAGGTGCTACAATGTGTCAATATAGGCTAATTTATTTGTACAAATTACAATACACTTTAGATAGGAAAAATGAATGCCTAACATGGCTTTGTTTTACAAGGTGAAACCTTCCAGAGCCTTTCATACCAATTTCGTATTGGTTGCTCAACAATTCGTTTGTTTGTTCCTGAAACCTGTGTGGCCATCTACCAAGTTCTCTGTGAAAAATATCTCAAGGTAAGCATCAACAATTTCTCATATTATTATCTCATATACTAAGTCTGATAACTGCTCATTCATTTGAATCAGGTGTGTTGGAAGAGTGAAATAACTACAAAATGCAGAGTAGTTGGTCACCAGGACCAGGGTTGAGAAACACTGGCTTACAGGCACCATTCAGCAAAACATGTAATCAAAATAATGTAAATGATGCATAAACACACAAAGCCATGAAAATATACTTGACAGTGTAAGTTTAATAAACAGAAAAAGATTATGAATAAATATAATAATATATGAATGGTAGCCTACATTGATAGAGTAAGCAGATATTATTGCAAGAAGAAAGGATTAATTAAATGCAAAAGGGTTGTCATGCTGCGACAAATGGTTTTGAGGGCTTGGCACATTATAGATGAGCTGACCTATCTGAGCTTGTACATATCTAAAATAACGTGGGTCGGACTCTTGAATGGCTCTAAATTCATGCTCTAAATATTGACAGTATGCTGTTATGTTGTCAGAACGTTTGGCAACTGCACTCCCAGTAAGTGTGTGCAGAGTAGCATTAACCATCTCCAGCACTTGGATATCTTTATCTTGCGCTTGTGTGTCTGGGGACTTCCTCTTGCGCATAATCAATGGTGTCTTGTCACATGGGGTTGGTTCCTCCTCTCCCCTGTTTGTCATATCATCACTGTTGGCAGAATCGTTAGAACCGTTGTCCTCTTCATTCTCATTTTCTGTTTCTGTGTTAGATGAAGTGTCCTGTTAATAAAATATTAATGTTAATATACTTTTTCCATTTAGTGCCCAAACACAACATCTGAATGGCTGGAGGTTGCTGATGGGTTCCAGAAAAAGTGGCAGTTCCCCCACTGTCTGGGTGCTTTGGATGGGAAACATGTGGCAATTCGACCCCCACCAAATAGTGGCTCAGTTTTTTATAATTACAAGCAATTTAACTCGATAGTACTCATGGCCCTGGTCGACAGCAACTATAAATTTATATATGTGGACATTGGCTGCAATGGCAGAGTGTCAGACGGAGGAGTGTTCAGGGGATGCACACTTCAAGAGTCCCTGGAGCGGCAAACAGCCAACATCCCCCTACCTGCTCCTCTGCTTGGATCAGAAAAGGAGTTACCATACTACATGGTAGCAGACGAAGCATTCCCCCTGAAACCATACATTATGAAGCCATACGCTAGGAGAGGTCTTTCTACAGAACAGAGAGTCTTCAATTACAGACTGTCAAGAGCACGTAGGGTGGTAGAAAATGCCTTTGGCATACTGTCCAACAGGTGGCGTGTACTACTGTCACCCATCAACCAACGACCAGATGTGGTGGAAAATATGGTCCTTGCCTGCTGTGCCATGCACAACTTCCTCAGAGAGGAATACAGTGCAGTGTATGATGGACCAGAAACAAACTCGTCTTTGCAGCAGGCTGTTCTGTCTGGGTCTACCAATCCTACTCAACAGGCTAAGATCACTAGGGAAGTCCTAACTGAGTATTTTAACTCAGATAATGGTGCTGTTGCATGGCAGTGGGACAGTATCTAGATATGTCCAGATGATCTTAGCCTGTTGAGTAGGTTTGGTAGATGTAATTGCATATGTAAAATAAATAAACTCACGTTTTGATGGATGTTTGATTTCGACTGCCTTTTTTTCATGTGGATCTCAAGAAACTTCAGTTTCTGCAAGATCCAGGACTGGCGTGCTGTGACAAAGCCATCACTGCCTGATGGCTTTGCCTTAAGGTATCGACTGTATTGAGTCCTCATGGTCTCCATCTTTGCTTTTGCCATGGTCTCTGTAAAACAAGCAAGAGATCCAGCAACCATTAGTAAACTAAATGTTTATAATTGTAGATAATATGACAGAAGATCATGTCTTTTTTTTCTTCTTTACTTTCTATCAGTCGTTAGTAGCTAGTATATCAAATATAGCCAGGTACATAGCTACATTTTGACCATTAAATATTCAACTGAAGTTCCAAGTAGCCTGGGTGTGAATGTTACAAATAACCATCTGGGATCGGATACAGTTTAGACTAGACCGAGCTACATCTCAGAGCGCTCCCTCCCGTGACTAAAATAAACTTAATGACATTTTAATTGAGACATTCATAACGCTAATTAAATCGTAAACTGTTTTTACAATACAATGTTGTTAGCCTAGCTAGCAAAGACAACAGGTTACAGTAGATTACTTTAGCTACTCACCAGAGGTCCCCAGTTTCTCCGCGATGTATTTCACAGCGTTGATCTTGCTGTCGCGGTTGGAAAATGCCTGTGAGCTAATATTATACAGTTGGGGTTTTTCTTCCCACAACTCAATCAAGCGTTCTTCTCGTTCCTGTGTCCAAAACCCAGCCATTTTAAATATAAAATATTTGACCAAACGAACAGTATCAGTAATAGACAGTTGGCTCTACACGTTTTTGACATCAAAGAAAATTGTGCACGCTGACGTTCCGCACGCGAATATGGGCTAGTTGTCAAGGGAATATACTCTCAGAATGTTGCAGTTAGTTGGAAAACAGCGCACACTGGTCAGACTTTCCACGACTCCACCAGACCCGACTGGACATGTCAAACTCGAAAAACCCCATCCGACCAACACCAACTAACACCGACTGACGGCGCACACTGATCCGACAGTTGGCGTTGGTTGGAGTTGGTCGGCGTTTGTCGGGGCAGTGTGCAAGCGGCTGTAGAAAGAGGCACTTGAAAATGCTCGTAGATTAACGAGAGCACCAGAGCAGTCGTTGATCGCTAAATGCATCGTAGCAAAGAGATTCAGTGGAGACACGCGTAGGCCGGCAATTCTCTTTTTACACAAGTTACGCTGCTGGAACTGGGATATTTGTTAGTGAACCATACAAGTTTAAGTGCCCCAAAATATCTGAATCCGGTTTATCCTCAAGTAAATTTATGTTACGCAACATGATTTGATATGGTGGGTTTGGCGCATGCAATGAAGGCACGCCAAGCCCGGTCAATGAAGAGTCTTGTGGTGGTGGCAGAGCCTAGCCTGATGTTGGGAGATGGTAGCGCCCAGGAAATGGAAGACTCCACAGTTACCCCTTTTCCACCAACGCATTTTGGGTGCCGGTTCGGAGCCGGTGCCTAATCGCGAACCAGTTCTTTCTCTTTCGACAGACTGGGAACTGGAAAAGTGGTTCGTACGTTGTTCGCAACAAGCACCACTTCGGAGCTGGAAAGCCTAGCCAAGAAAACACGTTCTTCGGATTGATAAACAGCCTTTAGACGGGCTCTGCTTTGTGTTTGGCGCTACCGCGCTAGCGTTGCTAGGAAAGATGAGACGTATACAGTGACGTAATGACGTGGCTCTGTGGTGGCTCTCTAGCCCGTGGAAATGCAAACCGGTTCTTAGAAGGTTCCGTTCTTGAACCAGCTCCGAACTGGCTCTAGCACCAGCTCCGAACTAGCTCCCGGTTCACTTTGGTGGAAAGGGGGTAAGTGTGGACTGGGACGTCGCACAGGGTGAGGGGGCTGGGACTAGAGGGAGTGAAAACTCATACAGAAACCATAAAAGCCATTGAATATAGCCTAAGTCCTGCACCGGAGACTTGTCCCCTCTGGTTGTGGGTCTGGGATTTGGCAAAGTAATGCAGTTGTGACAGCCGGCACAGATCTTGACAGTGAGGCCTTGGAGAGCTCATGTCCATCCCCAATAACCTCTAGAAAACTGCCAGTGGCCTAGAACCTTAACACTCCCAGTAGGGTTGCAGGGGTCAGTGCAAAGGACCTCCTTGCAGGTCTGCTTCTATGTGGTTCAGGAGCATCATGATATCATGATGTCATCTGACATATCTTACACACATAATGAGTATAATTGATCAACCATCAACCAATCAAAATAGGTTGAACAATCCAATGTTTTCAAAATTACTAATATATTTCAAAACATGCTTGAATGAGTAAACATTCCAGTGCCACAAAGCTAAATTACACAATGGTCTGTCCCCAAACCCCCTGCAGGTTGATTGCTACTAAACAAAAAGGAAATAAGAAAATCACAGGTTTAAAAACTGGAGTACACATTTACCATTTAAAGTTCATTTTAATCACTGTAAAAGGCATAATTACACCCACAATTAAGAACAGTTGGTTTTTCATGCTATCAAGTCTCACATTGATGGCAATTCTTTCTCCAAATAATTGTGCTACCATCTTCCTATACATTTATTTTGACCATTTCACTTACAAGGCCAATAATTCAATACACAACATATAAACGGGCATTAATTCAACAAATCAGTGAATCAAATATAAAATAGTTGACTGGCATTTCAAAATAAACCAACACATGATTAAATGCAACACTGTCACCCAGAAGCTGTGTGGATGACAATTCAGCACAAACTATATAAAATCTCTTACAAAATAACTACATCCACATCCCATATCCTTCCTCTTTGACATGTTATATAAAGTAACTCAAAAGGCAGTGGCCACTTTGTCCATCCTTCATATATATATATGACGCTCAAACCGCTGACAGAAGCTGAACTAGAGTATAATCTGGTTCTTAAAGCTCCGGTTGAGGTCTTTGTGCGGGAGGACGATGGAGTTCAGTATTATCACCTCCGACGGTATAGTCACATTACAACCTAGAAAAAACATACAGGGACGACATTGAGATGGACAGACTTCTGGAATGTTATTTGTTTCTTGGAAAAGTTTCTGTACAAACCGAAGAAAAGTCAATTTAAATTATTTAATCATTCTCAATCTCTAGGACATTAAAAGAGATGGTTAACAAACCTAGAATAGTGATTGACGGGGTGAGTTTGCCATCCCTGAATAGCGTCTCGCTGTCGATCTTGGCATGGGGATCGTTAGGGTTTGGGTCGCTGGGGGTTCCTTCAACACGTGCCCATTTGCCGATGGTGCTGTCCCATCCCACAATGCAGTTCAGAACACAACTGTGATCCTTTAAAAAGAAAAAACGAGAAACTTAGAAACTAAAATAATAAAAACATAACCCTTTCTTGACAGGATGACAGACTAGGAGAGGAGTGGATCCCATTTTAAATCCGGTGTGGTACAAGGCTTGGTGGTCTGATAAAACCACTATACATTTGGGAGGGATCTTCCTTTACCTGCAGAGTAGCCCCATGAAGGATGATCGACTCCCTGACTCGCACCCCTGCTCCGATGGTCACCCCTGTGCCTATGGAGACATTGGGACCCAACTGGAGGGAAAATAGAAATAGTCAACTACATGAGTGAACATCAAACAAACCATTCAAGTCACTGCGTATTTATGTTTTCTGTAACTTTCAGATGGAGATGGTGTGTGGTGAATTAGAATGGAGATAATGTCTTACCACTGCAGTTGGGTCAATATTGGCTGTTGGATGGATGTAAACATTTCCTGGGACACAAACACAAAAATCAGATGTGTGAATTGAGTTAGAAAAAACTAAGATAAAATCATCAAACTGAAATCCTAACAAATTTGATCCTATCCTAAAAAACATACGTACCACTTATTCTGGGTCCTCCCTTCTCGTTAGAAGCCAGTCTCTCAGGATGGGTTGTGTGGTACTGATTGAGGTACAAGCGACTGGCATAAATTGCAGATCTGTGGGAAACAATATATATGAATACAGTTGACAAAGACAACTTTCTTGTTCACATTTAGTTGTTTTTCTCTTTCCGACATGACAACAAATTAATAGTGGATAACTCTCTGCTTACCCTGCAGACTTGATCTGGCTCCAGAAGCTGGGGGTTTTGTAGACATAGAGTTTGCCCTGGCCGGCCAGGGCCGTGAAGATGTCCTGCTCCAAGCGGATCACCTCAGCACGGTGCCAGCCATTGCCATTGGTGCTATTGGTCTGCTCGTCTCTGAAAGATACACGCCTAAACATCACCCACGCTGACCAGAGCCACAACAGGATGCAGGATTATACTCCAGCCCAGCACTAGCACTGCTGCTAATCATACTCGTATAATATAATTGTCTCTGAAATGTCATGTACTGGTGGCTGGATTAGAAGAAAAGCTGGCAGAGCTACAGTCTTTACTACTCCTTTAGTAAAGTGCTTCCCAAGGGATGGGTTTGTGAGTGGTCCAAGATGGAGAGGAGTGTTAAAAAATGAACAAGCACATCATTAAAAAGAAATGTGCTCACAGGACAAGTTAGATGGAAGAGGCAGCCAAGACAGTGTGGTTGGAGGCAGACAAGAGAGACCCTGGAATATGGAACTCCTAATGTCTAGTCCGAATGCACATAAACTTTTGTGATTTACAAATTGTATAACATTGCCCTCCTTCCTATAATCCAACAATACAAATGCATTGGGGCTTCAGTCATTATGAAACAGCAAGTCTGCAACACAATAACACACCCATAAAACACTAACAACACTTAAATATGTTTGTGACAAATCTACATCATCAACTCTACATCACAACCAACCCTGTCAAGGTTGACCCCCCCTTAGAAAGACACTTGTTGTGGAGGCTAACCAGGCAAACTACTCTACAACCATACTCTCCTCTTTATAGTACCAACTTACCCCTCGTATGGATATCTGGTGATGGGAGAGGAAGGGGGGATAGCAGGAAACAGAAATGATGCCAGGAAGTTGAGAAAAGGGGGAAAGAAATACAAATGAAGAGAACAAAAAAGAAAGGGGAAAATGATTGTATTGCCATGCAATCCCAGGCCCAGATCCTAGGGGAAACCTTCCCACTCACAACAGCAGGTCCTGCTGGTTCTTCTGGAACACCGCTCCAATGTGCTGGAAGATGTCTGGAGTAAACAAGTAGATTCCACAGTTGATGATGTCACTCACAAAGGTGCCAGGCTTCTCCACGTAATGCAAAACCTGAATGGAGAGGTTGACATAAACTGGGTATTCCGCTGGGCAAGATGGCAGTGAGGTGACAGAATAACTAAAAGAGTTCAACATTACCTCATTAGAGTCCTGATTTTCTACTATGCAGCCATAGTTCATAGACTGCTTTCTGTTTGCCTAAAATGTAAATAATACAATTCAAATATAATAAAGTACATTTCAGATAGAGTTGATCATTCATTCCTGCATTGCAGGTCTGAGGGGACCTTGAAATTGAAACATTAAAACTGTATTGTAATGACCATGTATTGTAACACCATCAATCGTTTCACTGCTCTAAATTTCGAAGGATGGGGCCTTACAGTTGTTGCCAAGATGACAAAGCTGCTGGGGTCTCCATGTTCCTTTTGAAAGCTGAGCATCTCTGGCAAGGGGAACTCTGCGCAGACATCTGCGTTCATTATGAAGAAGGCCTCAGGACCTCCAGACAGGATCTGGTCTCTAAAGTGATATATGCCTCCCCCTGTGCCCAAGGCTGCATACTCCTGCAAATACCTGCACAGATCCAATGCAATCAATACTGCTACTGTACTTTCTACTGATCTTATACTCCTGTGGTTAGTATTTTGTGTTGTCAGTTACCTGATTGAGATTTTGAATTCCTGCTGTGCATAAGTCAGGAATCTGGTAAGTTCTTCATTGGGCTGGTAAAAGCCAATGAGCAAAATTTCCTTCATATTGGGGACCTAGAAAATCAATGAAACATCAATGTCCTGTTCTTTGGATAATGCATTAATTATTGATTTGTCACAAAACGGTAGGAAAATGGATAACCAACTCTACCCAGTCAGTTATTATTCTGAAACGTTTAAGCAATCAATAGTTCTCCTGAGTACCTGGTACCCACCTGTGCACATGCTTCAATGTGATGTTGTAGCATGGGCACACCAGCAACTGGAAAAAGTGGTTTGGGTACCTCAAAAGACAGTGGACGAAAACGTGTACCTGCATAAGACAGTGGTGTATAAATACGTGTTACAAGATAAGACAATGCAAGATGTTTCGAGAGCTAGGCCATTTCATAAGTGCTTAAGTCATTTCACAAGTGCGTTAGCTACGTTGAGACAACTTGTATTTGGATAACTTGCAGCTAAATAGTTATATTTTAGCTTGCACGTTGTTCTGCTTTTCTTGAAAATAGAATTCGAATAGTATACGGGTGTGTTGCATGCCACGTCATTTCATGACAACTAGTAGTAGTTCAACTGTGTCAGTGGTGTAGCTCTAGTAGAGCTAGCTACTAATCATAGCACGTTGGCTGACAACTCGTCGTTATGCGTATTGTTTATCTTATCGTGTTCTCACCTTTCTGGGGGCCTCCGATTAGGATCACAGTTTTTAACATTCTGACAATATGTTGGTCAACTTGATCGCATTTAGCAGCTGACCGCACAAAACATCGCTCTCTTTTCCGTCTTCCGGGTTCTCTGGATATGACGTACAAGTTGACAATAGGTGCGTTCGACTTCATGCAGCGCCAGCGTCGCCTGCAACCGACTGTTGGCTGACCATTGGCTGACTTGAAGCAGCCAATGGTATTCTCACTATGCCTTCCATAGCATATTGCATTGGTCCATGCTCCCAGGTTTATGTTTTAAAACCGAAGTGCACACAGCTTTATATTTTGAAGGGGCCGCTGTATTTTTGTCAGTTGCGTCGGCCATGCTGTTTCCATAGTTTCCAGCTTTTGTCTAGCCTACCGAAAATGTCACCCGGCATATCTATGGAGCTAGCTGTACTGCGACATTTACAGGAACGTTTGTACTCAACACCTTGTTTATTTTTTGAACTTGAAATCGATGTAGTATATCGCTAGGCTATATATTCCGCAATATATTGCCGTATCGATTTTTTTTAGTTCGGCCCTACCTACGCTCCTACGGTCAACCTGCAGCAACCTACACCCAGGGACACTAAGACATGACTCACCAGAGTAACGGACCATTTAACATAGTATTATAGAAAACGTGTTCTTGCAGTTCAGTCACAACTGTAGCATTCTTCATGTGAATGAATATATTAACATATTTGACCTTTTGCATATTCAAATCTATTCAGTCTATTAAAATCAAATAGTCACCTGCTTCTTTTGATTTGTTTTCAACCCACAACCCTACTAGAATGCTGCCAACCGAGGTGAAATCAGTTTCATATTCGTATATTTAGGGACCGGGGTAAAAGAGTAGACAGTCGGAATGTTTCCTCAATATGTTTGTCAAAAACGAACATAGAAACTTCAAACTGGTTTCACATTCCTCTAATACTAGCAGACCAAGTTGTCCAAGTTTTGGTTTGGTGATAAAGTTGATTATTGATTAACCCATAGCCAATAAATCAATAATAAAACCAATATTTCAGTATTTCATCAATATCTTTGTCAAAAATGACCCCAGAAATGTCAAACTTGTTGCACATTCTTCTAATACTAGCAGACCAAGTTTTCCAAGTTTTGGTTCGGTGATAAAAATGATTATCGATTGACTAATAGGTAATAAAACACCAATATTTCTGTTTTTCATCAATATCTTAGTCAAAAATGACCCCAGAAACTTCAAACTTGTTGCACATTCTTCTAATACTAGCAGACCAAGTTGTCCAAGCTTTGGTTTGGTGATAAAGTTGATTATTGATTAACCCATAGCCAATAAATCAATAATAAAACCAATATTTCAGTATTTCATCAATATCTTTGTCAAAAATGACCCCAGAAACTTCAAACTGGTTGCACATTCTTGTAATACTAGCAGACCAAGTTGTCCAAGCTTTGGTTTGGTGATAAAGTTGATTAGTGATTGACCCATAGCCAATGAATCAATGAACAATTTATATAGATTTTTAATTATTATATCGTTTAACTCTCTATGCTAAGCTAAATTAAATAAGTAAACTCTAAAATATACAGGTAATATATACATAATAAATACAATACACTAAATTCTTAATACACATAATAACCTATATTATTGTTTACTGTTTTGATTGATTTTATGTAAAGCACATTGAGCTGCAATTCTTGTATGAAATGTGCAATATAAATAAAGTCTTATTATTATATTATTATTACTATACTAACCTATTTACATTCACATTTATTCATTTAGCAGACACTTTTATCCAAAGCGACTTCCAAGAGAGAGCTTTACAAAGTGCATAGGTCACTGATAATAACAACAAGACATTGCCGGTAGCCAAAACATAAAGCACACATTGTGTTACAATTAAACAACATGAATCGCTATGAAACATTAAACCTATAAACCTATTCTAACTTAAGTGAAGTACAGTGAAGTACAATAGTGTAACAATACTGATTGTGCAACCAGTAGCTGAAAGTGACAGTGTAAATGGACCAGTAGCTGAAAGTGACTAAGTGTATATTTTTTAGTTTACATATTTAATTTAGCTTAGCATAGAGAGATAGTTAAACGTCTCTATATTAATTGTTAATTGATTCATTGGTTATGGGTCAATAACTAATCAACTTTATCACCAAACCAAAGCTTGGACAACTGCTAGTATTAGAATAATTTAAAACAAGTATGAAGTTTCTGGGGTAATTTTTGACAAAGATATTGATGAAATACTGAAACATTGGTGTTATTATTGATTTATTGGCTATGGGTTAATCAATAATCAACTTTATCACCAAACCAAAGCTTGGGCAACTTGGTCTGCTAGTATTAGAAGAATGTGCAACAAGTTTGAGGTTCCTGGGGTCATTTTTGACAAAGATATTGATGAAACATTCCGACGTCTACTCTTTTACCCCGGTCCCTAAATATACGAATATGAATGTCTGTTGAATCTCGAATATGAAACTGATTTCACCTCGGTATATTGCCATGGGGCAAAAATGAGAATAAACAGGAAAATGTATCTTGCTTTTTTACTAATTAAAATGTAACCTTAAGTAAAATGATCTCCCAAGGTGAATTGTTAACCGTATGTGTCAGATGTCAAAATGTAACATATGCTAATACAGATCTGTATCACACAAGTAGAGTATCGGTATGCTACTAATAGTTCTGATTCAAGCTTATGGGAACACGCCACAAAATCTGGTCTCCCTAAAGATTACTAGAACATGAGAGTGCAGATGAACCATTAGGTGTATCAGCTAACATTTCTGTGAGTGAACTTGATGCATTTATAACGGCACTTACTTCGAGCATTGTGGTAAAGAAATGCATCAAATCTTTATTTAAATAAAGCATTGTATTTCACAAAAAAATAAAATAAATCAATTTATCTGTTATTTAGTTAATTAACATTTACTACAACTGTTAATTGTTCAGAAGTTTGGTTACAAAAGGCGTTTAATAATGGAGCAAAAAGGAGTAAAGGAAATCATGATATCCCTACATTTTAAGGATGAGGTTAGATCATCAGTTAGGCTTATCATACTATGCCCCAAAAATAACGTGAAATTCTACTTTGTCACTGTGTTTCTTATCACATTTAATGCAAATTAAGTTAAAAAAAACACAATGCCTATAGGAAAAACCCAAGTTGTAGCTACAGCATGTGGCATCAGTATGACATTAGTACGCTCCTGTTAAACTATTACTATCTTCAATCTTGAGGTTTGAATCAATCATGTCACACCAACATTTATTAAGCTTCTTTTTCATTATTAATCAATATGGTCTTCTAAAAAGCTAAGTATTTTTTTGAGAAAAAAAAACACACTAGTATTTAATAGCACCTATCAGTGTTCAATACCTGTTCCATCACCAGTTAGTGACTCATGAGTGAATAGGTTGTTTTTCAAATGAGTACATAAAATGGAGTATACAAGCACTGAATCATGTTGTAGTACCTTTGTTCGACAAGTTAAAAACTATCAATAAAACATCTTTAATTTAAACATTTGAAATTGTGCTGATTACAGCTGAGCTTACAGTGAAGTACAATACAGTACTGTGCATACCTTAAGTAAATATTGAGGAGTGACTTCGAGCAAGTTTTCACATTTAACTGAAAAAGTCCAAGATATCTTAATTTCCATTAAAGGTCTGATGCTATAATGAATGGAATGCCATCAAACAACCTACACGCTGCTTTTTAGTGTTGTACTTGCAAGTATGTCATTTTGTTCCGTAAACCTTTCACTCTATTCATAGCTTAAAGTTTCACTTCAGTCCTAAAACCACTATAATATTATAACAATGCCTTTTGCAGGGCCCCCACCGCATTACTACTGAGGTCACTTCTTTCCCTTGTAAACATCTTTGAGTCTGCGTAGCTCCCCTAAGACGCGGGCCCTAAACTGGGTCCAGTCCTCATCTTGATACTGCTGGAGACCCAGGGCCTGGTGAAGATCCACTGAGTGGATCCGCAGGAAGGGATTGTACTCCTTCTCCTCTCCTATGGTGGAGGGGCTCTGTATGAAGAGGGATACACACACAGCAAATATGTCACATTAGATGTTGATTCTACTGTTGATATCATATTATCTAGGTACGTATTCTAGACTCTTTTCAAGAGTCGATTGATTCAGTCTGAAAGGTTTCTTTCATGTTCATGTCTTCACGTCTTGTATATATTTCAATATACTATATGTAAGGTATGTTTCATCCTCATAGCTTTGTAGCAATTGGTATGCACAATGTTAGCCATAAAACTGCGCATTGCTGTGCATGTAGTTGCACCACTAGTCCAAGCTAGAGTGATGAGAATGCAGAGAAGATGGGAGCAGGGAGAATGAATAGGTAACCTTCCTGTGAGCCTTTAATGAGACAGTATTTTCTCAGCTGAAGCCAGTCCCTTTGGGAGGGCATGGTAGGAAGGCAATGGCTGTGATGAGGATTGTTCTCACCGTGCATAGCTTCTGACCTCTCTGTTGTTGCACCCACTGATACTTGTTTTCCCTGGCAGTGTTCCGAGGCTCTACCTCAGCAGCAAACAGCAGGTTATCTTCTGCATACTCATGGCCTAGGAAATAAGAGGTTCACACACATACAGTCAAACACACACACCCTAGAGTTATGGCACTGCGTCTCCTTAATACTGAAGCTCAAATCAAGATATTGGTTTCTCACCCGGCCAGAGAAGGGTTTCATCGCTTAAGGAGCCGACCGTGTCAAGAGAAGACAGCATTGTTGTAGCACTGCCTTCAAACATCCTCCCTGTAGGCAGAAACATCCTTGGTGTCAATGAGATTCAAGTAACACAAACAGCTAATGACAACATTGCGGCAGAAGCCAAAGGCAAGAAGTATGATAATTAATCCGCAGGGAACACTTCTTTAAAACAGTACGCAGTGTCTGTGAATGATGAACACTGCAGTTTTTGGCAAACATGACATGTGGAAGTCATGTGTCACACATCCTGTAGTAGCCTGTGCAGACGAACTGGGCACACTGTAAAACCATCACATGACTACAAATGAACAAATATACGCATTATATGGAAATATTATGTGCATGTAAAAGTCTTTCCATGTAAACTATAACGCCTCTTCACTATTTAGGTGTACCCAACCTGACTATACAGAATGTAGACCCTGGTCCTACCACATCCACAGAGGAAGACAAGGTCTCCAGAGAATAGGCTGGAAGGTGCTCTGATGGCCCGTCCATCCAGGAGGTAGATCATGTGACCAACGGTGTGTCCAGGGGTGAAGAGGGCCCTGAAAGTCATGCGTCCAACGGTCACACAGTCCTTGTCTGAGAGGGGGCTGGAAACACACACACAGGCACGAATAAATGCACAGGTTGCAGGCTAAAGTTTCGGTTAAACGTTGACTTTGATTCGGCTTAGATTTTACAAACGTTAATAGGGATACTGCGTAGATTTTTTTCTGAGATTATCAATCTAAATGAATGCACTGACTAATAAAGTAACTCAAACTTTAGATTTTACTGGGACACAGCAGATTTATACTGGGGCACGTGCCCCAGTAAAAAGGGCCTAACAACGCTCCTGGTGATCAGGTTTTTAAATAATACAGCGTAGGACTCTGCTAGTAGCTAATCAGTGCGGATAGAGTGTGTGCATGTGTGTGCGCGCGTGTGCAGTTTGTGTGTGTGTTGGGGGGGGTGGGGGGGGCACACTCAAAGATTATCCTAGGGGCCTGTGACCACCTTAATCCGCCACTGCCCACACAAAACACAAGTCATGTGTCCTTTTGTCCAACAGACAAAGATTGGAAGTAAAGTGTCAGATTGCAAGCATATTAGACCCACCAGATTACATCAGATTACATTCTTCATTTTTTGCAGTAGTAAAGGTTTTAGTACAGCATATAATTGTTGTCCTGTGTGGCCTTGTCAACAGGTGGATTATGTTATGTTCCCCGACGTACCCTTAGGTTATTATGTGGGGTTTTAACATAGGTTTTAACATAGGATTTGCTTCCAGAGGATTGTTTAGGATTATCACAGAGCGATTTTGACGTGTTTTTTTTTGGGGGATGGATTTGGTAAAGAAAACTGATCCTTCACCTGTTTTGTTGCATCATCTTCACCCCTGATGCCAACCAAGCTAATATCAACAATCCTTCTCTATCAGTGAGGTATGTCAGAATAGATTCAATCACCAGTGACCTAAACAAGCCTGCATGACTCCATACCAGAATGCAGAACAAGCCATGCAATTCACCCTCATAACGTATTCCGTGCATGACAACTACCTTTCATGGTGCAGGGCAGCTTAGGAGCTGTGCACACAGAACCCAACACATACCAGAGAGATAGGATCTGAATTCACACAGCTGTGTGGTCTGCCCTTACTGTGTGAGTCCAGGAATGTTATCAGTTGCATTCCCATACACCCGGCAGGAGTTGTGGAGCCTTTTCAGGCCTTTATTACCCCCACTGTGGTCCCTGGAGAGGACACAGAGATCAGCAAGCACACTATGTGTACTGGTTTTCCACTTACTAATCTAATACATTACATGATCCATTACGACCACTCAACACAATGGATACTTATTTAATTATTGATCCATAATAATATACTTTCATGGCTTTCATGGTTTCATTATGCAAACTTTCATGGCGATGAAAACCCATTCTGATTCTGATTCTGATCATCTGTGTACTTGAAAAGAGTGTTTAATGTCTGTGGTCACAACATAATGTTCTCACCAGTGTTTATGCGTGCAGAAGATGGCTTCCAACATAACCCCTTCCTTCTCCAGGAATGCCTAGAGGACTTACAGAGGTTAACTGGTTAACCAATAAGCAACATTAGTGCCATATGTGCCAACTGCCACAAACTTAATGATAACGTAATAACAATGTTGGAGAGTGCAATGGGGAGTGCAACGTTTGGGAGGACTGACTGAACTTCTATCTGAGCAGTCATTGTGTAATGCTGGGACAGAGGCCAGAGTGGCACAGGAACCAATCAAAGAGAGTCTTGTGTGGAAGAGGAAGTGCTACTGGCAAGACAGATGAACACGAATCACTGCTTGAGCAGTCACTGATGTCTCTTTGGCCTGGTTTACTTTACTAACATGTAATAACCTTATAATAGTAATAATTTACATGTTTTGTTGAATTAGACTAGATGGGTCATCATTGAGAGGAGTTATACCTAGAATAGAATAGGGGCCCGCCAGTAGGATTAAAATCACCCACCTGGACTGCTTGTGGATCTGCAGGGTCCACTACTACAGCCACACTGGATTCAGTGTCTATTATAAGGTAGCTGTAGTTGTCGGAGAGAACTGAGATGGGTATGATTTTAATACCTGTGGGGGAAAGAAGGGCGGACAGTGAGAGGTGAAGTTGACCTGAATTAAATAGCTGCAGCTTTAAAAACACACTCACGGACCATTGAATTCCATTGGCTGTGTCCTAGAATGGCCGGTGGGAAATTGCTCTCGAGCCTTTCTCATTTGCCTTTTGTAGTACATGTAACCCAGTTTGGTCCTGGTGTATAACGTGTATCTATAGAACAGTCAAAATGGCAGGTAATTATATCACCAAATAATAACTGGTATTACAGTAATGACAGCAAGTATACTAAGGCTGTTCAGATTGCATAGTTCGATATGGGTTCGTAGTTAGCTACTGTAGCTTGCTAGCTAGCGGCTGACTTGCAGCAGTAAATGGATGTGCAATAAGTGCTGACTAGCATGAACGGTATCACAACATAAAACATACTGCTCCACAGATCAACTCACGCAATCCGAAACAATGGCTTCTCCGTGCGTGCCATTATCTTCTTGAATAAATTGATCCAAGCAGTGCGTCCTATTCGCCTGTACCGAAGAGATAAACATAACACTGTAAATGATGCAGTTGTAACCAGGAAAACTGACCAGTCAGGGAACGTCATAGCTACGTAGGCGCATCCGTAATAACGCAATCTTCACCACTATCACTCTGAAATCATCTGTGTCTCATGCGTGCCAATTAACATTTATTATATATTTTGAATTTGCTCTCCCTGACATGCTTCTGAGCAATTTAGGCAGGCACACCGTTGTTTTTGCATGCTTGGATATTTTGCTTTAGGAGAATATACTAGCCTACGGATGATATCATAGTCTATAGCGGCTCCTACCGGTTTCTTCTGTTGTAGACAAACAGTATTTATGAGAAATGATGGGATATGAGTCTGTCTACTGACTTTTTTGCATAACCTAAACGCAATGTCCTTCTATCCGGGTGAGTATTCTTTAAATCTGACTTAAATCCCCAATTAAAAAGTAAACTCAACTCGGATATAGTAGTTCTAGTAGTTTGACTATAGTTAATTGAAGTCTAAAAATGTCCCGAGGTAACCTGACATCTGCTGATAGCGGACACGGGCCTAGGATAGGCCTATCCCATTACAGCTGGGAAATGTGACCAGTGTAGATCTGCAGACTGCCACCTTTTGCAGAAAAATAAAGAAAAATACGATCGACGGAGTCTCACGTTAGGCTCTCATCGCCCAGCCGGCGAAAAGGGTAAATCGGTCCGAAGGCCAACTAATTCACAATATTGTAAGTTTTTGTTGCAACGATGTCTTTCGTGAAAGCAAACTGTTGGTTGTTTTTACGTCTGTTGGTTATCTATTTAAATGTACATTTAGTGCTTAGACTAGGCTATATAAACAAGTGAATAGCTTTTTCTAGCTGCTGGTACATTTTGAGGCATTCATTAAGCTAAATTTATAAAGCATTATAATGTGGTATAATTTAAAAATGACTCACATACATGTATTACCACATCACCTCTCACTTACCCAGGTGTCCATCTCCTATATAAAAATGGCAAAAGTTGATTTGCCCCCAACCTATGAAGATTCCCTACGAGGTCCCAGGTACGATAACAACCCACAGCAGTCTGGATATGGACTCCCAGGGTATGGTGGTCCGCTACCCGAATCCCCTGCCTACATCTCCAGCCCTGGCTTGTCCACCCCCCAGTACCCAGGGCATGCTGGCTTCTACCCACAGACCGGCGCGAGGATGAGCCGGTGCTACCCTGCCTCGGGCCTCCCCAGTATTATACCAACATCACCAGTGGGGATGCCAAGCAGCACAGGTCCGTAATAATACAAGACGTCACTCTTGTTGCTTTTTTATACATCAACATCTCAGAGTAGTTTTGTGTAACTCCATAGTGTTAACATCCAGGCTCCCGCCTCCATTTGTCTACTTTAATGAATAGCCGTATTCCCTTAACTGGTTGTATAGTTTTTTCTGCAGGAGACATGGATGAATTTGCATATGATAGAACATGGGAGAGCACAGCGATTCGACATGGATTCATCCGAAAAGTATGACACCTTAAAAGTTGTAGTGAAATTTTGATAATGGTTAGCAGGAATATAACGACGTGGTCTCATTTTTGTGTTTGTGTCAGGTATACATGATTTTGGCTGCCCAGCTTGCAGTCACTGTCTCAATTGTTGGTGTGTTTACATTTGTGTAAGTGTCACAAAACCTTTTACAATATATTTATTTAAATGTATATTATTAAATTTCACACTATTATGCTACAATATGTTGTTTTTATAGTGTTCATCCTTCAATATTGGTGGCATCCTAACATCTGCCTATAGAGTAACTGTTTCTTTGTTTTTGACAGGGAACCAGTGCGCATGTTTGTCATCAGAAACCCATCAATTTACTGGGCATCACTGTGAGTTATTCAGTGAGGAAGATACAGTCTGTAGGCTATAGGCTACCAATTATGATGACTTGATTAGTTAATATAGGCTATGACCATCTTTCATGTTGAGACATCTTCCTCTTTTTGCAGAGCTGTTTATTTAGTCACCTACTTAATTATTGTCTGCTGCAAAGGCCCAAGGTAAGCTCTGAGCAAAACACGTAGGCTAGTGCTCAACACAGAGAACCACTGCAAAGCACACAGTTCGCAACATCAGATCGAGAACCACAGCTCAACCAATTAGTGTTATCTTCTCAGGAGACGCTTTCCATGGAATCTACTACTTCTGTTTGTTTTTGTAAGTATTTACTACAAAGCCGGATTTAGGGTTAACGAGGTAACAGTGTCACAACGGTGGTAGGCCTACTTCTTACCAGGATAGATCACCATGGTAACTCCTGCTATGGAGCAGGTTTTGTTCGCGATAAAGCACCGATACTGACCGACCAACCAAAATCGTCTTGGAAAATGGCTTCAGCATTTGTCGAACATATCGTGGATCTAATTGGATGGAAAACACTATTGAATTCAGAGTCAGATCTACTACTGCCTTAATGAGTGATATTAAGAAGGCCATTAATTTATGCATTCACAGAGTCTGCAATTTTCTTCCAACTTTTTTTGGAAGCAGCAACAGTGTTGCTTTTCGCTTGAATTATGCATCGTATTTGTTAAATATTTAAGTTTGTAGGCCTACTTCTGCGAAGTAGCCTACGGCGCTCTAGAGTCTGTTTGTAATCGCTCGGGGAAACCTGGTTAAGATTATAACCACAGTCGTGATGTTTATAGCGCGATTGTTAGCTTTAGTGAAGCAAGATAACGAGAATATTTCCCGGGCGTGCCCAGGTTAGATAGATGGATAAACATATCCTATAGGCAGACAGACACAGATAGACGGAGAGGTTGTTAGTGAAAAGGCTACAACAATCAGGCTATATAACACGCAAATTATTCACAGACACGTAGGCCTACCATAGACAAGAGACAAGTAGCCTAGGCTAGGCCTAGGCTACAATATGGGAGGTTAGGCCTATTTGAAAAGTAGCCTAATCCCAGTTTTGCTTTGCAGTGACCAGGTCACAAATGGTCAAATAGCCAGAAAACATACCTATTGTAGCCTATAGGCCTAGTCATGTTACATTCACTAACTGATGTTTTATCTTTTAGACTCTGGCCATGTCATACATGACTGGAACAATAGCCAGGTTTGTCTTATAATCATCTAACAGTAGGCTAACTCAATGCGAACAAAGAATCAGTTCTGCAATATTAATTATTGACAATTTCTCTCATAAAACATTTATTGTTATGTTATCCTTCTTACAGTTACTATGAGACCAAAGCAGTGTTTCTGGCCATTGGAATTACTGCAATAGTGTGCATTGCTGTCACCACCTTCTGCTTCCAAACAAAGGTAGATTCTAAGATGATCCTGTTTTCCTACAAACTCAGTAGACTAGTCTGTGAGGCTGAGTGAGAGCTTGTCATTGTAAACTGTGTAAAATAACTCCTTTGTCTGTAGGCTATTACAATGGAGAGCTGGTTTAAATATTCATGGCATTTGGAGTTAGTTCTGATGTGTCCCGGCCTCATGAGACTTGGCTTGTTGCCTATATAAATGTAGGCCTACATGATCAAACCTCAATTTTAAGGTGTAGCCTATTTCCATTGCTTTCAACCGATATTTTGTGTAAACCTTTCATGCATCCGATTGCTAGTTATTTTATTGTCCTGTTATTGTGATGTCTTCTAACAGGTGGATTTCACATCCTGCGGTGGGCTCTTCTGCACACTCGCAATTGTTGTCATGGTTACAGGGATCATCACAGCCATCGTGCTCTCCTTCCAATATGTCAGTAGGCTAACTCACATCCTATAATGATCTCACAATACTCACACACAATTGTTAATGGAAGGAGCATCTTTGCATGTCGGAGGTCTGAGTTCTCTTTTATACTTTCACCCGACAGGTACCGTGGCTCCACATGCTCTACGCTGCTATTGGCGCTATTGTTTACACACTGGTGAGTTCACCCTCACATCTGGCGGGCTGCTCTGGAAGCCACCGAGAGACTCATCCATAACCTTAACTTCTGTCAAACTAGCGCCGTGATATAAGATACTTTTTAATCTCGTTTGTTGTTTTTAGTTTTTAGCCTACAACACCCAGCTTCTGATCGGAAATCGTGAGCTGGCCCTGAGTCCAGAGGAGTACGTGTTCGGGGCACTCTCTCTCTACGTGGACATTGTCCAGATATTCCTCTTCCTGCTGCAGATCGGCGGCGCTGCCACTGACTGAGCTCACGTCAGGATGGAAGACCCCATACTACGAGCACTTACTACCTATAACATTTTACAGGTGTATTTAAATGAGCACTTGTGTATTATTGTAGTATTCAACAAATGACACATTTACTAGGATTCAGTGTCCTAATAAATTTAAGTGTGCACTTTATTTTATATCTCAAGCACTTTAGGTCTTCAACATGATCTAACCCACTGATTACTATGGTGACAAAAAAGTAGCAACCTGATGACTAATGCTTAACTAAGCAGTGTGTTTGTTTACCTAATGTCAGTCTTTACGAATACATTGAAATATGAATATCCTTATCCAGATTGTCTCATGGCTCGGTACAATGACACAGCAAGCCATATAAAATAGCTCCACTTAATGAGTAAAAACAATGAAAAAACTGCTGTTGTTTCTAAGTGCCTTTTATTCACTTGAACACTTGAATCAACATTTAAATTTTTTGGAAGCAACTGAGAAACATGTCTTGAGACCAACATAATTGCTGTAGTGTAACCTGTACTGAAGTTTATCCAAGTCGAAAAGTGATACAACATAAAACACAAGTGAATTTAATAGACGGGTTGATTCATTGTCATTTATTATGAATTGTTAATCTACAGATGAGCCTTCCAGGAAATATGTCCCCTAACTACTTTCCTCTCCCCTACATAGCCGTTACTTCCTGTTATTTTCTACATCCGGATCCCCAAACTATCCAATGTTGCTACAGTGGACTGATTCTCTCATCTATTCTGGTAAATCATAGTGGCACGTCACAGTTAAGGTGGCAGCAGTTCCTGATCTCCGTTCCTGGTTCCAATAATTCCCTTGTCCAGCAGCTTCCGGAGTGACCTCTCAGGGGGTCAGGCGCTTGGGGTCACGGGGGAACATGGAAGTCTGACGTACGTTGTGCAGCCCAAGGTACAGCATGCACACTCTTTCCAAACCTGGGGGCAGCATACATCACATAGGTCAAAGGTTAGCGCTGCGCCATGGCAAGACAAAGGGTGTGTTCGACATTGGCTGCGGCTGGATGGACCAATCGACGAGTTGCTGCTTGCAGTCAGGGGAGTTGAAAACGGAGCCGTCAAGTCAGACGTTTTCTGCTTCCTGTGGTTTGCTGCGTTTACGTCAGTCATATATATATATATACACATAACATCTACTATATAAATGTATTTAAATGATTTAATGTCCTTGGAATCAATTGATCAAGCACTTGTACTTTTTAAAATGAATTAATTTGTGTTTTGTATCAATATAAGATGCATTGTTTTTCAGGGTGTGCACTGCCCCTATAAAAAAATACAATTCAAATTCATCAACTGTTTGGTCCGGATGTGAGCAAATCTGAAGGGGTCAGAATAAACACAAAACACACGTCAAGGTTGACGTTTGAGTCTGGCCAATCGTGAAATAATTGTGTTGTCATCAGAGCTCGTGCAGTTGCTCTGTAGAAGATGCACTGGCTGACCCAGCCGGCTGCTCTCGAATCACTCTCGCGGTACTTTGATGACATACGACTTGGTGTTTGCGCCGTCTCAAGTCAGAAAAAAATTCTAACCGGTATGCACTGCTTCAAGTCAGCCACCTATCGGCACCGCATGAAGTCGAACACACCTAAAAAGTACAACGTCCGTTGAAGAGTTCTCGCTTTTGCAGACATGCACTTTTCAGTACTGTGATGTCATAACGCTAAGACCAAATCTGCTTCAGTACTGTGAGGTCATATTGATGAGACCACATCCATATGTCTATGACCACATCTGCTTCAATACTGTGATGTCATAATGCTGAGACCACATCTGCTTCAGTACTGTGAGGTCAATTTGATAAACCACATCTGCTTCAGTACTGTGAGGTAATAATCGTGAGACCACATCTGCTTCAGCACTGTGCGGTCATATTGGTGAGACTACATCTGCTTCAGTACTAATTATGTCATTAGGCTGAGACCACATCAGAGGAATGGGTGTGTTTTCCTACCAATGCCACCTCCTGCGTGCGGGGGAGCGCCGTAGCGGAACGAGTCGATGTACGCCTTAATCTTCTCCAGATCTGCAAGATACAATGAAAAAAACAATTAATGAAAATTCATTTAAAAAAGTATCACCGTGTCTCCACAGCAGGTTTGTGCGTGTGTGGGAGGAGGTTGTGATTTGTGGGATTTGGTTTGTATGTATGCGTGGGGTTGTCTGCATGTCGGTGATGGAGTGAGTGAGTGAGTGAGTGAGAGAGAGAGGGGGGTGTGTGCGTGCTGGTATATGGTTACCAATGCTGTGGTGCGTGGCTCTTTCAGTGAGCAGAGAAGCATCGTGGATTCGCTGAGCGCCAGATAGGATCTCTTCTCCTCTCATGAACATGTCGTAAGAGTTGGAGTATTTCTGGAGGACGATTTAAAAAACGTTCATGTCACTGCAGTCAAACACTAGTGGGTTTGTCTGAAAGAGTAAGTTTGCATGAGTGAAAGAGTTTGAGTCAGTGAATGCGTGAGTGAGTAGGTGTGAGTGAGTGAATCAGTGTTCGTGTTGACTTACACTGTCACTGGGGTCAGGCATGGTGTAGAAGGGCCTCACAGCCAGGGGGTACTTGTCGAGGACATAGAAGTCAGTGTCATACTAACAGAGAGGAGAGAGAGAGGACAGTCATATCTCTGTATCCCTGATGCTCCCGTCCGCAGCCCTGGTCCCGACTGACAGACACACACAGGGATGTAAAACACATAGGAAGGATGAAGGACGTGTGGAAGGTCTACCTTCTCCTTAACCAGACGGCCCAACAACTTCTCATTGGGCGTGCTGTGGAGCAATAGACAAACAGAGGACAGAAGTCAGTCAGAGACCACAACACAGTTAACAGGTTCAGGTGCTTCACTAACATACCGGTTAGGTTACTTTTACATTAACCCCACCATTGTAAAGAGGAAATTAGTTATTTGTCTTTCCCAAGATAAAAAAAAAGGTTGAAGAACATAAAGAAGTAAAAATGTAAATGGTTCTGCTCCTCTGTATGGTGGGCGTGTTATTTGGAGGTCAGTGGTGTGTCTGTTGTGAGGAGTGTTATGAGGTGGTTAGTGCTGTCTGACCTGAGGTCCTCCTCGTCACCCATCTCCACACCAGCCTCCCTCAGCATGGCTAGCCCCTCCCTGTACTCCAGCCTCAGAGTGGGCTCCAGGAACCTGAAGGGCTCGCTGGGGTACTGCCTGTTCACCGTCTGGATCTCCGTCTGGAAGCTGACACACACGCATAGATGCGCACACACACGTATACAGACACACACAGACACACACACAAAAGGCATTGGATGGGCTGCAAGCAGCTCACTCCACATTAGATGTTGCTGGGGAAGCACGGAACACTTTGAGAGAGACATAATACCCAGCATTTTTCCACCTACAGACTCGTCCATGCGATGTATACACGATACAAAACAATGCCCCTGTCATCAAAGTAATCTTACTTGTCTCTCAAGCCTTTGAAGATCTGAACCATGGTGTCGGTTATGGACTCAATCACCTCATGGTAGTGGTAGTTGAAGGCCATCTCAATATCCAGACCCACAAACTCCGTCAGGTGACGGTGTGTATTAGAGTCTTCTGCTCTGAACACTGGGGAAACACAACAACCACCATTAAACTCAAAATAACAACTGAAAATGTTAGTTACTTTTTGTAGACATTTTCTTTCTATGACTGGATCGGACCACACAGTGGCGATGTGGAGCTGCTTGATCAGTAAGAAATGATGTAACTTCAACCATTGCCCACATTTTGGTAAATATCTGCAACTCTGTCATGTGAAAACATTCAGTGTTGACATCTGGGTCTGTGAACCAGGCCCAGTTCTACCCCACTTTAGTAAGGGGGGCAATGAGAATTTCTGGGGGGGGGGTACATTTTAGCAGTTTAAAGCTTCAATTTGGTGCAATCTGAGAGAAACTTTGATTCAATAAAACACAAGTTGAACAGAGCAAGCTAGCAAACCTGACAAGTGCTGCTGCAGCTGTGTATGCTAGCCAGTTGATACAGAAGCAAATTGCTCCTCACGTGTCAAAGCCTACAATCCAACAACACTAACCACCCTCTCCTAAAAGCAAAACAAAAACACTAAAACAAATGTAAAAATGCATAAAATACAATGTCTCAAAGGTGAGAAAGTTCAGAGTATTTCCCTCCACTCTGAAGCAGTTGACGCCTGGGTTGCTAACCAACACAGCTGTCTGTGCTGGTCAGGGACATCAGCAGGCTCAGGGCGTGGCTTGAACAAAAAAACAGTAGGTTTCCAAGGTCCTCCTGCCCTGGTCTTTTACACCTCACCTCTGCACTCATTGAATGGATTTTGGGGAAGGGGGGGTCCTCCCGCATCATCATACCTGGGCCTACACAGAAGACCTTGTCAAAGTCAGCACAGATGCACATCTGCTTGTAGAGCTGGGGGGACTGGGCCAGGTAGGCACTGGTCTTGAAGTAGGACACAGTAAACACGTTGGCTCCGCCCTCACTGGCCGCTGGAAGGTACACACACACCTGTTAATGCCACTGTCTCAGGAGAAGAACACACACACACACACCTGTTTTGGCACCGTCTCAGGAGCACAAGACACACAACAAATTTACAAATAATTTCACACACACACTTGCACTTTAATACCACACACACAAACACCACCAGTATTTGGCAAGTTACTGATAACTTACCTTTTACTAAATAATATTCATATTTCATTACTTATTACTTGGTATCTAAAGTAAATAGTTACTGGTTTAGTCAGAGTGCATCACTGGCTGCACATGCTTTCCTGTCAGCACAGTGATTTTTATGGTTGAAGGCATTTTTCTGCTCTCACAAAGTTTACAACAAATTACAATGTTCTGTATCTTCGGCTGAGACAAACTCCATACTGGGAGTGAGGCATACTGTCAGTGCCAGTGTCAATGTGTCACTCTGACCGAGGTCTGGGTGGATCCTGTGATAAGTTAAGGGGTTACGTGAGCGCGGGCTCGGGGGGATGGGCACAGAGGACCACATGTACAGAACATATGAGCTGGGCGTAGGCAGGGTGAAACGTGGTTCTCAGAAGAGAGCACCATGTTGACTCACAGCTCCGGATGCTACAGCACAACGTGGTTCAAAAGGCGGCATTTTCAAACTGACAACATGCTGGGCCACCTTGTCATTGGCTCCTGGCTGCAAAGAGGAAGTGAGACAGACACTCCTGCAACCACAGACATTGGAGGCTGGGGGGGTGCTGGAGGAGAGGCTTGAGTCGTTGGGCTGAGGAAAAGGCTGGGGGTGAGGCTCCACATACACATAGAGGTATACTAATAGTGGTTGAGTGGTTTCTAGATAGACGATAGAAGAAAAGGTTCTTTATTCATCCCCTTGGGGAAACTGCAGAATTCTAATGAACTAGTTCTGATTGTAGCATGTCTGTGTGTAGAACTATGCATGTAATATGTAAACGTATGAGTGTGTAGAACTACAGTATGCATGTTGCACGAATATGTGAGTGTAGAATCCGTCCTTCACAGATAAAGACAGAACCTTTCTTGACCTTCAGGACTCTTCCTCATCTAATAAGCCAGATAAAATGTGTTTATCTCTGCAAAAGTACAACAGTTAACTATAACAGGCTTGGCTTCATGTCAATGCCTCACTGTCTGGAGAGATTCATTTGGTGATTAGGGTGGCAGACACACCCAGCAAGTTAGAACCGTCACACTTTCAGTCAAAGGAGTGTTTTTGCACAACAGCTACGTAGGAGCTGATTCACCATGGTATCAACCTTCTTGTTACCCAGTGTGGTAGTAGCACTATAACAACACACCAAATGATGATGCTTCGACACTCCATCTCATTTACATAGACTCACTTAGCAGATAATGTTATCCAAAGTGACTTGCAAATATCACATAGTCAAGGACTAGAAGAGCACAGTTCGACTTTGGGTATAGCTCAGTGATTAGAGCATTTGAGAGGGACGGCTAGTACCTGATATGATTTTGGGGGTCTGGATCTCCACAAAGCCCTTGGTGGTCAGAGTATCTCTGAAGAGCTTGCAAACTCCTGCCTGCAGGCGGAACACAGCCTGGCTGGTTGTGGTCTGTGGAGGGACAACACACACACATTAAAGAGTATTCATGCACAAAACACCTTAAGACACACACACATAGGCCCAAACACACTACCATGCATGGTGTGCACAAGAAAAGCCAAGTGTTTGATCTATCATCACAAGATCACTGCTGTTACACAAGCATTAGCAGAAATAGACAACCAAACTGCTGATAAAGGATTTCAGCCCACGGGAGATAAATGCAACTCTCATTGGTTGGCAAATGTGTGGGTAGGATGCAATCTCACTTTAATGCCACGGTACATAAACTCCTTAGCCTTGAACTAGTGTGACTGATGCCTAGAGATGGAGCAGAGACCAGACAGCTCCTCTTTTACAGGACAGTTGGCTGGTTTCAACATGTGAGGGGAGGGGACCAGCCCAAATCCTTCTATACACACATTTTATACATACAGACAAGTCCATCACCAATACACACAACTCCACCCACACACACAAACCAAATCCCACAAAGAAAGAAAAGAAGCCATCAGCCTGTTATAAATAAAGACTGATATATACGTCTGCCTTCACACAGGGACTGAATAGACCTTCACTGACAAACTTTTGTTAATATGAGTTTGGCATGTGTGTGCGCGTTTGTGTGTGTGTTGAGGGGGTTGTGATAAAGAACAATACTATCCCAATCGATCAACAGACAGTGACTCGGTTTACTCCAGTCGGATGGTAGCTTAACCAGAGCCGAGCTCATCAAACACAATATCAGAGGGACTCATTGACAGCATGAAAATGTTGCCTTTCTATTTGAAGATGACGAATAGAAGGTCAGGCAGAGACAGAATATTCTTTCAAATCTCCTCAATTAAAGTCTTAATGTGAAAGTGAAGGTAACAGGAGCAGGGAATGTCTTCCGAGGGCTCCATGCAGGCTGGGCAGACACTCTGCTGGTGTCTAACTGTCCGGTCTGGACGACACACGAGAACCGTGGGAAGAAAACACCCAACTTGTGATGCATATCTAGAGAGGTTCCGTTTCAAAACACACACGCCTCGTTTGTGAGTACTCATTTGTGCATATGATAGTGTGTGTGCATGTCAAAGAGACAGCTATCCTTGTTTGACTAACCTTAGTTAAATTGAGGGTGTGTGCTACGTGTGTGTGTGTGGAGGGGGTTATAATCAAGAACAATACTATCCCAGTCTACAGACGGTGACTTTGTTTCCTCCAGTTGGGCAGTGTCTTAACCAGAGCCAAGCTAAAACCAATATCAGAGGGTCTGAAAGCATGAAAACACTGAAAATAAAAGTGCGATTGAGTTTGGTTCTGTAAGGACCATGTTTTGTCTTAGGGTTTTTATAGTTATCTGACCCTCTGCCTGTCTGTCCCCCTATCTGCCTGCCACATCAGTGTTTAGAACCCATTCAACTATCAAGGTTTAGAACCTGCTCCAGATATCAAACCGGCTTTTGAACCTGCTCTTGATATCAAACATGGTTTAGAACCCATTAAAGCTATCAAACATGGCTTATACCTCATTCTAGCTATCAAACAGGGGCTGGAACCTGCCCAGCAGGGTTAAGAACCTGTCAGTCTATCCAGTATAGTCAATTAAACTGACCCAAACAATACACAACATCACACAATGGCAGTATTTTAATAACGGGGGATGTAGGAACCTACTCTGAGGTCGATGACTCTGTTGTCCAGCTTGGTGTCCTGGTTGACCGTCGCTCTCCCATCCTGAGGAAAGAGAATAAACACAACATTAACCAGTTTATTCACTTGTGTGGATGAGAAGGGTTAATGGCTGAGAGACCTGTAATACCATGATCTTCCACATATGTTCAATGTGACAACACAGGACTGAGATGGGCCTCTCACAGTAGGGCTGTCCGACTTTTTTTTTGGTCGACCAAGACTCGACTAAACACTTCTGAAAATCGACTCATCTAAAATAGATTTTTTAAATATAAATGTCAATGTTTTTCATCAAACCATTTTGTGTGATGTTTTACCTCACTGTTCTAAGAGATAATCTGAAAGAAATACATACATTAAAAGGGAGATTGACAACAAGACAAACATAGGAAATGTACAAACATTGTCCCGATCTGACTCAATGTAGCTGCTGGACATTCCAGATATTCAGCCGGCTACTAATAATAAGACTCGTGTCACCAGTCCTGTTGTTACCAAATGCCGATATAATTAAAATGCCTCTTTGCTCAATTGGATAGACCTACAACCAATCAGAGCAACGTAGTATGTGTTTTCGATCGGCAAATGCCTTGATCGCGTTTCTCTGTTCCTCCAAAATTAATGAGCTGTCGATGTCTTCTAAAACAGACTCGATGGCAGAATCTACACATCTCAGCTCTCCAGCGGCAGCCATGTTTGTTGAACGAATTCAACCCAAGCCCCCACCCCTCGCCCCTTGGCTTGAGGCAACGGCCCCGGTGGATGTAGGTGGTATTGCATCTTCGACTTGACTTCCGTGTCTTCCGGTCGTTTTTAATCTATTAACTCCAGTCAACATTTACAAAACGATCTCCCCAAATAATTTTTGTTCGATACTCGAACCTGGCTCATACTACTAGCTTTTTCATAGAATAATTTTTCCAGATTTTTGCTATGTTTGAAACCAATCCGAAATGGATAAACTAGCACCCCATTTATTTGCTTACGTCAAGAAAAGTTGCCTCGAAACGTGTTCGCGGATACTAACAGGGGACGAGCACACAAGGGAACATCAGCAAGTCACTGATTTACCTGAGCTGAATGAGAACAAGGAGAAAGGACTTGGTAATCTAAAATTGCCTGCCTTAATTGGGTGTGCCACAAATCGTGGCGCATCCTTTGTTATCTCACATATATATTTATTGGGAGAATGCTGTTAAGCATTCTCAATATTGTTTTCCTGTTTCTCTTTATTGTGAGAATGCTGTTAAGCATTCTCAATATTGTTTTCCTGTTTCTCTTTATTATTGTTGGAATGCTGCTTCAGCATTCCAAGTATTGTTCTTTGAATCTTTATTCAAGCATCTTCTTATTATTATTCTGTTTCTTCATTGACACTTTTCAGCGCCTTCAAATCTTCAGCTATTAAAACCGTTCAGCTATCAAAAAATTCAGCAGTTTCAGGCCATGGGTCCTATGACTTTTCAGCTTTGTACCTCTTATGCTTGAATTAATATAAATCAATATTCATCATATTTTTAACATGGTTTTCCAATGGAGTTTTCTTTCAAATCATTTCAAACTTCTTCAACTTCCAAATCCTTCTTCTTCCTCAATCTTTCAGCTAGAGCCACCATTTAAACTTTAAAATGTTGACAAAACCTTAAACTATTTTTAACTAATTCAGCTTTTTGATATCTATTCAACTTTTTTCAATATCACTGATTATGTTTCATGAGTTTTTCAAACCGTTTCTGAGATTTACATGGGTGTGTACGTGAAAGCCTAGAGTGCACACTGAAACGCTAGAGTGGAGGGGAGCTTCAGATGTCGTTGAAAAAATATTTCTAGATTGCCAGCATTGCCACAATTTTCGCTCTTCATGCTTCGTTTTTGGATCAATATGTAGCTAATTTTGTGTTGGTCGTAGACAGTTGTCTGTGGAATCCAACATACGTACATATTTGTTCAGAGCCCCACGAAAGCGAGACATAGTCCAACTCTCGCCCCATAGAGTCCAATGCAAATCTGATGAGAAATTCGTCCGAGAAACCAAAAAAAACACGATTTAGAAACTGCCGGTAGAGTCGTATTTCTGCACTAAAAGTCTTCTAAAAGTGCTCAGTGGCGCAGTGAGGCAAGCGAGAGCGCGAAACGGACAGCGCCATCTTTCCACTTCCGTGTCTTCTGGTCTAAACTAGGAAAAAAGTGAGCCCCTAGCTTTAAACGGGCTCACTTTTTTCCTAGTTTAGACCGGAAGACACGGAAGTGGAAAGATGGCGCTGTCCGTTTCGCGCTTGCCTCACTGCGCCACTGAGCACTTTTCATAGAAATGAATGGGGACGCCATCTTGGAAGACAATTTCGGCTCTCTCTAGTAATATAACTCTATGATTCAACCCAAGCACTCTTTGGTGACGTGGTTGATTACTGTTGATCATCTGTCCATCATCGTATAAAGCCCGCCCTGACAATTTGATTACAAACAGCTCTGGTTCGGGGATAGTTCCACCCCAACGGAGCAATGACAGAACTTCCCAACCTCAAATGTTGTAGGTAAGGCTAGGGGAACGATGCAACAGAGAAAGATTTTGTTGTTGGAGAAGATAATGTCATTCTATTTGGATGTGATATATTCAACCTAGATTATTCAAATTGTAAACTTTAAATTTAGGGAATAAACCTGCAATCTTGCTTCATGTATTTGATTATACACACGTAGCCTATATACAGAACTAGCTATTTGACTAGTAAGTTAACAAGACTAACAATTTAGCACATCCAAAGCCAACATAATTGTTGAAAGCATGCAAAACTAGGCTGTTGTTCAAAATAAAATGTAGATGGTAAGACTTACAGTAGCACAGCGCAGACAGCCTAAAACTTTTGTTCCCGAATTATAAAAATCCTAGGCCTAGCTAGCCTATATGCTACACACTGTAAAATAATGATCCGATGGACAACTTTTCAAGTTGTAGGATACATCATATTCAATGTCGGACTATGGATTATATACCGTTGTGGGCAGAGCGCATTCAACATGTTTTGAGTCACCCGGTATGCTTCCATACCACAGATTTCTTTGTCATTTTGCCGAAAGGATTAAAAACACCAATTGAAGACAAAGTATGGTAGAGTTTAGGCTAACAGCTACACCATATGCAAAAAGAACAAAACACAACGCAGATTAACGAAAGGGAAAATGGTAACACCGGCAGGAGCATATGACCAAAGAATAGACTAGTCAACTGAGTAGGGACAGCCCTGTCTGATAGCCTGAGAACAGCTTCCGTATCCTGCCCAGGGGCTAACATGTGGACGGACAGACACACACACATACACAGCTGCAGCCCAGAGAGAGACAGACAGACATCCTGCTGGAACTGACCGACTGTGTGCTAACCAGTCAGCAAGCCGGACAGAGACCTCCTGGGCTGGCTAGCTTCAGAGATAACCTATCAGTACAATGACAGTTTTCAACTGTCTCTGGAGCCAACTGGAGGGATGACCTGGACACACACTGCCTAGCAGGCTCTCTCTGGACCCACATGGACACAAATTAGACAGAATTATGATGAATGAAGGAAGAAACTATCAGGTGTCAGACAGGCCCCCCGGGAGGGCTGGGGGGGGCCATCATGCACTCATCCACCGCAAGTACTTGTTCTCACCTCATCCCCCTCTCCGTCAGGCCTGACAGCATCATCCAGCTGCAGGGGTAGACGGGGCTCTGCCTGGCTGATCACGAAAATCTGACAGAGAGCAAGGACAGGTGTGTGTGAAGGAGGGAGGGAGAGGCACAGACAGACAGAGGAATAAGTGAGTGAAGAAACAAAGGAGCAGAGAGAACAGAGAAAGGAAGGACAAGTGTGAGAGATCAAACAAGCTGTTACATTAACAAACCTACCGTACTTTCCACAGCTCAACTGTTAGCTGTACGGAAAGTACCAAATAACCAAACACAGTACTTTGCTGACAACAGTTTAACTTTCATAAAATTATCATATTTTTGTGTTGTAATAAAAACGATTGTAAAAGGCCATCTAAATCTAGAACGTAAGGCCTATCCCTCTTATGAAGGGCTATGATCGTAACCTGAAGCCTACCCTCTCAACAAAGAGCTCCACATCCTGTTGAGAGCAGCTCTCAATCTTCTGATCCACCTTTTTCACCAGGGCCTCCACATCTACAATGCTCTCCTTATTGATGCTGGAGATGGAGAGGATGAGGGAAGACGAGAAGTCAGGAGACGAGGAAAGAGGGAAGAGGAGAAAAAGAGAAAGCATAAGACAAATAAGGACAGTAAAAGAGAAAAAGAGAAGGAATAAGAAGAGGAAACCGAAGAGAGGAAAGGACATTTGTGTAACATTCAAAACCACACACACACACCTGACATGGGCGTGGGAGATGCAACTGAGAACTGTTGAAGTTTCCATTAAAAACCTGATTGATGTTTACAAAAAGCATACTTAAAGCAGGGGAAGTAACTGGCATAGTTGCTAACCACATAAACAAGAGCATCTTTCAAATCTCAGCAAAATACCAAACCTGACACTGAAGATTATGTGAAACCTGCATTATTACCATCTCCTCTCTGCCTGAGCAAAACATGATTCCTCTTTTATTCTGATTCAATCAGCTGATTACAACAACATTGAAAGAAAACAACAGATCATATTACCTCACTGCAGTGTTTTAGGAGGAACCAACTGTTGCATAACTAAACAGAACTAAACAGTCTTTAGTCAGTCATGTTTAAATGTTGTCTGCAAAACCCCTCACTTCAAACACTAATTGTAGGATAGATCTTATTCCTGGAGGGTCGGCACAGTCAGACTACACTATACTGTCATACCATCCCCAGGCCTAAAAACAACAAAACCAACTGTCACCAAGCCTTGCCGTGGGCAGATGGAGTCCCCCCTGCTGTAATCCTTAACCTTCTCTCATTAAGAAGCTGTAATGAGAGAGAGAGCTGAAGTCTCAGTCCCCAGACAGCTGCTGGGAAGGCTGCCGGCAATGGTGAGATCAGCAACACAAATAAATCCATAAGTCCAGGGACCAAAACGGGGGCATCACTGCCACAATGCACACATGTAGCTGATTAACTCCTAAAAACCATGCCAACAAAGCCACTCAAGAGACCAGGGCAGAAAAACTTTCACCATGTTCAGTAAAACCCATGGCTTTCATATGGGTTTTACTGAAAGCGGGATGTTTCAAGCATGATGGAAGTTAATATCTGTGTGGGGAAGCCTCAACATGATGACACACCCATCTGAAAACTGTTTAGATGACAACACTTTCCTCAGATAAAATGTATCCGTTGCTGAGTGTAATAAATGCAATACAACCAACTGCCATTTAAAACCACCGGGCATTTTGAAAGAGTGCCGAGTCACTGTGTTGTTGGGCGGAGAAACTGGCAACTTTCTTGATCATACAACAAGTGTGATATGAGTTTAAAAGTGTAGCTTATATCTTGCATGTGATTATCCATATCTTCTGAAAATTAAAATAAAAAATTAGAATGCTATGGTTTTACACCTTCGTCTCTGTCATGGATGGGGAGTTACCTATCCAATAGGAAGCAGCGGGTGTTCTTTAAATGGTCAATATTCATCCACTAAGACAATACATTGTGGAGTGCCCCAGGGTAGTTGCCTTGGGCCTTTGCTATACTTGATCTTTACAAATGATTTACCTTTTATTGTGAAACATTCAACTGCTGTTATGTATGCAGATTATTCCACACTGTACTGTTCTGAAAAAAAACTCCTCAAGATGTCTCAAATCTATTAAATCACGATTTACAGAATATAAGCAAGTGGGTAAAAGATAACAAATTAGTTTTAAATATAGACAAATCAACATCGATGATATTCTGGAAAAAATCTAAACTAACTACCCAGCCCTCTCTGAACTTGTCAGTCAATGGGCTGCAGCTAAGACAAGTGATGCAAGCCAGGTTACTGGGCGTCACCTTGGATTCTTACTTGTCTTGGTCAGCTCATATTGATGGAATGATAGTTAAAATGGGGAATGGTATTGCAATGTCCAGAAAATGTATGTCATATATTCCCATGTCCATTGCTAAACAGGTTGTTCAATCTCTTGTTTTGTGCCATTTAGAAAACTGTCCAATTATATGGTCGTCTGCGTCACAAAAAGACCTTCGTAAGCTTCAAGTGGCACAAAATAGGGCAGCGAGGACCGTCCTCCAGTCCTCTCTTGAGACTAACGTGGTCCTGATGCATAAATGCCTTTCTTGGCTCACAGTTGACGACAAAATTAAACTGCGATTAATTTTAATATTGTGGAATGCAGTTTTTATGAAACAGCCAGTTTCTCTCTGAGCAGCTTGTTTTTGTAGGAAGTAGACACCTATATGCCACCAGGCAGGCACTAGGTGGTGACATAAAACTTCCGCTTCCCAGAACAAATTTTCTGAAACGCACGTCACTTTACAGAGCAATATCTATTTGGAATCGACTCTGTCTCATCACGCAGAATTTAGAACAAATATAAATTTAAGAGGACAGTAACCCAGGAATTGCTACAAATGACCTTGTGAAAGCTGGAAATTGTCATGTTCTTTCACTTGGTAATATTTTGAATGTAATTGCAATGTCTGAATTATTTTGATTGTAATTTGTGTTGTTTTTTGTAATTTTATGTTGTGAATATTTTAAAAGGACCCCCAGGAAGATTAGCTGCCATTAAATGGGCCGCTAATGGGGATCCTAATAAAAATGAAATGACAAAGGAGATCATTCCTTAAAACTACGGATTAAACCTCATGGTTTAGGTGCGGTTCTAACTTTGCTGGGAGGGTTCAGGAATATCTTCAGTACAACACCGTGATAATTAGGCAGATGAACCAACAGCCCTCATCTCTAAAACACAGACCTGAGGCAACCCTGGGAGGAAACACATTGAGGTCAAACTGCTCTTCAGAGGTCAGAGAGTCTTGTCACAGAGGTCAAGATGGATGACACTGACCTTGAACCATCCTCAGATGAGCAGTCAGACCTCTGCTTTGGGTCACCTTCCTGTTACACTGGCCTATCACGTCTGTGCTTCTCTTGAATCAATACTTCTCCAGTGTTATTGGCTGTACTCATCCCGTCTGTACTCCTCCCCAGGCTGTACTAGTTGAGTTCCAGCTAAAGACCCAATAGGATATCAGGGTATTGTGGCTATCACGTGGTGATTAAGCATTCCCTAAGTGGGTGGATATCTGTTGTTATTCCCTCATAATACTTTCAATAAAGGACTTGGCTAGGACCTCTTAATGATTAATGACAGAATAACCTTGTAGTATGCCTGTCTGCTGTGATCTTCAGTCATGTGCAATCCTAACAGGAACATACCCATTAAAAACACCCTTAAAAAAACACTGCTTTTGTTGAGATGAAAAATGAACAATTTCCCTCACCAAAATGTGTGAAAAGGGATTGAACGCAGTGGGTCCGGATCGTTCCCACCATTGTTTGCCTTGCCCGTGGTTGACAGGAAATGCTGCACTTGTACTCACTTGGCGGCAAACTTGACCATCTGCTTGCTGGCACGATCTCCCACGGCGACCAGCGCCTGAACGTTGAACTGCTGCTGACGCAGAACCAAGAAACACTGCTTCCCTGAAACAACATAAACAACAATTGTCACGTCTGGGTTGTTAAAAAAACAACACACCAACATGACTCTACTGTGGCGTGTCACAATAGGAACCATCGTCCTGTCGCTCATGCTGTTCACACGTCAGGTCATCCTTCCCCTTCAAGAGGGTGTTTAATTCCTCCTCTCATCCAGGTAGCTGTAAATTGTATGTGAAGCAACCTCCTTTTGACTGAGGTATTTCTAACCACACACCTTGAGACTGCGTAAACCAAATGTATTCAACTGTCACCTGGCCAGCATCTGAGCCACAGACCACCCAAGTGCTTTGATGTAGTTTTCCTCCTAGAAGTGGTGATGGGGGGGGAAAGAGGGTGAAGGAACTGCAGCAATCAGACAAACAGAGACTCTCTGACAGTGTAAACCAGGATGTTATTCTGCTCTCAAGGACATCCTACACTGCCCTCGCCAACGGATGAAAAGAGGAGAAGAGGAATAGGACACTTGTTTAAAAGTCACCCTGGAAGGAAGCTTCCGTCATATTGTCCATGATAGCACAGGGTTTTTGTAATTCATGTTGATATTGTTAGCTGTTGCTGCCTACGTGCCTGGTGAGCAGTTGTAGTGGGAGGACTGGTGGCAAGGCAGGGCTCAACTGGTTCACAGCACTCAATTGAGAAGTGGCGTCAAACATACTCCCACTCACGCGCCCTGCTGAGGTTCCTCATCCTGGAGTCTGTGTAGTCATTATACCAGGCTAGACTGTGTAACAATGTCATGGAGTGTTGAACAGACTTGTTTGACTTGAAAAAAAACAGACTAGCAGGGTTCTTGGGTGACACCTGAGCTGAGCTATAAATGCTGAAAGAAACACACTCACACCCAACCACCATCATCCTCCCCTGTTCCATCCCCTATATTATCCCTCACTTGCCAATAAGACAGATAAGTGTCTGCTACACTGCAGTTTGCTGGCTTTTCCATGATTTCTCCAGATTTTACACAAGTCCTTCAGTGGCTGCAACCTTTTGTTATTTACCAAACGGCGGGGAGACAAAAACTGACAAATGGCATTCTGGCATTCTCCTCTCCATAGGAATGGCCTGAAGGACAGTGGACTGGGATCAGACACATCTCATCTGGCCTGGGAGTGATGGTGGAGGGGGAGGGTTTCCCAGTAAACCAGGGGGGTGGGGGGTGAGTGATGGGGAGCTGGATAAAGGATAAAGGATCATCTCACCTTTAGCTCTGCTGGTGTGGATTCTGGCACGCAGCCAGATCAGCTGGTCAGCCATATCAGGTGTCAGGTCCTGGATGCGCACCAAAGTCCTGTCTGGCTCACGCACACACACAAACAAAAGAACAGTCACTTTCAGGCCTTAATTTCAAAGCCTGGAGTCCCACTCCCACCATACCTTCTGCTAAGTGTGTTCACGTGCACATCCGTACGTGCACATAGACACACACAAGCAAACATCTAAAATCTAGACAAACAAACAGAAACGTGACCTTTCACTGCTGATGCTTCGCCATCCACATAAACACATATACACACACACACACCCTCCAGAGGCTCCATCTCTCATATTACAAGGAGAACAGTGGTAATCAATATGTAAGAGTATGCGCTGCCCGGTGAATAGACCTTTCTCCCAGCCTTGTGACAAATGCACTCCAGTTTCACCTGTGTCACTCTGAGGCATAGTTAACCTCATTAAGGGCTTCTGGTTAGACAATAAAGCAAAAAAGGCTTGTAAGGCCTGGACCTGCCTGCCTCAGCCACATGAAAGCACCCCTCTCCACCCTCTACCTCCCCTGGCCCTGCATTGAAGTGGGGCAGTGGGAGGGGGTGCATGCAGGTGGGGGAGACAGCTACTTTGTTCTCTTCCATCCAGGCAGAAAGTGAAGCCAGACAGATGGACGTCTCCACCGCCTCTTATGTTCATCTGATAGAGAGGAGTTGCGCAGGCTATATTAGTCACCTCTGTTATCTCCGCCATCAAGGCCTGGTCTGATGCTGCTAAACAACAAGCTAGCTAGTAGGCTAGCTCACTGCATTAGCCTAGTTCTTCTGGAGCCATTCTGCTGTCACAAGGTGTACATGATGAAGTGAGGACCATGGCTAAAGCTAAAGTGTTGTTTAATTATGGGAGACTTGAGGAAATGTGGGACTGTGTGAAATTGTGGCCTGATAATACCCCGTGAGAACCACCACAGTGTAATTACACACTCTTACAATACAGGACAATTCACCATGGTGGGTAATTAGATACCTACATACTATAAAAAGGTTGCTATCGTCTGTGTTATAAAAGGCAGAGTCGCCTACTGACCCAGTTTCTGTTGAGACTGGACCATGGGAGGGACGCCGTAGCGGTCTTTAGCAAAGTCCTGAGGAAAGAACAGTCAAACTGTTATCACAGACATTCATACACGAGCATTGTTGAATACAGTTATTTCTACATTTTTCTTTATCAGTGCAGTAAGCAGTCCCATTTTCCCTATTGCGGTTCAAAATCGGTTACTTCAATGAACTGACCCTTATCAGTCACTAACAGAGCACTGTAAAACTAAAACTCTAGGAAGGGGGGAAAACAGCAGTATATTTGCATACAAACCAGTGGGTGGGATGGTGAGAAAGAGCTAGTATCTCTACGTAAACGGGACATGTAAAGAATAGATCATAAAACCACAGCTTACTTACATCCTCTTCTGTAGTTTGCTGCTCAGCAGCCTGAAAACAAGACAGAGCAGTGTTGTGGTTAGCATCACCTCAAGACATAAACCAAGAACTGTACAATACTAGGCTACTTCACAATCCTAAACCCTACCCAAGACACACAGCAGTGTTGTGGCTAGTGTCGCCCCAGAACTGCACAGTACTTTCCATTCAATACAGGTTATTTGAATGTCATGTAAATCTATGCCAACAACGGCAGGCAGAACTAGTCATAACTAGAGACGTTTATCCCAGCCATCCTGGGATGAGTAGGGATGCCCCTGAATGAGACACAGTCATTTCACATATCCATGACAGACATCTTGGTAGCCTTGATGCAAATAACCGCATCCAGTTAGAGTCTAAACAGTAACCCTTTCGTTTCCATAGCAAATAGGTATGAAATAGGATGTCTATGGGAGTAGTTCAGGGAGAGACTACATGGCTGGGTCTAATGAAGGACTGGGCTGCTTCGCGTGTTATCAATAAGTTCAATAAAATGTAACAATAAATCAAGTTTATTGTTACATCCAGTTGTACTGGTACACTACCAATTAAGTAAAGACAAATATATATATATATATCAACATTTCTTAAATCAGTTGGAGCAAAAATTAGATCAATTAATCAAGATAAATGATAAGACAGAAAACGTTGTTCAGAAGGCGTCTCGGAGCTTCTTGGTCCAGGCTTTGATACCGCTGTACAGTTTGCCAGACTGGAACAGTCTTTTGATGGGATGGTAAGGGTCAATAGTGATGCTTTGGGCCCTCCTTTCATTAGTTTGAGACTGGCAAGGAGACATTCATCTGGACTATGATAATGAAGTTGATAAGGTGTAAGTGGGTCATGAGGCAATATGCTTCTGATTATTCAAGATACAATAGTGAGCTCATCCCTCATGCATCCCACTCATGGACTACTACTACTATCGTCATACAAACCTTTTTAACACAAAAATAACTTTGTTTGGGTGGACAAAAACAAAGCAACAAGGACAGGAATCCTGAAACAATGGATATCCACATCCCCCCGAGCCCCGCCCCCAGATGGCGTCCCGCACCGCAGCATGTCACACCACCAGCTGGGACCTGGGTGGTGTGGCCTGCCAGACACCCAGACCCACTTCACCAGTGGGGCCTGTTTCCCAGCCTCCAGACCCACTTCACCAGTGCGGCCTGTTTCCCAGCTCCAGCCCACTTCACCAGTGCGGCTGTTTCCCAGCCTCCAGACCCACTTCACCAGTGGGGCCTGTTTCCCAGCCTCCAGACCCACTTCACCAGTGCGGCCTGTTTCCCAGCCTCCAGACCCACTTCACCAGTGGGGCCTGTTACCCAGTCTCCAGACCCACTCACCAGTGGGGCCTGTTACCCAGTCTCCAGACCCACTCACCAGTGCGGCCTGTTTCCAAGCCTCCAGACCCACTCACCAGTGCGGCCTGTTTCCCAGCCTCCAGACCCACTTCACCAGTGGGGCCTGTTTCCCAGCCTCCAGACCCACTCACCAGTGCGGCCTGTTTCCCAGCCTCCAGACCCACTTCACCAGTGGGGCCTGTTTCCCAGCCTCCAGACCCACTCACCAGTGCGGCCTGTTTCCCAGCCTCCAGACCCACTTCACCAGTGGGGCCTGTTACCCAGTCTCCAGACCCACTCACCAGTGCGGCCTGTTTCCCAGCCTCCAGACCCACTTCACCAGTGGGGCCTGTTTCCCAGCCTCCAGACCCACTCACCAGTGCGGCCTGTTTCCCAGCCTCCAGACCCACTTCACCAGTGGGGCCTGTTACCCAGTCTCCAGACCCACTCACCAGTGCGGCCTGTTTCCCAGCTTCCAGACCCACTCACCAGCTTGGCCTGTTTCTCAGCCTTCTTGGCCGCTTTCTCCGCTTCCTTCTGTTGTTTCTTCAGGCCTTTCTTAGACTGTGCCTGCTCCTCCTCGCCCGCCCTTAGACAGGAAGACAAGCACAACACAAATACACAAGTTAGCTTCCAGGTCTACGTGTCCGGCTTCCTGGAGGAAGTTTTTGAGCGGGTGGGAAAATGTATTCTAGCCATCATCACCTCTGCATGCCCTCCCCACCCCCTCCCTCCACCCCTGCACTCTCTCCGAAGCAGGGCTTTTAAAGTGAGGCCTACTCTTTAATCCTATTGTTTTTCACATACTTCTAAAAACAGCTGTAGCTTGAGAACTGAGGAAAGGGAGTTTTGAAAGCAGCTATAAAGTGTTTACATACTGCCATGAGACAGTATGAGAGCATGATTACCGTAGATGGATAAATGCAAAGATCTAGTCTGAGCTGTAGAGTTAGAAACACTGCTTTTGACCTGCTCTAATCCACATATAGGGTCAAACTAACAATGCATCAGGCATGAAAACGGGTCAGGGGTGAAAAAGGTGAGAAGGATATTACCCCTCTAAGGGGGTCCGGGTGCATGGTCCCCCATAAGAAAAATTAAATATTCCATATTTTAAAGCATCAATCTGATGCATTTTGAGATACTTTTTTTGCCAACCTGGGGAGAGCTGGAGATACGTAACTTCAGCCATGAGTCATGAGGCTAGTTAGAGACTTCCATGCTTAATGCGAGCGCGTTTAGCGCGCGAGCGATTTTTTTGGCTGATTTGAGCGAAAAATCTTTTTTGGAGCTTGATGTAAAACAAACCAACATCCCAAAATCTACCTCTTCAAAGACAGTAGCGTAAACTTATAATTTTCCACCGGAGCTTTAGCTAGCTGGCTAACGTTGCGTTCTCTCCTGCTGTGTTCAATGACTCAATTCATCAAACTGTAGCTAACGTTAGCTAAGTCTATGTCATCAGAGCTCCTGGGTAAGTTTGCACTGGTGATGCAAGGCCCTTCGCGTTAATATTTCCATGCACTCACGCTCCCTTCTGACACCCGCACCTGTTCGCAGTTCATTGAATATTAATTACTCCCACTGATTGCAAAACCGATTTTACCTTGTCATAGTTGAATGACAGTTCGGTGGGTAAAATGAACATACAGTGAACCTCAAAGTCCATTGACACGTATTTCCCATGCAAATCTCAAAAAGAAAAAATCTAGCTGTAAAACGGTAGTTTTTGGAAAAAGCCACCGGACTGACGTCAGTCCGGTGTCGCGCATTCAATTGGCTCTGGTCTGTGTCTTTGTCACGCCCTAAAATGTACATCCAGACCAGCCCACTCACTGGTGTTCTTGCCCAGTCCGAGGTAGCGACGCTACGTTTCTAAACACATCAACATATCTTACTTAGCAAATGACTAGCTAGACTAGCTGTAGTCGGCATTAGAAGGGAAGCTTCCAAAAAAATTGCCAGAAAACGAAAGCAGTCTAGCCTTTTGCTGACGCATGTCTAGATTATCTATTCGAAATAACTGGAGAAAGGCTGTGCTAGATACAGGATACGTTAGCATTGCTAATAACTGTTACCGACAAAATCATACTACAGCTTGCGGTTCTGATGAACATAACTAAGTTCAGTAAGATAGCTAGAGCTAACTGAAGCTGTGTTGAATCACGATAGTTTGTTTGCTAAGCTGTAGTGCTAACGTTACCCACCTAAGGCGATTCTGTTTGCTTCGACAACAGACGTGGAAACTACCG
Source organism: Mallotus villosus (assembly GCA_903064625.1). Taxonomy (NCBI): domain Eukaryota; kingdom Metazoa; phylum Chordata; class Actinopteri; order Osmeriformes; family Salangidae; genus Mallotus; species Mallotus villosus. Next base: position 64,113 of record CAEFZP010004629.1, on the reverse strand, counting down.
TAATCATTTCAAATGATTACTAGTCAATCTGTTGAAAACAGTGTTGTGTAGACACCATAGATTTATTAGTTCGTTTTTATTTCAAGTCGCCACCTTCTTGTTTCAGTGTGTGCTGTTGGCCGTCTTGGCTCCGCAGCTTTCCCTTTAAGGGAATTGGTAAAGGGACTTTTCTTTGCTCATGCGAGTCTTACTGCCATTCAGAATAATTACTTCAGGGGAACAGGATGTGGAACTTAGACAGCATGAACAGCAGGCAAACTTGTCTGTTCTAAAACAAAATAACACTGAGATCGCTACAAGACTGCTATGGATATAACCTAGGTTGAAAATGCTGAGGATCGCTGAAACAACTTTGCTGTTGTAAAGCTGAATGTTAAGCTGCAGGTCTTATCGGAAGTTTGCTGGTACTATTTTTTTTAATCAACAAACCATACTAAGAAAAACACTATTTTCCTTGTCTGGTTTGACAGTACTGTACAGAGTATAGGTTGTTTAAGAAAAGTTAATTCTGACTTTATCCATGAGAGACTGCCTCACGCAGTCATTCTCCCCAGCGACATGTTGGATCTACAGGAAGTAGCTCAGACCAAAGGGCACATAAAAATAGCAAAACAAACAAAAACGACAACAAAAACCCGATTCTGGTTCTGTACTTCACTTCAAAAGACACCGCCTGACGCACCTGGCAGTGTTTATTTTACACTTCTACGTGCATGTGTTTCCTTTCTCCCCATTTTTAACAATGAAACTGACCAAAGTATGCTGTCTTTCATGACACAAATTCAAAGCATATTCATTTCCAATGGTCTACCTAGCACAGTTCCTGACTAATGCTGAAGTAAAATGTACTTTCAGATTCAGAGTTCCAGTTCAGAATAGTAGACTACAGCATTTACCTAAAACTCTGAATATCATAAATGTTCTTAAAAAGAGAGTTAGAAAAATCAAATGTTGCTCTGTGGAGGAGGAATTTTTTTTGGGGGGGGGTACTGTACAAATGTAAAACTGAATACTCTATCCCCCTCCCTCCGTCAAGCCAAACTCCTGGAGTGTTAAAACAACCAATGGATCCAAGAAAACACGATGAGGTTAAAACCAAGCACCTTCACACCTAACCTCTATCACCTCCCATTAGAACTCAATGCCGAGGGGAGGAAAGTAGGAGGACCCCTTGACCTGTCTGCCTGTCAGTTTACTGCATCTACCTTCACGCTTGAAAGACTTTACTGCCCTACACCTAATGACAATACAATGGGAAAAATCAAACATACACATGTTCTGTCAAGCATTGGCTAATATGTGAGTTTTTTTTGACTGATTGAGAAACGTTGGCAGAGTGAGACATGGGAAAGCAATTTTTCTTGAATGTTTAATGGTGTTTTTTTTTGTTGGACACTGGAAGCAAAGTAGACGGCTCATAGGCAGGGCTTATTACATTTGATAAGAGCACTGATGTCAGCACAGCTGAACTCATAATATTGCAGGTGACAAGAATATCCTCTTTTAAAAGTAGTGCTGTCAAACGATTTAAATATTTAATCGCGATAAATCGCATTAATGTCATAATGAACTCTCGATTAATCTCACATTTGTATCCATTCTAAATGTCCCTTGGTTTCTTTTTGTCACATTATTTTTTCTCATTTTAATGCTCTTATCAATGTGGAGAAGTGGATCGGATTGCTTGGTGCAAATGTAGAACAAAGTTTTAAAAACAACATTGCAATCGCCTGGCTTTGACGAAGGGACGGAGAATTCGCATCAGCTGTGTGTTTGGCCATCAAGTGGTATTTCAGACTGGACGTGCTGCGATGATAGCTCAGTTAACAACAACAACAAATCACACAGATCACTTTGGTCTCGTCAGTGGAACCATTTGGCAACTTTTTTAAAGTAAACTGTCCATTCAGAATCTTCTTGGCATCCATTTCTTGCGCTCCCTATCCACTCAAAACGTAAAGTTAGCCTACTACTCTTAGAGCAAGTGTGTGCGGCGTGCCTGTTGTTTTGTTTCCGGTCTAGCTAGATCCGGTGTGGTGTTGTAGTTTGTCTAACGTCAGTAGTTGTTGCATGTGAAAAAAAATACTACGCATGCGAGGCCAAAAAGAATGTTAATCTCGCAATTAGAAAATTGACACCATTAAAATGGGTTTGCTTTAACGCCGTTAATAACGCCTTTAACTGACAGCACTAGTTAAAAGCGATAAAAAATAGTGAACAATATACATTCACCGGCCACTTTATTAGGTACACCTCTTCAATTGATTGTTAAAACAAATAGCTAGTTCAAAACGAGCATCAGAATGGGGAAGAAAGGGGATTTAAGTTACTTTGAATGTGGCATGGTTGTTGGTGGCAGATGGGCTGGTCTGAGTATTTTAGAAACTGCTGATATACTGGGATTTTCACACACAACCAACTCTAGGGTTTACAGAGAATGGTCCGAAAAAGAGAAAATATCCAGTGAGCGGCAGTTGTGGGGACGAAAATGCCTTGTTGATGTCAGAGGTCAGAGGAGAATGGGCAGACTGGTTTGAGATGATAGAAAGGCAACAGTAACTCAAATAACCACTTGTTACAACCAAGGTATGCAGGATACCATGTCTGAAGGCCAAACCTTGAAGCAGATGGGCTACAGCAGCAGAAGACCACACCGGGTGCCACTCCTGTCAGCTAAGAACAGGAAACTGAGGCTACAGTTCAAACAGGCTCACCAAAATTGGACAATAAAAGATAGGAAAAACGTTGCCTGGACTGATGCGTCTTGATTTCAGCTGCAACATTCAGATGGTAGGGTCAGAATTTGGCGTAAACAACATGTAAGCATGGATCCATCCTGCCTTGTATCAAAGGTTCAGGCTGGTGGTGGTGGTGTAATGGTGTGGGGGATGTTTTCTTGGCACACTTTGTGCCCCTTTACCAATTGAGCATTGTTTAAACCAACCCAGTCTCATCCCAACTTGTCAAATATTGACGCTTGGGCAGACCCCTTTGGTGTCACTATACTGACGCTGGAAGCACCCGTTTCGTCATTTTTTTACGCCTAGGGTTGCACATTGACTTCCACGTTAATATGTTCGGCTTTTCCCGTAGAAAATTCTGAAATATGACATCGTATTTTGACACATTAGGTCTCAAATAGATTTTGATGAGCTGCTTTCGGATTTTTACGAAACGTCACCAAAATAAGTCCGATGATTTCGTAAAAATCCAGCTGCGGTCCATCAGAACCAAAACCCAACAGTTTCTTCCCATCCGCTGCTGGCCTCGTAATTTTGAAATAAATAAATGTATTTATTTTTTGATGTAGGTAAATGGATTCAGCTATATAATTATATAATGCTATATTTATATATTTATTGCCATCTTTTTTAATTTCAGTGTTTATTTCATAGCCATATTTATTTATTTATGTATTTATTTACAGATCTATGTATTTATTTACAGATCTATTTATTTATTTAATTTTGACTAATTCGGCGTTCCATACTTTTGAACATGGTGTTAACTAATAATTAAACATGTTTGATACAAGTTCAGGATGCGACAGCTGCTTTTGACGTTTGAGAGTTGAGCGCAAAACTTTTCAGCGACTCGTGTGTAATAATAAAAGTACAGCTAGAGAAGGTACAATTTCTGGGGAAATTGTAGGGTGTGTTTGCTTGCGTCGATTGCAGGTGGGTCCGTCCCCTTACGTTTTTCCCTTCTAGTGACATTTTTCAAGCATTTAGCCTACTCATAACTAATTAACCCTAACAACGTTGTCACCGGCAGTATCACAAATTAAAACAGTACCATCTGCTAACTGAAAATATGCCCCCAAAACGTAAATAAGCTTTACATCTATTTAGGGAGACATGGGTAATTCAAAATAAGTTTGCTACGAGCAAGCTAGTTGCGGTGGCTAGCCAAACTTCACTGATACCCCCTTTCCACCAAAGTGAACCGGGAGCTAGTTCGGAGCTGGTTCAAGAACGGAGCCTTCTAAGAACCGGTTTGCATTTCCACGGGCTAGAGAGCCACCACAGAGCCACGTCATTACGTCACTGTATACGTCTCATCTTTCCTAGCAACGCTAGCGCGGCAGCGCCAAACACAAAGCAGAGCCCGTCTATAAAGGCTGTTTATCAATCCGAAGAACGTGTTTTCTTGGCTATTGCACAATACCCTGGACTCGCAGCAGTTTGACAACACTGGCATTATCAGTAGGCGACCTTGAGTGCCTTGAAAGGCGCCATATAAAATAAATGTATTATTATTATTATTATCAGCGCAACATTTTATAAACTTTTGCTGTATAGTGCTTGTGTATTACGTTTGTGTTAAATATAGGCTCATAACATTTGTGTTTGTCATTTCACTCATTTGATAGGATTATAATCAAACGCAGCAACTATAACTAGTGTCTGCACTGCACTGCGATGCTAGCTAGCTAGGTTATCGAAAAGTCGGAGCAAATTTACAAATGAGCAGTTTCATCAATAAAATAAGCACATTTTCAGCAACTACACTGCCCACTTCTCGATACATTTTCATTCAGATGCTGATTTACAAGTACCGTTTAGCTGAAATATGAATTGTAAAAACTTAAAGCAATGGCGGTCAAAGGACTCTGTTCGTCTTGTTGGTCACGCGGTAACCCCGCCCCAAGCGGTTCTTTATCGGTTCGTAAACTAGACCAGCTCCGAAGTGGTGCTTGTTGCGAACCACGTACGAACCACTTTTCCAGTTCCCAGTTCCCAGTCTGTCGAAAGAGAAAGAACTGGTTCGCGATTAGGCACCGGCTCCGAACCGGCACCCAAAATGCGTTGGTGGAAAAGGGGTATGTGTGAGGGGATTGTTTGAAAGTCCTGGAAATTAGAATGTTTAGGCTGTGGCACTGAAGCCAGCGACGCACCACACAAGCTCGAGTTTAAATACATTCTTTAATGTGACATTACGTACTGGACATGCAAGTCTTGATTTGCTTGAATGTACATGTATGATGCTGCTAGTACACCACGGCACAATACGATACTCACTGTGCAACAGCACATCTATGCACGTTGTAGCCATGCGTCGTTGCGACGTTGGCACCGAGTACCCTTTGTTAACACAAGACACTTTTTGCCACAAAAATGTACGTTTAGCCTAAACCGTGCAACAGAACGTAAATAAAAATACAAGAAACTCAATCTCTACCAAGACGAAACTTTTGACGGCAACGTTGTCTATGTAGAAAAGGCAGAAAAGGCAGAAATAATGAAAATAACTAGAGGGTACAATTTCTGGGAAAATTGTAGGGTGTGCTTGCTTGCATCGGTTGCAGATGGGTCAGTTTATTAATGGATATTTTTTCAACTGATATTTCTGTATTATATATAAAAATGCCTACTTATTATTTATGAAGATTGCATAGATTTAAAAGCATAGCCTACATTTGTTGCTGCTCATGTATAATTCAAAATACAAGTGAAGTGTAGCATGTCCCTGTACTTGATGTAAGTCGCTCTGGAGTCTTTTAAATGACTAAATGTAAATGTAGAATTAACCTAACCTGTATGACTTAAACGTCACCTTAAGTTTTTCCCTTCTAAAGTAGGGATATTTTCAAGCATTTAGCCTACTCATATTGCATTCATTCATCAAGAACCACCTTTGAAACCAGCTGAACACCCTTGAAACAAGCTATTCTACCCACCGAATTGTCGTTATTCAACTATGACAAGGTAAACTCGGTTTTGCAGTCAATGACCCCTTTAATGGAATGTGTATAGACAGGTTTGAACTGCTTATTTAGATTGGCTATTGCCAATCAGTTCGCCAACCTATGCCTACTCCAACTTGTTTAGTTGGTGGGCTACCCATAGCAAAGACTGAGGGGGATGTGCATGTGGATGAAATAGACAAAATGAAACACAACTATTCAATGGGGTATGAGGCAAATTAAACGCTTTACATGACATGTTAACTAACCTACTGAGACAGTTCCTGTCTGACAGGTTTGACATCTACCGAGCTGTCAAACTCTGAAAGCACTGTAAACTAGTTAAATTGCAATGTTCATGTAATTAACTTAGCACAGAGTCTGCAGTTATTTGCACTTTGACAGTAGGTTGCATTTAGCTTGCTAACATGTCACTTATGTAATTTTATGGAGGACCTGTAAGGTCCAGATGATGCAATAAGAGGCAAGTTTAGCTGTCTTGGTAGCTACTAGCCAACTAAATTGGGTTCGCTAGCCACTGCGAAACGTTAGGAAATTAATGATGGATCACTATGACAACTTCTTCTTACCCTTGAACTCCGTCTTTAGTCATGACAACGTATGTTCTTCTCGGAGGTTGATGTAGAAACAGAAAACAAGTTTATCTAGCAAAGACAGTTTTTAAGAATCACATCAACTGTTACTAAGCTTGCATGCGAGAAAGGGAAGGAAATACCTATTTTCCTGCTGCACAGTAAAAGGAATACGAAGGGAGTCCGAGTCGAAACGTGTTCTGAGACTAAGGTTCCGCTCTTTACAGTTTTAACGGAAAACAACAGAACTGTTTATGTATTCATAAGCACTACACGTTTATGGCATTGTACAATTTAGATAGTATTATCCGAGCACTTATGTTAACTTATTTTTGGTAGAAGAATGGTGTTGGGGGGAAAAAAGAAAGAAAGTGAATTTGTGTTCCATTGATGTTTTAGTGTGTTGTATGTCTTGGTATTTAAATAGGGGCCCTTTACCAACAATGTAACATCTTCATTGAACATGGTATCCATTGTGGTTTGCTTCCTCTGTTTTTCCAACTTTAAGCATTGCTCTTTTATCATTCAACTGAATTTCAACATACAGATGTAACCCTCATATTTCTTTCTTTCTACTTATTTGCCCATTGCCACTCAATGGCTCCTCTGTAAAAGCACTTTAAATGCAACGTGTGGCCTTTTGACCAAACTCAGTAAGGGTTGTGGGGTTGAATATAGTCAGGGGCATTAAGTAGTTTCACAGGTGGTTGACCACAGGAGCTCCTGATGCAGGAAACAGTCATCCTGCTGCCCACTTCCCAACCAAAACAATGTCACCGTTAATAACAGGCTGATGCCTCAGAGGAACCATGCCATTTATTTGACCGTAACCTACTTTTTAAAATATATCCTTACAAGTTAGGTTTATAAATATGATATTTAATTTAACAAACCCTTTCATCCACAGTAATTTTCACAGGAAAACGTATATTTATATATCTGTTTTCTATTATCCTGTCCAAATGAATGAGTTAGAGGACATAAACAATGACATGACACATACCTGTAAAACTTGATAGCAAAACAAATACTGACATTTTAAATATAACAGAACATATAATAATTGAATTATTGACATCATGTGAGTAGTGTTTGCTAGATAGAAAACCGGTATAAAATATATACAATGTTGGAGGCTTTCTTTGGTTATGCAATTCTATCCTGCTATTGCTTATGCATCACCTTACAAAGGTACATGTAGGTATACAGTACCTACACACCTCTATGTGTCCAGATAAAATTAGCTCTCACACCCCCAACACTTAGATAGATTTCAAAACAGTTATGTTTGATCTTTGGTGACAACTGTTTTGACCATGGCAGTTGTGGTGGAGTGTCCTGAAGTGTTTCTAGCCATTAGAAGGATTTCAAGTGGCAGTTAAAGAAGAAGAAAGAGGAGGGTTCAGCCGAACTCAGTTGCGTGTAAATGGCACAGCTCTGCTTATGCTGAACATGGCAACTGAGTTCTCATGCTAATAGCTGAACCATTCCACCACATTTCCAACTGAAAAAGCACCTCTCATTTATTCCTGTTTTATTGGGAGCAAGCTGTGAGAACCAGGACCAGGAGAAAATGACCATTAACTTCTAGCACTTAGCACCTTTTAACATAAAAAGAAATGGAAATTGTACCTTGAATTCTGTTGGCGTGAATGTGGCCCCTGCAATGCAGTGAAGTCATCATGACATCTTTTGTTGCTGCTCTGGCTTCCTCACTGCTCCAACATGAGCGCGGCTCTTTCATCATCTAATGGGATTACCATATGTATCACAAATAAAACAGCCACAACACGAGAATAAATAATATGTCTGTTTTCAACAACTCATCACTCTTTAAAACCAAACATCATGCATCAAAGAGAAATGTGTATGAAGAAGAATTCCAATGCATTGTCAGACCTTCTACAGCACACAAAAAGTATTTTCAAACCCTTAAAATCAAAACGTTTTGAGAACATAACCTATTTATTAAACATGGTTAAAACCTTTTTAACAAATGGTGAATCTTAAAATAAGGGTCAGAACAGAATTTAAGAGTGGATTTAATCAACTCAAGATGTTTCTGAGTTGGTTTTGCTGTGTGAACCAATTTTACCCACTATATGACATATATTACGTAATAGGGGGGCCGTCTAGTGTCAAGAAAACAGTTGCAAACTAAACGTACATTATTTTCTTTGTCAAGAGGCCATATGGGTACTCAGTCTAACACAACCTTTGAGCTTTAGTGTCATGGCTGCTTAATATGTAAAAGTGCACAGATGTTCTTGCAATTCCAGGGCCTCAGTGGTAAGTTTTCTCTCTCTTCATCCATAGTCAGATCAGGTGGAGGCATTTGTGTTTGGAGCCACAATGGCACACCTCCTTCACCATCTCAGACCTCCCCCCACCCCTGATGACAATCAGTTAGAAAGATAGAGAGGATAAATGAGAAGTGAACACCACACATGGATTTCAAAGTGATATTCAAGAGGAATTTATTTCAAAACAACATAGAAACAACTTTAAAAAGAAACGCAACATAAAAAACACTGTAATTACAAATACTTAGAAAATGGTTCAGTGTGAGCTACAGCAATAAATAATAACTTTCAGGTAATCACACAACTTAAGTGCGAGCACAAACAACTATTTACAGTTTGCTTATAACAGCTAAGCTCCCATCCTTGTAAAGAAACTAAGAAGTATTGCATGCCCCACCTCAATGAAACAATGCAACCTTTATCATCTGCAGCAGAAAATTGGGTGTCTATGCTATGTACAGTATACAGTTGACCAGTCAATGCACTTTAAATGGACCTTGGGCACTGCCCAAACATTCAGTCTGCTTTAGAACACAAGAGGGCTTTTAAACAAAACAAAAAAAAGGCTCAAAAGACTCACTCAAGTATAATATAAACGTATAGAAAACAATACAAAAATGTATAAAAAGTGTACAAAATGTAGTTTACAAATAAAAGCTTTTTTTTATCCTGAGAAGTGACCCCAGGCACAGTGAGAGACTGCCCATTAACTGTAGAGGACACTGGATGACTCTGACTCAGTAGATACAGAAGAGATCGGTCCACGTTTTTTAGTCAGTATCTTATGGCTGGATCTGCTACCAATACTCAGTGCGTTCATCGCAGATTTCTTGAATTTGACACCCAGGAAAGCGTAGAGAATGGGGTTGAGACAGCAGTGAAAGTAAGCCAGAACCTCTGTGATGGAAATCCACTTCATGACCCCCTGCTCCAGGGCACAGCTGTGGGGGATCACCTCCAGGTTCATCAGGGTGTCCACGAAGATGCCAGCGCAGTACGGCAGCCAGCAGCAGAAGAAGCATAGGATCAGGATTACGGTGGTCTTCAGGGCCTTCCTCTTTAACGCCTGGCTCTTGGAGCCCTGGGACAGCTTGGAAATGATGATGCAGTAGCAGGTGAGAATAACTAGGCCAGGCAGGACGAAGCCCACCAGAATGTGCTGAAAGCGGAACGCGGCCACCCAGATGTGATTATTCTCCAGTGGGTAAATGCGCTGGCAGATCATTCTGGAGCCTCCCATGTCCAGCTCAACTTGGAAGCTACTTGCAAACACCAGATCTGGCACTGTGAGTATAGCAGCAGGGAGCCAAACACAGACATATATCACCTTGCCTGCCAGGAGCTTTCTCGTTACCTGGCTGTTGGTGGCCATGGCGCGCACTACTGCCAGGTATCGATCCAGACTGATGAAGGCCAGAATTAGCACGCTACTGTACAGGTTGACAGTGTAGATCATGTGCACGGCTTTGCAGAGAAAACCGCCGAAGTACCAACTGCTCGCCGCATCCACCGCCCAAAAGGGTAGCGTGAGGACGAACATGAGGTCGGCTACGGAAAGATGGAGCCTGTACTTGTCCGTCATCGAAGTTTTGCCTTTTTTCTGGAAGCCCATTACGATGACAACTAGTCCATTGCCGAAAATTCCCAAAATGAAGATAATTCCATAAACTGTTGGTAGGAAGATCTTGTGAAAATCGTGGTTAGGTGCTCTTTCACACGGCCCCTGAAAGTCAACATCAAAATCCCCGGACTCCTCAGAGCTGTTGTCTGGATCGAAAATAATGCTCTGGCAGAAAATAAGAAGTAGAAAATAATTAGATTAGATATTAACACAAGTTTCCATTTGTGAAAACTTTAGCCTGTTGCTCATACATAGCCTAGGTAAACATTATCTATTGCAAATCATGGACAATATCATGAAACTGAGATGTAAGAATACTATGTAAAAATGCATAGTCTGTACGTTATTATAATTTCCCATGGATCCGACATTAGACTACATGATGGAAATAAATCCCTATTTTACAGACACTCACCTCTTCGTAGTATGCCATTTTGATCACCGTTGTGTTTGTCTTTGCTGACGTCTGTGAGCTATAGTCTTCTTGTAAACTCAGTTACCACCAAAGAGCACGAGACTTTTTAAACCGTGTTTGTCCAGACCCCTCCCTCTCGAAGGAGGAGTCACCGTAGTCGCGTGTCACATCATGCTCCAAAATGTTCCAAAAGGGTAGGCTATAAAAGAAAAGCAGGGGACCATGTCGTTATCTTGTGACAAGCAGAAAAGCATATACAGCGATATAACAGTTTAAACCTTTCAGTTGTCAAGCTCCCCGTCTTGTTAGAACTTACTTTCACGCATGGCGCAATGAGGGGAGGACTGATACGTCTCTTGGGTCTCCCGTGCGCATTACTCTCTCTCTCTGTAATGGTAAACGGTTATTCATACATTTCAAACTGGAGGTGCACCGCGGCCTAATCTCAAATCTCTCCACAACCTGTCACTTTTCTAAGTACTGTTATGTCTACCCTCTCAAGAGTGCTAACTGACCCCAGTCCCTCGTGTTCGCTCTCTCATCTCTGTATCCCTCTCTACTTGAATAGCCTCTCAACACCCACCCCACTCTCCGTCAAACACGCCGTTCTCACCATCCCAGATTTCAGTCTAAATTATACCCTGTAAGGTTTATGGGCGATGACCAGAGTAGGTCACACACAACTCTCCACCCTCTTTACTGTGATTCTAAGAGAGAAAATAAGGGTCACTGTAACTAAATAGCAATGGTGTGGCTACAGTGGTTGTCATTTTACTCCTTTGAAATATGAGAAGCAATTGATTGAGTAAATCAATTCACATCACCAGTTCACTTATGTACTTGGACAGAAAGGGATTTCAAAGCACAGACCAACCAATTAGATTCTTTGTCTTGATCAGAGCAGATGGCATTGACGCCAGCTTTCATGACAACACATGATAATCTTTCACAAAACATGTCAAGGATGATAATAAACATCAGGAATATTCACAAATAGTTGTCATATTATCTGCATACAATCATCCAGCATTGATAAAATAAAATACATGTGATTAGTCCTTATCAATGAAAGTGGTTACTCAGAAGTAAGCCTCTAATCTCTCATTGTCTCGGTTTTGTATCTGCTGATGTCTGGACTCCTGGGGAGAAGCTTGAGGGGGCCTGTGTGGAGGGAGAATACCCACTGTATGGGAATAGGTGGATGTGTGGTCCTTCTGCTGACTGGGCTATGTCTCTGATATCACTCAGTGGTTTAATGTCTTTGATGTGTGAAGCAGGGCTTGACTGCCCTGTGAGTTGATGACCTGAAAGAAGGCTCTCACCCCTGAACACAAGCATTTTCTCAACTCTGGAGTCACGTCTATGGGAGGTTTATGTTACAACAGCCATGGCTGTCTGACACTGGTCGAAAACCTTGTCTACTGGGTATGGGCCAAAATGCCGTTCAAATACTTTTTTATGTTCGTACTTCAGACATCTTGAATGACGGTGAAAAATAGCGTGAGTAGGTCTAGACCCTCCCAGCTCCTTCTGTGCAAGTTTCAACATATTTTTCTGTCTTCATTCGGTTAACTCTGTCCTGAGCAGATTCCTCCAGCGCCTTGTCCTTTGTTACAATCGATCCTGTGGTTCTGGCTTATTTGTAAATGGTTTTACAGAAGCTGACATGCCATTGGGACACAGCGAAAAAGGCACTGTATCTACAATAATAATCTGTGCATTTCAGTTAATCAGTTGTTTACACAATTCATTTGAAATCCACTATCATCTTTATTGTTCTCATCCATAAACAGTACATCTGGGAACATATGTCCATTATGTTGACTTTTTTTGCTTCGTCAGTAGATCACTTGAGTACAGCTTTGCAGACTGAAAGGAGCAAACGGAACACAAAAGGTTTCTGGAGCCACTTACAATACAGATCGGATGTGTGAACTCTCGTAAGAGGACTCTTCAGTCAAGAATGGGTATTAAAATTAGGTTGACAATGCCTGTGAAAAAAGGGGAAGAATGTACTGAGCATTTTCAGTCATTCCATTTGACATTTTATCATTTAAATAAAGCTTACATACAAATAGTGCATGCAGTAGAGCAGAATACCTAGGACCAGAAGTGCAGAGTTCTGGCAGTATTTCAGAGGTTAGTGCCAAGGAATAGTTTGTGTTTTTATCAGTCGACAATGCCAGGCTTCCAGTCCCAACTCATCTATGGCCCACAGCAAGTCAGCATAGGAGCATTTTCATAATTATTCATGCACTCAAATATCACCTTAACTTTTTTTATAACCCTTATTTATTTATGTATTTTTGATGACTCTTGGGTCCCCCCCCCCTTACACAAATATATATAACTTTTTATAATCAAGATGTATAATTATATACTCTGTTAAAAAAGGAAGGCATGCTAGTCCAAAATCTATTATGAACCATATATTCTCAACGACTAAATGAAGATTTCGAAATGTCTTCCAATTTTCCTTTTGTCTGGCAGGATGATTTAGCAAAGCCTAACACCCGATCCTTAGATCTGAGTTAGTAGATGGTTTGTGTTCACTCTGATGCGTATCCAAATTTTCACTGTCATAATCAACCCAGGAGATGCCTATAAATCACAGTAATTCCACCAATCCTCATCTCTGCCACCATGTAATTTAAGATCACAACCCCTTGGAGGCCTGTAGCAAATATTCAATAACTTTTTTAATGCATATTTCTAACACAATTAATAATGATCAGAATCTGTTTGTTCCAACATGTTTGTGGTGTGCTGATATTGCCAGAGTTCACACTAGAAAATGTTGTTTTAACATCAGAGCCATCAGTGAGGAGGACTATCTTGGTTCTTATATTCTCCATCTCTATATGGTCTTTAAAGTCTTTGGAGGCATTGGTGTGTGAGTGTGTGGTTGTGTGTGTGTTTGAGAGTGTATGCATATGTGTGGTGTGTGTGTGTGAGAGGGGGCGACAGGCTGGGAAACTGCTAGGTTGAGAGACTGAGAAACCCTTGTGCTTGTTATGGCCTGCTCCTGTTCTGGTCTTTTGTGTAAAGTGTGTCTTGTGTGAAGAGGTGCATCAGGGTTAAATCTATAGAACAAGATACTGTACATAGCGAGAGAATGAGAGAAGAGAGAGAGAAAGAAAGAGAGAGATGAAGACAGAAATAAAAAGACAGACATCTTCTGATTTCTGTCTTTAACAATGTGAACAGTTGTGATAAATGAAAATCATAAAAACATTCACATTATCCATTCCTTATCATTTGTGTTTTTCAGTGTTAAAATATAACCCCTCATGAAAGTGGCATGCTGAAATGTCATAATGACCATATCCATCCTACAAACATACAGTTTTAGAAAGCCTCCGAAATACATGTTTAAATGCTTGTGTTTAAAGAAAGCACAATATTTGACACAATAGAAAAGCTTTTAGGACAAAGGTTTGTTTCTTATCTAGGCACAGCACCTTCAGAAACTTCCTACCCAGTAGAAGGACATATGTCTTGCCTTCATGAAAGCTCTACCCCTGACCTCCACACCATCCAGTGATCAGCTTTTTATGATAGACCACGTGGTGATTTCAGTGACTTAACCACTAACAGTGACTATGTCTTACAGTTTGAAGACTTTGCAGTGTTGAGCTTAGACCTATGTCTTACAGTTTGAAGACTTTGCAGTTTTGAGCTTAGACTCAAGATGGTTTTGCAAATAAATAAGAACTGCCACAGGTGTGGTATCTGATATACTCTAATGTATATGGGATCCATGTTATGTCTAGCTCCCTGAAGCTAATGTGGAAAAGTGTTTTACAACTATAAATGTTGAAAGACATTTTTTTTTGAATGTGCTTCTAGATATACCTAAATGGCTTTACTTGAGTTCTATTTCACAGCGACAACAAAGGCAGAGCTTCATAGGGACTGCATTGTGGACATATGTGACAGCTTATTTGTGTCAGGTTTCTGTGGAGAGGAATGCCACCCAAACTTGTCGGAACAAAAAAAGTGGTTTTGGTTTCACCACCTGTTCTTGGAGAGAGTTGACTTTGAGGCTCTAGCTCTGTGTGTCTCTGGCCTGGCAGGCATGTGGAGACATACTTGATGGAGAGAACGATGTTTGTAGTGTGCCATGTGTTTCAATATAAATTTCCCAATGGATTCCCCAATGGATTTTTGCTCAGTTGGAATCCACCTGCTAACATTCAGAGCCCTTGGTTTAGTAATCTAGAGCATTCATGTTCTTGTGATATTACTCAAAGTGCAGCACACTTAGCAAGTACTAGTTGTGATTCCTGTAAACACACCTTTCTATAGTTTATGTACATCGTGCTTAAACACTGTAATAGGGCAGTCGAGCAGATGGCCAATACGTTCCCAAAGAAACACAAACACAGGTGTACGGTGAGCACCCAAGACTTTCTACTGTGGGTGAAAACAGGAAGTGGGTGCTCTTTGTTGATGACGCGCCAGTGCTGCTGTCGCGTGTCCTGATACGGGTTCACCCTATCAAATTCAAAAAAGCGAATGAGCCAATGACAACGAAATACGTGACATAGCTTGCAGTCTTTTAGTTTTGTGAGCATATGTGTGTGTGCTTGCATGTGTGTGCATGTGGGTCTGTTTTCACAAGTGTGTCTGTGTCTATGGGTGTATATGTCAGTCTGCATGTGTGTGCTTGTGTGTGTGTGTGTGTGTAATTGTGTGTACGTATGCGTTTGGATGTGGGTCTCTTTGCCTGTGTGCGTGGTCATGTGTGTGTGGGTCCATTTGTGTGTGTGTGTGGAAGGGGGCAACTTCTATAAAATTGGCTTTGATCCTGAAAAAGCCACAATAGGGTTGGTAAACGTGGGGTAGTGTTGTGTAGGAAGGGTGTTTCTTTGTGTCCATGATTAATGCAACTCCGGTTCCCTTTCCTATGTCTCTAACGTCTAAATTGCGGTTTTTACTGCAACAGCCCCAGCACACATTCAGAAAAAAGGCGCCAAGAACTCCTTTTGTGAAAACTTCCTTTTATTGAAGTCAACTGCACACAGTTGAACTCAAACATGCATGCACTCTTTGGGTTGATAAAACAGCAAGATAGTCAGTCTTTTTTGGTGTTGCATAAAAATCCCAACATTTTGTATCAAACCTGTCTCAATTCAGTACACCTCCACCCTTTAACCCTACACTCCCACCCTACTCCTCCTTCTCCTCCACCCTCTAACCTCACACCCCCACACTACCCCCACTCCTCACTCCATACCCTGCAAATTTCCCCTTGAGTGGCCATTCTCTCTGGGCAGCAGGAGATCTCTTTGCAGTACCTATATGCGGCAGAAGGCCATGAAAGAGATCACCACAAGCCCCCTTTCAAGCCTGTGCTGGTTGCAGGGGCCCCATCTGGCCAAAGGCGGAGAAGGAAGAGAAGTAAGAGAAGGAAGGCCCCAGCAGACACACTGACTGCCTTCTCGGAGCTGATTGGACCTGATAAGAAGTACAATGGTTCAGATGACAGGAGATAAGGTTTACAGACTGGCTCAGGGCTGGGTGATTTTTGGGGGTGGGGGTTGGAAAGCAAAATACAGTAGGCCTATGTTTTTAATAAATAGCTGGTCAATGAGATTGGATGTTACAAAACAATAGTTTACACACACACCCATTCATACACTGCCATCAAAGGAGTTCCCCACCACATTAACAGGCTACTGACAGACCAATCACCCAATAAAGTTCAACACAATCTCGATTAAAACATTACAAATCACTCCACGAAAGTAGGCTAACAGAATCCAGAACAACGTGATACAAGTCTTAAAACACACTCCACACAATAGTGTTTGGGGATCTCAAAACACACAACAAGATGTCATAGGCAGTTGCAGTCGGTTACACTCAGTGCGTTTACATGATGGTATTAATTCGAATCTTGCTTAATTCGGATAATGCTACTTTTTGGGGCAACTGGATTATCCGAATATACATGGCTGTGAATAAATCGAATTATTGTCCGAAAGCATGTATTATCCCAGTCCAATACGTGGCGCTGTTTTCATTACAACTAGTGGTGATACAGCCATTTCCGTTTTACCTCCTCACCACTACCAACAACAACCATAGATATATATATATAAAGGCCTTTACATAGCCTATCTATGACAACAACATCAACATTTCGAGAAAGATGGCAAGGTGACGCTACGTCCCTCTACATTTCGTGCATGATAACAATAGGAGTAGCTACTGCGAATGCAAACAGCGCTATTGGCTAGATTAATAAAGGAGAGAAGACGCCGCCGAAGGAACATGGATAATTTAATTCAGACCACCAATATGTGGTTGCCACAGTACTGCAAAGGTCTCGACGAACAGTCTTGATGAAGAGCAGACACAAAGTCTTCTGGGTTGTCCATTGCGTTGTTTGTTAATTTCTACTGGGCCAGCTAGCGACCGGGAGCCGCTATTGAAATGCGGGATAATTCTATTTCAGTCTGAATAAGCCAGTAATTCGAATCCATGTAAATGCAGTGACTGGACCTCATATATCCAGAGGGTGGTAGCACCCAGGTGGCAGTTAAATAAAAATGACACACATTCGTACAAACAAAAGAAAACGAAAACCCCAAAGAAATAACACATTTGTTATTATTGTTGTTGAGTTATGGCCATGTTAAAACAGATGTTAGCATCCAATTTAATTTGTAATTTCTCATAGGGTCTGAGCCGGGCCAATGCTGGCCCAAATCAGTTTTAGATCCGGATTTCAGATCCGAAACGGTTTTGGCCCGTTGTGCATCTGGACCCCGGGCCAGGTCCGTTTTTACGCATCCGGTACGGATGTTGTAATAGGTCCGGCACGGACCTGGCGCGGATACTTTTTGCTATCTGGGAAGTGTTGGCGGCTCTCTCACAACCTATCCAAACAAATGAAAAACGTAATCCTTTGACCGCCATTGCTTACGTTTTCACAATATTTTAAATATATTTCAGCTAAACAGTACAAGTTAATCAGCAAATGGGCAGTGTAGTTGCTGGAAATGTGCTTAGTTTATTGATGAAACGGCTAATTTGTAAATTTGCTCAGACTTTTCGATAACCTAGCTAGCATCGCAGTGCAGCGCCACCTACTCTCCTGGCGATGAATTGTTTTCAGCACCCACAGCCTTCGGAGAAACAAAAACAAAGTCACGTCCGTTACATATGCTACCCGTCACATATACAGTGTATATATACACAGTCCATATATAAATGTAGGCTATACATTATATAGGCCTACAGTAGGTACTAGAGATGGTTTCCGACCACACGTTTATAACAGTGTAAGAAAAGGTTTAGATCATTTCACAACGATCCAGGTACAGAGCCACTAGTCTTTGTGTTTAGCTACATGCTGACCAGAGAAGAGACCCTTCCACACATGAAGATTGGTCACTTCTTGCACTTAAGCTTTTAGGACTAATCGACAGCACCACTCAATACAGTCAGACTATTGATCTGATGTTGGGGGGAGGTTGAAGGGCAGGGGGCAGAGAGCATTCAATGGATAGGATCGGAGTAAGGGCACATGGTAGTGCAGTGGAGTTTAAACGGAGGCTTAAGGAGATACGTGGAGATGTAGCCTATTATTTTTTTCTGGCTATTTGACACACCCACTTCTTCATCAGTACTTGATGTTAAAATTGATGTAATTCCAGTTTCTGGAAATGGTCTTTCAGAACATATTTCTTCCGTCACCACCACTATTTGGCATTGTGGCGTATATGTAGTATAGGTACCCTGACTGCAGAGAGAACAAAGTCCTGGTCCTGGAGAATTCATGTAGGCGATGCCACATGGAGAATGTGGTTCCTTGAAGTCTGAAAGGCAATACCAGCACAGGGCCCTGCCTGTAGCAGCCAGTTTAAAACAAATAGTTGTTTTATTTTCTCTTTCCTGGAGCCCCCTTGATAGAGCCACAGAAAGTGAAAACAGACACCTGTTAAAATGGCTTGTTTTTCTTTGCTCTCTATTTTCTTTCTCCTTCTTTCTCTCTGTCTTTATCTTTCCCTCTCTGTCTCTGTCGCAGTAAGTTTTAATTTATAGCCCCTCCAGGTGAAACCATGCAACTGTGTCCCTAATTATAGTGCTGTCTCTCATCGGGTTCCTGGGGCAACAGGAATGATGAGTTGTTTACTTGTTTGGGTTGGAACAACAACCATTATTACTTACATACATCATAATGTTTTGCCTTACAGATTTAACAAAAAAGCTCACCTACTTTTTTGCCGAAGTGTATCAGATGAGTCAGGGGGTCAGATGGTTGAGCGGTTAGGGAATCGGGCTATTAATAATAAGGTTGCCGGTTCGATGCCGGTTCGATTCCTGTCCGTGCAAATTTACGTTGTGTCCTTGGGCAAGACACTTCACCCTATTTGCCTCGGGGAATGTACCTGTACTTACTGTAAGTCGCTCTGAATAAGAGTGTCTGCTAAATGACTAAATGTAATGTAAATGTGTATGAATGATGGTTGAAAAGACTGTTGGTAAAACAACATTTATTATCTCTGTTCTGCACCAGTGAACTGGAAAGCTAATACTGCTGTACTGACACCAGGAAAGTAATTGTTACCCAGTAGGGTTTTGTCTTACACTTACAGTACACACATATATCTGTAATTGTCTCTTAATTTCATATTGGGATTTTTCATATCTGAAAAAAGTTGGGTTTACTGTATTTTGTATGTGAGTAAACAAACCGTCCATGCTAGAGTTTCCTCACCGCGTTGGCACCTACGATGAGATCCTACAGCGTCTCTGTGGCCCACAGGACCCTGTTTTCTACTGACTTGAGGTTTATTTTCCCAGAGTTCGAAGCACAATTGCATTCTTTTCTTTTCTTAAGGCCATTAGGAGATGCCTCTCACTGATATGAAATGTTGCCTGTTTCAAAGCCTGCAGCCTTACATGGCAAGGATTGTGTCTTTAAATACACAAAGGCCTGGGTGTAAATAATATATAGTTTTACTGCTCCTTGACCAGTGTCTTTCCTGCACACAACCTTCTTGATTATTTATCAGGGGACCATGGTTTTCCAACAGGAAGTAGATAAGTTAGGTTGCTGGATCAATATACCAGTACCATTATGCATTACTGGTGGATTGCTCTGAGGAACCATTATTGTCATAGAACACTTTCCAGATCACAAAGAATCCTAATTATTTCTAAAACTGTAATAGAGTTCTGTACAAAAGCCAAGTTCTACACAAAAGTGTTGTACTGACTTTTACCATTAACCATACTACCATTTCTG
Organism: Mallotus villosus; assembly: GCA_903064625.1. Classification (NCBI taxonomy): domain Eukaryota; kingdom Metazoa; phylum Chordata; class Actinopteri; order Osmeriformes; family Salangidae; genus Mallotus; species Mallotus villosus. Next base: position 44,233 of record CAEFZP010004629.1, on the reverse strand, counting down.
TGGAAGTTTCAGAATCATTCAAATGTTTTCTATACAGCACTCTTTTTCCAGTGTACCTTTTCTGTTTGTTTGTGTAGTGTTTATGAGTAGTGTAATGAGTCACAATGAGTCACACAGCATGACCTTTCAATCTGGCTACCAGTGAGAATAACCTTCCATTGTGAAATGAGGAAGAAAGTCTGAGTTAAGAAAGAAAAACATATAAAACAGGACTAACTGATGCTCACAGACCATGGCAGCACCATGGACTCATGGTTTGTTGTTTGACATCTGTCATGGAGCAAGGCACTATGAGGTGCTCAGGGCCATATGAGGCCTCTTTAGGAAGAGCCACAACAATTTGCACGGTGTGTTATTATCAAGAGAGTCAACAAAGACTGCAGTATATCAGGCTCATCAGCATATCTACGAGAGCCTGGTACTTTACTTATCTTTGCCCTCATTGAGAACCAGTACTTTACACACTTCAGCTCATATCAAGATAAACTGTCGTTGTCTATTTTATGACATATCTATATGGTATATATGGTAGTGTAGGTTCAAGCTGTTGTTCAAATACCAGTGCAGTTCTAAGCTTTCATAAAAACAGAAATCATCTTTGCGCTTGACATTGTTCTTGTTTTTATAAGAATAGGTTCCCAAAATGGCGGCATAGTCCATGATAGCACAGACCAAATGCAGACCACAACTTATTTTATTCTGCCCCTGAATAATAGACTATTCATGTCTTATTTGTACAAAAGGTGATTGTTCCTAAGAACACTTCCAATCTCCTCGGTGAAAGGACGGTCATTGCTCAATCATTGTTTAGCTCTTCAGTGGATGGCACGGAAAACGGCTTTCACTCTCACTCCAAATCAAATCACTGTCTGATCCATCATGGGGCCTCCTCCATCTGGGGGGGTCTCCTGACCTCAGGCTTGAGGCCCCTCTGATGTGGAGGGGGTCTGAGGGTACTTATGTCTAGGACTGACGTGTGTGTCTATCTGTGTGCAAATGTATGTGTGTGTGTGTGTGTGCATGTGTGTGTATGTGTGTTTGTGTGTGCATGTGCATGTGTGTTCAGACTAATTTAATTAACAGGGCCCCACCCCCTGGGAAACTTCAATCTGGTTTTAGATTGTATGTGTCAAAATTAGGTGACATGGACATACATCAACAGGGGCATCTGTGACTTTAACAGGAGAAGATTGTGGGTAAGACTCTTCTCCTATCTCAGTGTATTGTAGATTTCAACGAAATGTTTGAATATATGGTTTTACTGTCACCTACTTTGAAAGCAGAGTGATAGGATGGAAATAGAGCCAGATACTTATGTATAATGGTGTGTGGTAATCCACACCATTTTTCTCTCTTAGTTGTTTGGAGTTGTTCTCAACTCCACTGTTCCCACCAACACATGTGACCTGAAACACCCTGAGCAGTGCCGTCTGTCGGTCTGTCGTTACTCACCAGACATCGTCTGAGGTTGCTGGCAGATCACGTCACAGCAATGACTCACCCACACTCTCACCACCTCACCTGGCCCTAACCTCCCCCTCTTCCCTTGCTTCCCCCTGCTCTCTCCTTCCCTCCCTCCCTCCTCCTTCCCTCCCCCTCCACCCTCCTTCCCTTCCTCATGATTCATTAGGGGCTCTGAATGCCCACGGGTAGGCTTTCATAAAGGGTCGGAGTCTGGTTGTGTTGTCTCTCATCATTTTTCTTTCTAAGAGCCATCTGCAGTATATTCTCTCAGAGCAGAAAATGAGGGCAGGGCCCCTTTGTAACTGAGTTGAATATAATAAATCAAACTTTTGGTCATTTTAAGTAAGAAAAGTTTAAGTTGACTGTTACTTTCTTCTTCTGAGCTGAGAAATATTTAAACAAATACATAAAACTTCAGTTTAGAAAGTGTTCTGGAGAAACATCAACTGCAACCCTATGATGGACCAATATTTTAACTAGAAAACAATAAGCAAGAATAATTGCCATGATTGTAAGTCACAAGTGTGTACATAAGCACAGCCTGTTGTTAGTCTATGCCCAAACAAGTCTGCTCAAGACAAGCTGGGCTTTGCCCTGATGAAATGTAAAGACTTGCACTTATCTGTTTTACTGCTGTCGTCCCACCCTCCTCCACAGACCAGTGCTGACACAGAGAGAGGTGAGAGAAAGGTAGGGAGAGAGGGAGAGAGAGAGTGTGTAAACTCTGACTGAACCTGCCTAGCTTGTTGTTATTGTCAGTCTACTGAATCACATATACACCACAGCCCTTTCTTCACTTCCCCTCGAATGACGTCCAGCCTGATAGATGCCACAGATGGCGGGTACATGGAGAACTGCACTGGGGAAGAACGGTGATGATGATGAAGAGCAGGACGATGATGAGGATGAGGACAGTGGTCAAAGTTCAGGTTTGTATTGTTTCAGATCTGACCACATGTGACTTTCCTCCAGGTACTGAGCTTACTGGGTCTGCTGATTAACACAGCTCAGAGCAGTGATGTAAGAATAGCTCAGAAGTAGAGCACTGACCAGCAAAACCAGAGGTTCCAGGAACAAATCTCCTCTCCCTGTACGTCCCTTTGGATGAAAGCATCTCATAAGTGAAAATGATATTATCAGCTGGTTCAGGTATGGCTGGAACACAGACATGGTAGGGATTTTCGGAACTTTTATACTGTACCTCTGAAGATGAGGATGATTATGAAGATAATAATAATGATTGTAGTCACTGCCACAGTGATCTTTGTTGCACTTCCCTTTTCTCTGTCTTCCTGAGAGAAAGACGAAATGGCACGCATTTTTAGACGTCAGTCTGTTGCTGAGTCGGTGTCAGCCTGTGTCGAAACACTTGTTCCGCCTTCCTATTGACATAGCAGCCAACGCAATAAACCTTTTGTGCAATTAACAATTATATTGGGTTGATCCGTTAGACACGCAGCACTTGAAAATGTCAGAACAAGAACAGGGATCATGCATTTGATAGACACTTCAATTCAAAGTGACTTACAAGAGGTGAGATTTGAACCCACATTCTTTTGATCTGAAGTCAAATGTTCTTATTACTTAGCTGTACCCCCCTAGCTTTACAAATAAAGAATATACATCAAAACCATGGCTCTTATTTGAGAAAACACTCAACATCAGATTAACATATTTTGATTATGTGATGAATTTCATGCAGCTTATGTAAGTAACTGTAACTTAAATCAAATCAAATCAAATCCAAATTTATTTGTATAGCCCTTTTTACACGCAAGCATGTCACAGAGGGCTTCACATACGCCCATAAAAACTGCCCCTCAACCAACCTAAACCCTCAAGGAAGACAAGGAAAAACTCCCAGAAAAACTCAATGCAAGAGAAAAAATGGAAGAAACCTCGGGAGGAGCAATTCAGTGAGGGATCCCCTCCTCCAGAAACGGTTGGTGAAAGAGAGGAGCAGAACACAGGCTAAACATAGTAATACACAGGGAAGTGCCAATGGGTTTAGAAACACCAAAATCCATTGTCCAGCTTGGTAGATGTAGGAAGGGATCGGGAAACTCGCTGTTGCCCGTCACGGAGACTAGTTTCCGGTTGGTGAATAGGTCCAGCATTGGCGGACCGATGACCAGGCAGGTGCTGACAGCTCAAAACCCCCCACACCACAGGGGATGTGTGGAGGGGGGACAGAGAGAGGAAAGCAGGGATTAGAGAATGCCAGGAGCAGCTAACAGTTACAATGATATTAGAATGAGATCCCCACCGGTCAAGTGTGGACTAATGCAGCGATTTAAACAAAGGTATTTGGTGCAGCCTTAGACACTAAGACACCACCAGCCCCCCTCGGTTGGAACATAAAATCTGTTCCAGGGGAGAGAACTCTAAAATAAGTTATTTATAGAATAAGGGTGAGAATGCCCCGTCCCCCGTCGACACCACACCATAAGTTTACATTGAAAGTACATACACACACTTACCTTTAGCAGCCATAGATTTGACTAAACAAGAACGTTTTTAACCTGATTTTGAATGTCGCAACAGTATCAGCCTCCTTAATTGAGATAGGTAATTTGTTCCAGAGAAGAGGTGCTCTATATGAGAACGCCCTGCCTCCAACAGTTTTTTTATTTATTTTGGGAACCACCAGATAGCCGGCATCTTGAGATCTAAGTGACCTTGTGGGGCGATAGGGTGCAAGGAGACCAGAGAGGTACAGCGGTGCTAATCCATGCAGAGATTTGTAGGTTAGTAATAGAACCTTGAAATCAGCTCTGGCTTGGATAGGAAGCCAGTATAAAGAGACGAGAATAGGAGTTATGTGATCAAACTTTCTGGTTCTAGTCAATAGTCTAGCAGCAGCATTTTGTACCCGTTGTAAACTTAAACAAAATAGTAACAACAAACATAACATTCTTCCAGTTGTTTCACTTTGAATTTTGCAACTATAGAACTGTCAATCCACTCAAACAAAAACCCTCTCAATTCTCATTTTCTATGATGATATAAATCCACAGCCCTGCTTGTGTGCTAAACTAGAATTACCCACGTTGGTAAGTTAGTATGAATACTGTCTTAACACCCACTTGAAATATACTTGAAGCCCCTGGTGCTTAGAGTGAAAGGGGTATTCTGGCCAGATGGGGTCCTTGGCTAAGTGGGGGATGGGGTATGAAGTGTGCCCAGGCAGCAGTGGCTACATCTAAATCCTGGCTAAGCCCAGCTCAGCCCAGCCCAGAAGGCCTGTCACACAAAGGACCAATGGTCCTGGGGGCGGTGACCGTGTGAGCCCCTCTGAAAGGCTACGAGTGAAGCCTGGCTGGGGGTCTTTGTTGGAGGGGTGGGGGGGTGTGGGGGCAATGCTGGGCTGCACATCTGCAGCAGGGCCCCATAAAAGGTCCCAGTGGCTGGGGGTCACTGCCGACCTGCTGGGGTCTGCTCTACACCATTAGCTGCTCACCGGGCAGAAAAAGCACAAGGAAGTCCTGTATGTTGCTGCCAGCTGTGCGGAGTTGCTTTTATCTGCCTATGTACAATATCAACATTAGCTTTCTGTTTTGAGTTTTTTTTTATACTCAATGTCTGAACGTGTCGATGGAAAAGTGGCACTATCCTTCTGTGTTTCTGGCGTGTGTATTCATGCAGAAATAATGAAAATACTTTCACAGCTGGCCTTTTGGATTGAAAAGAACAACAGATATTCTTAAGTAGGCTCTGTGTTTGCTCAGAGGATACCAAGTCATTAGGGCCACTAACAAGCACAGGTGTCTTTGGCTCTTTGAGGAGACTTAGGAGTGACCCAGAAGTAACGGCTTCAACAGAGTTGTCTTTGACAGTGTCAGTGTAGCTAATCCATCCAAACATTGACATGAGCTTTTACAACGTATTTTACATCACTTTGAGATATTACATCCAGATAATATCTTGGTTTAAGTTAATGGTCAAAGTCATACAATGTCATGCTTGTCCATAAGTCAAATTGTTCAATTCAGTGAGCAGCACTAATCTCACTTTTTTATTTGATCTTCATGGGGTTCAAATCACTTTCATTTTAAGACTGGCAGAATTATACATTTAAATTATGTGTATGGATGTTTTTATAGGAATACATTTTAAATATTAAAAGTTGTTCTTTCTGAGTAGGATCCCTGCAGTTACCACGTGCCATCTTAATCCCTGTGTTAAATTAGTTACATGTTTGATGCAGTAACATTTCTTGTTTGTGTCACAGAGAAGGAGTGAAGGGCTGAACATTAGAGCTAGGAGTCGTAAAGCTCAGATGCTGTGGCCCCTGTCACACTCTAATGCCTCTGATTGGTTAACAAAGACAGATCAGGGTCAAGACTTGCCTGTTGTGTTATAAAATTACAAACCATGTTGGGTTCATGCCCCTCCACTTAGTATTACAAACACATAGCCAGGCAGGCAGGCAGGCCGGCTGGCACACACACACATGCACTCACACACGCACACACACACACACCTATTCATAAACCCATACATATGCATGAACACACACACACAGTGTGTGTGAAGCTAACTCTCAAACAAACAACATGTGCATCACCAGCTAGTCTTTCAACAGTCTTTTACAGAAACATTTGGACTGATCATTGTGTTTTAGAATCTGGTCATGTTTTAGAATTACTTTCTAAAGTGAGACTACAAACATAAAGACTGGTAAAACAGGAACAGGGAATCAACCCTGGGTGGCCCGTTTTATGACCTGTGTCAAAAATCATCCTGTCTGTACCGTTTGGGACCTTCAAATTGCCTGTGCTTGTGTCTGTGTGTTCAGTTCTGCTAGGTTTCATTCCGTTGTTACGTAAGAAACCTCCCTGGACAATAATGAAATATTTCTCTCTTCATATGATGACAAAGGTCACTAAGTCTGGGATCACAAAATCATAATCCACCAGATGGTCCTCATCCGCTTCTTACTGTAATTAGACTTCTATCTCCATAGACAGCACCATCCTTTCCCTCCTCTGAGCAGAACCCACTTGACCTTCTCTAAGATGAGTGTTTATTAGAACAAACACAGCTGATGTGGAGGTTACCTCTCTGGGTGGAGGTGGGATATCAGCCTGCTCTTGAAACGTATTAACGGATAGCCTGGTGCAACTGAGTGATGTCCGAGCATTCTTACAGTGTAGAGTTTCCCACAAAGGGCTCTCCTATTCACTCTCCACGAAGCCTCTTTCAACTATATTCAAGAGCAAATGGCAACCAGGGAAGTCATTCCTTCAGCTCTCTTTCTGGTTGAATACCCTCATGTGAAAGGACTGTGGAGGGCTCGTGGGGTCTTGTTACCAGAGAGATTTACACATGAAGCCGTAAACACCGGCAGTGAAAGAAGAGGAGGTCTGGGTGGAGGCACAAGGTCAGCAGGGCGTCAGCAGAGAACCATCTCAGAGAGGAGGGCCTGCCACAAACACCACCTGCACGCCATCTCTCTCTCTCAAACCTCAGGCAAGCCATGACCATGCCCACCCCTCCTCCTGCCCCACCCACTCTGCTCCCTCCCCTGCTTTCTACTGTTTCCCTGTGAAGAATAATTGTCCCTCCTTCTTGTTTTATCATCCCCACAGCCCCATACATCCAGGAGAGAGATGGCCGCAGCTCCACTGCAGAGCCCTGTGCTCACCCTGAAGCTACGACAGGGCCCTGCTCTCCAGTGACACAGACTACTCCCATGTGTCTCTCCGTACGGGCCCTAGCCTAGCCACTGCCAACAGAAACAAAAGATGCCTTGTAAAATCGTGACAGAGTGCCCAAAGGCTAATTTGTAAGAACAAAAAAGAGAAACTGTTCATCCTGGGGGAGGGGGGTTTCATGAGACAGTCAGGCAGGGAAACATCCATCAGTGTGGAGAGATGATGTTGTAATGATAAAAGCGTAAATAACATTCAGGTCTGGCTTTCTTCTTCTTCATATTCTTTCATGCTCCCCTTGTGTTTGTTGCATGCAACATTAACACAGTGTGTAGTGCCTGGTGTACATTCAAGGTGTTTACATGGTCAAATGATGAGTGTAGATACATAACTCATGATTGCGTGCAAGAAGGTCTGCTGAATAAAACCACTTCCTCAATTGACTAGAACATACTGTGCTTTCATGTTGTTTACATTTTTTTGTGGGAGGGCACTTTTCTCACAGTGTGTCATAGTTCAATGAGGCAAACTGTCACTTTCTTTCTGCCCACAATGACTTGTTACGCAAATTGTTTTTTCGATTCAGTGTGGAAGCTCCAGACACAACACAGTTTAATTCTGAATTGAATACTGAACGGATATGTATCCGTTTAAATAGTTATAAATTGCTTTAGATTTAGCAGGACGGTTTGATAGCAGGATTATTTTGTTCTATCTGAATTAGATTGTGGAAAAACTGAATTGAGCTGAAGCATGGCAGCAGCATAAACAGCCTCCTAAGAGCATAAGAGGGCCATCTAGTGGTAAGAATGAGGCGTTACACCCTGAGTCTCCTTCAGGCTTTAACTGATCAACACCTGAATATTCCTGTTTCATCCTGTTGCACAGAGATGTTTTGGCTATACTTTGTTTAGAGTGTCGATACAGTAGTTGATCGGTAAATGCTCAATATATGCTGACTGACTATTCTTAAACATTTTTTTAGTTCACTTCACCCTCAGCTAACCCTAACCTCAAAGAAGTTGTGAAAATCAGTTCATAGTTTATTAAATGGCACAAGCATCAACAGATGATCTACATGGGACTTTCCTGTCAACAATGAAATGTCCCATTGTAAAATCAGCTAATCATATATTAGTCTACAGTCTAAGTCTATAATCTATAGTCTAAAATCTATAGTGTTACGTATGACAAGGTGCACTATTCTAAGGACCGAACCGACCCTGTTGGAAACCACTAGCTACCTGCTCACATTTCATTTCTGACCTGACTACTCTACACTCTAGGTTACAAAGGGTGCAGGTGGAATCGCTCCTTAACTACTGTATATAACATGAATTACCTACGTGCTGCAGAGTATACCCATGGGTCTCTACACTATCTCCCTTCCCCTTCAAGGTTAACACATAGACAAACGGTCGCCCAGCGCGACTCCCTCCTCTCCTCTATACTCCATAACACAGAACATTTATATCCGTCAACAGTGCCAAATTTGGCCCGATCAGACACAGCCACGCCAGTTCCAGGAACATCGATGTCTGGGCGCGCACTCCCACGTCATCGCCGTCACAGGAACACCTACAGAGACACAATACATACATGTCAACACACACCCTACAGGTAGGAGTAGGAGTCGTAACATCAGGATAAAAGCTCGCTGTAAAGTATATAGTTGTTGTGCAACTACATGATTTGTTAGTGACTATTGGGAACGATGAGGGCCTCAGATCAATGGATGTGATTAGCTTCCTGCGGCCATCGTTAGTTTTGCTTGAGCCACTGCAGGGCTGCCAACTTTTCAAAAATCCTTGGCGTGAGATTTGGAAGCTGGTAGAGCCCCAAATCATTGACAGGGGGAGCTGCGCATATATTATCGATATGATATACTATCTGGGCCGGAGTGGGACCCATTTTCAGCCTGGCAGTGTAATGGCGAAAGCCAGCCCATCCCCTACCAGGGGCCGAGCCATTAGTCGAAAAATCGGGGCTTAATGTTTGGCATTAATTTCATTGCAAAATAGTTTTTTGAGCTTTCTTTAGGGTAATATAAACATTTCGTTGGACTCCTATTGTAATATTCTCCGGAAATGATAACCCAAATTTGATTTGAACCTGAAAGATTCAGGGCTTTTGAGAAAAAATATTTTTTCCCACTTGCAGGAACCTAGATTTATGACGTGACAGATCTTTCTTTTTTACCTGCCTTTTTCAGTTCCTCCTGGCATCTTTTCCCCATCCATTTTATTATTTTCGCATCATCTTAATCTTGTTAACTCCACAACAAAAAATGATTGTTTAGGGTTGTCTCCGTTTTTTTTTGCGTGAGAAATTGGTTGTGTGGCGTGAGGGCGTGTGAAAACATGCAAAAGCGTGTGTCACACGGCGAAACCGTGAGAGTTGGCAGCTCTGCACTGTGTCCGAGACACATTACTGAATCAGGGGTGACTGAATACTAACTAAAAAGCTGCTCAGGGTTGGGACACCGTTGTATTGATTATTAGTACTGTCAGTCAATAACTCAAGTTAAGAGAATCGAATGTGTTCATTCAGGATAGAACATGAATCTTTCTCTCAGCTCTTACTTGTGTGTGTGTGTATATGTGTATAAATTACAGTGCACTAAGCAGTGTAAAACAATGAGCTTGAAGTCAGGTTGCAGTAAATCTGTGACTCCTCTGGGCCCTCACTTTTGGATACAAATCCCCCTGTCCATTAAATTTTGTTCTCTTCAACTTGATCCAAGACCTCTCTTTATGTGGATTTCCTTAAACGGTTCAGGTTAACAGCAACCATTGAGATAAAGTTGTCTCATTTACGTCTGCTACCCGAGGGGAACATAGACCCTGCTATAATGACATCCATGGGCATGATGATTAACTACCTTTATTTACCTACAGGACAGGAGAATGGCAGGAATTGAGTCATTAATCTGAGTTGGCACAGGTGGTTTGTCAGGTAAATGTGTTCTCACAAATCAAAGTAAATAGAAGATTGTTTTCTCTAATGTCAGCAAAAGCCATATGGCAGTATTCTTTGTGGGCCTTTTTAGTAAAAGGTTAGGAAAGCTTCTAAATTGCAATGCCAGTCTTAATATCAGCTGTTTGTGTGTAAACCATTTCTCAGTGTCTTTGTCTTTCCATTCACAGACCACGATGAAGTCTGAAAATGGTGGATAAGCAGATGAAGACTGAAGATTGGAGGGACTGTGAAGGCATTTATCTGAATTACATGGAAAAGTCTCCTGACAAGTACATCGAATGGGACTAGCTCTAATAAACAAACCTGGTTAGTTTGCCACCAATTCCCTCCTCCCCCGCTTCCCCCTTCTCATCTTCCCCCACCTCTTCTTCCTCTTTGTATTTGTCCTCCTCTCTAATAATTGGTTACAGTTTTACATATGTGGTCCCTGAAAGAAAGCACTTACGTTTTTTATGCAGCAATAATAATAAAAAAAAACACAAAGCTGTGACCTTGACAGGGGCCTGTTGGACCATTTCCCTCCTTGCTCTTCATATTGAGTTCTGTAATGATGCTGTGGATTGGAGTGGGCAGGACTGAGATCGCTCTGTCCTGGGGTATTGGGTACAAATTGACAGAGCTGTCGTCATCGCCTCTATCTTCATCTGGATCTGGAGGATACAGACCAAGCCTTCTGGCAGCCAATTTAGCTCTGAGTGTGTGTGTGTTCTTCAAGCCTCCCAAAATGAGATTCTGTGTCCAGAGAAACGTATCTCTCTGATTCTCCTGGTTCAATTGAAGCACAAAGCACAGATAAAAGCCTAGTCAGTCTTCTGGGCATAACAATAACTGTAAGAAAGGCTGGTGGGATCAGCCAATAAGAGATAGAAATCATTAGAGAATGACGTACGTTCTGTGTTGTTTCAGCACCACTCTCATTTCACTGTCATGTAAGAAACTCAGATAGCAATAAATCAGCAAAAGAAAGCCGTTTGAAGAGTTGTGTTCTGACAGACACACCGGGAGCGAACACAACGCACCAACCAGCTGCATATACACCCCATCTTACGTACAATAACCTTTCTGCATGTGTGTGTTTGTGTGCACTCACTGCCTCTGTGTGTGTGCACGCATGGGTTCGATCTCGCTCCAGTATTTTTTAGATATTTTCAAAGGTTTGTAAGGACCATTCATTATCTTCCTTTGTAAGGGTCAGACATGTCTCAATAAAGTCTGGGAGGGCTCTGGCTGCTCTGTGTGTGAGAGGTGACTGTCAGCCACTCAGAGCTGTCTTATCTGTCTTCAGTCATCTCTGCTGATTGCTTGTTTTTCCCTCTTCAACAACAAGTCTTCATGTCAGAGCTATTTGATTTCCCCATGATCATCACAGGGGTCAGGGGAGAACCACTCTGAGAAGGGGTGGGCCCTCTCTGTAGTCTCCACCCCTCCATGTTTTAAGCCAACCATAGCTCATCGGTCTGGGCTGTGTTTCCCGCAAGCGTCGTAAGCCTAAGTTGATCGTCGAATCCATCATACGATGAATCTTAGTTTTACGGGCTGTTCCCAAAGACATCGTAGCTAAAGTGTCTCTTGAAAATTCGCAGCTCTTGAAAGCGCATAAATTAGCCTACTCCTTACGAGCATGTTTGGGAAACGCACGTAAGAAATAACGATGGTTTTGTTTTTTTGCTCGATCGTTGCTACAATCCATCGTTATCGGGAAACTCAGCCCTGGGTGGTAGAGGAACTGAACCAGATCATCCCCATACACCTTGCATTTCCCCAACACATAAAGGGAAATATACATATTCTAGAACAGAGGTCAAAAGCTATTTCTGGAGACATGCCTCCCTGTGTTTTTGCTCCAACCCCAGTTGTATCAGATTCAACATTCAACTACCTCATAATAACAATCAAGTGTGCAAGCTAGAGTTGGAGGGAAAACCTACAGCAGGGTAGCTCTCCAATAACAGGGTTGGAGGACCCTATTCAAAAGGGCAAATTTCACTCTCTAAAAGGAGTGCTACTCTTTCCACACAACTCTGCTTACCTCCTGCATATTCTCTGCTGCCATGGAACACCATGCCATTGAAGAGCCAGAGGCACTCAACCTTGAGGCAATAAGTGGATCAATAAAACACGTTGACATTTCCATGTCCACTCAAACTATTTATTCAGAGTCCACAGAGCCTCCTTGTTAGTGTTGTTGTGTCCTTTCCCTCAACGCCTGATCCGTGCTTATGATCTTTGTCACACTGCCATTAACCCTCACCACTGTGTGTGAGTGAGTGTCTGTGTGTGCATTCTCTGTCTTCCTAACATATGGAAAATCAATGCTGCTGAGAATCTATCAGAGTCTACCTGTAGGCCATGATCCATATTAGTAGCAAGTGCCCTGATTGTAATGATCTGTCATTTTTGCAAATGGCTGCCATTGGTAAAGGCTGTTCCAGATTGATCAATGTTGTTTACAGATTCAGCGGGTAGAGGTCTGAAATTATCCTCAATAAATCATTCACCACTGCTGTTGCCTCCGATTCCCTGATAAATATACCGCCGCCACGGTCCTCCTGTCAGACAGAGGAAGAAATGCTGCTGTCCCGCCCGCCCCGCAAAAATCTTATAATTAATCTGGACAAGTTCCAGCTATCCGTGAGTGTCCCTCGCCAATGCATCCATCTCGATGGGAGAGTGACGGATAAGGAGCGGTGACATAGACTGACTTCTCAACCAGGGGGGGTCAAACAGGCTCTGAGGATGGCTCACCCCGTTCACATCCTGTCTGTGCATTGGGTGTGAATCTGTGGGCCTGTGCCGGAGGAACCGCTGTGTTATGGATGTAAAGACTAGAACGCTGGCCAGAAACCCCTCTACTCTTTCCTGCTATGGAATGCATACTGTACCTACCTACGTACAGGTACGTATGACCTATCTGTAATTGGTGAGTTAAACATTATAATTTTTCCATGCGAGTCCGTGAGGCAAACCGTAATTGCAAACTGTGTTGTTGTAATGTCTATGTTGCCTGGCAACCCAGAGCTTCCAGGAAGATGTGAAAGCACCCACATGAAAGAAGCTCAGGCTACAATAGGCTGTAGACTCACAAAAAGGTAAACATCTGCTCTTTTTTTCCCCTCCGCAGCACTATTTAATTACAATGTAGGCTACATGTGCTTGGAGGGATGTGTCAAGACAATTTCAAATGACAGGAAAATACAAGTCACATTTCTTACCTTTGCGCATAAGAAATGTTTGTTCACAGCAAGCCAGAAAGGTCTATGTAATTAGTTTGATAGTTTGATATTGGAACTATTGTCAGCGTTGTTCAGTGCTCAGGTAAAACAGCTGTCCACATGCGCTTGGTCTAAGCTCTGAGCCAATCAAACAAGTGTTGGAAATTCTGGAGGTGTTACGGGAACTACGTTACCACAAAGATCTGCCTTGTTACATTGACACTAGTGCACAGTGCCTGTGATGCAGTCGGGGAATAAGAAGCCAGTGAAACACACAAATACAGATCACTAGATAGTGCACAGTGCCTGGGATAAAATTGGTGGCGCACACACACAGATTCCTGGAATTATAGATAGGGCACAGCGTCCGCGATGATGTCAGTGACATGCAGATTTCTGGAATGATATATACAGGTGCATCTCAATAAATTAGAATATCATCAAAAAGTAGATTTCTTTCAGTAATTCGTTTCAAAAAGTGAAACTCCTATATTATATAGATTCATTACACACAGACTGATATATTTCAAGTCTTTATTTCTTTTAATTTTGATGATTATAACTGACAGCTAATGAAAACCCAAAATTCTGTATCTCAGAAAAATTGAATATTACTTAAGACAGTCTGTCAATCAGTCTGGTGTCTCGCATCTTTCTCTTCACAATACCCCATAGATTCTCTATGGGGTTTAGGTCAGGTGGGTTTAAAAATAAATAAATAAGCTGGATTTATATGTCGATAAATGCTAAGCCTGTGTGAAGGTATTTATTCATTTATTTATTTATATTTGGACCTGTGAGACAATTCGACCACATTAATTTAATGTTTTCCTTAAACCCTCCACTAGATGGCAGAATACCCTATTCTTGTGCAGGTGCCTAGAATTGAATCAATATTTGCCTCTCGTTAGGTCTCCAAAAATAGCTGTGATATAGTATGTTGTTCCTTGTCTATACATGGCCCACATGAGATGCAGTCTCAGCTATTGGTTTCCTAAATTGATCATATGCAGGAATTTAGTTCATGGATGATCAGCTGTCAGAAACTGTATTACAACAACACAGTCTATCTGTCCAGTCTGTTGTGGATCAATGTGGATCTGTTCTTTTGTAAATGTCTAGTACAATATTCAAGTGCAGACTATACCTCTCCAACCAGCTCCCCTGTTGTCTTTTGTACAAAAAAAATCAAACATTACTGTGTCCACTGATGTAGTAGGCATGCTTGGAAACAAACACGTATTTCCTTGTCAACAAAGCAGGTCATTTATTCGACCTGCTATGGTTCACAGTGTGTCCTTTGGCTATATCTGCTCTGGATGTGTCTCGCATTCACAAACACATCCCACACGCCAGGTAGGTGTGGAAGCACACATTGTCATGTCCAAGGTATTTTGTGTTTGTAAAAGGGCCTGGCTGAATCAACCACTGGACATCGGCCAGGGACAAATGTAACAGGACAGGACTGGACTAGTGCCTCATTGTAAAACTGGACGAAGAAGACATATTCCATTAATTCCCATTCCAACTTACTATTCTAATTTCGCTTTGTATCAGCTGTAATTCATTTTTTAGCATTTGTCAGCCGCCGTCCCAAGAGGAATCAACCAGCGTAATCCTCTGGTTAGCATTAAGGCTGTAGGTCTCAGCTGGGTTTAGCAGTGTGTGTGTGTGTGGTGGGGTTGGTGGGGGGTGGGGTGTGTTTTGGCAGGTGTTCTCTTGCGTATGCCTCAGAAAGCCCTCACCATAGCTGTGTTGATTAGAAGATAGAATGATCCTCCACAGCCAGGATCAGACCCCAACTATCTTTCTCCTCCCTCCCTCTCCCTTTCTCTCTTCCTCCCTCTCTCTGTCTCCTCTCCCTCACTCCCTCCCCAATCCTATCCCTTCCTCTCTATCTCCCTTCCTGTATCCCTCTCTGTCACTATGTGTCCAAATGCCCTTAGAACACTGTATAATAGTAAATGTAAATGTTTTATATTATTTAATCTCCAAAGAAGGAATATTAAGCAATCTCTGTATTTCCTCAGGTGAGCCGTTTAATTGTTTTCCAGTATATATTTCTAACAGGATATTTGAGATTTTATACATTCACTAAACAGAAAATTAATTACAAAAAACATGTATGTAAACATCTATTTTCTTTATGGGAGCAAGTAAAAATGTAAGCACCAAATTAAACCATCTACTACAAGGTAGCCTACTTTTTTGCATGGTTTTAACTGTCAGTTATGCAGTCCCCTCCTGTTCTTTGTCTAAACTCGTTACATAGCAGCCTTCCTCTGTTAGTGTAGACCACGATGGGATGGGGCCTTGACAGTGACATGTGTCACAGAAACAGTCACCGTCAGGAGAAGGGCTTGATCCAGGTGTGACAATGTCCTTAGACAGCTGTGGAGTGTCGACACACACATTGGTTATGACTGGGTAACTTTGCACAGCTGTCTTCTGTGGACTCTTTATTCACTGTGCTGACACATGTGTACACTGATGTGGTAAAGTACAGACAGAAAATAAGACGTTCATCTCACAAAGAGAACTACAAACACTTTAAATATCGAGGATTTCTCTAAAGTTATGGACAAAAAAAAGATTTCTGTCAGTGAAAGTAAGAAGCACTGTTAAAAAGCTGGCGGATGTTTTCACTCTGTGTGAAACTGTCTACTTTGTTCTGCCTGTGGGGGATTTCAACCTGTTGGGAAATCACCTGTGCTTAATTTGGAAAGAAAAATGGTCTCCGATCTCTTATCTCCTGAAGCGGAAGGCAGCCTGACCATATGGGAAAGAAACCTGCTCTCGTATAACGCCATAGAAATAATGAAACTATGGCAAGATAGAAGAATGAATGTCCACCTCAACTTTGGCATTAATTTTTCAGGTGTTGAAAGAAAACAAATTCTTGTTCTGGCCACTAATTAAAAGGTGGCCAATACAAAACTTACCTCAACTACATAAACCATTCTCTCTCTCCCTCTCTTTATCCCTGTCTGTCTTTGTCTTGCTCTGTTTCCATTTCTCTCTCTGTCTTCTTCTCATGTAATCTTCCTCCATCCATTTTTCTCCCCCCCTCCCTTTCTGTCCCTGCTCTTCTGTGGTGTGCCTTTTTTGAAAGTTTGTTTTCTGTGTGTGCTCTGAGCTTCAGGTAGGGAACTTCTGATGTACCAGAGTGTGAGACTCTCACCCCTGCCACTCCCTCTCTACCCCGCCGACGGGCTCCCACATCTGTTTCTCAGCCACAAGGCAACCGGCTCCCTCTCTCCGGGCGCTCTGTTATAACGATCTCACTAAATATTTACCCCATGCTGTTTAAATAGACACTTTCTCGAAACCTGCACAGGCCCTGCAGGACATAGCCTAGTTGAACAGGCTGTCCCATGAAGGGAGAATTGTAACAAACTCTAGCAACAGTTAATGATCTGACAGTTATTAGGGATGCATATTTAAGGATCCAGATAAGGACATAATAGTCAGACTATTGTTTAAAATGCTTTTTATTTGAATAACCAACAATCCATAACATCCCTATAAACTCAACAACTAACAATGGAGTGACAACTTCTGATAACTTGACACAAGACTGAGATTTCAACACTGAACTTAGCCTTCTTTGAATTTACCACTATCTACTTATTTGAACCTACTTTAGGATCCTTTAAAGCATTAAGAATTGACTCCCTCAGAGGAGTCGACTGTTAAAAGGTTGCTATAAAGGGCAGTGTCCGCAGACGTGGGCCAGACGAGGTGGTATTGACAGTCTTGCTAACTGATGTCTCCAGATCCTCAATGAATAATTCATCCCATGACCAGGGGACGGCTCACATACTAGACCTACTCACCATGAGACTCTTCCTTTTCGCTCTCGCTGTGAACCTGTGACCTGCTTCTTTGTCAGTGGGGACAAAGTAATGTAAGCAGTAAGGTTGTACTATAGTGGAAAAATGGAAGATAAAAGATATGTTACGCTATCATAGTTATATGTACATGGTAGTTAAATAAGGAAAGTAACACCTAAAATAAGTTGTTAAAATATAATATAGCAGTCAAATATTGTCTGTTCAGGTCACCTCTATGTTAATTGCTATAGATAATAATTAATTTGCTCTTATCGCTGACACCTGCTAATTATATTTTAATAGTTCAGAAATGCATTCATTTGAGTTGCTAATTACAGACTTAAAGATTTATGGTTGTGCATGCAGAATAGATTAGAACACTAAAGGCTCTTAGTTGTCCAGTCCTATTTCTTTTGGCAAATGTGAGTCCTTCTGTCGATTGATGACCTTTAGCCGCCACACATTTGTTCATCTATCTTAACAACAAGGGAGAGTGATACGTTTGACCTTATCCTGCAGGTGAAATGGCATAAATCATACCCCTCCTGCCGTGATCACAACTCTTGAGTTAAGATGTGAAAGTCCCTTCCTTAAATTTGTCGGCCAGATCTCACCATTGCCGCGAACAGTCTGTTTCTGGGCTTCATCATCGGGCTTTTAAAAGCTTGACTTTAACTATGGGCTATACAACCGGACTTCTTGTAAATTACATGTTGATATTTAGTGGAGTGATTGTAAAATATAAATGGGGTGAATTATAGTAGGGTGACCAGATTTGAGTTTGTGAAAAAGAGGACACTCTGTCGCGGCGGAGGGTAGTGTAGCCTATTGCATGCTGCACCATGACCATGTGAATGCATACAAATGTCACAAATGACATAGGCTATATGATTGTAGCCGAGGGTTTCTTAGATGGTCTATGTTTATGTTTGGATTTAAGAGCAGGACACGGGCTTCCAATGCCTCAACCAAGACGGCACTGCACGTCTCACTTTATTTCACTCAACCCAGACATACCGTCCGAATCAAACCACCCTTGTCACAATAAAAGCTCTATTTGTTATAATTTCATATTAACCGTCAACTGAGAGGTTTCACAATAAAACACTTTACATGATCATTTATTTATTGAATCAAAATGGCAAATTAAAGAATGTACAATACATTACAGCACAATACATGAACTGTCATCACCAGATGCAGGCACTGCACCTTCTATAATTCCAGACATCTGTGTGCCACCAATTCTATCAGGGGCTATCATTATCTATAGACTAGTTCAAGTTATCAGTATGTGTGGCATCTTACCACCCAATGGTTCACGGGCACTGTGCACAGGTGGATATGGCAACAGGAACAATGTTCGTACTACTTTATAAAGGATGCATGTCTTAAAGAATATATTGTGCTTATTAAAGTTATGTTTTATGAACTTAGAAGTTTGCTTAGGCTTAAACACTGTGTCTCACTCAGGGTGGGGGGAACAGGCTGTATTTGGTGTCTTAATCTTTTCATTTTAGGAGCAACCTTGAAGTCGGGCTGAGATGGCACCCGAGCGTGGGGCGCGCCAGCAAGAACAACTCCCTGATGCATGAGAAAGTTCAACCCTATTTTCATATTCTCATTTTACTGCACTGTATATATATCCTGGGCAGGGACAGAGAGCCAGTTGGACTTTGTGAACCAGCCCTAACATTGTTGCGGTTAGGGAAACGTAGACAACCCCAGAGCTCTGTACTTGTTGATTTCCAACTGCTGCATTAAAGCTGATATTATCGGACCTCTGCGACTCCAGACCACTCTTTCTAGAACACAGACTTGTGTTATTGAAAACTAGCATTACATAGGCCTATTGGAATAGACACAAAGAATCTCAACCCTTCAGTGCAAATGTAAAACAAATCTTTTTTTGTGGCATTCAGTCCAGTACGTGCTTCTTTCAGTGGTTGTCTCATGTCTTTAATGTGTCTTGTAGGCTACATATATTAAAGCAATAATGATAAGTGCCTGCTCTGCATGTCATGCACTCAGCTTCCGAAGGATAATGGCCTAGGCGAAACATGTTTTTTTTGTTTTTTTATCTGTGAACTTACATTTACGTTTCTGCATGGCTGCAGATGTCATGCTGTACTAAACAATGCAACTAGTGGAGGCGGCAAGGTGCTCAGTGTTGCCATATTGGAAATGGCGAAGTATCGTACCAAAGGCTCAAAATGGTCGTATTTGGAGGATAATTATCGTGCATCTGGCAACACTGAGAAGGTGGTCGACCAATGACAGTTCTCTCTACAGTCAGAGCTCGGGCAAGAAGGTGGAACGTAAGGGAGATACCCTTTCCAAAACTTGTAAGTGCGTAATAACTAATTTGTGTAAGACCCAGAAAAACACATGATTTTGGAATCCCTGCCTGACACATTTTAGGTCTCGAAAAGAGGACATGTCCGGGTAAGAGGACGCCTGGTCACCCTAATTATAGGCTAGGCTACTGTATGTGTTCATGAGATGCACTCATTAGTTAACGAGGGTAGGCCTATTTGTGAAATACTAGGTTTGACATAATCACGTAAACGGAGGCTAAATATGAAGCGACAGTGCGACACATGCAGGTGTGTCTACAGATAATCATGATTTATCACCAGGCTACACCATATTTGATGCAATCTGGTTAGTGCAGTTTTACAGAATCCCCCCGTCCCCCATTTTAATGCGCACACGTACAAATAATCCACAATGACAACGGCACGGGTGTCAACTGCTAGACTAATTGGCACGATGAAATAGCCTACATAGAAGTGCTCAAAGCCAGAAACGGGTTGATCAAAGGAACGTCGCGTTGAGAGCGTGATGACCTGTGAGCGTTAGGAAGGTCGTTTTGTGAGTATCCTTAATGTCGGAAATGCTTCCATGCTCCCGTCGTTACAGGCAGTAATCTGCCGCCAGGATTTAAATGAAGCTTTGTTTCCATTGTCATTGGGCAGGAGCAGTTAAACTGCATACTGACTAGAGGTGACCGTCTGACAAACGGAAGGTGTGATGGCCGTTAAGTTTTATGTGCCGTTCCTGATAATGCGGTAATGCAAATGCAGTGTCTGTCACCTCAGAGGCCGGTGCCAGTGACTCAGGCTCAGGGCCTGGTCGCAATTGTACGGGAGTGGAGAGGTCTCAGTCACATTTTAGTGCCCTGGATAGTTTCATGCCTGGTTTTGGCTTCTGATACGCCAAGGCTGCAGGTTGAACAGTTTGCTGTTTGCTTGTTTTTTACACCAAAAAACTGAGCATAGCAGCCTGTGTTTGATTTGGATTGAAAATGTATTAGCAGTTCTGTTGCTTGTCTAAACACGATTAGTAACTTAAGGGACCCAAACCCCTTTGCCTTCCTTTTTAGAGATGTATTCAATGTGTTCTCTGGCCATAGGGATTTAAATGTATTCATTTCATAGAGTTAGGATTCATTTAGCAGATGCTTTTATCCAAAGCGACTTCCAAGAGAGAGCTTTACAAAAGTGCATAGGTCAATGATCATAAACAACTGATGGCCCCAAAAACATTGCGGGTAACCAAAACATGAAGCATACATTGTGAAAAGCAATAAGTGCCAATAGGAAGAAACATAAGATCATGTAGTTCCCCTAGGTTTACAGCTTTGGGGGGGGAGGGGGGGGGGTTAGGGGTTAGGGTTAGGTTACTCAATAAGTGTCATTGTGTTCCTGTAGGAAATAACCTAACATCGGATCCACCAACATTTCTTAAGTACCGTTGTACTGCCGGAACAAGTGCGTCTTTACCCTTTTCTCAAAGGTGGGGAGACAGTCAGTGTCTCTGATGGAGGTGGGGAGATGATTCCACTATTGGGGGGCCAGACAGGAGAAGAGCTTGGGTGCGGGCGCTCTTGAGAGGTGGGACCACCAGACGGTTGTCAGAAGAATACCGAAGGTGGTTGGTGGGGGTGTAAGGCTGGAGGAGAGACTGGATGTAGGCAGGTGCAGTCCCGTTCACAACTTGGAAGGTCAGTACCAGGGTCTTGAATCTGATACGGGCTGTGATGGGTACCCAGTGAAGGAAGATAAGGAGCGTGGTGACATAGGAGCGTCTGGGTAGGTTGAAGATCAGGCGGGCTGTTGCGTTCGGAATCCTCTGGAGAGGGCGGGTTGCGCATGCTGGGAGACCTGCGAGCAGCGAGTTGCAGTAGTCCAACTTGGAGAGGACAAGTGCTTGGACTAGCAGCTGGGTGGAATGCTCAAACAGGTATCTCCTGATTTTCCAGATGTTGTAGAGGGTGAATCTACACGATTATCATATTGTCTTCTCTGTTCATACTGTTTTCTCTTTTCACCCCCCCTGTCTTCCTCTGGCTCAGCCTCTCTGGATGGTGGATGTCAGAGCTGCCTTGTATTAAACACTATGTCCTTGGGGACAGACCGCTGCTCCCCTGCATCTGATTTAACTTCTAATCTGTCTACTCCCTGATCTTCCTCCCTCCCCCTCGCCCTGGGCTGCAGAGGGGCTGCAGCCCAGGGCGAGGGGGAGGGAGGGAGAGGCGGAAGGGAGGAAATTAGGAAGGGACTGAGAGAAAGAAGAAATAGAGGGAAAAGGGGGAGTGTGGGAGCAGTGTAAGAGAGATGTTGGGAGAGAGAGAGGGATAGCGCGGAGCACCAGATACAGCTTATACACCCAGAAAGACCCCAGCACCACAATTTTCTCTCTACTGCGGTAACTTAAACAGCTTTTTGTCCTGTCCTCGTTTCATACCACACTCACATCCTCCATTTTCTCACCTCCCCCATCAGCATCTTTCTGGATAAGCAAGGCATCATCGTCTACATAAATTCACCTGTGTGCTCCCAGCTTCATTCTGGGGAAATGCCAGAGTACAGACCAAAAAGCATAGTAAGCAGGGGAGTGTGTACTATTTCTTCTGCCATCTTATAGGACAGGTGTGAAGCACTTTTCTTCCAGACCATTAAGGGACAGTTGTAGTTGTACTGGACCCTATTAAGTATTGATGCAGGTAAAGCAGCTTGCTGACGGAACACAGAAACTGATTTTCAACAGCAGGTCAGAGAACTGGCTGCTCTGTCTGAGCCGGTTATATCTACAGGCTTAGTCAGCAGCCCCACACACCAGATGGACTGGTAAAAAGTGGGTCCACAAAATAAAAATTGTGTTGTAAAATTACATTAATTATATGATGGCCACAAAGTCAATTTTATGGTTGGGACTGATTCCAGCAAGTAAGCTAGCAGATTTAACTCCAGATACTGCCATTTGTGTTGTAGACTTGATTGGAATGCCAAACTGAAAAAATCCATAAGCAATCTGGGTGCATTGAGAACTACTGGTCGGTCTAATTGTCATTGCTTGTCCTTGTGACCTAACTAGCAGTCTAAGAAGTAGCTTGAGCCTAAATCATGTTCTTCTTAGTTTTTGCTGTCCCCTCGACCAATAAAATCCATAGGCGGAAATCGCGACAGGGGACACACAACCCCCCCCTCCCCCCATTCTGGGAAAAATATGATTTGTCCCCCCCAATAAATTACTAGTACTTTACGAGTAATTTCAATCATATAAATAATATTAACATATCATTGTAGGCTGTGTTTCAGCAGTAATGTTGGTGTCCTCCTCAGGAATTGCTCTTGAGAAAATGTCATATAATTGTTCCCCCCCAAAGTTGATAGCAGATTTTCGCCACTGATCTCCTCTGTCTGTGTCAGAGGAGATCGGCCACAGAGAGTAATGGCAGATATTCTTCAGAATCAACATTAGAAAATGCCCCCTTCTAAGAATGACCTCATGATTTTGATGTTGTGTATAACATAAGGGCCAGTGAACCTGTCTGTCATGGCAGCATCTGTATGCACTGTGATGCACAAACCCTGCAATTACACTCCTCAGGCTCAGTCACACATCTATGAATAATGAAAGGTGTTGTGGGCTGAATAGCTATGGGCAGACTGGATGAGGAAGTGTAGGAAAAGGAGGGGAAGGAAGGGGAAGAGAAGAAGAAAGAGGGAAAGGAGGTTGACGGTTAATTTATAGTGCAGCATGGCTGACCAGTGTCACCACACAACTGTCTCACATCACTATGATGCAGAGTGTCTTACATGCTACAGACAACAAGCTACAGAAAAGACTGCAGAATACCCGCTGTAGGACCCACGCTTGTAGGACCCACAAGTGCCACCCTAATACTTAGTGAGTCGTTTGGACCCCCCCCACTTTTGCAATCAAAATATTAGTGCATGACTGGTCTACTAGTCCAGCGTTCTTTCCATTGCTTTACAATCAAATCCGTTCCACTTTATCAGTAGGGGGAATACCCATAGCAATAGAAATCCACTCCTCGTTTCCTACACAAACAGCCTCATCAGGCATGCAGATTCAACTCCCATACTCTTTGATCGAAGCGTCGCACTTGCAGATAGCACTTCAGACATCGACTGTTCCACAGACAAGATGGAGATAAGGTTTTTTTTCGAGGAAAGTAAGTAAGAGTTGCCCAAGTGTTCCCTTCAGTGGCCAAAGCACCCTTATGAGACTCTTTGACTATAATAGCATTAGCCTAAGTCACAAAGATCCTTCTGCAAACATTATGATTATAGCTAGATAAGCAAACTATTTACCGACAACTAGCACTAGGCAATACCATACTTTATTTACCCATTACAAGTGGAACAGCATTTGTTGATTTCTTAATCTGTGCCATTTAGGTAAACACTTAAACCATGTATTTTCTGAAAGCTTACATCCGAAGGATGTGATCTGTGGAAAATACTCCAGGTTTGAACACACATTTGACAATTTCTGAACTGTCCAGTCATGCTTTTGCCTGTATAATTATTAGGCTACTAAACCTATACAAATTGAGAATTTGACATGCTGATAACATGATTTACATCTCAGAAATCTTCATATGAACAATCTACATTAAGATTATTTCAATTATCAATATGAAAAAATGCTCAATGCATCTCCATGTCTCCTGATATAGGGTAGAGACAGGGGCAGTGGAGACAGGGGAAGCACGCAGGGGCAGTGGAGACAGCTCTGTTGCTGAGGTGAGTGCTGAAAGGTGACAAGCTGTTTTTTTCTGCAAAGAGAAGGTTAGTCCTTGCTACATGGCCCGACCAAAGTTTAATTTCTAAAAATCAGACACAAACAAACCAAAACTTTGGGTTTGATTAAGGTGACCAAAAACCTCAAAGAGTCTTAGTTGAGTCTTATCTTATATTTTAAACAATATAATGTGTTGCGTCCACGTCGATACATCCTTAAACTTTGTAACCGTTCTGTTAGCTTTGTTAGCGAAACAGAGTCCAAGTTCTCAGTGTTAGCTTTCCGGCTAAACACTAGCTATAATTCCATTGACTTCTACAGCAATGAAAAGAATCACGGTTTAAACAAAACGATCATACAGACATATAGAGACTGGAGTAGAAGATCTCTAGGCTGCTCGCGCATGCAACATAAATGTTCCTTCTTGGATTATCGTGTTGACAATCCCGAAACAATAATTACACTTCTGTAGTATTCTCGAACTTGCTCCAACCGCTTTCCACCATGAGCGGGGTTCAACTCTACTATTTCTCTCTACGTCTCTACGGCTGTGTCTACTACCGCGCACTCAACGAAGTACACTGCAATGTAGTGCACTTACATTTGCAGTGCACTCAGTTGCTGAGTAGTGCTGTCTAAACTGGAACACTTTACTTACCCACTTCTTACCCACAAATCTGCTCGCGACACCCGAGAAACTAAACCAGCGAAACAAAAGGTGCGTTCGACATGGACTGCGGCTGCATGAAACGACCGGCGAGAGTAGCCGCTTGCAGTCGGTGAGGAGTTGAAAACGGCTCTGTGAAGTTGGACATTCCAGCTTCTCGTGGTTTGCTGCGTTGATGTCAGTCATGGCCGATCAAGCGCTGTTTGCTTACGTTACTTTATTTATAATTAAACTTAGTCTTTCCGTTAGTAGAAGAGGTGGCCCAAAACCCTTTCTTCAACAAATGTTTTATTCAATCAAATTGTTTGGTCCGGATTTGAGCATTGGCGAAACTGAAGGTGTCAGAATAATTACAAAACAAGCGTCAAAGTTGTTGTGTGTGAGTCTGGCCAATCATGAAATAGCTGTGTCGTCATTTGAAGCCGTGCAGTTGCTCTTGAGAAAATGCGCTCGGCTACACAGCCGGCAGTTCTCGAATCGATCTCACGGTACTTTGATGGTTACGTCACAGTGACCTAGCCTCGGCGCCGTCTCAAGTCGGACAAAAAGTCTAACCAGAATTCACTGTTTCAAGTCAGCCGCCTGCAGCCAGCTGCAGCGCTGCATGAAGCGAGGTCATGTCGAACGCACCTAAACTCTCTTGTATTTCTGTCACTGGACTCACATGGCGCCCGTTTAGGGCGAGTAGTGTCCATCGTCGGACAGTTCGGCTGTGTCTACTACCGCGCACTTGTGCACTTCGAGCACTTACTTTCAGTGCTTAGGGCGCTTACGCTGAAAAACCAGAATAATTCAGTGCACTGAAAGTACCCGGATGATGCACTGCAAACGGTCCAAAAATGAAGTGTCCGACGATGGACACTACTCGCCCTAAACGGGCGCCATCTTGGCTACGTAGCGGAAGAGGAGGAGTCCAGTGACAGAAATACAAGTGGGTTTGTTTCGCGGGTTTAGTTTCTCGGGTGTCGCGAGCAGATTTGCGTGCGTCACTTCCCGCTAAGTGGGTAAGTAAAGTGTTCCAGTTTAGACAGCGCTACTCAGCAACTGAGTGCACTGCAAATGTAAGTGCACTACATTGCAGTGCACTACATTGCAGTGTACTTCGTTGAGTGTGCGGTAGTAGACACAGCCTTCATTTTTTGACCGTTTGCAGTGCATCATCCGGGTACTTTCAGTGCACTGAATTACTTTGGTTTCTCAGCGTAAGCGCCCTAAGCACTGAAAGTAAGTGCTCGAAGTGCACAAGTGCGCGGTAGTAGACACAGCCCAAGTCTTTCTGTTTCTTACCTCAACCAATCACAAACAAACATTCAGATACATCATTCTCCCTAGTTACTAACATTGAATTCTCACAATGAAATCTGTATTAACAATTTGTCCACAGCATATTGAACCTCATTAATTGTAAACATTAACTATATATTTATAACCAAGTGTTTTATACTTTCACTGGGTTACATGTATAATCGTGGTGCAAGCTAACTGAATCAAACAAGTATGAACATTTAACAAATATGACATGCATTTTAACTATGGCTGTGGCCATGACAATTCTTAAAAGTCAGCACCGAAGCTACTCAAAACTGTCTATTTACAGCAGCAGCAACACAAAACAGACTACTGTCCTGAAAGACAGTAGTCTTGGTTTAAAAGCATAAAATGAATTCCCTCCAGTTTTTTAAATGTTTATTTTACAGTCACCCAGAATTTATGTCAAGGCCCATGTCTGGATTCATCTTCTCGCTTGATTTTAGGACGGAAACCTGGCGGAGGTCCGTCCAGGATAATTGTGTATCATTCTGTCTTTGTTATGGCTCAGGATTTCATCTCCCAACCATGGTTAGAATCACACAGATAACTCATGTCAAGTTTAAACGGCATGTTGGTGTAGCGTCGCCTGCTCAGCACATTAGCTATATTTACTACCATCCGTTTCCACAGGAAATTGCCTTGGCTGAGAGAAAGGGCACCGGGGAACCGATCTTTAAATTTCAATCAAGTGACAGTTTATAAAAAGGCTGCTTTGGCAAGTAAAGGGCTGGGAATGTCATCTTTGTTTTTGCTTCTGTTATTTAAAAAAACACGCTCTGCCAACATCTAATTAAAGAAGTGTAGATTGAAGTCTCTTCTTCTATTGTGTGGATGCTAATGGGGTATAATACCAGGACCAAATGAACGAGGCTCAGATGCTGGGTACTTAATGGACCATCTGTCATGATGGCCCAGAGAACACTTCCAAGCTCGTCGCGTTGTGTGAGCTTGGATCACATTACATCACAATGTAAAATCCCTTTGTAACAATCCTGTTGAAGGAAATTGGAGGCTTATTAGGTTCAATGGGTCATAAAAGGAGATAGTGGCGAAACCAGTCATCTATTGTTAGAATAATATGCTGTTAATGTGCTTCTGTGTAGAATGATGCTGTTGAATTCAGTAAGGGTCTCAGCCATGCTGTCATGTGGTTCGTATTTCCCCCGGCTGTCTTGCAGAGGCTCAGTATCTGTGATTGGCGGTGTCTCCAGGTTTGCGCCCACTCTGTTTTGGTCCCCATCTGTTGGTCGATCCCTCCAGAGAATGTCCGTCCAAACATCCCTCCTGTCTCCCTGCTCACCACATCTTCTGAGCAGTCTGTGTAAAGTCATACTCAAACGCCACCGTAAATCAGAGTATTACTCTATCAACCTATGACTCACAATCACACAGACATTTACGGAAGGAGTGAAAATATATAGATAGCTTCCTGGACAACATCAGGAAATCCCCAGTTTATTCTTGGCACCCTCTCCAGACCTGTGCCCAGTACTTTGTGTATATATGTGTGTGGGTGGGTGTGATTGGAGGGGTGACCCTCCTGACATGCTGGCAGTCGCCAGCGATGAAATTAGAAGGTAAATAGCAGGCTGGAAGCTGTCAGGGGAGAGGAAGAGGGTCTGCTGAGTGGGCTGTTCTTCGGGACATTGATTAAACAATATTTCTCACTGGGAGGAGGTGTGGTGTGGAGGAGCGGACTCTCTCTTGACACGACTCCTGCAGAGAGGGAGGAAGCCCCATGGAGAGGAAATAAGACTTGCTGGCTAAATTTTAGGGATGCGCCGAATCCAGGATCCGGTTTCGGCCGAATATTGGGCTTTTTCACGAGGTTCGGAACCATATAAATGTTTTCCACCAAATCCGAACCCTACGCTTGAGCTACGCTCGTCGACATAATGACGCTGCCGTTGAGAAGGTGTTTACGTAGGTGGACCGTTCAATGCAGTAGACTGAGACAAAGTGAAAATGGAACTCGTCAGCAGAAAAAGTGTAGTTTGGCAGTACTTTCAGTCAAAAGAAGGCGATTCCTGGTCCCAACCACACTCTCGTACATTTCATTTGTACAGAGAGTCTGGCCTCGCTCCATTGACAAACGTTGACTTCCTTGTAGGCGGGTACTCTGTTGAAGTTTAAAACTATTGGATCTGCCCAGGGCCAGTCTGATCTGCCATAACCAATAGCTAGCGTTCGCCTTAGCCAACTCCTTCACCACTACTGTAACGGAGCGAGCTGCCTTAGCTGGAAAATCAAACTTTTCCCGAACCCCGTGGGGAGAAGAGCCACAACATCATTGCCACCAAGAAAACTCAGCAACACTTGTTCTTGCTCCGGCTTTGGTTTCTGGATATTCGGCAGTGTTGCCACAACGGACCGAATGGCTTCGCTCGCATCTTTCTCCGCCGCAATTACGGAACTACAACACAAACTAGCGCACAACATCAACGTTATCGTTTTCAGCCACTCCCTCTGTTCGCTGATTGGTCCTGTAGAAAATCTATTTCCAAGATCTGAAATGCGTACCTTATGCCCAGACCTAGTACAGAAGCTAAATTGAGCGGAAATACGTAGGTGGGCAGAGCCAGGCTAAAGGACCCTAAACAATACACAACATATCCGTTGTTAAAACATTTGCGTATGAAACATCCAAAATAAATTAAAGAAATCTAAAAGGCTAATATTTTGGAAGTTTTTCCCACTTGTCTTCCTGGCATAATGTTGCCTATTCTTTTGTTTTTTAACGGTAGAAAAAAATAACACTGCGGTGGACGCAGTACTACTTCATATTACTTCATTAATGTGTTTACTGTGTTCATGGACTGGGGGATGGGATCCACTCTTAACCAGTGGATTCGGTATTCGGCCGAAGCCCCAAAAATCTTGATTCAGTGCATCCCTACTAAATTTGTGGGGTGATCTCTTCTCTGCCGGTGATCCCGGCACCCACAGCATCGGGAGAGCTGGGTAAGATCATCCTGCTCTTACTGTGGCAACCATCACCACATAACTCCCTAATTTCCTCTCCAGAGTACTTAAGAGAAGCCACACACACAAGTCACTGTCCTGAAATCCGACATGAGGAGTCCATGTGCTATTGCGTTGCATTAAGACTAGGAATCTGTTACTTTCGCATCAGTACACAATAATTGACCCATATATGATATCTCCACCAGTTCTCATGCTGTATTTGGCTATTAAAAACACTGATAATAAAGAAACAGGAATCTCAAGATAGCATCTGGATTAAAACCCACGTCATCCACCCACTCATCAGTAAATATCACAGCGTAAAAAATCATTAAACTCTTATTAAGATTAATTTACAGCAACATGGGCTTTTTGCTCTAGCTGATGCCCGTTCAAGCCTGCTACCCCCACGCAACTGCTTCCAAAACAACCTCAACAATGAGTCCTGAGATGTGTTAACCCTCCCCCTTCCAACCTTACATGGAAAGGCCTCAGTGGGAGAATCTCAGCCTTGAGTGTGGGTTTATGAACAAGGTGATCCCCTTTTATTTCTATAAATTAACTCCTTTACTACATCTCACTGTGCATATCGATGAATAGTGTCAGTATTGATTTCTGTTGCATAGACGGTGAACAATAGCTTGTTAATAAACAGTGATGCCCTCTATTTGGCACTGTTACATGTATAGAACACACACACACACACACACACACACACACACACACACACAGGCGTCTACTCTTCATTATCCAAGTTATACAAAATACCTCAAGCACACCACCCAGCAACATCTGTAAGAACTTGAAGATGTTTTGCAGCACAGACACAACATATTTATTAATATCTTTCTCAGTGACAGTGACAACACGTGTTGTTCTTTCAGATCTGCATCTCACTGCATGTTCACAGAGTTTAACAGAAAACGCTCACACGTTACTAAACACCCTTTGTGTTCACCATGCAGAATGTGAGTGCTCCCCAACAGAAGCTAACAAAGCCAAGAGTGGATGACAACCTGTACATACTACGTTAGTCAAGCACCCTCAGAACCTTGTTAATGGAGTGAACAGTAAGGGTCAGTAGCTATTAAGGAGGGGCGCAACTATTGTGAAGGACTGAAATTCTTTGTGTCTATTCCAATAAGCCTATGTGTTTTCAATGACACAAGTCTGTGTTCTAGAAAGAGTGGTCTGGAGTCGCAGAGGTCCGATAATATCAGTTTTAATGCAGTAGTTGGAAATCAAGTACAGAGCTCTGGGGTTGTCTACGTTTCCCTAACCGCAACAATGTTAGGGCTTGGTTCACGAAGTCCAACTGGCTATCTGTCCCTGCCCCAGGATATATTATAGGCTACAATGCCGTCATACAAAATGATCAAAAGAAGGTTGAGCTTTCTCATGCGGGAGTTGTTCTTGCTGGCGCGCCCCACGCTCCGGTGCCATCCCAGCCCGGCTTCAAGGTTGCTCCTGGCTCCTGAAATGAAGAGATTAGGGCACACAGTACAGCCTGTTCCCCACTCCCTAAATGAGACTATGTTTAGGCCTAAGCAAACTTCTAATTTAAAACATAAAACATTACTTTAATAAGCACAATGTATTCTTTAAGACATGCATCCTTTATAAAGTAGTATGAACATTGTTCTTGTGCTATGATGCATTCAGTGATTAATAAGCCACAAATATTGATAACTTGAACTAGCCTATAGATAATGATAGCCCTTGATATAATTGGTGGCACACAGATGTCTGGAATTATAGAGGGTGCAGTGCCCGTGATGCAGCTGGTGATGACAGTTCATGTATTGTGCTGTAATGTATTGTACATTCTTTAATTGCCAAAAAAAGTGTGTACTTAGAAAGGTTTAATAAAGATTGCAGATGTGTTCACCATGCTAATTGGTAATACTGTAGTCAGCTAATTACTCAGTAGCCTATTACTATGTCAGTAGCCTATTACTACATACTATGTATGTGTTATCTTCGGGTCTTTGTGACCCATCAATCATTGTGACCCACCGTAGTATTGCGACAACATTGCGCCCCACATCGCGAAGGTTAAAAGAAAATGCTTTTTCTTTGTTTTTGTATTGGGTAAAGTTGTCGCAACAC
The DNA here is from genome assembly GCA_903064625.1 of Mallotus villosus. Classification (NCBI taxonomy): domain Eukaryota; kingdom Metazoa; phylum Chordata; class Actinopteri; order Osmeriformes; family Salangidae; genus Mallotus; species Mallotus villosus. The sequence continues at coordinate 12,984 of CAEFZP010004629.1, read as the reverse complement.
AACGATGCCTTCGGGTCATGTGACCTGAAGGCAGTACAAGGTTAAAGAACATGAGGGAGCAACAGTGTAGTGGCACCTCCTTCACACAGAAGGAATCCATTCATAATTTAAAGCTGTACCTATATTCTGCAAGGTAATCCCATTGTGTAGTTTAGATATCTGGTTATCATCAGTTAGCTAAACTGTGGCCTCAACACACTTGCTATCCTGTTAGCTTACTAGCGCAGACTGTCTGTCGTGGGAACTGAAAATGGCAAATTGCGCTTTTCCGTGTCATGCATGCATGCATTCACGGGAGGGTCAGGGGAAAGTGGGAGTTTCCCATAAAGAGATGGTGGCTGATCCATGATAGAAAGAGAGAAGGAGGCCCATTCAATTGCGCGTTTAATCTACCGTATAGTGGTCAGAGAAAGGCGCTGATTACCCGATGACCTGCAGGTTTCGTAAATATGATGTAAACTGTATCACAGCGTGCGCAATCTGCGGGTTGGCCATGGCGCTAATAACGCTATGTTTGCAAATGTACGTACATGAGGCCCTAAGACACTGTAGAGCTTGGCTAACAGACTCCCAAAACTGGGAACTTTCCCTGGTACACATTGTGTTTCCACCAAAGGAACCAGAGTCTGAATTAAGTTCAGTAAAACTCAGCAGAACCAATAAGTCCCTGCTCCAGGGGTAGTACTTTCCAAAATACTGGAACTTTAGAAGTGGGGCTTGCAGCACTGAACATTTCTGATGGGTTGAGTTCTCACAACATAGAACTATAGAACTAAAGTAAATATAACACACGCTAGCCAATTACTGGACGCTGGAGGGATCTTACGTTGATTAACAACCAGGCAGTCAGTCGGTTGTCACCCACAGCACTAAGATGTCATGCTACCCTTCACACCCACAACCATACCCTACCCGCCCTCTCCAAGTGTCTCCTGAAAACCAACCTCACCTTACCACATCACAAAGAAGAGTCCCAGACACGTCTGAATAACCATTAGCTGTCATGTGACACCTGGCAGCACCTCTCTCCTGCTGATTAAAATATTCTTAACCTTTTAATGCGGTGGGAGTGGGCGCGCGCAAACAGATCTTCACTTTTCAGTTTTGCCAGCATGTTGTGTTGTAGTACCTGGTGTTGGAACTGGTGGGATCAGAATCAGAATGGGATTTATTGGCCATGAAAGTTTGCACAGACAAGGAATTTGCTTTGGCAGGAAGGTGCATACAATAAACTTATAGTAACCTTAAATTTAAATATGTGGACTATCTATACTAAATATCTATACTATATATCTATACTAAAGTGGAATTAGAATTAAAATAAAATATACAATAAAATATAAGTTGCCTAATTTACAATATAAAAATACAAAAAACTCAAATATGACAAAAAATACAAATGTACAAGATGCAGTAATGTAGTGCAGAAAGCAATGTGTTTAGAGCAGGAAGTTATTAAAGTCATTAAAGTCAGTGTGAACCCTTGGCCTTGTTGAAGAGGCCAACAGCGGAAGGGAAGAAACTGTTTTTGTGGCGAGAGGTGTTGGTCCTGATGGACCGCAGCCTTCTGCCGGAGGGGAGTGACTGAAACAGGGAGTGTCCAGGGTGGGAGGAGTCGGCCACAATCTTCCTCGCTCGCCTCAGGGTCCTCGAGGTGTGCAGGTCCTCAAGGGTAGGCAGATTGCAGCCAATCACCTTCTCCGTAGTGCGGATGGTGATGGAGGAGGTGAGGATGGACTGTTTGTTTGTAGTTTATTTAGCCGGGACAAAGCAGTGCACATTATTACAAACATGACATGGCAAGGCCATGACACAACTTGCAGATGTGAATACATAAAAGGTTTGTAGCTAGATAGCTAATTTGCAACCTCAGTCCCTGATCAGGCTACCTATTCTAATAAAATATATAAGTCACCTAAAATATACAATTATACAATTAAACAATATATAGGCCTACAGTATACAATTATACAAATATATGCTATCTTAAAACATACTTCCTATAACATTAAAACCCTGTGCAGAAAGAAGAAACAATATGATGAGTGTGACCTATATATGCTGTGTGTGCATGTATGTGTGTTATCTATTGTGTGTTGTCATGATTACATTTTTGGTTTTCCTTCAGCCAGTGTTTCAGTTGTCTTTCCTGCCTGAGGCAAAATTCCGAACATTCCATATGCTGCTGAAATATGATTACAATATTAATATTCATATTTTATGAATTTTCATATTAAATCATACACCTAAACGGTTTATACCATATTGAAGAGGAGAACTAGGGGATTTTTATGATGTGAATAAATATATGATTACTTAAGGCAAATCATATTTTATTAAGATGATTTCAGGCAGCCATTTTTTACAAAAACTTCTCCATCCACCATACCTCATCAGACAACTTACATTTTGACGACTTTAATTACAAGATGGAGGAAAACTTTGACTAGGTGGAATATCCACAAATCTGTGGGCAATGTAAATCCGAAAACAGATTAGAAATATCTTATTTTGATTAAAAGCTATGACCATTCTAGTGACTAGTGGTAACATGGGGAAAACCGGAAATCTCCTCCCCCAAAAGTAGCTAGCGGTATGGCTGGCTACTCCTCTCGATAACTAAAAAACGTTCTACTGTCTTCCACAACCGACCGAATTGGCCAAACAAGATATCAAAATGTAGCTTATAGTTTACATAATCTAGCTAGTTAATGCTGTTTTTCCAAGTTTCACAGAAATATGCTAAAGTTGAGGCTAAACAGCGCTACTATTGTCATACTACCTTTCCTGCCGGACAAGTATTTCTCTCGTCAAAATAACTCCCGTCACTCCCACAAACAAATTCTTCGTAAGTAAAAAGTTTTGACTTTTAATTGACAATATTCACAACACATATTAAGACACTTGTCTTTAATCATAATATCGTCTCCGATTTCAATTCGAAGCTGTAAATCTCACACTGTAGGCAATCTTCCATGGTCTCCGCTCTGGCTCCGACTCGGAAAACAATGGCTGCCGTTGCAGACGATACAGTAAATTCCTCCTCCCACTAACCCCTTAACCAATGGTATGTGCTTTGAGCTTAACTTGTCATGAGTATCCAGAAGTTTTCAGAATTAAAATTGGTGATTGGACGGCAGAGCTATTAAGGCGTGAACATTTGAATGGTCCGGCTGGATAGGGTTAAATGTTTTAAACTCAGTTTGTGTTTTTATTATAGTTGGTAAATTGTTCCACATTTGAGTTCCAATAACTGAGAAACTCGACTGGCCAAAAGAAGTTTTGCGCACCTCTGCTATGCAGTTGCCGTTCACTGCTCCTCTGGTGGAACTCACCATCATTGTCTTAGGCAGGTTGAATTTCTTCTGCTGCCGAAGGAAGTACATCCTCTGTTGTGCTTTCTTTGTGAGGGAGCCGATGTTCAGTTCCCACTTGAGGTCCTGGGAGAGGATAGTGCCCAGGAAGCGGAAGGACTCCACAGTGTTGACTGGGGAGTCACAAAGGGTGATGGGGTGAGTGGGGCTGTATTCTTCCTGAAGTCCACAACCATCTCCACTGTCTTAAGAGCATTGAGCTCTAGGTTGTTCTGGCTGCACCAGGTCACCAGGTTGGCCGCTTCCCACCTATAATCAGACTCGTCTCCACCAGAGATGAGCCCAGTAAGGGTGGTGTCGTCCACAAACTTCAGGAGTTTGACGGACGGATGACTGGAGGTGCAGCTGTTCGTGTACAGGGAGAAGAGCAGAGGAGAAAGGACGCAGCCCTGAGGAGATCCGGTGCTGATGGACCGGGAGTCAGAGACTTGTGTTCCCAGCTTAACGCACTGCTTCCTGTCAGACAGGAAGTCTGTGATCCACCAGCAGGTGGAATCAGGCACGTTCAGCTGGGAGAGCTTGTCCTGAAGCAGGGGGGGGATGATGGTATTGAAGGCAGAGCTGAAGTCCACAAACAGGATCCTGGCGTAGGATGCTGGGGAGTCCAGGTGCTGTAGGGTGAAGTGGAGGGCCATGTTAACTGCATCGTCCACAGACCTGTTGGCTCTGTAGGCAAACTGCATGGGGTCCAGAAGAGGGTCTGTGATTGATTTGAGGTGTGCCAGCACCAGGCGCTCAAACGACTTAATTACCACAGAGGTCAGGGCAACGGGTCTGTAGTCATTATGTCCAGTTGGCCTGGGCTTTTTGGGCACCGGGATGATGGTGGAGGACTTGAGTCTCCGGGGAGGTGTTAAAGATGTAGGTGAACACCGGAGACAGTTGGTCAGCACAGTTCTTAAGGGTGGCAGGGGAGACAGTGTCCGGCCCAGCTGCTTTGCGTGGGTTCTGCCTCTTGAAAAGTCTGTTTACTTCACCTTCCTGAATGGAGAGTGACGTCACAGAGTTGGTGGGAAGGGGGGGGGGAGGGATAGTTCAGGGGATTCCAATTGTCTTTCAAAACGACAGTAGAACTCGTTCAGGTCGTTGGCCAGGCGTGAGTCGTTAGTGGAGTGGGGGGCTCTGGGCTTGTAGTTGGTGATCTGCCTGAGCCCTCTCCAGACAGAAGCAGAGTCGTTAGCAGAATCAGAATCAGAATCAGAATCAGAATCAGAAAGGGGTTTATTGGCCATGAAAGTTTGCACAGTCAAGGAATTTGCTTTGGCAGGAAGGTGCATACAATAAACATATAGTATCCTTAAATTTAAATATGTGGACTGTCTATACTAAATATCTATACTATATAACTATACTATCTATACTAAAGTGGAATTATATTTAAAATAAAATATACAATAAAATTTAAGTTGTCTAATTTACAATATAAAAATACAAAAAATACAAATATGACAAAAAATACAAATGTACAAGATGCAGTAGTGTAGTGCAGAATATTAGAGTCATTAAAGTAAAGTCAATAGTCAGTGTGAACCCTTGGCCTTGTTGAAGAGGCCAACAGCAGAAGGGAAGAAACTGTTTTTGTGTCGAGAGGTGTTGGTCCTGATGGACCGCAGCCTTCTGCCGGAGGGGAGTGACTGAAACAGGGAGTGTCCAGGGTGGGAGGAGTCGGCCACAATCTTCCTCGCTCGCCTGAGGGTCCTCGAGGTGTTTAGGTCCTCGAGGGTAGGCAGATTGCAGCCAATCACCTTCTCCGCAGTGCGGATGATACGCTGCAGTCTGCTCTTGTCCTTGGCAGTGGCAGCAGCGTACCAGATGGTGATGGAGGAGGTGAGGATGGACTCAATGATGGCTGTGTAGAAGTGCACCATCATTGTCTTTGGCAGGTTGAATTTCTTCAGCTGCCGCAGGAAGTACATCCTCTGTTGTGCTTTCTTTGTGAGGGAGCTGATGTTCAGTTCCCACTTGAGGTCCTGGGAGAGGATAGTGCCCAGGAAGCGGAAGGACTCCACAGTGTTGACTGGGGAGTCACCCAGGGTGATGGGGGTGAGTGGGGCTGTATTCTTCCTGAAGTCCACAACCATCTCCACTGTCTTAAGAGCATTGAGCTCTAGGTTGTTCTGGCTGCACCAGGTCACCAGGTTGGCCGCTTCCCACCTATAATCAGACTCGTCTCCACCAGAGATGAGCCCAATAAGGGTGGTGTCATCCGCAAACTTCAGGAGTTTGACGGATGGATGACTGGAGGTGCAACTGTTCGTGTACAGGGAGAAGAGCAGAGGAGAAAGGACGCAGCCCTGAGGAGATCCGGTGCTGATGGACCGGGAGTCAGAGACTTGTGTTCCCAGTTTAACGCACTGCTTCCTGTCAGACAGGAAGTCTGTGATCCACCAGCAGGTGGAATCAGGCACGTTCAGCTGGGAGAGCTTGTCCTGAAGCAGGGCGGGGATGATGGTGTTGAAGGCAGAGCTGAAGTCCACAAACAGGATCCTGGCGTAGGATGCTGGGGAGTCCAGGTGCTGTAGGGTGAAGTGGAGGGCCATGTTAACTGCATCGTCCACAGACCTGTTGGCTCTGTAGGCAAACTGCATGGGGTCCAGAAGGGGGTCTGTGATTGATTTGAGGTGTGCCAGCACTAGGCGCTCAAAGGACTTCATTACCACAGAGGTCAGGGCGACAGGTCTGTAGTCATTATGTCCAGTTGGCCTGGGCTTTTTGGGCACAGGGATGATGGTGGAGGCCTTGAGACAGGCTGGCACATGGCATGTCTCAAGGGAGGTGTTAAAGATGTAGGTGAACACCGGAGACAGCTGGTCAGCACAGTTCTTAAGGGTGGCAGGGGAGACAGCGTCCGGCCCAGCTGCTTTGCGTGGGTTCTGCCTCTTGAAAAGTCTGTTTACTTCACCTTCCTGAATGGAGAGTGACGTCACAGAGTTGGTGGGAAGGGGGGGGGAGGGAAGGGATAGTTCAGGGGATTCCAATTGTCTTTCAAAGCGACAGTAGAACTCGTTCAGGTCGTTGGCCAGGCGTGAGTCGTTAGTGGAGTGGGGGGCTCTAGGCTTGTAGTTGGTGATCTGCCTGAGCCCTCTCCAGACAGAAGCAGAGTCGTTAGCAGAGAACTGCCGCTTCAGTCTCTCTGAGTACAGTCGTTTAGCCTCCCTCACAGCCTTGCTAAACCTGTTCTTCGACACCTTGAATCTGTCCTCGTCCCCACTCCTAAAAGCGTCCTCTTTGTCCAGCCTCAGCCTTCTGAGTTTAGCTGTAAACCAGGGTTTGTCGTTGTTGTAGCTCACCCTGGTGCGTGTTGGTATACAGCAGTCCTCACAGAAGCTGATGTATGATGTCACAGCCTCCGTGAGCTCATCCAGACTATTGGAGGCAGTCATGAATATATCCCAGTCAGTACAGTTCAAGCACGCCCGCAGATCCTCCATAGCCTCACTGGTCCACTGTTTCGATGTCCTCACAACAGGCTTACAGCGCTTTAGCTTCTGCCTGTATGCAGGAATCAGGGGACCGCATGGTATGCTTTACTGATTGTAGAGTAGCAGTGATCCAAAGTGTTCCCTTCTCTGGACATTTGATGAATTGTCTGTATTTGGGGAGTTCTTGAGTGAGATTGCCTTTGTTAAAGTCGCCTAGCACAATAACCAATCGGACTCATGCACTCCTCGACCTTCTCCCGGGAGAATTGCAAGACTCTCCATAACACATCATCATCTGAGATGGACATAAACAGACTAGAAACACCTTCCCTGCTGTCTTCTTGATCTTACTTCTCCTTCTGAGGTTTCAATTTTAGCGCGGTTTATTCCTATTTAATTTATTTATTGGGTTAACTATCAGTTGGGGTAGGTGTGTGGGTGTGGAAGCAATGCTTTTAAAATGGGCTGAAGAAATACAATTTGATTGGATTTACATGGAACAATATAAAGTGAAAGTTGCATTGTCTATAGTTCTTCATGGCTCCTTTGAAGGGTGCCTATAAGAATGCATTATATCTGCTGCCATGCAAGCATCATCTGTTGATTACAATGCAGGCAGGATTGTCAGGTTTGCCATGATAATAAAACAGTACAAATCAAGAGTGAGTCATTATAACTGATGTAGATATCCACCATGATTGTGTTTGTTCTTTCACAGATAGAGAGAGAGACAGAGAGGGACAGAGAGAAGGACAGAGAGACAGAAAGAGATCTGGTATAATTTGAATTATCTGCATGGTGATGCATGGCACTGTGTGTAGCTTTAATTGATGTGATATGCATTCTATTTGGGGGAATTGAACCAGTGCTATCTTTGACAGTATGATTTATCTTTAGATTGCAATAAAATGTACCAGACATAAACTATACATTTGATTTTCACTCAATGGTTTTCTAACCACGTTTTTTCCATGAATCCTCCCTTGTACACACACCACCAATTCCCATGACAAAGCGGTTTATTCACGTTCTACTGTTTACGCCTTCAACCGTAGATGGATGAAAATAAGGCTGTAAATCGTCACTGATTGCCTGCTGTAACAGAGAAATGTGGAAAGCAGAAAAAGGACACATAACAAGCATGCAATTTGAAATTTGTGTGGAAGAAACATTAAAACAGGTGGACCCTAAAGACCAACCGAGAGCCCGTTTGTGTTACTACAGTTCCAACATCAGTACTTTGTCCAGATTTTTTATTCCAACAGAAAAACATAAAATGGAAATAAGATATTGAAATGACTAAACGTAAATATTGGTTAGATTCAAATAAGGGAGATTTGTTGAAACTTCTGATGATGTGCGAATTCAGCCTTGCATACAATAATAGCTTTAGCAACTAGAACACGGCTTCATACTTCCTCATTTGAGTTTAAAGGTCCCATGACATGCTGTTTTTGGATGCTTTTATATAGGCCTTAGTGGTCCCCTAATACTGTATCTCAAGTCTTTCCCGAAATTCAGCCTTGGTGCAGAATTACAGGCACTACGAGCAGTCTCACAAACTTTGGGAAGTTATGTCTGCGCATTTCCAGAGAAAATAAAATTACATTTAGTCACTGGTTCTTCAGAGGCTCGCATGAAGGAACTGTAAAAATACTTTTGTTTTCATTTGTACATCCAAACACTGAGCAACTGTTATGCTTCGTTCGTTTGCAAGCCATGATGTCTCTCTAGGACAAACCAATATGGCACTCGCGCTGTTGTAGCTCAGTTTCTAATGGGCGGGCCAGATTCTCTGGGCGGGCAAAGCAGAGAAAGGGGAGGTAACCACCTATTGTGACGTCTCAAAGGCGGATAAGAATAGCCAGGGCTTGGTTTACACCTATCAAAATGTCTAGCCACTGGGGGACCAAAGTCAGACTAGGGGAACTTATATTAATGATAAATAACCTCCTAAAGTGAAATTTTCATGTCATGGGACCTTTAATGAAGATGGTAAATGTCAGAGGCTAAGTGATTAGTCCTATTTAGGTGGTTGATAAGCTATCGCAAAAGGCTACCGTGGCAGAGGTGTAATTATGCTGATAGGCCACAGGATTAAGCTGATAACAAAATGATTTCCATGCCACAGTTCAGAGAAGTACGAGCAACGCAGGAGCCCGCCCCAGGCTGGTGTGTATGTGTGTGTGGAAGGGGGCGTGGGGGTCACAGGGGGTGGGGTGAGGTAACAGGCTGCATGAACAAAGACAAGGAGAATGAAACATCAGAATGAATAAATGGTCTCCAAGCTAATAAGATTCAGGCAGTCAGTAGATGGAAAAACAGTTATCAGACGCAAAACAGAAGTGGGTTTTAGAAAATCCCCTGTGAGGATTATTGTTTTCTATAGATTTAAGGCATATTCTGTAGTCATGGGACTGATTTGGGACTTTTCACTTTTATCATAGATTATTCATAGGGTATTTTCTTTTTTGTTAGAGTTGCGAAAAGCTTTCTTGAAGTTAAAGTTAAATTACTGTATTTTAAGAGAACATCTTTCAAGAATGGGATATGTGTCTGGTCATGTGAAAAACCTTGTGCATAGTACAAAGACAGTGGAAGAAAGTAAACTTGCTGAAACACATTGAACACAAATAATAAGCTTTTCATGCCACAATGGATTCAAAGATATGTAAAAGACATACTTACTTCTCCAAGATCTCGCAGATCCCCCTCCCCGTTATTTCTCTTCTTCCTTCTCTTTTACCTCCTTTATGTATTTTCTCTTCCTCGCCTTCTTCCTCCACTAACCGCTCTTCCTCCTCTCACCCCCTCTCCTTGCTCTTCAAGGGTCTGCTAAAAGAATTTCTGTACTGAAGAAGCCACTTTACAGTATTTGATGAAGACCAATTGAAAGATCCCTCTTTCCCCAGAGAGAAAGAGAGTGAGAGATAGATAGCAAGAGAGAAAGCTTGAATTACTGGGGGGAATATATATATTTTTCTTTTGCTAAAAGTAGAATGAGGAGATGGATGTCAGAGTGGAATGACAGGAGTTCAAGAAGGTTATCATGGCCTCACATAGCCAATTACCTCAGAGGGGCGAGGCAGGAGCGATGGAGAAAAGCATCAAAGAACACAGGCATCAAGAACCCACAGCTGCAGAGCCAGAACAGAATGAGGTTTGGGGTTCGGTGTGTTGTAAATGAACTGTACAAGGAGGCAGGCAGGATAATCTTCACCATCTGGCAAGACAAGTGCCCAATGAGTGAAGAGAAGCGTGTTTTTTTTACAGATTTACGGAAATGTGATGCTAATGATTTAGCCCTCAAAAAGCTAAAATTACATGGCTTTCATATCAACTGTCCATGTTGGGCTTCCTCTGCCATGTGTCTCTCTTAATGTCACCAAAATAAAACTGCACAGCTGCAATGATGTTTGTCACAAATGTTGTAATTTTAATTTGATTGTGCTTTGGCTGGGTTTTGTTGACGTCCTTCAGTGTGAGGATTAGTTCTTGTAACAACGACAGGTGGTGAACTCAAAAGCACGACTCGTAGTGTTCGAATACAGAAAAAAGTATTTTCTGTGGTTCACAAAAAGATACAAAGATGAGGCTTGGACGATTCATTATGAAGTACAAAAGACCAACTAGTAACGAGACAAGAGTAACGAGACAGAAAAACATACAAAGGGGCTTGATTGGCAACAGGTGATGTTGATCAGGGCCGGGGAGGTCGGGTAGAGTAGGGGACACTGAAACAAGAGGAGAGATGAGCACACACACACACACAACACAATTGAAAAAAAGGACCTAGGGAATCGGACGGGATTTGACAGTACCCCTAAATGTTGTGTGCATACTCTACCCAGATTAGGTGCTTGCTCCATGCAGATAGGTTTTGGTAGGCGAGACAGCTCAGTCCTGTCTCCAAATCCAAAATTGGGAGATGAACTGAGGGTCCTCGATTGCCTGGGAAAACCATGTAACCTGAACACAAGTAAAAACTGCCTCTGCCTTTCTGGTTTAACTACTCGGAACTTGCCGGAATTGGTTTAAATAGCTGAAAAATTAACAGCATATTGAATGATGTTGTTAAAGTTATCAACCACGTCAAAGTACATGCACTAAACTCCCGTTTATGCGAGCAGCTTTGTGAGAAGATGGATGCAGAGCACAAACGCCTTCTCTTTTACACAGAAATAAGATGGCTATCGAGAGGGAGATCGCTGACCAGAGTGTTTGAGTTACGAGAGCCTATGCAGAGATTTCTTTCAGAGATTGGCAGCTCATTTCAGCGACGAGGAGTGTGTCACAAAACTCGCTTACTTGTGCGACATATTTAGTCTGCTCAATGAACTCAATCTGTCACTTCAGGGGAAAATGACAACTGTCTTCAAATTGGCAGATAAAGTAGCTGCATTCAAAGCCAAACTGGAAATGTGGGGACGGCGAGTGGACAGAGATGTATTTGACATGTTTCAAACATTAGCCAGGATTTTGGAAGAGACTGAGCCATCAATCTCCCACCAAAAGGATCACCTTGCTTTTAAAGGAGTTCGAGCGTTACTTTCCAACCAGCAAAGACCCGCGAACTGCGAAGGAATGGATCCGCGACCCATTTCTGAACAAACCAGGTGAATCGAGCTTGTCCGTGCAAGAGGAAGATCAGCTGCTGGAGATTACAAATGACGGTGGACTTAAAAGTATGTTTCAGACAACAACTCTGCCGATGTTTTGGATAAAAATCAAGGCTGAATACTTTGTGTATAATTTTAAGAGCTTTTTCAAATGTATTTTGGCGTTCTGTTAATGACGTCATTGGTGTGGGTGGCGTGAACTTGCCTCAGTCTGTGCAGAGTCGAGGTGAAGTGTGCTCATGAGTGCAATGGTTAAAAGTTTGTATTAATATTGTTAAAAAAAGGTTCAATGTGGTTGGTTAACAGTTACAATTTGTTTAGTGCTGTTAAGACGCTATTATTATTAAAAGGACTGTAGATGGGAATATTTTGTAAAACGAGTACTTTAGTAAGCTAGCTAAACCTCGAACTAGGTAGACTGCATTGAGTTCCCGTGTGTAACGTTACTCCTCTCGTTCCCCCCTCCCTCTCTTCCAGTTAGCATTTAATGGAGCAAAAGCCTGCTCATTTAGCTGTGTTTCCTATTTATCTGTCCAGGTAATGGTACAAATAAAGTGTCACACAGCCAGAGAAGTCGTCCATCGTCATTCACAACGCACAAAGTTAACAGTCTGCAAATGTCAGTCGGATAGAGCGGGCTACAATTAGATACTTGTTTTCATGCTGGTCGTATCAGTTCATTTTGTCCTGTTTATCCGCCACACCTTGAAGACCGGTCCGTGTCTTACATGAAACCGGTCTTACCGGTCCGTGGCGTGAAAAAGGTTCCAGCTACTGTCAACGATACTTGGGAGTGCTCTGTCGGAAACGAGACCGCCAGTAGTTCAAAGTGTAGCTTGCATTGTACCAGGAATGGCTTGCAGTTCCCCGAGTCCCCAGAGAAAGGTTTGGGGTTGGCTATGTGCGTCATCGGGGCTTGCATAGCAGTGGATCCCACTGGAGCAGGGACTGGAGAACCAACACCGTCCGGCTTCAGGTAAGTCGGCTCAGGAACAGGTGGGTCAAGCTCCTCCAGAAAACGCTTCAGGCGGTCAGAGAGGTGGCACACCTGGCTGCCAATTAAAGCCTGGAAGATTTTGAGTTCAGACAGCGCCCATACCCCGGCATAGATCAAGCTGAGCTGCTCCTCCTGCTTATTGACGCCCGTCTCCCTTGGACTTGAAGAGCAACGCACACAGGGTCGGATTCAGCTGAATCCGTAGCTGGCTAGTCTACTGTAACATCAATGGGTGGTGGACTCAAAAGCATGACTCCTAGTGTTCAAATACAGATTTATTCTCTCATGTGGTTCACAAAGAGATACAAAGATGAGGCTGAGACCATCTCAGCACTAGCCTGACGTTGTCATACTCATAATTCTGGTCAGAATATGAGTCTGATAACTCTCCGTTGGGCTCTGAGTATGGGGCGTGTTTTAAACTAACCCGGAAAACAAATACCTCTTCGCTTAATTGGATAGACCTGATAAATTAAACGTTTACCAAACCCTGTAGGAAGGACGGCAAAAACATATTTTCCCTCGACAAATGCCTTGATTGCGTTTCTCTGTTCCTCTTTAAAACATTTGAA